>OX419758.1:27707494-28307494 GCA_948567375.1 Lunularia cruciata
TGGCATCGACTACTATGTTTCTCCTGGTCTGATCGTGACTCTAAATCATTTTGCCAAATGAGTTAGCCCATTCCGTCGTAAATAAGTTTGGTAGTGGAAATTCCGAAGATAAAGGTGTTTCAGAATAGCCGACACACCGTATGTTAGTCGTGCACTTGCCCTTCACGACCACCGCAAGTCAGGCAAGGCTCATACTAATCAGATTCAAGCTTAAAGTAAGCGAAATTCGTAAGACTGAGGATACAACTGTACAGAAATAAGGACAGATCAAACTTTGCTCTTGAAGGTGTGTTCTTTGAGCAGCAAGGTCACCTGGAGGCGACTTCCATATACTCCTTTCCGGTTGGTCATGCACGGTCTGATGCATTGTATCTGCTATATTTCTTTCCCAATATCGCTATGATCAAATTGAATTCGGTGTCGCTCGTCACAAGACCCACTAACCTGTTCCCATCTCGGGTCCTCGTCTACCCTTCCCCCCTGATTTAAGCCTCAGGATCCGTTTGGCCTTTCTATACGACCTGATAGAAGAGATAAATCAATGTGATGTAAAATTAGCCGTAGTTCCACTCGACAGTCCACGAGCAGTAAGCCGTTAGCCTCTTTTGACTTCGGGGAGTGAGACAGACCAAATTAATATTCAAGTGCCACCATTATGGAACGAAAGACTTTTTCTTTTCAACGAATAGGATTGAAGAGACTTATCTCATAATACGCAGTAACTCATCGATCGTCGATAATATTTCCGTTTGCAGCGGACTTCCGAGATTAGAATTTGGCGCATGCTCCCAAATTTGAGCGCTCGCGATTGTTGGCCTTCCGTCATCTCCTCTCCTTAAAATCACTCTCAAATCCCTCGTTCATAATGTGAAGAACAAATCAATGACCAATCGACCTTGATCGAAACAAACACCGAGGTAGTGAATAGGACGCCGATCCCAAGCAAATCCATCGCCTCCACCATCTTTTCCAGAAGTGCTAACAAATCCGAAACACGTGGATGCATCAATCATCAAATTCAATCCATCAGCTCGAAATCAAGGTTTCGAGAAGTCCGAAATCTGATATTCGTTCAACCCAGATCTGAAATTGGAACTATGTGGAAGACGGAAGATGAGTGTAATCTCTCTGTTGTTTGTTCACTGATTGCTTTGTCCAGCTTGAATCAACAATTCAAGCTGGACCATAGTTCCTACCATAGCTCCTACCGTAGTTCGAGCTTCCGATTGCTTTGTCCAGCTTGAATCAACAATTCAAGCTGGACCATAGTTCCTACCATAGCTCCTACCGTAGTTCGAGCTTCCGACCAATCTGCAGTTGTCATGGTAAAACTAAAGCGGCTCGAAACCGTAATCGTCGGCTGTTAGTTAGGGAAGTACTATTTCCACCACATTTTAACCGAAACTCATGCATTGGGATTAGTTTAGGGGCGATTAATCTATAGTTTTAGTTGATGAAAATAGCAACAAATGGGTGGACACAGTTCTTCCCATTATCTAACGAGATTTCATTACACATTCATTAGATAATGCATTTGTGCTGTCGCCTCCAGGATTAACGCAATTTCATTACACATTTGCACATGACAAATTACTTCAATTTGGTCTCGGCATAAACGTAGACTTAAGGACTAACTTAACCGTGCCTCGGACTTGGCACTAACACTTAAGTGAACCTCTTTTTGCGTAACCTCGCAACGTTAACCTCTCGAGGGTAATCCATGTTTCTCTACCACTACTTTCTAGAATTATCAAATGTTTGAATTCCTAAACGGTTGTGATCATTAATCTGAATCAAAGATTTTTATCCATTTTTTACTTAGCAATATGATGATGTGGTGCATGAGTGTTAGTGGTCAATTTCATTCCAAGCTAGAGGTGGTATTTGTAATTGCTCAATATAATGAAAAAGGAAAACAATCTAATAAGAATATTGTGTTCATTATTGTTGATATCTCCAAGTTAAAAATGGATAAAAATATTTGGTACGGATTCAGGAGATCACAACCATTTTAGGAATTCAAAATTTTAATAGAAACATGGATTAACCTCGAGAAGATATTCTAAAGGAAAAAAGGCAACCTCATAGAGCACATGAAAGAAGACCCCATCAAGCCCATCAAGCATACAAGGGAAAGATAAAAGAGGTAAAATGGGGCTGGGCCTCAATAGTATAGATATGAGAAATTTTCCCTACTGTACCTAAGGTATCCGTGCTATGTAAGTTGTAAGGTCTACAACCTATTGGAACATCCGATGAAACATCACCTAGTGTGATTGCTCTCCTGTTATAATCTTATGAGGATAAGAGACCTTAAGAGAAATATAAGAGAAGAAACACAAAGTTGCACATTCAATATTCAGATGTCCCAAAGGAGCAATTTGACTTTATTATCTAGCAAAGAGGATCTCTTCAAAGGAAGCTCAACCATTGGATTAGATACATGGATAGGTGACATGTTAGCGGGCTCTACCCTTAGATTAGTTGCATGCATGGATGACATGCTGGTTCTGATCCCATCTAATTGGTCAAAATAATCTTTGACCAAAGGGAATCTTTAGGGAATCTACCTATAGGAATATCATAATCGTGTGGTGAGGTACGATTGGAAAGCTCTTGACAAGATGGACAAGAGGGGGAGGGAAGGCCTGTTTTCTATCTCTTAGGAAGGAGAGAATCTGCACAATTTTTTGGTCTACTTCATCCATTTAGGCATTCAAAATTGGCTCTGAAGTTTTTAGGCTATTTTTGGCTCCTGTTTTTTTAGTAGAAGTACTCTTTTTGTGACTCCTCTACCCAATATACCAGCCTATCATACTTAACATCATTCTAGATTTTACCTAGCCAATTTTTACCTCTAGATAATATATCTAGCTATTGATATTACAAACCTTCTCCCTTTTATGATGCAATGTCCTTGTTGCAAAGTTGTTGCTCAAAAGATTTCACTAACACAAGTGCATTGGTCAAGTTGGTTGTTGGCTCCCATGTTGACTCATAAAGTGGGTACCCTTTCCAATGCACAAGATATTCTACATGTGGATAGCGAGTACTACGGATGCATTTTTGAAGAATGTGTCTAACTTCATATTCCTCCGTGCCATCAATGAGGGTTGAACAATGTCAAATTTCTTGTATGGAAGAGAAGTGGGGCGATCGGGATGCATATCTGCATAGTAAAGAAACATGGAATACTAGATGGATCTTCATGTGTGGCAGTAGCTCAAGGTGATAGGTCACTATACTAATTTGACAAAGGACTGGAAAGACCCAATAAAATGAGGTTTGAGCTTGCAAGGGCCAATTAACGTGAAGATGGTTGTTGACAACCAGACTTGATCCCCAACATTGAACTCCATCTGCTGGAAATGTGCATTTACATACTATTTTTGTCAATTTTGGGTGATTTGCAATCTATTTTTGGTATTCTCCACTCCTTGTTAGATTCAAGAAATAAAAGTATTGACACTATCTACCTTGGTATCCGCCAAGTGGGTCTTCATCAAGCTCAAAGGTGTGAAAGGATGCCTTCCATACATGAGGAAGAATGGTGTGGCTTGTGTGGATGCATTCATTGAGTTGTTGTACATAAATTCCACCAGTGGGAATGTTAAGTTGTAGACATGGCCAATTTGGTCTTGAAGAAACAAATGATTGTTCTCCAAAATAAACTGGTGAATTGAGTGCTTCTATTAGTAATGAGCACTCAAGAAAAGCCATGGTGAGAAAAGATTGTATCTAAATACAGTTGAGCTAATTGTGGAGTAGTTGCATCCTTGGTGGTAGGACGCACATGAATCATTTTGTTGAGTTGATCAATAGAGACTACAATGGAGTCAAACCTTGAGGTTTTCTTTGGCAGTTTGCAAACCATATCCATGCTTACTTATTCCCAATGTTGTACAGGAGTAGGAAGGGGTTGAAGGAGTCTTGTGGGAGCTTGATTAAAAGCCTTATTTTGTTGATAGAGTAGGCAACTTCAAATATAATCATCATATGTTGCCCATATTGGGCAAATATTAATGGCATTTGACTGCATCCAAGGTCTTATCTATTGCAACGTGACCTATAATGATAGAATTATGACATTCTGCTAGGATGGTGGTTCTTATGTTCATGTCATCCGGGATCCATAGCCTACCATCACAAAAAGCAAGCCTTTGGGTACTGTGACACCTTTAGATGATCAAGCTCCTACAATCTATGGGTCAATTTTCATAACAACAAGAATCCTTGGCCAAAATTCAAGGTTCATCTTGACCTCTACCACCATATTGTTTTCCATAGGCATTTAGGTAAATGCATATGCAATTTTCTTCTTGCCTCCCACATATGTGATTGTCATGTTGAACCTTTGTCTCCACTCCGCCCACCAAACCTTTTTGTGTCTTAAGTTAGACTAGAGGTTTTTGGTCTATCTCCACTACAAATGCCTTCTTGCCAAGATAGTGCTTCCAATGCTTGGTTGCAAGGACAATGACCAACTCTTCTTTTTTGGTGGTGTGATAGTTGCATCTACCAATAACAACTTTTAAGAGAAATAACTAGGTGATATCTATTATGCCACTCTTGTTATAGGACTACTTCTATTGTTACACCTAATGCATCTATAGCCAACTTGATTTGACATTTTGGGTCATACCATTTCAAGATTGGTGTATGTAATAATGCATCTTTCAATTCTTGAAAAGCCAATTCTTGTACGGTTCCCCATATCCACTTCTTTCCCTTGCCAAGTAATGTTGTTAGAGGTTATTCAAACTTAAAGAATCCTTGACAAATCAATGATAGGACCTTGTTAATCCCAAAAAAACTCTTGAGTTGAGTCTCATCTTTTGGAACGCTCTATTTTTCAATAACTTCTATTTTATATGTCAAAACTTGGATACTTTTTGCACTTATTCTATGCTCCAAGTAGTCTAATTCAGACTTTCCAAACTTGCACTTTGAGATTTTGGTGTACAATTGATTTTATTGTAGAATCTAGAGACCTTCTTTCATATGTTGCTTGTGTTCCATCATTGTCTTACTATAGACAAGGATGTAATCTAGGAAAATGATAACAAATTTATCCAATTGTGGAAAAATTATGTCATTCATCAAACTCATGAAAGTGGCTGGTGTGTTGGTGAGGCCAAATGGCATCACAAGGTACTCAAAGTGACCATACCTTGTTCAAAAGCCAATTTTATGGATTTCCTTCTCTACAATTTGGATTTGGTTGTAACCGCTCCGTAGGTCAAGTTTGGTGAAGTGTTTTGTCCTATTGAGTTGATTGAATAGGTCATCCATGCAACGTAAGAGATATATGTTCTTCACCATTTGTTGATGTAGGCCCCAATAGTCAATGCACATGCGCATTATATTATCCTTTTTTTTCACAAACAAGACAAGAGTCCAATATGGTGATATGCTAGGTTAGATAAACCCTTTTTATAGCATATCCTTAATTTGAGCCTTATACTCCTCCAACTCATGAGAGGATAGACAATATGAGCCTTACAAGGAGGTGTCTTCCTAAGATTATCTCAATTTTATGATCTACTCTTCTTTTTGGTGGTAATCTTGAGTGTAGGTCATCCAAGAAGACATCTTGAAACTCATTGACCACATCTTTCAATTTCTCAAGAACTTGACCATTGAGTTGTGCACTCTAGACCTTTCTTATTAGGCCTATGAAACATCTATCTATCTTACAGACAGTTTTTGTCTCTATACATAAAGAGGTAACTTGCCTATGTGCTCTCTCTTTAACCTCAATGATATTCCATTGGCAAGTTATCACTACTTTTTTCCTCCAATTGAGCATGGTGTTGCAATACTCCATCCATGGCATACCTAAGATTGCATCATAATGAGCTAATCGTATCACTTGCCACTTAATTGCTTCTTGATACTCTCTTACAAAGAATGCTACCTTTTTAGGTAACAACTCAATCTTCTCTATCTGCCCATTAGGTAATTAATTCTACTTCTTCATTCTCATTCTTCTCTAGATCCATCCCCAACCTTATTGCAACAAAGCAAGACAAGAAATTCTATGTTGCTCTAAGGTTATCAATACTCTCACTTGATTGCCTTCTAGGACTCCATTTATGTCAATTAATTCTGAGTTTTTCTTCCTCAATCTTTGTGCACTTGTCCTCCTCCTTCCCTCACTTTTTTGCTTCTCCATTGAGCCAATAAGGCCACAAGGTACATGTACTAGCAATCTTTTTTTTATGTGATTTTTGCATTCCTCTTCAATTCATCTTTCCATGTTGTTTGAAGATCACTTGTATGGAGGCCAAGGCCTCTAGAAAAATGAGAGCAACAATTGATGGCTAGGTGCTCAACTCGGACGCAATTGTAACAATGATGTTGTTTGATTTGATTCCCTTCCTTTTATAGTACCCTATCTCTCCTTTCTTTGACCCGTCCCTATTCTCCTTAGAGTGATTGTACTCCTTGTTCTTGGAATGGAATGTTGTCCAATTCCATAGGAATTGGTCCACCAAAGTGTTGTGTTTCAACCCAATAATGTTGAATCAAGACTCCTTCTTCACATCCTCCAAGTGACTCTGATATTTTTTGAGCACGAGCAATGACTTCAAAAACCATGCAATGACTTTTTACCATTACTTCTTGGTGAATTTACTCTTTTAACCCTCATTTGAAATTTTCTAGAGCTTCTACTAGACTCATGTTGGTTATTGCAACCTATAGATCAAGGAATACCTCCACATATTCTTGTACATTATTCTTTTGCTTCAATTGCCATAGTCAGATATGGGCCATTTGCATAAAATCCATGGATTGGAATTTCTTTAGTAGCACTTCTTGCATGGCCATCCAAGTGACCTCTCTTCCTTCTCCCAACATTGATTGTTTCCAAGCATCACACTATGTGAGGGCTTTCTCGGTCAAGTATCCACAAGCAAACATGCCTATAGAATGATTGGTGATTTCAATTATGAACCATCAAAAGTATTGATTCAATCTTAAAATCCAATTCTCCACTACTTCCATGGAACATTGTCCTTTGTAAGGCTTTTGATATTGCATGTCTTTTTCATCTGTAGTAACAATGTGGTCTCATTGTTCACTTGGGTTGGTTTCATTGGCATGAATGACTCTCCATATATTTCAGCCATTGGTATTGGTTTGGGGACAACTCCCCTTTGTGCATTTCTTGATCATTCTTGAAGGTATGTACTTGATTTTGCAGTGCCTCCATGGTCATCTTGATCTTACAAAATTCATTCAACATCTCTTGCATTTCTTGCATCAACTCTTGCAACTACGGATCCATGATTCATACACACAACAACTGCTCAATGGCTACTTCCTACTTCAATAAAGAGTTAATATGATCACTTGAGAGGAGGCACAAACTATTAGGACTCCTATTAGGACTTTAGTAGAGGCTATCCCTTGTTGATAATATTCCTCACCAAAATTGCAGACTATGAAATCCCTAAACATTACTTTTGGTCTAATCACATAATGGATTTCTACTTGATTGTTGAAAGGGAGAGGATTTGGTATATTTAGATCCATCTAAAAGAAATGTAGATCATCAAATCCCTCTCTATATCATAGATCACCACAAGCAAAATCATATGGTTTGGTGAATTTATCACTATATCCATGAAGTCTACTCCAAAATGGAAATTGAACTATATTATCACTTGCTCATGCTAGATGTACATAATCTTTATGTGAATGGATTCAAGAATGGAAAGCATGGTGTTGGATATTGTCCTCCTGGAGCCTCCATCCCATCTTCTCTCTAACACACCTCTAATCTATCAATTGCACTATAGTTTCTATCCTCAAAATTACTCAATCTCAATAGCCCATGTACTTCCAAGAGGGATGATCCACTCTCTTGGATCAAAACACCTTCTTTGATACCATTATAATCTTCCAAGGATAGTAGACCTTGAGAGAAACGCAAGAGAAGAAATGCAAAGCTAGTCACCAACGCAATGTGGAGGAGAGTAAGATAGGCAATGGAAATTTTCAATGAGAAATCATGCAATTTGGAGATTAGATGTGATCGCAAGAATCAAAGTCTTGAGCAAACTTTGGATCACATTTGTGGCATGGAACTGGAACCTTAGTTTTCCAAGTTCCATGATTGAGATCATTGAGAGTAAATGTCTTGAAGGACCCGAGGCAGAGGGTAAAAGAGGAAATCCGGCTCGATGGATAGGGTCGGATTGGAGGTTAGTACTCAAAAGAGAGGCGGGTGAGGAGAAGGGAGCCACATTCTTGGGGAAAGGAGAAGTAGCTGAAGAAACCCAAGAAGTACAAGACACCTTTTCTTCAAAACGCACAAAGAATGGTTATAAAGTCGAGAGTTACAAGGACCCTGTGAGAAGAAGCATTGTAGGAGCAATGATGGTCATCTTCAAGCCGAAGCAAACTACTTATGTAATGAAACATCAAGCGGTGTTCTTCCATAAGATGTTTGTAGGGGAACCAATCAATTGGGTGAAGTGCTTCCACCAGCGCATGAGATAAATGGTGTGGAATTTGCAGGACAAGTTGCCTCTACACTACATTGTGCCATTTGCAGCCCACTTCTATTTGGGATTAAATTTGTTGAACATGGCAGAAAGACACAAGATGGTATCACACTTCCATCTTGACTTAAGAAGAGATGCTGACATAGAGGAGCAGCAATACATTCTACAGATCAGAAGCAATGACAAGTACTACATGCAGATGGAGCAGAGCATGCATTTGGGGGTGAATGCTCCAAAGTCAAAGAAGAGGAATTGACAAGAAGAAGAAGAAGCAGTAGCAGCGATGAGACCTTGGAAGACCAAAAAAGTAAACCCAAGGAAGGACCTAGTAATGATTAAGTTGTTAGGCAAAGAATCAGAAGACTTGGGGAGAGAGGAAGAACCTAAACTCACATTGTAGAGTGGTGAAGCAAGTAGCAATAGTGAAGATGGAGTGGAGATGCAGCCGGTACCATGGGAAGAAGAAGGAAAGTTGGAGATGGCAAAAGAAGATAACCCAAGACAAGAAGATTAAGTTTCAAAGAAAGAGGAGAAGAGGGTGATCATTCAGAGATGTGTCCACTCCAGAAGAAAGGCGATGTGTGAGGCGAGGCCAAGGAGAAGGAGAGAAATGGAGAGTGGAAGTTTGGGGAGCAAAGAATCCATTCCAATAAGACGACTACGGTTGAGAAGAAGGGTGTCAAGAAAAGAAGAAGTGAAGAAGTAGAAAAGCCCGCAAGTCAAGGTGAATCAAAGCAAAGGAGTAGAGTATATATAGGAGATTGTATGCCCATTGTTAATGAAGTTGGAGGAGAAGAAGAGAGAAATGAAATATGAGTGTCAGGAGGTAAAGACTATGTTGCAGTTGTTGGCAAAGTTAGAAGAAGAGAACTCAGAGTTGAAGGAGATCATATCCCCGAGGAGAGGAATAGAAGGAAGTACTACGAGTAGATGCAGTAGAACAAAACCATGTAATTGAGAATTTAAAGAAGGAAGTGGGAAGTAAAGAGAGAATAATAGAGCAGAATGTCATAACAAGAGAAAGACAGATAGATCAATATGAAATCTTGAAACAACAGTTTGCTGATTCACGATTAGATATCATCCATGCTATGGTAAGAGTAGAAGAGAAGGAGCAAGAGCTTGATAGAGTGATGGAGATTGTAGAAGAAAAGAAGTAGCTCTGGCAAAGAGAGTTGATAGTGAGATATAGAGAGGAAGAAAGATTAAGGGAGTTATTTCTAATTTGGAAGAGAAGATGGTTCAGAAGGAGAAGGAGAAGGAGATGGAGATGGAGAAAGCCAATTTCAAGGTAGAACTGGTGATGTATAGGGAAGATTGGCAAGCAAATTGAGAACGGGAGAGAATGATGAGGCTCAAGCCATTGAAGGAGATTGAAGTAAAGATGAATGCGATGTTGAGTATAGAAGCCAGTGTGAGGATTGAAGAAATGAGATTGCATGAGTTAAAGTTTTTGGTGCAAGAGACGAGGAGAAGAAATGCAAAGGATAAAGATTTGAATACTTTGCTGATTAGTCTCAAAACTTGTGTAGATAGGAAGATATTGGAAGTGGAAGACAAAATCACAATTAGATTAGATTTAGTTAAGATAGAGATAGATAAACGTTGGAAGGATGTAAGAGCAAAGCTTGAAGTAATGAGATAAGAGTACAAATATCTTTGGAGTTACCATTGGAGATATTAGAGAGGAGTGGGTAGGAGGATAAAGAATTAGAAAGGTTACCTATGATGGGAATTGTAGATAAGGAAGAAGAAGTGTTAGAATTGGTAGAAGAATTGGTAGTTGTGAAATCCAAGGATAGAGTAGTACGTGAGATTACTTTGGGTTTGGAAGCCAAAGAAGAAGTAGACATTGGATTGGAGTAGCAACAATTTTGAGATTTGAAGAGGTAGATATGAAGAGATGCATTGTCAGTTTGGATCTACAAGTAGGAAGAGTTGTTAGGAAATGGTATTTTTGTTAGTAACTATCAAGTGCTCTACCTATTTAAAGGAGGTATTTGTAGTTTTATGTTGTTTAGTGCTCATAATTTTTGAGAATAGATAAAGCAAAGTGCTGTGAAGTAGTGCTTGTTGCTTGGGCGTAATTTTGAGTATCAATGTTGTGTGTGTATTTATGAGTGTTGTGAGAATTTTGAAGTGAAAATCAGTGTGTTTGTTGGATATTAGATTCCATAGCCTTGATCTTCATTCTGTGTGTATGATCCTGAGTGAAGTGCAGTCGGAGCAATGCCTTGATAGATCTGAGAGGAATTGTAGTGTTGGTAGTATTCTGTAGTTGTGACTGCAGTGCAGTGTTTATGTGAAGCAATTTTGATTGAGGAAGTTGTGCCTTCAATGGAGGGGTGGAACACAATTCTGAGGCAAATTCATTTTGTAGTGAAGTGCCACTTTTAGGGGAGACTAAATCATCAAAATCAAGATTATTTGCAAGTTCATGTAATACCAAGGGTTAGCCATATGATTTAGATGTGAAATTTGGTTTGGTAACTTCTAGAATGATGTTATACATGATGGTCAAATTAGATCAGATAGAAGTATCACCAAAAGAGTACTTCTACTAATAGGGCAAAAACTGAAATAGACTTGAGAACCTTAGAACCAATAGCTAGACATATGATTTAAAGGTGAGAATTGGTTAGGTAACATTTGGAAGGATGTTACACATGATGGACTAAACAGATCAGAAAGAGGTATCACCAAAAGGGGACTTCTACTAATAGAGTAGGGACCGAAATATGCCTGAAATCTTTGAAGGCAATTTCGGAGGCCTAAACAGATGAATTAGGCCTCGAAAATGTGCAGATGCCCCCCCCCCCAATGGAGGAAAGGTTGGCCTCCCTTCCCCCCTCCTTTGTCTTGTCAAGAGCTTTCCAACGGTACCTTACGCGATTCCGAGATTCCTACAGGAAGATTCACTAAAAGATTCCCTCTGGTCAAAGCTTGTTTGACCAACCAGATAGGACCTAGACCAGATAGGTCACCCATCCGAGTAAGTAATCCAAGGGTGGAGCTTGCTGACATGTCACCTATCTGTGTCCCTAATCCTATGGTGGAGCTTCCTTGGAGGAGATCCTCTTTGTCTACATAATAAAGAGAAGGTGCTCCCTTGGGGCATCAAATGTTTTGAATGTGCAATCTGTGTTTTCTCTCTTCTCTTGTCCTCGGAGTATTACAATGGTATCAGAGCGAGTGTTCTAGTCCAAAAGAGTGGACCACCCCTCTTGGAATAGCATGAACTACTGAAACTGAGTAATTTGAGGTGGAGAATATAGAGTAATCGCTAGACTTAGGAAGGGCGTTAGAGAGCGGATGGGATGGATGCGCCGGGGGGACAATTTCCCACACCTAGCTTTCCATTTTCAAACCCATTCCACATCAAGGTTATGTACATCCAGCGTGAGCAGATGAGGGTATCGCTAGTTTATCACTTTGGTGCGGAATTCATGGACAGAATGATGAACTCACCAAACCCGGTGATTCTACCTGTGGTGATATATGACAGAGAGTGGGATTTGACGATCTACATTCTATAGTGATAAAATGGATATGAATGTCCCAAATCCACTCCCTTTCAACACTCAAGTAGACATCCGTTATGTAGTGAGGCCAAAAGTGATGTTTAGAGATTTTGTGGTTGTGAATTTTGGTGAGGAGTATTATCAACGAGTGATAGCTTCTGAGGTCCCAATGGTAGTTCCGATAGTTCGTGCACCTTCCAGAGTGATTATATTGACTCTGTATTGAAGTAGACATTAGCAATTGGGTGTTGCAGGAACCATGGATCCGCAGTTGCAAGAGCTGGTGCAAGGAATGCAAGGGATGCTGAATGAATTTTGAGAGATTAAGATGACCATGGAGACATTACAAATTCAAGTGCAGATCCTCAAGAACGATCAAGCCATGCAAGGAGAAAAGCCGTCTCAAAACCCAGTACCTGCGACCGAAGTACTTGGAGAGGCACCCGTGCCTACAAACCCTATCAATGATGAAGCCACATTGCTACTCCGGATGAAGAAGACCTGCAACATCGAGCCTTACAAGGGGCAGCGTACAATGGGAGTAGTGGAAAATTGGATCTCGAGAATGAATCGATATTTCCGATTGTTCTCAACAGAGATCACAGAGCATGCTGCAGGCGTGTTTGCATGTGGGTACTTGACCGATAAAGCGCTCACATGGTATGATGCTTGGGAACGATCCATGTTGGCCGAGAGAAGGGATGTCACATGGACAGCAATGCAAGAAGGATTGCTGAAGAATTTCCAATCGGTGGATTCTGTGCAGATGGCTCGAACCCGACTATGGGGATTGAGACAAAAGAATAGCATCCAGGAGTATGTGGACGCATTTTTGGATCTACAAGTTGCAATTATTGACATGAGTCTAGCAGAGGCTCTTGACAATTTCAAACGAGGGTTGAAAGAGCGGATTCGCCAAGAAGGCATGGTGCAAAACCCTCGCACGGTATTTGAAGCCATTGCTTGTGCGTAGAGAATAGTAGGAGCATTAGGTGGAGGTGAATGAGTGGTTCCACATCAACATTATCGGGCAGAAATGCCACACATGGGTGGACTAGTACCGATGGAATTGGGCAACCTTCGATTCCGGGAGAATTTCTTGTCTCGTTCTGTTGCAATAAGATTGGGAATGGATCTAGAGAGAGATAGAAGCGAAGAAGTAGAGTTACCAAATGGGCAAACAGAGAGGATTGAATCATTACCTAGACGGGTAACCCTCTCTGTGAGAGAATATCAGGAAGCAATTGAGTGGCGAGTGATACAATTAGCCCGTTATGATGCAATTTTAGGCATGCCATGGATGGAGCAGTACAACCTAATGGTGGATTAGAGGAAGAAAGTAGTGAGAACCCACCAATGGTCAATCATTGGGGTCAAAGAAAAATCACACAGGCAGAAACTGCCTCTATATGTTGTAGGGACGACAACTGTCTGTAAGACCGATAGATGTTTTATGGGTCTAATAAGAGAAGTCCAGAGTGCACAACTCGCTGGACAAATTCTTGAGAAATTGAAGGATATGGTGGATGAGTTTCAAGATGTCTTTCCCGATGATCTACCCCTAGGATTACCACCTAAAAGGCGAGTAGATCACAAAATAGAGACACTCCCGGGGAAGACACCTCCTTGTAAGGCCCCATATTGCCTATCACCTCATGAGTTGGAGGAGTGTAAGACTCAAATTGAGGAGATGCTACAAAAAGGGTTCATCCAACCTAGCATATCACCATATGGGGCCCCTGTCTTGTTTGTGAAGAAGAAGGATGGTACAATGCGCATGTGCATTGACTATCGGGGTCTCAATCAGCAAACAGTGAAGAACAAATACCCCTTACCTCGCATGGATGACCTGTTTGACCAACTCCATGGAGCAAGATACTTCACCAAACTGGACTTGCGGAGCGGTTATAATCAAATCCAAATTGCGGAGGAGGATGTGTACAAAACTGCCTTTCGAACCAGGTATGGCCACTTTGAGTATCTTGTGATGCCTTTTGGCCTCACCAATGCGCCTTCCACTTTCATGAGCCTAATGAATGACATATTTTGTCCATACTTGGATAAGTCTTTTATCGTCTTCTTGGATGATATCTTAGTATATAGTAGCACAATGACAGAACACAAACAACATCTACGAGAGGTCCTCCAGATTCTAAGACAGAATCGGTTGTACGCCAAAATCTCAAAGTGTGAGTTTGGCAAGTCTGAAGTAGACTACTTAGGGCATAGAGTAAGTGCAGAGGGCATTCAAGTATTGACAGATAAAATAGAGGTCATTCAAAAATGGAGTGCCCCAGAAGATCAGACTCAACTTAAGAGCTTCTTGGGGTTGACGGGATTCTATCGTAGATTTGTCAAGGACTTCTCCAAGGTTGCACAGCCTTTAACGGCACTACTTGGCAAGGGGAAGAAGTGGACATGAGGAACCGCACAAGAGTTGGCTTTTCAAGAATTGAAGGCCGCTTTGCTACATGCACCAATCTTGAAGTGGTATGACCCAAAACGTCCAATCAAGTTGGCTACAGATGCATCAAGCGTAGCGATAGGAGCAGTCCTACAACAAGAGTGGCATGACGGATGGCATCTAATTGCATATTTCTCTTGAAAGTTGTTACCGGCAGAGCGCAACTACCACACCACAGAACAAGAAGAGTTGGCCATCATTCTAGCAACCAAGCATTGGAAGCACTACTTGGGCGAGAAGGCATTTGTAGTAGAAACAGACCACAAACCTTAGTCTACCTCGAGATGCAGAAGGATCTATCTCGTCGCCAAATTCGGTGGGCAGAGTGGCGACAATGCTTCAACATGACAATCACCTATGTGGAAGGTAAGAAACAACTGGCAGATGCATTCACCCGTATGCCAATGGCCAACAACTTGGTGGCAGAGGTTAACATTAACCCTGAATTCTGGCAAGAGATTCTAGCTGCTACAAAAACTGATCCACAGATTGTAGAAGCACAATTGTCCAAAGGTGTCACCAGCACCCAAGGACTCACCTTTTGGGATGGCAGATTATGGATCCCAAATGTCCCAGGCTTACGCACCACCATTCTAGCGGAATGTCATGATTCGGCCATTGCAGCTCATGTCGGAGTAGACAAGACCTTGGATGCAGTCAAGCGCCATTACTATTGGACCAAGATGAGCAACGACGTGATGGACTATGTGCATAGCTGCCTACTTTGTCAACAGAACAAAGCTTCTAATCAAGCTCCTGTAGGGCTTCCTTCAACCTCTCTCCACTCCTACCCAACGTTGGGAACAAGTGAGTATGGATCTCGTCTGCAAATTACCCAAGACCACCTCAAGGTTTGACTCCATTGTGGTCTTTGTGGACCGGCTCAGCAAAATGATTCATGTACGCCCTACCACCAAGGAGGTGACCGCTCCACAACTAGCTCAACTATACTTAGATGCAGTCTTTGCTCACCATGGCTTGTCTAGAGTACTCATCACCGATAGAGGCACCCAATTCACCAGTTTGTTTTGGCGAACAATCTTTGGTTTCTTCAACACCAAGTTGGCCATGTCTACAGCTTACCACCCACAAACAGATGGCCAAATAAAGCGGGCTAATCGCACGATTGAAGACATGTTATGCGGCTTCACCTTAGAAGAGCAAGAGAGGTGGGACACCCTACTACCGTTGGTGGAATTTGCTTACAACAATTCAGTGAATGCCTCCACCCAGGTCACTGCGTTCTTCCTCATGTATGGTGAGCATCCCTTCACACCTTCTAGCTTGATGAAGATCCGTCCAATGACTACCAAGGTTGATGCAGTCAACACATTTGTTTCTAGAATCCAACAAGGTGTGGAGAGCGCCAAGCATAGGTTACAGATTGTGCAAAATCGACAAAAGCAGTATGCTGATGCACACCGTCGGCACATGGAGTTCAATGTTGGGGATCAAGTGTGGCTATTGACAACCACACATTAGTTGGATCTCGTAAGCTCAGACCTCATTTTATTGGGCCTTTCTCAATTCTTCGTCGCATCGGCGCTGTGGCCTATCACCTTGAGCTACCACCACACATGAAGATCCATCCAGTGTTCCATGTCTCCCTACTACGCAGATATGCTCCCCGATCCGGCCAAGGTCCTTCCACACAGGACATTCGACCTTGTCCAACACTCATTGATGGCACAGAGGAATATGAAGTGGAGCGGATTCTCCAAAAACGCATGCGTGGTACTCGCCATGCGCGGGTGGAATATCTAGTTCAATGAAAAGGTTACCCCCTCTATGAAGCAACCTGGGAACCCGCTGCCAATTTGGCACATGCACCGGTGTTGGTACAAGCATTTGAGCAACAATTGCACAACGAGGACGTTACGTCTTAAAAGGAGGGAGGTCTGTAATACCAAGGGTTAGCCATATGATCTAGATGTGAAATTCGGTTTGGTAACTTCTAGAATGATGTTATACATGATGGTCAAATTAGATCAAATAGAAGTATCACCAAAAGAGTACTTCTACTAATAGGGCAAAAATCGAAATAGACTTGAGAACCTTAGAACCAATAGCTAGACATATGATTTAAAGGTGAGAATTGGTTTGGTAACATTTGGAAGGATGTTACACATGATGGACTAAACAGATCAGAAAGAGGTATCACCAAAAGTGGACTTCTACTAATAGAGTAGGGACCGAAATATGCCTGAAATCTTTGAAGGCAATTTCGGAGGCCTAAACGGATGAATTAGGCCTCAAAAATGTGCATATTTCCCCCCCCAACGGAGGAAAGGTTTGCCTTCCCTCCCCCCCTCCTTTGTCTCGTCGAGAGCTTTCCAACGGTACCTTACTCACGCGATTCCGAGATTCCTACAGGAAGATTCCCTAAAAGATTCCCTCTGGTCAAAGCTTGTTTGACCAACCAGATAGGACCTAGACCAGACAGGTCACCCATCCGAGTAAGTAATCCAAGGGTGGAGCTTGCTGACATGTCACCTATTTGTGTCCCTAATCCTATGGTGGAGCTTCCTTGGAGGAGATCCTCTTTGTCTACATAATAAAGAGAAGGTGCTCCCTTGGAGCATCGAATGTTTTGAGTGTGCAATCTGTGTTTTCTCTCTTCTCTTGTCCTCGGAGTATTACAGTTCAGGTGGAGTGAATCATCAACTTCATAATTAATTTGGAATTTTCTTGTAGTGAAAATCATTATTTTAATTCTCTATTTTCCATAGTGCTCCACAAGGATGAGACCATCCTCTTTTAGGGGTGGTTCTTGCATAAGAAGTTAAACATGTAACAACAAATGATCTACAAAATTGTGACACTAGTCATTTTTTACCCTTATCCTTGAGGGAACAACCTATTATTTATAGTTATATCACTTTTTGGTCAATGTTAGGTTATCACATGCTTCTTCATCAATCTTTCCTTCTTCTTTTTCTCTTATTTTCTCATTTTCTTGCATTAATCACCATCTTATTCCTTCAAGTACATTGTTTCATTTGCTAGTTAATGCTAATTTTACTAGAACATACTCTATTGAAATGAAGCTTATAAAGCATAATCTCCCAACTTTTATTAGAATGAAAGTTTGTATCTTAGCTATGTAACATCTTTATGCTTTGCTTATAAGGGTAGTATTTTAACATGCAATAATTAAAGAGAGATAATCAATAATTTAAAAGATAGACATCTAGATAGGTGATTGGGTGATTCAAAGAAACCAAAAATTACAAAGTATACCCATATGATAGAGAAATCCTCATCAATGGCATAGCAATCTTTCATCCTATGGCAAATGAAACTATCACTTCAATCATAGAAAGAACCTTGCTTCTAGTGTACACAAGCAATTGATGAGCAAAGATTTGTACAACTGAATGTTAGTAGAATATGAAATAGGAAATAGCACTAATATGGGAGAAAGATGGGATTATATAGGTTTGATTCCTTGCACGCCTTTGGTGTTTTTATTAGGGGTTGCTTTAGAGGATCCGCTAGAAAATTTTCTTACTCAAGAATTAAAAGAAGAATCAAGGAGCAAAACATGATTTTTGTTGAAGTCTTTGAAGAAAATTCTTTTGACTGTTTTCATGACTAACAAATATTTAAGCTTATCTACACTTGATCTTAAACATGTATGTATATAGGTGGTAAAGGAACCAAAAGAGTTACTAGAGATAAACCGTCTCTAAAATAAAATTATAATATTGATTACTTCAATGTAGAGATAATAAAAATCAAGGAATCAATGATGTTAATACATATTTAATATAGGTATTATGTAGCTTATACAAGAATAAGAACAAGATCCAAATATCACTTTGATTGGAGGAGTGTTTTTTCTATTTTGTGTATTTTACTTTTTTTATTATATTTTGGAAGAAAATTTTATATATATATATATATATATATATATATATATATATATATATATATATATATATATATATATATATATATATATATAGAATGCTGTAAGTTAGCAACTTTAAAATTTTTCCATAAGAGAAAGGAAAAACTTCAAGAGTAAGTGACTTTTACAATTGAAGAATTAAATCTATATAAAAATCAAATGCATACACCATCAAAAACATCTACATTGGATGTTGATACATAGGTTGAATTACCCCTTTATACATCTTAAGATTCAGATGTACTTTCAATGAATTTATATTTTGGTTAGCTATGTGGCTAGTAATTACACTTTGGAAGACAAACATATTTCTATAATATGTTTTACTTTAGTTACATATATAATTAAATTTGTTAGTTTTTCATCTTTATATTTTTTGTTTTATTTTAATTTTATAATTCCTTGATCTATAGTATATTATAATTTTATTTAAATAAAATTTTAATGTAAAAAGGAATTTTATTTTATATTTTATATTTTATATTTTGAGGTTATAAATTTTATATCATTTTTAGACTTTAAATATCATATTTCATATAGCTTGAGATTATTATAAAAGTGGCGATTTACATTCATACTTCTACTTGCTAAATGTAGAATTTATTCTCTTATTAAATGCTATAAAATATATCCTCTCTTCACTTTTAGATTTGTTAAGAAGTATACCACAATATGACTCTAACACAGATCTTAATATACCAAGTTCTTGTATGTTTATATGGTATATATAGTCATATACTCTACTTAAATTATTATGTATTATCTTATATTATGAGTTGATCATTCTAAGTTTAAAATATTTCATTTATTATGAATTGACATAAAAAATAACAAGAAACATATGTATAAATAACAAGCCATTATTACATGATAGTTAAGTTTCACTATAATATCATTCATAAAAATATACAGTTCTATTTAGTATTTACATCCTAAAGTTGTTATGCAAGCTAAATATTTAAAAATAGAATCCAAATATCCAACTCAAATATCTATTTCTTAAAGTTAGGTGTCCAATATTGGAGCTAAAATGTCCAATATCAAAACCTAAATATCTAATATTAGAAGTCAAATATCCTCTACTATAACCCAAATATCTAGTACAAAAACTTAAATATTCAAAATAGAACGGTTGTATCTATACAAACTATCCCAAATTTCCAATTCTAAGAAGTCAAATATCTGCCATGGGAAACTCATATGCGAGAAGGAAGTCAGATGATATACTCACCAAATGATACAAAGATTACAAAAATGCTTAAAGAAGTCCAATTGGAATAAGATTCAAACCTTATTCCTTAAGTGTTGGAGCTTAGTCCCACTTATTGTCTAGGTTTTATTCCTAAATTGCTTGATGGAGTCTTCTCATCATTGTTGGTAGAAGTGCAGGTTGCTTTTCATTACTCCTTAAATTTTTTTATATGAAGAAGAAATACACCAATATCTTGAGCTATGTTTGGCCAATTTAAAAAATATTGAAGAAGTTAAAGAGTCTTATTGACTCCAAGGTGACATCAATGAAAATATAAGCTTCTTATTATGAAAGAAAATTAAGAGTGAACTCATGTGGAATATAAACTTGATTTTTATATATAATAATACTTTCTAGATTTAGAAGGAATTAGAATACTTATCCTTAATTACATTGTGGACAATAACAAACTTGATGAAAGAATTCCATCTTAATTTGTACTTATACTTTAACTTTCATTTATCTTTTTGTTTAATACTTGTGTTACTTAAGATTGATTTGTAATATAGGCTTTGAGAGAGTGCATTATGGATTACATTGAAGTACTAAGTTTGCAAGTTAACTTGATGTTGTATGGTTTGAGTTGCTTTTCTTAATGATTATATCATTTCTTTAAGTGCCTAAAATAAAGATTTATAAGGTGGGCTTGTGATTTGTACACATAAGAGTAGATGTACACAATAAATAAGGCAGTTAAATCTTAATAACATACACCATATGTAATTGATCATAAATAAAAGTATTTCTCTTAATATAATTTAATCTCCTTAAAGAAAATATTTTTGGATGTAGCATATTTATACAATTGTAATGTTACAGTAACAAAGTTAGAAGCATCAAACTGAACTATACAAGATAATTTGAGACTCTATGCTTAAAGAGATTGAATAAGTTTAAACCAATTCCCTAGGTTGTTTAAAATTATCCTTCTCTTTGTCACTCGGTCCTACAACTTGAATAAATCTAAAACCATTTTTAAGAGATTGGTGAGTGATGCTACAACATATCGTCATAATAATATATAAGTCATCAATGAAAGCTAGCGAACTTGTTAAATCCTAATAATCGTGAGGATCTCCCTTAAGTTTTCCATTGGATTATATTTTTGATTCTCTCCTCTTCCACTTATATTAATGCTCGTAGAAAAGGTCTTATAATCTAAGTAACGTCCATTCTCTAGAATCTGCATTTGGATTTAGTATAGAAGAATTTCCACTTGCATAGATCTCACAATACTTCATAAACATGAGCATGTTTTATTTCTATCATAGTTGAGAATATTAGCTAGAACATTGTGATATATTTGTCAACTAATCCATTTAGTACTAGATGCTTCTAATCGACAAATAATCGGGTTATAGATGGAACTAAAAGGAAGGACTATCCATTCAAACTACATATACCTTGTACGCTATTTTGATACATTTTAGGTTAAGATAGGAATAAAATATAGCCACTGGTTAATTTAACAAATCATTTATTTAAGGATAGGGAGAATCATCCGCTAATTTTGTGTATTTAATTCATGATTCTCCATATGAAACTAAAATTTATGATCTTTCTTTGGGATAAACAATACAAGTGCTCCTCAAGCCAAAGTATATATAACTTAAAAATAATTTTCCATGGATTGATCTATTCTTCTAGTAGGGATATTGCTAGGAGCAATTCTCTTTCTAAATAGTATTCAATGATAATACAGAAAACCTTTGATAAATTATTAAAAAACAGAGAGAAAAAAATTACACACAATCTCATCTTAAATTATTGAATTGATGTCTTTATCTTCTCTTGATCAACTTTCATATTGGTTTGATCAAACTACTAAAATTAACATCTTCTACTCCATAGCCCTCTCATTCAATAACAGCTACACAATTTATATCTCTATTATTAACAGCAACACTATTTATATCTCTAGTGCTACGCACCATAACACTTGATATCTTTCCCTACGATGCTATAATTAGTACCTTGCTTGACTTGAATGTGTTACTTCACCTAATGACTTGAACATGATAATATTGTCTTGATTCTTTTATATTTTAAAGATGTCTTAAAGAAATATTTAGGATTCACCGATCAAACGAATACAATTACCATTTAAAATTCAAAGAACAAGAAGTAAACCACACTGCTATACATAGTTCTTTGGAGTCCTAACATGAATCTCAAGCATGCACTTTAACATGACCTTCATTTTCTATATTTATTTTCCTTTTCTTTGCAGACCAAGTATTTTCCTTTGTTCTAATGTAGAGTTGCAAGAGGCCGTAAATTTCGGCCGCAATTCTTGCTCTTAAGGACCTGCGAGGAGGAGCAGTTGGTTCCAGTGGGTTTTCCAGGACAAGTCGCACTAGGATAATTTTTTATATCCTGGTCATCAATCGAACTGTGCATCCATTGAAAAGTTCTCACAACAGTGGCGAGCGGATTGAAAAGCATCCTATGTCCCTAGGAATGACGAAAAAGTTCTAGATCTCCCTCGGGGATGGAAGGAAGAATGCTCAACTGTGGACCACTTTCCACGAACTTTTCACATCTCCTGCTCCAGATCTTTTGAAAAGCTCCCATTGAAGCCCCATCCGTGAACCGAATTCATCGGAAATCGCAGCAGAACTGCTAAAGAGAGCTTCTGTCCAGAAAGGACAGGATGTCATCTTTGCAGAGATCAGGAATCATCCATTCATACATGGGATTTGAGAAAATAGCCTCGATTTACCTAGGCAGGAGATGACAATCAAGAACTTTAAAGGATGGTAATTGCAACTTGTGAACGAGATCTGGAATCTGAAAACGAGACTAGTCATACAATCTCCCCGTTCGATGAGGATTGAACAAATTTCAGTCCTCTTGAGATCCTCCATGCATCTCATGTTTGTACTTGTCTTGCTTCTACGTCTATGTATTGACGTACATGTCGGCTCCAAGCATGACTGCAGCCTACAGGAGCAAGCTCAATCTAGTCGTGGTTTCTTCTGACTTGGATGTCCACCACGACACAAAACATCTTTCAAGGAAAGATGTATATCATCCAAGTAGACTGTAATAATTAGCAATCATTCTCTCTCTGCCTCTCGACTTTGGATCGGGTCCAGAAGTTTGTGTCTAACGTTGATGTAAAAGTTGAGGGCAAAAGCTTGGAGTACACGAATTGGTGAAGGGGGTCTTATGCTCTTGTAATGGTTCCAAACTCTGGAATCGTCATCGGCACTTCATCCTTAGGCATATCAAAGATCAGAACCATCGAGAATCTTTATGAAACTCTAACAATACTGTGTTTAGCAATCTCTACAGTTTATAGAGGATTTATCAAGTTTCACTTTGCAAATATTTCATATTCCAGGACATCATCACATATTCAAAGGATGAACACATCCCATGTTTATTTCAACCAAACCATGTGCAAAACTGAGGAGAAATGTGATGAGAATCTCGAGGAATCAACTCGTTCAAATACTTGTTTGGATATCAGCAATGAGGTGTGAAAAATTGCGCAGCTTAATAGCTTGCAGAGACCATCCTGAAACAGAAAGCTCCATGCTCCATGACTAAGTTTCAAGGCAGAAACCACACAATTTATCAATTTACTCCATGATCAACGCAGCACTCCCGAAGGTGACTTCGTGGTGCCCTACATTCCACAACTTCCAAATGTTATTTTATGTTACGTGGCGACCCCCTGCAGGATGAGGTCTTGGGAACAATCATTATATACTCATGCTTACCAGGAGAATCCAGAAGACTAGAGATTAGGCCTGAGGCTCACCGCAAGAATCTACAACCCATTGTCCTCTGCAGTACAAGGCTACAAGCAGGTTGGATTGATGCCTTTCGGAGAGCAAATGAAGAATTAAAGCTTCTAGGAACCTTGATAATAAGTGAACGACACGTATAGTATAACAAGAAGGATGGGACGACCTCATCAAGCGGTACAAGGAGAAAAAAGGGGAAAAACAAAAAAAAGGAGACCGAATAGAAAGCACGAAGGTCGGAAAGACCCCATCAAGCCGTACACGGTTGAGACAAAAGAGGTAGAATGGGGTAAGCTCCAATACGTGTAAAATACAACCATAAAGGTAAAATATGGATAAGCTTCAACAATTGTAAGTTAACCTTGATAGTTGTAAGCTAACAAAAGAGAACATGGAACATCGTTCAAAAGGTGGCTGAATTTACAAGCTTGAAGCTCATCATGCCGAGTGGAACATTCGGAGATGTCTACTGTATGTACTCTCAACATTTTCAGGACCTCATATAAGTGTACCGTGTATTATTGTCTTTCAGTTCAGTGAATTCTGTTGTGATAACTTACATATAATGAATTAAGTCTACAAGAGTCTGTCTCGAGGGCTGTTACCACAGTCTACTGCTTCAAGAGTCTGTCTCAAAAGATTGTCGCATAATCTACTGTTGTGATGAACCAGTTAATTGTTGTCAAGATTCTCTGGTCACCACTTCCGCCCCCGAGCACAAGGTAGCCTGTTCCTAGAATTCTGTCGAAGGAGGTGTGCTTGAGGACGAGGACAACATACAGTACTGTATAATGTCCAAGGTATTTTGGTCTCTGCACCTCCAAAAGCTGTCTGCCACCATTTTGAGCAAAATTAAGTTCCCTCCCTACCATTGACCAAATATTGCATCTCGTCTGAAATGAAATCAGAATCTCTGGAGCGCCAGCGCATCGCAGATCTTGCCAGGTTTCCATGTTTCTTTAAGGCTCAAAGTATACGTTAGTATGAGTCGCATTACTGCCCTTGTGATGCTGCACAGCAGCAGTTTCCCGGAATTAGCATTTATAGCTGTTTGTCCGCTGACAGGTTGAGTCTCCCACGTTAAGTGGATCCACTGTATTGGCCCTTACTGTATACCCTCATTCGCCGCAGTTTCGACTGCATTTGACTGCTATTCCAATAGTTTCGGAGTAAGTTAAAGGGATATGCACAAGGTGCGTCTCCTCTTTACGTGGAATGGGATGCACGTTGCCGTGTCTTTCATTTCATCCAATTTGAGCACTTTTTTGGTCTTTTGGTTCATGCTTAATATAAGTGTTCAGAATGAACTTTAATCTTCAGTGACCTCATTCTCCACCTCACTTCCTGAAATGCCGATGTTACAACAGGCACTGTGGTCATGAAATTAACCTTCAAATTCATGAAGTCACCCCAGGGTATCTTGCTGCCCTGCCCACCATTGTCTTCAACCTTTGAGTTAAAAGAGTTCACGGCAGTAATGCGTTGTTGATACTGAAACCCCACCAATGATCCTTATCTGCCACAACTCCCCCCGTGACTTTTCCAAAGATTTTCCTTTCACCTCTGAGTATTTGCTCAGGCTTTGTTGGTCTGACCTAGAGCTTCAGCATTCCTCGTGGTGAGCTATTAACAAGACTTTCTGATTTCTGATTTTTCTGTTTGCATTTTCCCATATTAAAGTGGAAGATTGAGCGAAATATCTACAAACCCTTACATTTTTTGTAGAACTAGGATTAACGAAGTGGACGATACATATTTGTTCTACTTGAGACGGGGATCCGGAAAAAAGGGGACTGCTGTAAAACACTCACGGCGCGCTGCACTTTACAAGAGATCCTCACAGCAGTTACTGAAGAATCTAGAGACATAGACTTAACAGTCCCCCAACATTGGCAGTTCGACTTCTGGTTCCCCCAGTTGACACAAAGACTTAATAGTACCCGACTGCTTGACATGGACAGACGTGGCAGCTCATTGTGTTAGTTGGCAACAAATGTGTTAGTTGAAAGTGATCATGTTCGTGTGTGTAAATTGTGTAATGCAATTATCGAAAACCGTGATTACATAGATAACGCAGTTCGGAGTCAAATTTGGGAGAGGTCATCCAGGGAGCTCAACCCGGAGTAGGAGTTCGTCCGGAGAGCTCGGCTCGCCCCGGAGGAGTTCCCGGCTGACTTCTCCTACTTTGACACCAAATTTGGGGGCGAGGTTCTTGGTTGAGATCCTCAAACATTTGGGCGAACTGCGGAAGAATTAGTTGAAAGTTTAGGAGATCTGGGAATTTCGCCCAGAAGTTCGGCGCGAGTTGCCCGGATAACCGAGCCCCTAACCCTTAACTCCCCAGATGACCTCCCCGAACGTTCCGGCAAATTCTGGAGTTGTTCTTAGGAGGAGTTCGCCCCGACGTCCGGTTTCAGCTCTCCGGATCTTCGGGGGTTGAATGCTTAGAAAATTCGTGATTGTGATGATGATGATCGACTTTCAGATGAGAGGTAAGGATCGCTTTCTAACCAGGATATAGTCCATCGATCCACTGAATCTCTAAGATGATTATAGAAATTTGAGATTTCATCGAATCCTGACAGGAAACATGAGCGTCTAGAGAATATGATAGTCTTGTCGATCGAACCTTTAACAAAAGAAAATTTGACGGTCACTTAATCATGATCTAACTCAATCAAAATCTCTTTGGTATTCCTAAGAGACACCAAGCCAAAATAATTCTCTTATCTGGAAACAGTCACGAACGTCGACTTTGTTTTCTGCTGCATGCCATCGTGGAAAATTCTCAATTCCAGTTACTGATATGTAGAAGAAAATTTCTGGAATACCATTTGTTGGCCGCGTCCATATCCTCAACGGCAATATGGACCACAGACATTTCAATTCAACTCAGCTCAAAACCATGAATTCATTTGCATGGAATTCTTCAGTCGTTCATTATGCGTGTTAAGAAATCATGATGTTTTCGATTCTGCCGTATCCCGTCACTCCTGCGATTCTTCCTACCCCGTTTCTCTCCCGTGCCCGTCGGTATAGCGAAGGACTGGTCACTGAAGCGAAGAAGTGGCCGACTCCCAAAACTGCGATAAGTTACACCCAATTTAATCCTCTGCATTACCAGTGAACGTCATAAGAACAAAATCTAGCTGGTTGAAAATTTCAGTGCCAACGTGGATTGACTAAGCCCACGTCAAGCATTGGTGGACTCTTGTGTCAACTTGGGGAACCAGTAAGTCGAAGTGCCAATGTTGGGGTACTGTTAAATCTATCTCTGGAACAATCTATTGTATCTTAAAGAACGAACGCTAAGAGCGCTGACATCGATTCCTTCTTCTCAGAAAAGGCAGAGAATCTGATTATTGATGGCGAGGAACGCGAACTGCCTATTGGTGACGCCTGGAAAGAACTTACTGTTAACTAAGAATGTTAGCTGAACTGTATATCTTAACTATGTGGACTCGTAATCGACTGTGGCCCCTTCTTCTCTCATCAGAGCATTTGATTCGTGTAACAGGGTCTCTAGCTGCTTCACAGAGAGATAAAGGTATGTGACATCCTGCAGACGTCCCATGACCAGGTGGCTCTTAAAGGTCAATGTCCACGATAAGAAATACAAAATATGCATGATCACGCAAAGGCTACAGTCTCCAGTAGCAGACTTCTGCACCCAATGTTGGATAGGACCGGTTCAGACATCACCCGCAGAAACACAAGATCTCCCCCACCACCGGAGATGCTCGTTTTCTCATAACTTGCTTGGCCGAGTCTTATGTGTATGGCTGGAAGGGAGGTCTGACCAAAAAAGACATACCTGTGCAATACCCTCACCTCATGATCACCCATCAGGTGAAAAAGACGTGTGCCGCAACAGTGTTGGTTTTCTTACATTGAGCACCTTGAGGGGTTCTGAGCTTGCACAAGATGACAGACAGCCTTGAGTTATACTACGTACACCTTGGACTGCGAGATAATGCAGCTGGATATGTCGAGCGCTTGTTTTCCTTCGTCACATTGAGGAGTCTGATTTGTCACAAGAAATATACGTAGCCTTGCAACCAGATTTTAGGCACCGTATCATTGCGAGGATGAGTTGAGAGACCAGAGACGCAAGGTGAGTTTAAAATCCTATAGTTGATGCTATGGCACAGTTCCCACAGCTGCCTCCCAACGACTAAATCACCGCAATTCTGCTACGGCTTTTCACCGAATCATCAGCAGATCAGCAGCCCCTTTTGTGCTAACATCTATTCTACAAGTCCCACTAGTTGCAACTTGCAATTTTCAGGGACTGTCCCTCGTAACATTTTACTTCTTGATGGAACAAAGGACAAGTATGCACCCTATCAACATTGTCTAATGAATTCTTGTACTGAAACGAAAAGGTTGTGCACGCGAGGCAAAATTTAGTCCCATGGCCAGCTTTGGCTAAATTCCTTTCAGGCCAAGTCTGAGAGGCGAATTCAACCATCAGCTAACTCTTACGACAGAACAATGGCACAATCACAATAAACTGCACCAACCACAATTGCTACACAGACCATATCCCAGATACAGTTCTAACTTCTTGCAAGCAAACCACTGTACTACTGAATATATCGCAGCTGCATTCTCTCGCTTACTATGCAGCCAATACAAACAAGGGACTGTCATAAGAAATTAAGGGCAGTAGTTTAAGGGCCAAGAGCACATTCTTTCTGTAGAGTTCCCGCATCCATGCATGCACTGAAGATACTGGAAATATTTAGGATGACTCTCGATTCCATATTAGCCAGAAGCTGCTGGGTTCAGCTTCCGAGCTAAAAAGTTAGAAGGGTACAACTTTATGGACAGGTCTCAAGAAAAAGATCAAGATCAAGATCTCGATCTGTTTTCTTTTGACAGCTTGAAAGTTCACTAGTTACTGTATTATGACTGCTAGCCTCAATAAGAGTTTGAGCAAGAGAGGCAGGAGCAGTGAGCATGACTTCGTGGTCTCCTGGCATTCTAACTACATTGAACTTTGTTCCAAGCCTACTGGAAAAACCAGGATGCCAACCTTCACCAAACTTCATACCGGGAAGTCCCGGCAAGAAGTCTTGAATGATGTGGACATATGTCAATTTAGTGCTCAGCTCGTAGAATTTCTTCAAGTTATGAGACTCCGCAAATGCCTGCCCTCCCTGCAAATGGAGCCCACACGAGATCACAGTCAGATCAGAGAACCTCCAAACTCTAGAATTGATCCTCCTGAACTTGCAATCATCAAATATAGTTCAGAAAAATATGTACGACGTGGGGAAGAATGTCAGATGATCGATCACGGTTGATTCAGGCAATTAGCGTGCGCAATTGAATTCGAGGCTGAAGCACACAAATCGCGTACTGCACCATATAAGATTTGTCGAGACACTTGCCTACCTTCAACCATGTCAAGATTAGTACTCCCATGTTTGTAGGGAGTTACTCGTGAACATACGAGCAATCCTTGAAATACTATGAATTATGAAGCAAGCGATTTAAACATTGGATTTTCTGGGTTCCGTCTCAGATGCCGAGATTCAGATATGCTTCCAATGTAAGAAGGTTAAGATTATCTGCGAACGGTGAAAACTTATGATGACGCGAGAATCCAGAGATTTGACTTGGAGAACATGCAACCATCGTCCTTACAAATCGAGTGGAGAAAGATCTCATTCAATTTGTAGATTCGGAGGAATCAGACCTGAAAAACAAGGGTAGCGTGCAAAGCTTTCCTCGTGTCGGCGTCTACAGTATGGGCGAACGCTTTGTGCCACCATTCCAATGGAAGTTTGCGCGGAAATTGGAAATTTTCCGGAGAGCGGTCGACTCTTTCGTGCTCGGGGATACCCAGGCGATTATCCAGGCAGAACATGCGTATGCATTCTCCATCCTTGAGAATGAATGCAGAAATGAAGACAACTTGTCTAACTCGACCGGGTTGACGCTGAGCGAGCTCCTGGGCGTAAGGTCCACCGGCACTGTGGGCTACCAGCACGAAGTCAGATAGATCCCTCTTCACAATGTCGTCAATTAAATGCTGAATTCTTTCCTCCAGCGAGTAGTTAATTCGCTCCGCTCCTGGCTCGTTTCCCAGCAAGGTCGGAGCGTAAGCCTTGTGTCCAGACTTCTCCAATTCTTGTATAACTTTATCCCAGTGTCCGCCGTGGTGCCAGGCCCCGTGGATGAGCACAAACGTTAACCCCATCCGCTATATATCTACAGGTGCCCTTTTGAATTCGATTGATCACGAATGATGTTCATCCGTGGCCCGGTTGAGGAGCTCGAGAATCCACCTAGCTTCCTACAATCGTTAGTAGTTTACCTTTCTAGAAGAAGACCACCTAAAATCGTGACATGGGGCGGGGACGTTTGGGAATTGCTCTCGAGCAGTCACTGCTGAGGATCACAAGACCCAGTACTATCTCGAGAGAATTGCTCCTCAAGGTTTTCCTCCGCTCTAGGAAGCTTAGAACTAGCTTCCCACTTTAGTAACTGCTCGGTTTTTGAACTAACTCCCTAACCATCCAAATTAGTGAATCGGTTTCAGTCCATATCCACAAGACGGATTGAGCAACTGAGCCTTTTCATCAGGTTCAGCAACTGGTGAGTCTGCTCAGCCAATCCACCTAGCCCTCCAATTGCTTGAATCAGTTTCAATCAATACCCACACACCTGAGGAGTATAAGTACTGAATCCTTCGTCCTTCCGGGATTTGTAACTTGTACGCAACACGAGGAGTTGTGTCTGGAGAAGGCTGAGAGCTGTGCGGGTGTGGTGGCAATATATTGCCTTTCTCGGAGCTGAGCTCACCTCAGAAGAGGCTCAAAACCATTATAGAGGATGGAGGTGATATTACCAGGAGAAAAAAGAAAGGGTCCAAATCAATGAAAATTTCTACTCGAGCTAATATTTCATGAATATTCCCACATCCCCTTGCTCCCCCAGGCTACTAACGAAGGTGGTGACACCCTATCATGCACAAGAATTACGGAGAAGACGTTTCCTAATCTCCAACGAAAGTCTACCTAAACATCTAACATCTCAGAACCAAAGATGCTACGAACATTCCATTGGTTATGCTATGATATCGTGTAAAGATGATCATGAGGGTAAGAGTGGATTAGGCAGACTCGTCTTAGTTCCGATCCTGATCAGGACTTACGTCAACTCCACTTTAAATTCACTTCATCCCACTAACTCGATCTAATGAGACTCGTACATCAACCGGATGCCGCTGGTGCTGCATCTCGACAACAGAAAGTGAAAGAGAAGTAACTTACGCATGTGTATGCGAGCTAGTGGTTAATCTCAGTAAGTTCACGTAAGTAACCTCTTTAGAGACGCAACTATGGAGGAGAGCGAAGCAAGCAGTTCCGGCCTTTCAGCTCGGATAAGAGTAGTACTAATACTGCGACAACAGCTGCCTAACCATAAGGCAGCAGATCATCAAAGTACAGACTTTCTTCCTCCATTAAAAATATGAATAGAATTGAGTCCTCTGCTTTTGATTTCTAGCGGATGTTACCGTCACGTACTCCATTTCCCAGTACAGGCCGAAAGCTGGATCAGGTGGCTAGCTTTAGTGAGCAGGATGGTGATATGATAATGACCTGCAGTACTGTAGATTATTGTCGAGTACCATGTATACTTTAGGATCCAGTGCGGCAAATGTTGAAATTCTCCAAGGATATATACCTGTACGACAATGTTGGATTTCTTGCAAGTTCTTGGGCCGAGGGTGTAGAAGGTACGCCTCAGGAGGGAATGATGGTTTTTACTCTGGGTTCAGAGAACGTGATAATTCTCTTGTACCTATCACAGCTGGAGAATAGCGCCATACTGGCACTATTCAACGAGGAGTTGCAGTTGTTATGAATGTTTAAGCCATGGATAAAACGATAAGATGTTGACTGACATTTTGCACAAGAGAAAGGCACAAAAGTCCATTTTGCTGGCTGGAGCTCTGGAACTGAAAATTCCATTTCTGTGGTCTTCCTTATGCAAGAAGTAGGATCCTCTATATAAAGCTCATCTGCCTTGCACACCTTCCAAGGCTTCGAACGAGGTAGCTCTATCTTTGCCAACATTTGTCTTATAAGACACGATGAACAGGAATCTTTCTACCAGGCCACTCCCATTCCCGTGCGCTTAACTTTGTTTATCCACATTAACCTTGGAAATTAAGCACCACCAGCATGAAAAGGATGTGCTTTCGCCACAGTAAGCTGTATGAGTAACTCAAGGGACGGAGATCAGAGCGCAAGACTAGCCGATTGAAATCCCAAGACGTGTGTCTTTGCAGGAAGAATTTATGCGCTTTTGGATGATGAATCCCCTCCACTCCACTGTGGCTATTGCAGTTCTAAACCCTGCTAAAAGACAATCGCCGCGGTCTGCTCCGTTGGCAGGACCTGACGACAAATTTCCGCGCTGTTCTCGTACCGTTTCCGGGAGTCGACGATTGAACCGAACCACTCTTTCATTGTTTGACCGGATTTTGTTTCAGTCCTTCTACCTACCAACAGCACTAAAATACCTATCTTGCTAACAGCCAGATTAACTCAAGCAGCTGGCCTGAGGTGTAAAACCTCTAAAAAGTTTGATTCCGCTTCTCACTCGTACCTTTCGTCTCCTCTTCCCTCGAACTCGCTCTGGATTAGATAAGGTTGGTTTTCTTTTTGAATATAAAACTCTTGAGAGGATAATATACTAAATTATCGAAGGGAAAACTCCAGAACTGTTGACTAATATAGTGCTTAAATGGTCTATAACTGAAAGAGATCACCGTTTTCTCAATCATAAGATTCATAGATTAATATACAGCCCAATTTCATCTCGTCGTCGAATTCCATGATGTACACGAAGACCCAGCTATCAATCAAAAGCCTTGCTTAATTCCAAGCTCACTCATAGGATGATCATGTGTCACACTGACGACGAGGAGTTATTAGACTTCCTTCCTCACACGAGATTGCTCACTGATCATGATTGTACGCCGATCCGAAAAACTTGAAGTTGCATAGTAGATCTCCCCCTCCGAATTCTAGGAACCGATTGGTACACGGCACTTTGCGCCATCCAAAAATTGTCCGACCAATCATTCATTCTCATGAAGATTCATCGTGTGGGCTGCTCAAGCGAGACGGGTTTTAGTCGAAAGAACATGGTGTGATGTATCCATAATGAGTGCCACCACAAACACACGACAAAAGAGATAATTCTCTGCCATTTCGGATGATCCGCATGCATTGCAAATTGCATAGTACTACAGTGACAAAGCTAGCGGGTACACAGCTCTACGTACACATGATGATATCGCTGCAATCTCAGCTCAACTGATCCACCAATTCCAAGTCCATCACATTCCCATCGCCGTCTGAAGTGCTCCACCTCCATAGCTTCCCTCCCTCACCTCTAGAGGATCGTTGAGACTTCACATGAACGCATGCAGGTGTCCTCAGCCGGTACCAGCTGGTCATCGGACGGTCCAGGATGATCAGATTGCATTAACAAGACCCCGGCCACGAGTTACCAGTCAATCGAACGGTACCAGTAGCGTGGCCGGTGACTCCATCCCACTACCGGCGCTGCGGCCCCAGATCAAAAGAACCCTGCGACGGGTTTACCAGTCAATTCGAGGCATTACCGGCAATGACGCATTCGGGCTCTGGAGTTGACGGACACGAGGTACCATGCTCGGTCTTTGGGTCCAGTAAATGCACTTTCTCTGTCTCTTTCCACCACCCCACAAGCCCTTTTGAATACCCCCAATAGCCTCATGCTGCGCCACGTCCATTATCAGATTTAGCATCCTTCCCTACTCGGACCAATTTAAAATGTATACGCTGGAAGTAAGATGAAACGAAAGCTGCTATCGACCTAGATGAAGTAAGTAATATTAATGCTTGTAGATACCGTGTTACGGTGAGGGGACACCACGTGTGATCCGTGTTGTGCTGAGTACATAACTAACTTTCTATGCCCTGGTTGATTGATTTATGGATTTGATCTATAGTTTAATTTCCTCCCCGGAGGAAGTGTAGCAGTTAGAAAGGTTGAACAGTTGGGGAGAGAAAATGAAAGCTTAGGCTCTCGAAGGGCCAGCAAAGCCAGTACCTAAGACAATAAAATTCTCATGATCACATGATGTCATGTCATGCTCGATATAAGCTCGTCATTACCTACTACTACTTCCACAGATTCATTTCTACAATTGCTGCTGCTGCTGCTGGCATGGGTGCCCACACCAAGTTGTCTGAAAACTATTTGGTCAGATTATGATTTTCACTTTTCATCCACCGGCATGAAAAAGTTACACATATAATAGATTAAATAATGCTATATGGAGTGGTGTTTTAGTGAAGGCCACGATGAGTCTACTCTCTACTCTCTGCTGCGTAGATGGATATGGAGTCCTCAAGTTGACCTTTCCCAAAATATTTGGTAATGTCCACTGATTTTACAAAATTGGATTGATAAATGCTGTGGTCTACTAGCTTTTTCGCTTCTTAAGTAAGTAGATGGATCCATTTTGTCCTGGAGTCTGTAGTTTAATCCAATCAGTACTAATGGGTAGGGGGTTAACAAAAAAATCACAGAAACTTAGTCCTATATTGTTACTTTTCAGCTACTCAACCTTTCATCCTGTAGGCATGTATTATGTTTCCTCGTGTATAAAGCTTTTCTGGACATATAGGCTGAGTTTGTCTCACTCCGTGGAATAGGTTTTATCGACTGGTCCGTATTGGCCTGTCGTGAACTACATTGTGCAAGTCTCATATTGATGAAATTTTACGTCACACGGAGGTTATCAAGCTCGTTAACAACCACCAATGTGAAACTGGCGTGACTAGGTGCACATGCACATGTCCATTATTCAATATCCACCGTGTAGTCAAGATTATCTCCAGGACCTACTAATCTATGTTATCTATCATGGGAATGAGGAGATGTAGGACCTCTTCTCCTAAGCCTAGCTTCCCCTAAAAGACCTTGTTGATCGTGGTGTACTTATATTACACGTAGGAAAAAGGTCCAAGTTACTTACCCGATCTTCAGCTCGATCATGGAGACATCATCTTTTCGGAGTTTTGTTTGGTCCACCCAGCTACAATCTTTCCCGTGATTAGTGTGGAACTCTAATCATTGTGTATAACTAATTAATGTGGTCCACACATTAGAGGTCTTGAAAAATGTATGTACTCAAATATTTATTAAGGTATGAATTTAAAACTTCACATTTTAGAGAATATTTTTTCCTGTATACAAAAAATACTGAAATCTCCTTAAAGTGATACCAAAACTATGGAATGATTCTTAAAACTTCGACATTATGTACTGTTCAGGAATCAAACTTTTACTTTCCCTCTAGAGGAATGTTTATCACCTGGCCCACAAGTTTATGTCCAATGTTAAGTTAACTAAAGTTTAAAACCATAACTTAATTATTTCTATGGGGTATGTTATCCTAAAGCTTTATCTTATTTGCATGTTTAAATAATAAAATACACCCTAATATAAATTTTACTCATAAAATCCACCAATTATTTCAAATCTTTATTTGTATGGATTCCTAATTAGTGTATATTAGTGCGATCCGCACTACCTAGAAAGAATGACTCCAGAAATCACTGAACTTAAGTAGTGTGGTCCACGCTAGTTAAGGAGAAGAGTGCAGTTTGCAATCGCGACCCACCATAGACATGATCTGTACATCGTCGACGTTTGAATGAACTTCATCGAATACTTCAAATTCCCGTGCACCGTAACAGTTCTGTAATATAACATATACATATATAGAAGGAAAAAAAAACTCAAGGTAAGAGTGCATAACGGTTCCACTTTTAAGTACCCCCACCACTGGATTACGTGCGAGCATGGATTATAAAAGGATGAATCAAAGTGACACCTTGCACGCCCACAGATAATTTACTAGTAGTTGGGAACTTTGTGAATTCAATGAAAATAAAGCGAAGCTTAATTGGCTTCTGTACATGTGTGCATTGCAGCTTTTGACACACCAATCATCTTGAGTCTCTTAGGAATGGCGGCTCTATTGATAGAATGACCAAGACTCAGGGCTGAGCGAAGGGAATTCAAAGGCTTCCGGAGGTCATGGAGCAATCGTCAAATCAGACTAGCATTCTGTACGAGCAGAAATAACTTTCAGAAATGAACTACGTTGCTTTATGTCTGCTGCTTAGCGGGAGATCTATAGAGGTCGACTGGCAAATTCACTTTATTGACTTTTGGATGATTAGCGTGGGAAGATGGAGGTGATAGATTTGCCAGGAACAGCATGAGCAGCTGCTGCAATGCAATTATCGTGATCTTCGTAGCTTTACATCTCGAGAAAAGTCAAGAGTTAGTTCGAACATAAGTGCATGCAGAGCCTGAAGGCTTCCTGAAAGTCAACAGCTGTAAGGACAGCTACAATAGTGTGGTGTGCACTCCACACTCCGATTAACAGCTTTAATTTGCCACAGAAGGAAGGGAAGAATTTAAGAGAAGTGAGCCAAACGGAGACTGGGAATTATAGTTACAGATCAGACGACGGGACGTTGGTATTTGGTCTTTGTTCGTCCTCGTGCTCGTGGCCCTTGTTTCTTTCAGGGCCGCAGGCAGGCAGGCAGGCAGGCCCCACAATATATAGCCAGCCAAAGATGAGACTGTGGAGACGGTTATATATCGAGATGAGGCAGGCGAGCGCTCAAGCAGTTGACAGAATTAACAAGGGTGGAGATAATGTTTGAGCTGATGGAACATGTGCAAAGCATGGAGACAACAGGAAAGGGACACAAGTACCCAAGGATCATAGTCGGTCAAGGGCATGAAATTCCTGGCCAGCTACAGATCTAAGTGCTTACGTAGGCCAGGAAGGTGATAAAGTCCATACGATCGGTGTGGTGCTTGAGCAATCAAATCTCCTCGTCTTATACGTCCACTTCGGAAACGAATAAAAGGTGCATGATGCTTGTTTTGTGATCTTCTGCTGCTCTTGTGATCCGAGTGGGTAGTACAACCCTTGGTTGTACGAAGGAGGTGTGAATATTATCTTTTGAGCCTAACACCAAACTTGACTTTTCCTGTGGCAACTACCAAAGGATTATATTTTGACGCGATCCTGGAAGAATGAACTAGAAATTTTCACATAGTAACAAGAAATCGGGGGGTAATCTCTTCAGAGAGATGCCACCTTTCGACTCCTAGTTGAATATAAGTACGGTACTAGGATACTAGGTCTGAAACGTCTAAACGCATGGACAAAAAGCTGAATCTTTGACAGTATATTAGACAGACACCATTACCTCGGAACGCGAACTCAAACGATGAACTCATTTGAACATCTACAACAGAAGATAACGCATATCACACTAGCTTCTGTTGGATGCTTTCAGGACCTAGCGGGGAAGGGAAGTGGTATCATTAAGAAAACAAGATCTCTTGTCATGGTACTATTTGCAATCTTCGGTTGAGAAAAGAACCTCAAGATTGCAAGAACGATCGATTTATATGTTCTCAGATCCGGTCTTAGAGCCGGGAGGCATGCTGCTGGCTGAGCCTGGGCACTGGACGTGCTTACGAGTCAATCCAATTCATGATCTCAGACTGCAAAAAAGACGGTTCGTGCAAGGAATTGCTTCCCCTCCTTGCACACGTCTATGTTGCAACTAAACGATCTAGATTTCCATGGATCAGTGATAATATATTATGTCGTATGTCTTTCTGCTATTGATGATGTTTAGTGGACCTCATAGTTTGATGTGGTCCACCATCTCCAGTTGCATCTCCGTAACGGTTGCGTTGACAGTGTTGTACTTCGCATGCTCTGCATGGTATTGACCTCTTCCTAAACAGAGGGACACGCAAAGTGACATCTCAGGGGAGATCACCCCCTAAGCATCATTCTTTCTTTGCCGGTGCACCTGCTGTAAACAAGCCTTTCATCGGAAAGACATTCCATCTCACTCGAACACCGAGCCAGCATTCAACTCCCATTTTTAGGCCACTTCTGTGTTAGATGAACACGCCACTATCAATATTTATTGATAATGGCGTGAAGAGAAGCTAGGAATATAGTATAGAAAATGTACTACCCTAGATAAATTTCAAGATTGATCTCATTCACACGGTGAGTTATCAACTAAAAGTAGTTTGGTACAGCTACCTTCATTGCTGTTAGGGGTGTGCGATCTACGAGCAGACATGACCAGAATTCTGCACTGAGCCATGCTCCATGCTCACCTAGCTAGAGACTATATACTCAAGGCAGGAGAGGAAGCTATCCAAGACATTGGATCTCCGGACGACAAGCCAAGATGAGAGTGGAGCCACCTAATTGAAGACGACGATCTTTTACGGATTCAATTTGAAGGCTGAGCAATTTTGGCATCATGCACACAGTATTTGGTCACTGCTAAGATATGGGCATGGTTCACGTATCTAGAGAGATTTCGCAGTGACTGTTGATATGAAGGGCACACCAAATGACGCATTTCTGGCTTCTGATGTTTTGACCTCGTAACTGTAGAGAGGCTCATTCACTCATGTTTTCAGCTGCCGCGATGTCTCACTCGGCTGACCTAAGATCAAATTGTCTTTATGTTCATTCAGGCAGAAGCAGGATCTCCATACTAGTTACGAGGTTTTTGGACTGCTTCTAAATTAGATTTGCAGTCTGAAATCTCGCTTCCTGACTTTCGAGTTCACTTCAACATTGTGTGCGAAAGAGCCTGGCTCCATGAATATGGTTAGAGTCATAAACAGGCTCGAAGTTAGTCATTGACTTGAGTCTATCTTCATTGAATGAGTCCATGAAGATAGACTCATCCAATGCTCCACACAGTCAATCAAAAATAAATTAGTCTTTCAAGTCAAGGTCTGTCCTTTTATGTCATGAGGTGCTAAATGAAACATCTTCAAAATTCTTACCAGCATACCGTACATGTCAATCAGTTGCAAGAGGAGGATGAATAAAAAGCTTAATAAACTTTCTTGCTAGCTGTAATGGAGGCGATGACTCTGCGATTCCCTGCCTTCGTTTTCTTCACAAGATGTTTGTGAACTATCAACCGGACCGTGCTTGCATGGGAGGATTGCAGCCATGTGGGATCTATAAAGAGCACAACCAAAACGTTAAAGCTAACGTTTTGGTTGCGCTCTTTATGGACGATGAAAAGCCAAAAAGAAAGCTCGAAAAAAGAAAAAAAATAACAACTGAGGCTTGATTGTCGCATACGCATTCACCAACGTGATTCAATCAGATTTCAAAGAATTAACTTCTCATGAATCGTGTTTTCATATAAAGATATGTGGCTTGCGATGAAATCATTCTAATATACATTTACTAGAACTCTGTTTGTGCATCGGCAAATGCTTGCCGTGCCAGGTATATATAACATAGAAAAATCGAAATCATCGAGAAAATTTGACAATCAGTTCAATGCATACTAAATATAATTGTGAGTATCATTACATTCTTGTGTGTTTTTATGGTTAATGTTTTCGTGTATTAACACTTTTCGTGTTTCAGAAGAGTTTTATAGGTACAGTTTATACAAGGTTATGTGGGTGCATTGGAGTGAAGTGGGACGAAATTTTGTTTGGTAATTTTTATATATATTTGACCGCGTGCATGATAAAGCTATATGGAAGCGGTCCTTTGTCCGAAACACCTTAAATACTCTGGAGGATTAGATCATACGTATTTGTCTTGGATGTATCTATTTTTGGATACCTAGATACATCGAAAAGATATACTTTAATGTTTCTTTTTTCCTTTTATGCTTTATGTGAGAGTTTGACTAAATTGAGATATATTGACATTTTCTTTTTTATTATTATGTAACGACGTATATATCAACGTAAGGATGAGCAGATCTGTATTGTTTACTGTTCGGCCTCATAAAGAACTCTTTGACCATGTATTTGGCTAGCGCGTTTAAACCTAGAGGCGTACTAGAGTTTGAATTCTATAACGAAAATTATATAACCATAAGTAATAACACTCAAAAAAAATATTGAAATTATACAAACAGGGGTATGCAAGCTCGAGAGAGTGAAATGAAAGCAAAATATAGGCATTATATATGATTTAATTTCTGCCCTTAGAAATTCCTGCCAAGTTGAAACAGATGGTAATTTCAGCTTCTTTGGGAAATTAATAAATAAAATAAATTTCAGTCTATTATTGATATGTGACACAAAAAGGGAAATTTTTTGAATGATTATCTCCAAAAGAAGCTTCTTCAACCCTAGATGATAAAATATTAGTATATTTTATATTTAAAATAAATATTAATAATATTTTATTATTCTTTCCTCTTATTTATACAGATTTTTTGTCTAATGAAACTGGTATAAAGCATACCGAGAGAAAAATCTACAAAAGATATGGAAAATATATCTATGATAACATTAGAAAGTTATGCAAAAGAATTTAGTAAACGTTAAAAAAAATTAATATGAGAGCTCTATGAACTACATATCAACGAGAGAAAAAAATCTTAAAGTATATCCAAGATAGAATTTCCGACAGAATGAATAATATAATTATGTATTATCTTATGTATTTTGTTATGACTCACTTCCTTGTTAGTCCACAGTTTTCTTTGTATTCAGTTGGTACTTTTTGTTTAACAGTAGGGTTAAGGTAGCAAATAGCACTCTATGCAATAAATAACAATTCTGTCTGGTCATAACTCTACTATGCTATGAACAGGGTCCCTCAACAAAATTCAATGGGCTTACAATATCAAGGAACAAGAATGATGACCAACCTATTCATAGTTGGACCCATTTTGTTTTTGTACCTTGTCACTTACGAGCATGGCAGCCAAATGAAACAAACCACTCCATGACACAAAAGTCAAAATTTCACAAAATGTTGTAGAACTATAGGCAACAAATTTCTGACCACACAAAATTCCACAAATTTCTGCCGCCATTTTGAAATTGTGTGAAAAGATGTGCTTGCAACCAAAGAACCATTGGTGACCATTTTGTGTCTGGACTCACACTGGCAACTGTTGACTACAACCCTTCACCAACCACCATGATGGACAAAGGACAGACCCCACCCGGTTGAGACTATAAAAAAAAACCAATCCCGCCCCGCAAGTCAAATCTTTTTGTTGTGTTTACTTTTCCCTTTTCATTTTTGCCTTCATCTACAACTATCAATCCCTATGACATTGTGTGTGGAATTTTCATATCTGATTGTGGAAGGTTGCAATGTATGTCAAGTGCTAAGCAAGAAGAATTCTGTAAGCGGTGAGGTGAGTGACATTGTTGAGCAAGGATTCAAATATTCAATCATGACAAGATGTATCCTTAAGAGTGGAATTGAGTTGAAACAGGAAGAAGCAGTAGAAATTGTAAGCAAACCCCCTGAAATTTCAGAGTTGGGTGTGTATTGTCAAATGGATTACATCAAGAAGAGGAAAATGGATTTCTTGTTGTGGGATTGTGGCCTCATGGATGTTGCCATGTTGTAGGAAATTTGTGCAAATTCTAAGAACTTGAGTGGGAAATTGTTGTGGGTTGCCCCATGATGAGGACGGAGGACAATTGGCAGCAGGTGTTAGGTGCAGACTGCTTGCATTTTGGTAAATTCACATAGATACTCCGCATGGTCATCCCCGCAAAAGGTTGAAAGAATGAATCTATGACTCTTTTGTCAGCAAGAATTCCATGAACGTGTACAAAATCAAGGATATGAAGGACCATGCTCATCGGACCATCACCAAAATGATAAGTGGTTGTTTTGTTTGAAAAGAATGAACTATGTCAACCAAAATCAGGTCATCTTCGTCCAACTCGTACACAAGCAAAACAATGAGCCGGGATGTTTTATGAGCAAGTAAATGAGCTGCTTGAGGACATGAAAAATGGTTCCACCACCATTGTAGCCTCCTTAATTATATATTTCTACATCAGAATGAACCTTTTGATGGACAAAGTGAAGGAGAAATTATTGTCCCACCTACACCATCCAGCTTACTTCAATGGAGATCCAGACTTACCCAAGGAAATTACAACATACTACAATATTGATGAAGAGTATGCTTGAACAAGGAAGTTTGTACAAGTGGTAGAAACCTACAACTTGATTATGATTTGTAGGAAGATCCTATTGCCTGTGCCAAGGTGCAAGCCTCCAAGAACAAAAAAAGAAATCAGGAGGTGTAGTATTCATCAAGGGAAATCAAGAGTAAGACCAACACATATGACTCAGCTTGTGAGGAAGGACTGCCTTAAGGACAAGAAGTAATGGACAAAAAAAGCAACAATAGCAGACCAGACCATGAAGTTTGGGAGTGAGGATTCCTTCACATGGATTTTGTCACTCACAGCAAACAAAGGAGGTGAGTAACCAAACAATAGAGCACAGTTGTCTCCCCCACTGGTTGAGGAGGAAGGAAGTCTGACAGAGAAGTGGAAGGTGCAAACCATGGAAACAGCCACCCTATTGTGGTTCCGGTCCACAAATTGGCTCCTACCAATGAAGGAGTCTTGCACTAAAAGACAAAACATCATATTAAACAAACTTGCCCCATGACCAATTTTTTTCAAGGGGACTAACAACATAGAGGTAGGGACGTCTTGCCAAAGCTCAACAAAATTGGCATGGCAACCTCCAATGTCCTTAGTACGAGAAGAATGAATGGAGGAGAATGACTTCATTGCCCATAGGAAATCCTCACCTAACAACAACGTGGCTGGCATGGCCAAGGAATTAACTCCAACTCACAAAGCAAAGGACAAGACCATCCTGAGTCAAGATAAGGACCTTGTGCCAAAAAAACAAGGAACCAGTGAATGCGCCCAAAACAAAGAAGGCCCTACAAAAATGATTGGGCCATGACCGCAATTCTCTACCTTGGTTAATGTTTGCCTATATGATCCATACTATGACACCGGCAATAACTGCATTGGAGGAGATTTTACCATTGTACCAAAAGCTAGATCCAAAAATGAAAGAACCGACGGCCCTTGTACACCACTTGCATCACCAAGTCCAATATAAGACAAACAACAAGGACAAAGAAAGTGAGGAGTGCCTAGAGGAGTTTTAGAGGGAAGAATTAAAATGGTAAGAGTAGTGCAAAATTATAATCCAAGGGTTGAAGAAGGAGGTTGAAAATTACAGTCTGCAAGTCTTTGACCAACAAACTCAACATGATGAGGAGATCCATAACCAGTGTGATGAACTCACAACTCTATGAAATGAGCTGAAAATAGCCCATATTGATATGAAGGCAGTAAAGACAAGATGTGATTATCTGAAACAGCTAACTGACCTTTACATCTCCAACATGTTCACCAATTTGAAACGGCAATAGTAGAAGGTGTTGGAACAAGAAAAAAGGATTTATAAGGAGATGACTAACAAACTCAACACCAAATGAGCCAATCTGGAAACCAAACAAGCAGGATTGCTCATGATTATTGGGCATAAAACCACTTAACTACTCAGCCAGTTGGAGGATTTGTGCAGTCTGATGAATCAAAGGATTTGTGCACTCAGATTAACATGCTGGAGAGGAAAACCTACACAAACGAGCAACTCAAGATGTTATCGACCAAACTTCATGGCCACACTAACACTAGTTTGAGGAGACTCAAACCAGCTTTGAATGAATTGTGGATGGATACATGAAGGAGCTCATGGACCTCATTCAAATATGCAAAGGAGTGGAGAGATTTTCCCAAGCATCACCTACTCCTCCCACCAAGGAATAATGAATGGAGCATCGACTTACAAAAACAGCAATTGTTGTTTTTGTTTCCAAATGATGGGTTGTTGTTTTGTATACATTATTGCTGCTTTCAATTTTATAGACTTAGGAATTTTTTGGTTGTACATAAGTACTTGGATTAATATAAAAAAAAAGTAGTGTTAGTCCATTAGAGGTAGACTACCACCGGCTGAGATGATTGTAATCCATGGCTACCATAAAAAAAAAGTAGTGTTAGTCCATTAGAGGTAGACTACCACATGGCTGAGATGATTGCAATCCATTTCTTCTAATCCTATAGGTTTAGGATTAGAAGATAAGATATGATCACCATTGAGCGGCTTAGATGTAACTTAGGAAATTCCATCCATTGTAGCCATTGGATCTTTCTACAGCCAAGTATGAAATGTATAAAAGGCTTAGGCCTGATGTTCACTAGGTCCATTCAATGCATCTTTCTTTTGCAATAGATAAAAATTTTATACCATCAAGACTCATGAGTTGGTGTATGTGTATTAGTATGCACTCTAAATGAATGATAGTATGCTCAATAAACATAGGAATGATGAATCCTAAGGTATGAGCCAAAGCTCTAGAGTGCAAGGTAGCATTTATGTGGAACTATAATGTATCACTCTTGGAGCTCTACTAGACTCAAGAATGATAGAATAACAAGCATAAACAAGCTTGGTGTCTCTGTCTTGTCAAGTACATCCTTATGTATGATTGAATATTGCATATTGTTTCAGACTCCCATGACATTGCACCTTCTGGGAGGTTAGAACATTGCATTATTGTTGTAGCCTTCAAGGTGATTGAACTTTTTGAAATCTCTTACTCTGCTTTAGTTTCTAAAGCCATTAGAAAAACATCATTTTTGGAAGATTCTAGTAGGTTACATCTCATATAACCCACAATGAGAGTAACATCTGAATTGTGCATCCTACAAACCACACTATGGTAATCTGACATTTGGATAGATGACACAGGAAACTTGGGCTTCCAGAACAAAGTGACCTTTGTTATGAATAAACCACTCCCTCTTTTTCTTTGGATTCTTTGGATTCAACACTTGGTACAAAAGAAATAGATTGCTTAGATTTTTGTACTATCCCTAATTTATAGTGAAATTACACTCTTCTAAGAATGATGTTGCCCAAGAGGTTGAACGCTAAATAACATAGTGCCATCATAGTGACTCCATTTGTCTCATTTTTAGTCAATTCCAACTTGTATCCTCAAGGGAACTACCCGTTCTTACCTATTATACCACAAGTACATAGTTTATTGAGTCACCGTATATTTCATTTTACAATTTGAAGTTATAATACAAAAGACTCAAGAATTAAAGGCTCTTCAATAAAAAGATTCAAATTCAAAACAAAAATTAATATAAATAAAATATTTCATTTTGGAGTTTTGATAAGTTTTTATTTGAGTACATTTTATGGAGCTCAGGCACTAGACTAAGCACTAAGAAAATGTTCTTAAAAAGTAAAAAACTGCAACCAAGTATTAAGTTCACAAATGTCAAGTAAAGACTAGCATTTATAAATTTCAGATAATTATTTATGGATTTAGAGTTGAGGCTCAAGGCATTGGTTCAAATTCAGACTGAAGTTCAATATTTTAAATATTTTAAGTATTGGAATCAAATTTATAAACAGTGGAAAAGAATTTATACATGTGAATTTTTTTCATATGGTATCTATTTAAGGGGTGTGGTTACATTGAAACTCTCTTTAGATTTTGCATTCAGTGAGACCAAAACAGTAGAGATTAATGCTCTAATATATGAGATATAGAGAAATAATAAAATTTTAGCTTGCTTTTCTTTGATAGCTTGTTTTATGGTTTTGGAGTTTAAAATTTAAGATATAAGGGATCAAAAGCTACTCAATAATGATTGTGGAGTCAAAATCCTTAAAATAATAATAATAATAATAATAATAATTTATCTTTGTGGAGAGTTTTTGTAAAAAAATTCTCTTTAATGTATTTTTAGTTGATTTTGGTGGTATCAAAAAGGTCTCTAAAAACTTGCATCTAAAAAGAGAGATATTAAAGAAAAGAAATGGAAGTTATGGAGAAATGAGAACTTTAATTAATGAGAATAAATAAAAATTAATAGATTTTTAGTTGATTTTGGTGCTATCAAAAAGCTCCATAAGCACTTGCATTTAACGAGAGATATATCACAGAACAGGAATGAAAGTTATGAAGAAATGAAAATGAAATTCCATAATGAGAATAAAAATTATTTTTATTTTATTAATTTTATTATTAATGAGAAATTTTCAATTTAGAACGACAACCAGGAACTAAATAATTGTTCTTGGTTGTTATATACAGTTCTTCACTTGTAGTGGTGTTACACTAGAAATGTCGTCAAAAGCATTTCCTAGAATAAAATCATATTTTCTTTCCATTCAGGAAAGGATAATCATCATGAATAAAACCTTACTGGAAGAATAGTTATCTTAAAAAAATGACTCACTAAATTCATATGCATTATGTGTATAACTCTTCATCTTTATTTACACCAAAATTTACTTAAAGTGAAGAAATGTCTAAAACCTCACATTGAGGATTTTCTACTTTCCAATATTAGAATAGATTTTATATCAATGCATGGTTCTCTCCTTCAAACTTAGCTTTCAAGAATAACATGTTTGAAGAAATTATTTAAAACCTCAAGTTAAGGATTTTGTATATCTCAAAATCAAAAATTAATATTAACATTCATGTTAAGGGATGACTTTGCACAGCTTTAAATTATCAAGCATAAGCTTCAAATAATATTATATAGAATAATATCAAAGAATTCATCCTTTTAAAAATTATTTGCATATAGTAAAATAGGGGTATTTCAACTAGTTCCAAGCAAAGCTAAGTATACACTCATGCATGAAAATCATAGGAGCCCTATATCAAACCTAAGTATTGATACAAACATATCATTATTATGTCAATATTCCTCATTTATAAGCTAGAAAAAAAATTTGACAAAAAAGTTAATCTAGAAGTAGAAGAGGATATTCAATGAGATAGTCAGACCAATATTTGATGCTATACAAGGAATTTTTATATTAAAAATAAATTTGAGGTGAATATATATTGTGTCCAACTCTTGGTAAGCTCCATTGATACTAAAAAATTATTTTTTTAATGCATATTCCCATTTTGGTAGAGAATTTGTTAAAACTCAATTTCTTAGACTTAAATAGTCATGTATGACTTATAAGGCTTAAACCTTAGCAAGCTATGTTAATACAACTTTTGTGAGAAAATGGAAAATTTTCTTCCATGTTAAGCCTAATTTATGTTTCTATCTATAGAAGCCTTTGGTTTGATCTTGTTTTTTCAAGGAGTTTGCAATAGTGCACATTGTTGTCCGTTTCAAATCTCTTAGATCTTAGTTTTAAGTAAGCATGTTTCAAATCTCTTAGATCTTAGTTTTAAGTAAGCCAACCTCATAGAACACAAGAAGTATAGGAAGACCTCATCAAGCCATACAAGGGAGAGACAAAAGAGGTAGAAGGGGGCTAGGCTCCAATAGTATCTAATTGAGAAATCTGCCCTACAGCACCTAAGATATCCAAGCTATGCAAGTTGTAAGGTCTACAAACTACTAGAGCATCCAAAGAAACATCATCTAGAGTGATTGCTCTCCTATGGATTGCACCAGCCAATGCTCTTTGTAGAGCAATGAACACGTGTTGTCTAAAGTATGAGAGTGAGAGTGGTACCCCTTGGCATCTTATATGATAAGCTCTCACGCACTCCCTAACAAATGTGTTGAATGCCATGTCCATAACTCAATATAACTCCAAGGCTAGAGTGTAACTATGTGGAGTTTAGCAATGAAGTGTGTAACAATATGGAGTTTACGACAAAATTAGTAGGGCTAACAAAGTAACAAATAAGACAAATTAGCCTAGAATAATCTAGAAGTATCTAGGAAGCTTCACGGCTAGCTTAGTTTGCAACCCAAGTAGGTAGCTTCTAGAAGGAAGCTTCTAGAAGCTTCCAAGTAGCTTAGCTTGCATGCCAAGTAAATGACTTCTAGAAGGAAACTTCTTGAGAAGCTTCCTGATTAACTTGGCTCGCACTCCAAGAAAGCGGCTCAAGGAAGCTTCTTGAGAAGCTTCTCAAGAGCCTTGTATGATCCCTATAAATATAAGAGCCAAAGCCCATGCTAGGCACTTGGAGTTTACCTACATTCAAGTATCCCAATGTGATCTTCCATTCTCCTATTTCTCTCCTTGGTCTTGGTTATTACATAGAGGAACAAAAAGGTGACCTCGCTGCATACTCTTATACTTGGAGACCTTGAGTGCTGCAGCACCGCTCATTGTCCATCCAAGAGGATGAGTAATCACTCCCTCCAAAACTGCATCATGCATAGGGTCTGTTACCACAACATCCACCACTGTCACTTGATCATCTCCAAACAAGTATAAGTTTGCTTTGACATGTGTTGTCTACAAAGAATATGAATGCTCCATCCAAGCAAGGTATCCACTTTCTTGTGAAAACACTATATTTTTGATGGCATCATGGGTAGCTATCCTCTATCCTCCATAAGGACACCATGTCATATGGACCTCTACTGCGTCTAGTGTAGAACCACACTCACAAGTGAGTAACAAAGATGCAGACGGATGGACCAAACCTAAGTAGAACTCATTGCTATAGAGAAAGTGGCTGGTTGGAATGCCATAATGCACGGTCAAGCTAGGATCCAAGAGTCTGCACCCTTGCCAAAGCAAGAGCAAAGACATGCTCTAGTGGCTCGAGGAATGGAAGAGTCAACTAAGAGAGAATGTAGCATATGCTTAACAATGTCGCTCCATCAAGGAAGAATGCAAACCTCTGGTCCAATCTGAAGGTAGTGAAGCAAAGGATGGAAGGTCCTCATGTGCCCGTGGAGATAGACCATCTCTAGACATCTCTTAGATCTAGGTGTTAAACATTCAACAGTTTGAGGGAAGTAATGATCAGCAGCAAATCATGTAGATGGATCAGAATCGTACAGAGTATCTTTATTGTTTATTACTTAATATTTGCTGAACAAGGATTTCTTTACCCTTTGACCATCTTGAAAAAATTTTTAAGTATTATCATCTTTGCTATCCTAGTTCCTATGAACATAAATAGTCCTTTGAACGGTGGTAAATTTTCCCTTTTTTATTGTCCTAAAATCTAGTGTAAATTTCAGATTAATATATAACTGATAAACTATCCAAAATTTCTATTTTATGTATTTTTATAGATTAGTTCTTTGTTAGTCTTTCCATGATTGCTCAACTAGAAAATTAATTTTAGTGCTTGATATCCACACTTTACTGTCTTGCCCATCAAAGCTTGACTGAAGTTGGATATAAAGCCTCTACGTTCAAGAAATAAAAGGTAAACAATAACTTCCAAATTTTTCATTTTTATCATTTAGAATTATTTTGGCTTATCAGGCTTTAAAATGATCTTGTCATTCTAATGCTCAAAGTGCATAGTTTATTACATACATCAACATACTACGTTATTCGAGCATAATGCTCAAAGCGCACTCATCTGCACTAAGATTTTTCTAAGCATAATGTATTACACGTGACACCCTATCTTGAGCAGAGAGTAAACTCAATATACACCAATCCTCATAAACTTATTTTCAACATACAAATACACCGCACTTTAGTATGCTCCCTTATGGTTGCATAATTTTAAAGTACGTCAATGCACATAGAGTATTTTATGTTAATCGTTTAACACACATTACCTCGCTACTTTATAAGCGCATAATATATCACAGTGAAATTTTATGCATTGATCGTTTTGCGCATAAAATGAAATACATACTCGTATGTATTTTATGTAAGCATAATGCTCAAGGTGCAATAATGTGCATGAAGCATTTTTCATACATTATCCAATGCACATTAGCACGATAGCAATATATGGTTATAATGCATCAAGCATTTTAGCATATTGCACTTATAATGGAACTATAGTGGTTGAGATCATCTGTCGGTTTGATTGGTAACTCGTGGGTATTAAACATAGAGGCAAAGCTAGAGTAGATAACAAAGGTGTATTATAATCGTCAAGTGGATAACATAGATAGTTTTGTATAGAACATAATGAAATATAATACTATCAAATGAGGTGGTGCTTATCTTCATAAATTACTTGGTATACTTGCTTTCTAAAACATAGCACATTTAGATTCATTCACATGGTTACTTTTCTATTTTAGATGTATTTAGAGCTTAGGTTGATAATGTACTCGAAAAGAATCATCATCTTTGACTAATTATAGTAAAAAAATTGATAAATGATTCAGTAAATTATTATTATTATTATTATTATTATTATTATTATTATTATTATAGTTATTTAGTCATAATTATGATTTTTGATATTATCATTTTGAATTTCTCGGCAGAAAAATATGAACAAAGAAGAACTCTCCACAGACATCTGGTTCAAACGGGGTGTAACCATTAAATAAAGAGCTCTATGTAAAAACCCACTGTAATGTAGAATATCTCTCGCAGGTAACATGGGATATGAATCCTGAGCTTTCTTCTTTACCTTTATATACCAGGTACTTCAAGTACTAGAAATGGACAATCTCATATACAATATTGAATTATCTATTTTCTTGCTTCAGAAAGTTATTACATGGCACAAGACGAACCATCAATACATGACAGTAGTATAACCAAAAGCTCCACGAGAATGGAAAGGGATTACCTCACTTTTTATCTATCTGTTCCATTCCGGGTCTCGAGGACCAAGTGTCAACCGGGGCCCCTGAAGTTACAATTGTGAGCTGCAAAACAGACAAGAATGATATTGTCATAGAAACTTCACACATGGATATACTTGGGTGTTAAACTTGTTCATACTGTACATGTGAACCGTTACATGCTTTGACACAAGGGCCACCGAACGCAGATACGAGATCTTTCCTTTCTCTTTTATTCTTTTGGGTGAGGGCTCCGTGCTGATAAATATCTTCAAGAAGAGCTGTTGTCAAGATGACCTCAACCTCCAAACAAGAACCACAGGATTTTCTCATGCTCACCACATAAGAAACCGTCTTTCTTTCTTCTCCGTGCAAACAGCTAGCAAGATGGCAGTGTACCAGTCATGAATGGGGCATTATACCTGCATGTTTGAATGGATAACCAGAACTGTTTAAGAGCTCTACTTCCGCCTGAAATTGTAAATGGAGAGGACAAGATAATCAGACAGGAACTGGAATGGATAATCAGAACTGTTTCAGAGTTCTACTTCCGTCTGAAAATGTAAAAAGAGAGGATAAGATAATCAGCCAGCTCGGTTCACCCTATTAGCAGTGACATTTGTGGAAAGCGGTACATTATTCAAGACTATTTGTAGTTTACTCATTTCTGGTATGGATCCGGAATGCTTTGAGAACCATGGCAGAGAAGCTATAGAAAGAAACTGACAGAATCTAAATGCAGATAGACAAAGCTATTTTCCTGATATTCACATAGACGATCGATGTTTCTATCTCTCTTTGGGGCTCTGTCATGACTGACGCATCTTAATAGCCGGGATTTCCTCACAAACACTTCAATCTGTAAACAAGGTCGAGACAAATGGGCTCCAAGTTCCAGATGAACTCAAGAGCCTGATGGAAACGCCTTAAGCTGCTGTATTGTCAGGGGCATTGGCCCTAAGTTATCCAAGGCGGATGATGCGATGAAGAAAAGTTGCACTAACACTCTGTTGTCGACTCCTCGCTATCTTTGTTCATTTTGTCCTCTTCCTAGATCCAGTTACTAGCACCTTCCAACCAGGGCTTGTGCTCTATTGTACCAAAGACATAGCAGGCACTATAGTAGTTCAGACCATGGAGTTTGTATCCTTTGACAGTAATCAGTTGGACAGTTGAAGTTCAGAGGGTTCTTGCCACTATCTTCATTATCGTTGTCTATGACCTAGTGGGCTTAAAACTTATTCTCTTTCCGAAACGCACCCTAATCTATATGATAATTGGAGTATCAGATAATCTGTTTATGGTCGGCATACACACATGGTCATAGTGGGGCTGGTATCAAACTATGGTTGTTCTCTTTTTTTGTACTTGAGGCAACAAGAGCTAGATCCCTTGGATTTTACATGATATCTTCCTAACCCTCATGACTTTTGTACTTACAATCACGAGATGAGAAGTGAACAGCAAACTTGTGAGACGGAAAATGAGGACATTCACCTGTTGTCTCGGCTATCATCAAACGAAAGAGAATAGCTGTATATCATATCGATACTATTGGAGCCTAGCTCCGTTTCTCCCTTGTACGGCTTGATGGGTCTTCCCATCCTTCATGTGTTCATCGTGATCGTCTTTCCTCGAATAGATACTAGCTTCCGGGAAAACACACTTCCCTGTTTTCTCGAGGAGTTCTTATCGGCTAAGACGAGTCATAGTTATGATTGGTAGATGCTTACCTAGCCCGTTGTTATCAAAGGAAAGAGAATAGCCGCATATGACGCGTGGAGTAGATACTACGTTGGGTTTCAGATTAGACTTTTGGGGGACCTGTAGAAACCCTTTAAAGGATTTCACGGATACTCTGTACTCTTTCATGGGTAGTACTCTTTGTTTAACTACCCGTAAAAAAATTTTCCGAGTAGTTAAACAAAGAGTAATTAACGCTTTTATGGGTAGAGCATTCACAGCCGTGAGTAATTCATACGAAATAAAAATCATGATCCGTAGTTTTCCTTAGTTCTTTTACAAATAGCAGGAACTCAGTAAATTTAATTAAAGCACTAATTGAAATATTGATTGAAGGAGATTCAAATCTGAATATAACTTTGCCATGCGGAGGGAGGAAAAGGTGCGCATAGTAATATGAAGTTAGATGTTTCTATTTCTTCTCTAGATGCTTCTATTTCCGTTTTGAATCAAAATCAGAACTTTATTCTTGCAAAATCTTCCTCTCAAATCAATAGTGAAATTATCGATCCGGAAGATGGTGATCTTCTTTCGATTTCAACAATGTTGTGCACCAGTATACACATGTATCTCCAAGCCAGAATTTTAAAGTGTATTAAATAGATTATAACAAGTGAGGCAAAGGCAAAGAGGGACCTTGAATTCTATTTTGATGCAAGATCGGATGATTGGAATGCAAGCAATGAAAAGAAAAATAACACACTAGAACTATTACATAGGTGGTGGAACTTAGCTTGCAATTCTAGATATTTATAAAGTAGGGGGCAAGGTGCTCTCAACACCAACTTTGTCTGAAAATTCTTCCTTGGGTTAGATGCGATCACCTTTAGGCAACTCACTAGGATGGATGTTATATCTTTTCATGCGTTAGTGTATGTCACTAAAGATCACAACATGTTTACAAGTTCCTGAAATAGATGCAAGTAAATCTGATTTTAGATAGGTTTGGCACCATGGGAGTGGAGTATTCATAGCCAGAGAGTTAGATATATTAGTTATGAGTATAGAATCAATTATGAGATTCACTTATGGAGCTATGACTACAATTGTATCAATCCTCAAGAAAGAGGTGAAGTGGACTAATAGCAAGAAGAGAGTTTTGGTATTTGCACAAAAAGGTTTTCCTAGGTGTGTGGGATTAATGGACAGCACATTTTTCTCCTTGGCTCCACGACCAACAATAGATTCTGAAGTTTACTTCAACAAGAAGGGATTCTTTTCAATAATTGACAAGTTGTGTACAATGAAGATGGATAATACCCTTTGCAAGAGGTAAGCTTTTCATGGTTGGTTGAAAATTTATTTTATTTATTGATGGTGTTTTAGCTTTCCATCCAAGTTTTACATGATGCATTCCCTTCTCATTGTTTTGTTGAAATGTGGAGATGCTCGGATCATATCATGACCTGGCTTGCTTGTAAAGGTCTCCAATGTGGTTTGAATTGAACAAATACATTTCACCATAATTGGTATTTACTAGGAGATTCAAGTTACATCCTCATGTTTCATCTCATGTACTCTTTCAAACAAACTCATTCCCAAGATAAAGTAGATTTCAACAAATGTCTTGCTTGTTGAAAGTACATTTCAGATGGTAGTACATGTGGCATTGATATAGCATGTACCTACACTATGGGTGTTAGGATTTTTACATAGCATCTGGTGGTAATATTTTTTAGAGTTAGAGTATTTAGGTCTAACCTTCCAAATAGCACAATATTCATTCCATCTAGATGTTGGCTGGATAATCAAGAAGCTTGAGCAATAGGATTCGTGAACATAAATTTGGAGAAGCAAGGCTAGGCAACACAAAAAAAAATTCATTAGCTAAGAACCTGCATACTAGCCTATGTGTATTTCATTCCTCACTTCATGCAACTAGATTTGCAATAAGAATAAATCTGCCAAAGCGCTTTGTATATCTTTTTGTGTTCCTTGTATGTTGTAAATGTTGTGCAGATTAGCATCAATATTTACAACAATTTTCAATAGGTCATGGCTTACATTCCCCAATGCATCAAGAGTGAAAAAATAGAAGATTATTCTTGTCATATTATTTCAAAGAGACTAAGAGACTAGAAGAAATCTTTCAAATCTGAGAGTAGATTGGGACACAATGGGAACAAGGAGCATTTTGAGAGATATAGCACACATTAGTCAATTCAATGGGGAGAATTTCTTGATATGGGAATTCTAGATGATGATTATCTTCAAGTCAAACAGATTTAAAAGGATTTTTAATGGGACCAAGACTATAGAATAAGCCATAGTAGATGGAGTAGAAACCAATTGGTACAGCAAGAATAATATTACAAAAATGTACTTTTGTGTAATACCAATAGCTAGACATATTATCTAGAGGTGGAAATTGGCTTGGTAACATCTGGAAATATTTTATACATGGTGGACTAAGTAGATCACCAAAATATTACTTCCACTAATAGTGCAAGAGCCAGAAACACCCTAAAAATTTTAGAGCTAATTTTGGAGGCCTAAACTGATGAATTAGGCCTTGAAAATAGAAGCTAAAGGAAGAAAGAGCTTTTTTAATTCCACTACTTGTCTCATTGAGGGCTTTTCAATGGTACCTCACCCATTAAATTCTGAGCTTTCTATAGGAATATTCCCTAAATATTCCCTCTGGTCAAACTGTCTGACCAACCAAATAGGACAAGGACTAACAAATCACCCATCCATGCAACTCATCTAAGGGTGGAGCTTGCTGACTTGTCACCAATCCATGTAACTGATCCAAGGGTGGAGCTTCCTTTGAGAGGATCCTCTTTGCTATATCATAAAGACAAGGTGCTCCTTTGGGGCATCAGAGGATTGAGTGTTGAAGCTTTGTGTTTCCTCTCCTGTGTTTCTCTTGGAGTTTCTCCTATCCTCAAAATATTACAATTTGTGTGGCCATAGAAGAGAAGTATTTATAAAGACTAATCATTTGTAAAATTGCAAACTAGATGTAGAGTAGATTGATTGTGTTACTTGAGCAATGTGCTTTAGAGAATAAGCATGTTCTCCAGTAGTAATTCTTTTCATTATAGAAGAAATCAAGGGAAGAGATAATAGGTTTTATAAACCAAGTAGAAACTCTCAATAGTCAATTGAGTAATCTTGGTGTTAGAATAGAAAATTCCTCAATTATCACCAAGATTATGTAGAGTTTGTCACATTGTCATATTACTAATGCATGTGATAATGTATTAGGGGAGTAGCAAACCATTGAGAGAATCAAGGGAAGACTGCTTGCTCAATGAAAAACATTAAATAGATATGGAGAGGAGAAAGAAGATAGTTCAAGGGAGAGAGCCTTTCTTTCTTCCAATAGAAGAAGAATTAGAGGTAGCAACAATGGCGAGACTCACAAGAAAACCAACATCTTTGAATTGAAGAAGAGAACAAGCTGCAACAAATGCAAAAAGAAGAAGCATTTTGCATGACAATGCAGAGGTGGTCAAAACCTTCCAAGAAGAAAATGCATAATGCGGCTAATCCTAGAAGTCAAGCCAATACTCTAACACAAAGTATTGGATTTGTGGCTAGTTCTAACACTACCACAAGTATCAATCATCTTAACACTGATGTTAGGTAGGCTAATGAAGGAGCTTTAGAGCACATATTTGATAGACTAGAGTGGTTTCAAGATTTCAAGAAGATTGAAGAAGGAACTTGGCCAATGTATGTTTTGACAATTGAAATATTTGGGCTGCTAGAGTCAGAGACATCATAATTTCTTGTAAGCTTGGTGCAAGAAGACAAGAAGAAGTCATCTGAGGAGTTCTCTATATTTCATAGTTGAAGTGCAACCTCTTCCACATTGGTCAAGCAGTAGAAAAAAGCATACAAACCACCTACACCAAAGGAGACTACTACATTGAGAAAGATGGAGCCATGGTGATGAAGAGTGTCTACAATTCAAAGCATTACAGACTTCATGTTACCAAGATAAGCAACATTCCCCAAGCAAACTCTATTTTTGCAAGAAATGTAGAGAGTGAGAAGCTAGAAAAGAAAAAAAAATATCAGAAGTTAGATATTGTACTTTGGCACCAAGTTAGATATTGTACTTAGTCATCTCAATCTTGCCTATATCAGGAAGATGAAGAGAGAAGGAATAATTGAGGGTTTATGTTTGAAACCAAAAGAGCCTAGAAGTCAAAAGTCTTTCTATTGTGATGGATGTGCTCTAGGAAAGAAACATAGATTATCTTTTGCAAAATCTAGCAATAATAGAAGAAAGTACAAAGTTAGAGAGTTCTTTCACAATGATATTTTTAATCCTATAAGTGTGAGCTCAAAAAGAGCATCAAGATATTATATCCTTTTCAAGGATGATACTAATTGTTGCAGATTTGCATTTTTCTTGAAAGAGAAATAAAAAAACTCTCTTGCTTCAAACAACCTAACACATATTTAGAAACTCAATGTGGACTGAAGATCAAGAAACTACAATTTGATAAAAGAGAGGAATATAATGGAAAGGAATTTGTTGTTTTTGTCTAGAGTGTTGGATTAGTCCATGACCTTATAGCACCTTACACTTTTGAGCAAAATGGTATCTCAAAGAGAGATCATCAAATAATGTTTGAAGCAACAAGAAGCATGTTGCTTTCTAGTAAGATGCTTAGAGAGTTGTGGGCAAAATTAGTTGGAGCTACTAAACATGTTCTTAATACAGTTTTTAGTAGAGTTTTAGAGAAAAATCCTTACAAGCTTTGGCATGGAACAAAACCAATAATTTCACATTTGAGAAATTTTAGTTGCTTAATCTCTAAACGTACACCAAATGGTTAGAGAAAGAAGTTTCATCCAAAAGGACAAGAGATATCTTTTGTTGGATATAGTTTATAATTCAAACCCTTCAAATTTTGGACCAAAAAAAGAGCAAGATATATCAAAGTAGTGATGACTTTTTTAGAGAGGAGCAACATGATAATCAACAATTATAAATGTTGAGCTTAGACATAAATTGTCTTCAAGAGAGAGATGAAGAGCAAGCCAATGCTAGAACAAGCATTGATGAGATAAAAGTTGATGAAGAGTTTCTGCAAGCTTCTAAGGAGTCTACATAGCAGTCTACGTAGCAAGCTATAGAAGAATCAGCAAGTGAGACTAGTATTTGTCCACTTCCAGAAGAAAGTGAGGGTGATCATGAACCTGATTTGCAAATGAGCTCAACTTCAACCACTCAAGAGAGAAAATTGGAGAAATTGGAGAAAATTGTAGAAGTGGGAGAATGAGAAAACCACTACAAAGACTTGGTGAGCTAGATTATGATAAGACATCTTATGCTTGGAAGATAACAACATTGCTTAAAGGGAGAAACCAATCAAATGTAAGTGGGTTTATAGAACAAAGCTTGATGTTAAGGGTAATATCTCAAGGCACAAGGCTAGACTTGTAGCCAAGGGATAATTGCAGCTTGTAGGAATAGACTATGTGGAGCACTTTGCTCTAGAAGTCAATTTTTCCATCAGATCTATCCTTTCACTAGCTATAGTGGAAGACATGAAGATAGTCCAATTTGACATCAAGATAGCTTTTCTTAATGGAGATTTTCATGAGGAAATTTACATGGAGTAGTCACAAGAATACATAGAAGTTGGAAAGGAGAAGAGCATTTGTAAATTACTGAAGAGTATTTATGGCTTAAAGCAAGCCTCAAGGAAGTGGATATTGGAATTTTGATGACTTCCTAGTGAGGTATGGGTTGCAAGTATAACTTTCTAGTCCTTGCGTGTCTTATGGATCTGGGGTTATCCTTGCTATCTTTGTAGATGATGGACTGATTTTTAGGAAAGATATATCCCTCATTGCTACCATGTTAGATCATCTTGGTAGAGAGTTTGAAGTTACATATGGAGAAGCAAAATTTTATATAGGACTTCAAAGTTTTTGTGATAGAGAAAAAATCAGAACCAGATTGACTCAAGAAAGATATGTACAATCAAATGTTAACTCAAAATCAATCTTGGAGATACATATCCAATTGGTACTCTTGCAAATCTAAATGTTAGATTACAAGTGGAAGAAAGTGAACCAATTAGATCACCCTACCAAGAACTAGTAGGATGTCTAATATATGTTATGATAGGTACAAGACCTAACATAGCTTATGATATAAGCATAGTTGCAAAGTTCAATGCTAATCCTTCATCTCAACACTCGGAAGATGTGAAGAGAATTTTCAAGTACTTCAAAGGTTCTTTGGATTATGGATTAGAATTTAGTGGAGTTTTTGATGCAACTAATACACAAGCTAGAGATTGTGATGTTGATTTTACGGGTGACTTAGATAATAGAAAATCTCAAAGTGGTTTCATATTCATGATGAATGGTGGACCACTAGCTTGGAGGAGCTAACAACAAAAATGCAATATCAATTTGATCATAGAGGACATAGAGAACATAGCAGAACATAGCAACATATTTGGCTACCAAAGAAGCTATATGGCTTTGTAGGTCACTCAAGGAGTTGCAATTTGGACAAGATGGTACAACTCCAAGTACAACAACAATGAAAGTGTTATGAAGTTGGTGTATAATAGGGGGTTTCAAAAATATTGTTACAAAGCTTTGTATATTTTCATATAGATTATTACAAAATGTTGACTAAATTGGTACAGGGTGCGGGCCGGAGGAAGAAAGGGTCCCACTACGGAGTCCTAGCCAAGTTCCTTATTATTAATACACTCCATAAGAGGTGATTTGTAGAAAATAAGGGATATGGAGTTTTCCATTGTCACACCATAATGCATTAATTACAGATTAGGGTTAATAAAGTGTCTGGTTTAGGGAGAATCTGGTCAGCACCGGTTTTTTCTCATGGTAATGTGTCAATTTGGGATTAAATGGAGTTTTTCTTGATGGCACCCGCTACCGCTTGATGGTGCCTATAGTTGCCCGATGGCACTATGACAACCCGGCAAATATCACTTTTTTGGTAATCAAGTAAGTAAAGTTTGTTCCCTTAGAGATACGATTCAAAATTGGTCAAATACAAAGTCAAACAGTAACAAGTAGTTCTTCTTGGGTTCTTCTTTAATCTCTCAAGTAGCAACTCACCCAAAAGAGAGTAAAAATCTCACAATCTTGACAACTTGTCACGAATTCACACACCCATAATCACAACATATCAAATTCTATCCAAAAAAATCTTGATTGTTATGATTTAGATTCTCTCGAAGACGGCACTTCACTACAAAATGACTTTACTTTAGAATTTTGTTCCACCCCTCTATTGAAGGCACAACTTCCTCAATCTAAATTGCTTCACATCAACTTTGGGTTGCACTCACAAATGTAGAATACTACCAACATTACAATTCCTCTCCGATCTGTCAAGGCATTGCTCTAATTGCACTTCACTAAGGATCAAACACACAGAATGAAGATCAAGGTTGTGGAATCCAACATCCAACAAGCACACTAATTTGCACTTTGAAATTCTCCATACACTCACAAGCACACACACAAAGTTTATACTCAGAATTAAGCTCAAGCAACAAGCATTACTTCACAACACTTTGCATTATCTATCTTCAGAAATTATGAATACTGAACAACATAAGATTGTGATTGCCTCCTTTAAATAGTAGAGCACTCAATAGTTACTAACAATTATACGGTTCTACAACAACTTTCCTAACATGCAAATCCAAAATGACAATGCACCTTCATATCTGCCTCTTCAAATCTCAAAACTGGTTCTAATACGATCCGATGTCAATCTCTTCATTGGCTTCCAAACCTGATGATCTTCCGATTACTTCTCCTTCTTTGGGTATATCTGATTCTACCAAATCCTTCACTATTTCTACTAATTCTTCACTAGGAACTACAATTGAAGTCATAGGTAACCTTTCTATCTCTTTATCTCCTGACCTGCTCCTCTCTAATGTCTCAAATATCAAATCCAAAGATACTTGACCTCCTACTTCTACAACTTTGGGTCTAATTATTATTGATTCCTTTGCTAATTCTACTATATCCTCATCAAGAGTTGTAATTGAAAGCATGAGTACAATATCTACACCTTCCATTTATAACACACTTTACCATAATCTCTCATGTAATTGACCCGAAGACACACCTATTGTCTGATCTTGCACTTTGGGTTCATTTACTACTACTATTTCTCCTCTAATTCTATCTTACCTTCAATCAGAATTGAAATTGAAGTCATGGGTATCCTAAATATCTTCTTTCCCTATCCTCACTATTTTAGACGTTTCAAATATTTGACCCGAAGACTCCTACATTGGATGTTTGACTACCTCACGTTGAATCACATTTGTCTTGAGGTGAAGTCTTTAGACCCAAAGTCGTGTAAACCTGAAGTCCAAAGTCTGAAGTCAAATAGACCCGAAGACACCAACCCAAAGACATTAACTTACTAAGTACATATATTCCCAAAACTTCAAATGCTTGTAACTTTTGATTCAGACCTCCAAAATCTGCGATTTTGGTGGCAGCGGAAAGCCCTAAACGAAATGTTTCTAACAAAATATAGCATGTATGATTTTTACATGTTATTGAGAAATAGCCCCTGCAAGAATCCTAACTTGTAACTTCCATTTGGATGTGAAGTACCCTCTTTCGGCATCTGACCTCCTTCTTCTTCTTCTTCTTCTTCCTCCTCTAATACGAAGTAAGCTTCTTTTGGTCTGATCCAATCCGAGCCCTTTTTCTTCTAACACAAAGTAGACTTCCTTGAGCTTGATCAAAATACAAGTTTCTCCTCATTTCTTCTCCATTTGGTTTCAATTTGGTTTCAGCAAGGCACTTCTTCTTCTAAACTCGTCCAAAATGAAAAATGTGGGTACCATAGGCACCCATTGAGACTCATTGCAATAAGATTAAATGAAATTTCACCCATTGCTGCTTGTAGCCAGCCATAGTTCCTCAATGGCACTCTCCAATTGTCTATTAGTCTTGTTCAGTCTCACCCTTTGGAGTTCATAGCTTTTATGCACTATGTTGACAAACCAGATTATGATAAATTCATATACTTTAAGAAGAATTTGTAATTCTCTCTTGTTCAATATGTATCTATGATCTTGGTTTCTCTTACACATGTATAGTCAGAATTAGGGGTGGTTCAAATCAGGCCATGAACAGTTTAAGTGTATCAAAAAATTCATGAATTTTTCAATCTGCTAATAGCCACCCATAGTCGCTCAATGGTAGTTCTCCAATTGTCTACAAGTCATGTTTTGTCTCACCTTTTGGATTTCATACTTTTATGCACTATGTTGACAAACCAGATTATGATAAATTCAGATAATTTAAGAAGGGTTTGTAATTTTCTCTCAATCACTATGTATCTATGAATCTTGGTTTCTCTTACACATTTATGGTCAGAATTAGGGGTGGTTCAAATCTGGCCAGCAACAGTTTTAGTGTATCAAAAGATTCATGAATTTTTCAATCTGCTCATAGTCGCCCATAAATGCCCCATGGTGCTTGTAGCCGCTTGTTGGCAATCATAGCCTGCTCATAGCAGCTAGTTGGTTTTGCATCCAAATGTGAGGCTCATTGCAATCAGGTTCTTGATCTCCCATTGTTAAATTTTCATTGCACTTTTGGAGTAAAATTCCTTGACCTTCAATTAATTTCTTGGTTGTTGCAAGGTAATGCAAATCATTTTCCATAACTTTTTCTTTCTCCCTTGCCGCACTAATCTATGGAAATAGAATACCACACCAATGCAAAACTACAAAACCCGCCGGTTTAGTTTACTAAAAGAAGCATTTGCACACATATGGTGAATTTGAATTCAAAAAGTTAAGAGTAGCATTTTGGGTCCACCAAAAAATTTCATAAATCCCACTCTAAGAATCACCCACCAAAAAGACATGGCAACCCTCTCAAGAAGCCACATCATCTCTTATGACAATCATTTATTTCAATATGGTAATCCAAAACATTCATAATATATCCATAATATAGCACCTGATTTTTATGAATGAATGCAACTTGCAAAAGATATACCGTAAAACAAGTTATGGGGTGTTCATTTATTAGCATAGAGTTCACTAAAATTAGTTACAAAGTTTGTTATTTATCTTGTAGACATCAGTCAAAACTATTTTTGAAACCCCCTAATGTAAAATTCCACAAGAGAACCAAGCACATAGAGATCCAATAGCACTATATGAAAGAGTAGCAAGAGAAATAGGAGATTTTTTTTAGCTATATCAACACCAAAAATCAATTTGCATATATTTTTATGAAAGCTTAACCAAGAGATAAGCTTTATGAGTTTAGAAATTTTCTTGGAGTACTACCATTTCTTCAATAAGTGGGTGTGTTGAAAGTACATTTCAGATGGTAGTACATGTAACATTGATATAGCATGTACCTACACTATAGGTGTTAGGGTTTTTACATAACACCTAGCACCCAATGGTAGGTTTAGTTAGGGTTAGAGTATTTGGTTCTTACCTTTCAAGTAACACATCATTCATTCTATCAAGATGTTGGTGTCATAGTCAAGAAGTTTAAGTAGTGGTTCATGTGAGTAGCAATATGGAGAAGCAAGGCCAAGAAACACAACCAAGTTTTTCATTAGCTTAGAACCTATTGTAATACCATTAGCTAGACAAATAAGCTACACGTGAAAATTAGCTTGGTAATATCTTTAGAAATTTTATACATGATGATCTAAGTAGATCAAATAGAGGAATCACCAAAAACAGAACTTCCATTAATTGGGTAGAGGCCAAAAACATACAAAAGGTTCAAGGCCGATTTTAGAGGTCTAAACATAAGAATTAGGCCTCAAAAATGCAACTATACACCCTTTGAGAAGAAGGAATTGCCTTCTCTCCCACATGTTTTCTTGTCAAGATCTTTTCAATGGTATCTCTTCCATGCTACTCTGAGCTTCCTATGAAAAGATTTCCAAAAGATTCCTTTTGGTCAAACTTGTTTTACCAACCAAATATGATGAGTGTTGACATGTCACTAATTCATGCATCTAATCCAAAGGTGTAGCTTGTTGACATATCACCAATCCATGTATCTAATCTAAGGGTAAAGCTCCCTTAAATAGATCATCTTTGCTGTATAATAAAGACATAGTGCTCCTTTGGGGCATCAAAGTTTTTTGAGAGTTCCAATCTTGTGTGCTTCTATCTTTGTGTTGTTACACCTGCATACTAGCTTGAAGATATGCCATTCCTCACTTCATATTACTAGATTTGCAATAACAAGAAATGTATAGAAGTACTTTGTATACCTTTTTTTGTTCCTTGTCTATTGTAAAAGCTTTGTAGATTTGCATCAATATTTACAACTTTCAACATTGCTCATACTTGCATATTGAACAAACATTGCATAGGATTACTCAAAACCCAATGGCATTCACTTAGGAAATAAGAGTTTAGTTGCAAGATCTATCTACAAATTCAACTTTACTAAAATTGATTAGTGTTTGCATGATATTACACAAATTTTTTACTAATAAGTCAAACATGTGGGTTGAGCAAGATGGTTATTTTGGTGAGGAGTTGGATTCAAAAGTTGTTGACTTATCAGACTAGCCAAATAGAAAGAACCAAGAAGAAACATAATCTTAGTAATGAAAACATGTCTTGCATTGAATAAACAACCCAATGGGATCTTGAATACAAGACAATTTTAGAGATCTTAATGTAATTGTACTTGTTATATAATAAATTGAAACACAAATTTTTATTCATGCACAAGTGTATTTTAGATTTGGCAATGGTAGGATATGAGGAATTTGATACTATTGCATGTAGATAGTATTTAAAGAGACATTTCATATCCACAATTATGCACATTGGATGATCACTATGTTTGTAGTATGCATGATAAAGGAGAATGAGTATTAGAAAGGAGAGGAGTTCTTGAGTATGAGTGCAAAAGAGGAGAAGAGTTCTTGATCGACTCTAGAAAAAAATTGTGTGTGAAATTGAGTCATTAATGAAAATGCATCATGGCAAGCAAGAGGTCACAATCAAGAATGAAGAGTTATTTGCAATTTAATTTATATTGGAGTTAGAATTGATTCTTGAACAATTAAAATAAATATTTCTATCATTCTAAAGCACAATTTTGTGAACTTGAGTCAAGAGAGTGTTTATAAAATCATGAGTTGAATTCATACAAAGAACACTAAAGAAATCACAAAAGAAATGAGAAAATGAAAACGGATATACAAGAGAAATTTTTATTTGGGAAGCATTATGATAGTGAGCATTTTTTTAATTCATGAGTCTTTGTGAAATGAGCATTTTCAAGTTGGGAGGGAAAAAAGAGGGAAGTGGAAAGTGAATATTTTCAAAACAAAGAGAGGGTTTGAGTGAGAGAAAGAAAGAGAACTAAGACAAGGCCTTTTGTGGGAGATGGACGGAGATTGATGACAAAAGAGAAAGGTGAAGACCCAAGTTTGAGAAGGTGAAGACTAAGCATTTTTGAATTCCAAAGAAGAAGGAGTGAAAGTCAGAGAGATAGAGGAAGTTTATGACCAGAGTTTGAGAAGGTGAAACCATAGAGTTTCTTGAAGACCAAATTTATTCAAAGATAACATTTCAAACTTTGTGAAAGGAAGAGTGAAAAAGATAGACAATGAAGTCAGTCTTCAGTCACTTGAAGTTTAGTTGGGATTTCAATCATAATGCATTTATTTGAAGAAGAGCAATGAAGAAGAAGTGAGGAAATTCACATGGAGATGTCATGATATGAAAGAGTGGTAGATGAATGGAACATGGAAGAAACCCAAGAAGAGCCTTGGTTAATTAGATGGCATATCCTTGGAGATTATATGACTTATAGAAGGTGGAGTTGGCTTGATAAACATGAAATCAAGCAAGCAATGCAAGAGATTTGAGCAGCATATCTTGATGAAATGGGATATTTTGAATATGCATCCAATACCCTTGCACACATATAAGTCAATTTCATATTCTTGAACTCAATTGTTATCAAATCTCTCCCAAATTTGTAATCTCCCAAAATCTCATCTAAATTGTGCAATTTATAAGTAGAACCCAAAATTGCATAGGATGTGCAGCTTGTATGGCTTACTCAATCTATGCAAGTTATTTTTGTTGGTTGTCATTATTGTTGTAAAGAGGTTAGGGATCTGAATCAACAAGAACTTGTCCAATAACATGACACGTCTAATATTACAAAAGTAGCACAAGTACAATTGGATGGTTAGTTTGCTCATCTCAATCACGATAGCAAAAGCTTACTTGTCATCATCTATAAGTAATCTATCAAGAATCCCAACACTAGGACATTGAAGTTTGAATATCCATAAGAGCTTGATTAAGTTCATTGTTTGATCAAACTTGGATCATCTCATCTTATATTTTGTCATGATAGTATCATGCACCTAATACATTGCACACCTCATCATTGGATCTACTAGTAGCTCCTCTAGATAGATTTAGAGTAGAATAATGCACTACTATTACATTTTTGGAGGGGGAATGTACATCTGGTAGACTTAGAGATTGTAGTTCATAACTATATGATAGTTTAGTAGAGTGTTTTTGTGAACCTCCTATGCATCCCATGGAGAGTGAATGGATGCAGACATAAAGTCCTCTCTTCTTACCTTGCATCTTGTATAGTTAACTTCAAGATGCACTAGAGTGCCTTTCATATTATACATGAGATCTCAACACATTTGTACTTTTATAAACATATATGCATACAACTACATACTTAAGTGTTGAACGTTTTTATATATATAAACTTACTCATTTATAGTTTCTAGGACTTTCTTTCATTGCTATGACTCACAACTATGTCTATGATGGTGGCCTGTGAGCTATAGAGTATCAACTTTAGTTGCAATTATGTTTCTATAACACAATTATCATGGGTTCAAAATTGTCCACCATATGTAAGATTATATCTAATTTCTAAGAGAGATCTATGCTAGTCTTATTGGTCAGCTCATACTTATTAACAATAAAACTCAAATCTCAAATGAATCAAAAGTTACTATCAAACCAAGAGTAATGTTGACTTGGATTTGGGACACATACATGTTGTATACATTGCACATGCAATTGTTGTTGTTCTCTATTTGTTGTTCATGTGTGGTAAAATTTTGTGGCATAAGATATTTGATTGTATTTTAGACACTATGAATCACATATTTTATTTCATGAGAAACCCAATCAAATAATCATAAGGAAGTATATAATAGAAATCACAATGGCAAGACATCCAAACAAGAATGAAATAATGGAGAATGATATAAGTAGAATAGAAACAAGACAAGACTCTAAATGAAAATGAGAACGAAATAATGAATTCATGTATGAAAAATCAAACACATCTAAGTGGTCTGAATCATTTTGTCTTCCACAATTTGATTACATCTCACAATCATCTTTGCTATCATTCCACTTGCATAGGAGGTGTAGTCAGGAAGTAGGATTTAAGATCAATTACATAACTACTACTTCTACTACCACCACTGTACGAATCTATTTCAAAATAGTGTACTTTTTAGTTCATCGAGAGTTTTCACTATCCTTGTTAATTGAAGTGTCTTGGAGTAAAAGGGCTTTGATTTAGTCTTTTTTTCCTTGATAAAATCTTCTCAAATTTTGATCTTATTTTCTCTATTGTTGTTTTTTTTCTACCTCTACCTCTATCAACCTCAACAAGGTATCGATGCTTCTTCATCTTTTCTATCTTTTGAGCTTTTATCTCAACAATTTTACATCTCTCTCTAGTTTCCATCAACTTACTCTTTCATTTCCCATGGTTAGCAAACTCTTACAATAAACTAGCAATTGTGTGTGATATCTTTGAATTCACTTTAGATATCTCCCTCTTATTTTGTGATTAACTATCTCTCTCTTCATCTTGAGATAAGATCTCTTTTTCAATTTGTGCTTCTTGGATCTACTCATTTGTTCCTAAGAACTCCACTTCCCTTCTTAGAGCAACCTCTTCATGCATTCTTGGAAAAATCTCTAAATTAGCTTGACACTCCTCTAACCTATGAAAATAATCTCCTTGTATCCCTTGGGTACTCATGATAGTAAACATAAATGAGATTGAATCCACAATTAACACAAAAGAATCCTCTCCAAATTCTTCCTCCTTGGTTGGATGAATTTTTGCTCCATTCTCTCCCTCTGGCCCAATTACATCTAAGACGTGAACCACACCACCAATATTATGAGTGTAAGAGGAGATACATTTTCTTGGCCTCCAAACTCAAATCAGATTCATTTTGTCAAAATGAGTACATAAATGATTTAGTTTATCTTCTATTGATTTCCATCCCCTTTAGTGGTCTTTGTTGGTGAGCACTTCCCCTATATAATTGTTCTTCCAATCCCTTGCATCATTGTATGACTACATATCCAGTTTTTTTTTTAAATTTCTCCATTCATAGATAACAAATCTTCTCATGAGCAGAATAAGATAAGTGGCCATTTAACTAAAAGCAGTACTCTTCTGCATATATTTTCTGTAATTTCCTCCATGGATTTGACTAAAATGCTCAGGATCTTCCAAATAATCTAATATTGGTGTGTAATAGGGAGGGATCATTCGGAACCTATCTTTGTCACACTTCCTCACCCCACCTCCACGTTAGAGATAGACAGAACCATTTTCAACAACTCTTGGGATGGAAAGGGAATCGATATGGACTCATCCCAAACAAAGGGGTGAATAGAATGAGAGGATGGAGTCCTCATTCATAGAAGTGGCATTGACATTTGTCATCATTCCAATTTCAATTTTACGAGTTTGCAATTCTTTGGATTTTGCAATTGGCCTTAGGTTGGTATGCAAGATCACGTGATTGGGATTAGTAATCTTGTTTGGTTTAGGCAAAATGAACTACAGATTTCACCGAAGTAATTAAACTACTTTGTCTCATCTTTCACTTAGCTGCTCTCTCTCTCTCTTCCGATGTAATGCTGCTTGGGGAACAAGGATAGATTAGTTTGAAATTGAATAAATGTGCTATAGAAGGAGAAGGAATTTTCAAATTCTCCACGTTACTCATTCTTGTCCCAAGTTCCTCGTAAACATGACACTTCTTGCTCATTCCCTTTACTAGTGGTGTACATGGGACCTTTTGTGTAGTTATAAATGCATCCTTTCACCTAATTCTCTTATAATTACCTCACTAATTACACCCCCTAAAGGGTTTGAACTCCCCTCAGCCTCATAGGCCACTTTAGTTACCCGTATAACATTTTACGGGCGAACTCCACTTTCGATCCATCAATTTATACTTGGAAACCCTCTACTGTCTTCCATAAAAACACACTTTCCTGTTTTCTTCAGAAGTTAATCCTCATAGATATGATCAGTAGATGCTTATCGGACCGGCTGGAAATGACTTAGGCACATGGATTGCTACCTTATATTTTATAATTTATCGTCGATGTTGGAATTCTCACCTGGCTCTAGCTCTACGTTAACGATTGCTAGTTGCTTGGATCGATTTGCTATCGACCTTCCGACGTCAACGTCAACGGAAACTTTCTTGAAAATCGTGATATACCGTGGAGCATCTCGATTGTAGTACATTCCGGACAACGCACGAAGAATTAGGATTTGCAGGTAAGTCATAAAGCTGGAATGGAAGATACACCACGGAAATATGGACCCTGAACTTCATCACGTATTCATGTACTTTTGACCGGAAGGTGAGCATCAAGCACTAAGTGTCGGACTAAATTTCTGCGTTCTCACAAGATCATACCTCCTACAACACACTTTGATAATAATCTCCGCCATTATCCTGAAGCCCGACCCGCGCAACGTGCATAGACTTTAATTTTTATAATTCTCGTAAAACGTGGTATTCCATAAAATTTTATTATATTAACAAAGATAATAGAAATTTAAAATAGGAAATTTAGTACACAGAAAATCATGTACATATTGAATAATATATATAATACTATAAACATAGAAAAAATTTATCTTAAAATTTATCAAAGTACAGATTAAAAATTAAAAATATTAGTATAAAGAAAACTTAAGAGACCTAATCTATGTTTAGTTCAAACCACTCAATCGAAGTTGACCCCTCTAGGTTGGGAAGGATGAAATACTCTCTGATGAAAGAATAGTGGCTAGCGGCTTTAAAGGACAATGTGTCTAAGGCGACTTTACGACCGTGTTAGGCAGGTTCAGGGTTCAACCTGTGCGTCGTTGCTGTTGGTCATGCAGCAACACAGCGGATACTGTCATCAACGGTTCAGATGGCTATCAGTGATTTGATGACGACCATCACGTGTTCTTCCCGTGTTTCAGATACGAAGTAGAGGTCAGGCGAGCAACGTGCCTGGCACCTGTCCGAAGCAAAAACTGGTTTACACTTGACCAATGTCTGAATAAACAGTATCTTACATGTATGTGCATGTTTTGCTTTTGTGGAGAACTTCTACACTGGGTTGATAATTCTAATACGTACCTTGTTTCTACAAGGCCGTACACCTAGAAGAAGCACGTCAGAGATCGACTCTAGCACAGAAAGTATGTGAACTTGCAAGGAATATAAGTTGAACTTAAAGACCGCTGTAAATTACTGTGAAGTCTCGTGAAAGTTTGAGCGCATAAGCACTGCTCCACAGAAGTAACAAGCACAGATCAGCTTCCAAAGCGCCCACGAGCTCTTGAAGCATCCAATATTCAGAATGATATTGGTTGGGTTGTTCAAAATGATAGTGTACAATACAGTGCTACCCGTTCAATAACACTTATCCAGAATTCTTGGACGATAGAATTGAAAGAAAGTTACGCTGTAAGGACAGGCGTATATAGGGTGGGTATACCTGCTTGTCAAGATTGACAGAAACTTCAGGAAGTACTGGCAAAGTGAAGGCACGGAGCCATAGATTCAGTGCACCTCATAACCTTTCAACTAGAGACCTTGATCTAAGTACCAACGAAAGAAAAAGAAGCTCAATTGTTGAGTTTGTGTACATCGTACGGAATCTGGGGTTCTTCCTTCCAAGTCAAGTCTAGTAAAGATTATGTTAACAAGAAAAGAAGCCTCGTTTGCTTTCTAACATTTTACACTACACTAACTTCGTTTTTGCGCGTCCCGAGAGCTGTTGATCTGCTGATTCTAACTTTCTGTCACCCCTCCCCTGTTCTGAAGGACACCGCTACTTCTTTGACAGGACATTTGAAAGGCTGCTGCTATCCTAATCCTAAACGAATGAATTGATTCTATATTAACATACATTGATTAATTGATTGCCCTCTGTGGGGGTCCACTGTTGATATGTGGTACAGACCGATAATGTAACCCAACCCTTCTTGTTTGTCTTTAGTACTAGTTATGCAGTGTCAAGGTGCCAGCTGACGCTTAGCATTTGAAAGGCGTCGTCGTCTTTCCTTTCTACGGACAAGACACTCACCGCACCAACTTGAAAAATCACGCTGATACTTCTTCAGCTCCCGAAACTCGGAACTGCATAAAATGGATCTCCGACTTCAGTCCATGAATAAGACATTCTCCTGGCTGGCCAGGTTCTCAACATTCCACATGAATGAACACACGCAAGCAGGATATGAAACTCACCTCCTGCACCAAAGAATGAGATTTGTTCGTTGGCCAGCAGTTATGGCTTTTGCACCATGACGGTGCCGCCCAGCATGCAAGATGGCCCGTCCAGGAACATGAGAGTACTCTAACACCTCCTGCACCATCAAGTTCATCAAGAAATGATTTGTTGAAATAACATAGTAAGGAGGAAGCTTTACAATACCAGTAGACCATCCAACTACACCAAGACACTGGCATTCTCGACGAACATCACCTATGATACCAACTTGCTCTGAAATACAGATCAGAGGTGACAGTTGTCTTGTTGAACAAAGGACCTTAAATGCAGTATGGCCAAAGTACTACCTCTGGACGAGATTCCCCATTGACATGCTTGTCACACCGAACTCCTCTAAAGAAGAGCTCACCACCATCGAACTCCTTTCCCAAGCAAACATTGAGGGTAACTTCCGAGTCATCTACGTGAAAGCCTGCAAATGTCGTAAATACAACGATATAGCTAAGTACACTGAAATATGCCCGGTATAGATATAGAGGAAATGAGAGAAGAAGCCGGTATAGATATATTCACATCCATTTTCCACATCCATTTGTCCATTCATGCAGATTGCCAACCAGTTTGCGTGTCTTCTTCTCCAGAGCTGTTCCCTGAATCCTTTTCATTTTAAGCATCATACCAGCAAACTCTCCACATACACTGTAGTACTACGGGCATGCTGCATGCAAGATCTCGAGCACACCAAGGGGATGTACATAAACTAGCGTCCAAGATGAACTCAAGATAAACCTACCAAGATCGAGATCACGATCCATGCTGTACTCCACCACGAACCCGTGGTGCGTGTCCAGAGATGAACCACCAACATTCACGAATAGAACTTCACAAATGCAATATAAAGTTACAGTAAGTGGATGATGGAACGTACACACCAGTCACTTGCAGAACTGTCAGAAGTTAGCTGGTTTTTGACCTATGACGAAGACTTCTTATCTACCTTCACGAAGAGAAGAAAGTCTCAAGGGGCTAGACTCATATTTGTTTCAGGTGTGTTTTAATAGCTGTTATGTAGCTCCATGAATGCTTTGACTCTTACATGAGGAACTCAACGCTGATGCTCAATGATGCCTACAGGTTGGTTGCTCAAGGAACTACCAATCATATTCTTCCAAATTCAGGCAGGGGAGAGGCCCTGAAAAGGGACTAAATATCTACCGGTTCTAAGAAAGCCAGACAAGGGCCAGCATGTCGAGTATTCTGGGTTAAGCTGAGTAAGAAAAAAATTCAAAGTGAGTACAATACCTGCTTTCCTTTTAGTTCTATATAGATTGCAAATTTCACTCAGTTCTTGCTACGTTCGATCATAAGGATATAGAGAAATGAGGACAGAAGCCGAGGAACGTGAGACCATAAGGATAGTTGAAAAGGAAATGCACATCTTGCCTTCTTCAGATTAAGTCTGTAGAATTCCTACAACCTAGAACAGCTTTCAAGGCCTTACCTGCAGCCATAGGATTGATAAAGCTGATCATGAGCTCATTCAGCATCCCTTCCATACCTATGTCGTCAAGAACTGCCCCATAATTGTTCATAGTATTAGGTCTCATTACCTTGACCTTGGCTTCCAAAGCCCAATTTTCAAAGTGCTCAACCTGCACCCAAATACGGCTTCTCAGATAAAAATACAATCACAAATAAGAAACGAGGAAAGATGCAACATTTGCAAACTCTACACGGAAGAATGTGAAACTTCATACCCGGATTTTGCCAGATCCCTAATTCCATACCTCATCCAGCATCATCGAGCAGAATGTCGGATCAAGCATATTGAATGTGTACACCCCTGGTGAATGCTCGGTTATGATTTTTCGTACAGCTTCCTCGGATCCATCTTTTATTGCATCCAGAAAACTACGAGCGAAAAAGCGGTCCGGATCGAGAGAGTAAAGCTCTTCGTGCAAAGGCTGTGTACATACAGTAAAGCAACCATAACCATACGCTTCAATTACGCGAGATTGAAACACAAAGAAAGTACGGATTCAGATGAAACTGGTAGAAAAGAGGGCAAGACAACAGATTCATTTGGAACCCTACCTGGTAATTAAAGCGAATCCGCTCTCGATACTCCCTGTGCTTCTGCAAAGGTAGCACTTCATATGTAAGATGGACCACCTACACCCTATGTAACAAACATGACTCCTCGAGCATATAGAGCATCTAGCATGCCATGCTTCTAGAAAAATAAATCCAGGACCTTTCTACAAGACTATGCAGCTTTAGGAAGTTACAGGAACTAACTGACAACTACGAACACAATTTCAGGCGAGAAAAGCAAAGAGAAGAACATTCACCGTCCATCCTGTATGCCTTGCAATGTTAACCTAGGCCTGCTATTAAGCATCTACATTAACTCCCTGTTTCACTTGTTCTGGAGTACAAGTACGAACAGTAAATTTCATGAACAGTTCATGGTAGTCAACTAACTTACCCTAGCACGCTCTCCATTTGGTCGATACTTTGCCAGGATTCTTTCCAAGAATGAAATTTTCTTATCACGAGCAGCGCTCAAGAGGTGTCCTGGTAAGTACTGTTCCATGCCGCTGTATAGGGCTGCAGGATACTCCAAGTCTTCAATGTCATCATATCTATCAGGCTTATGCCCTGCTGTGGGGGAACGCTGGAGCTTGGGAAACGAGCTGGCATTATCCACATCATCTCCATGACTTTTGTGGTGGCCAGACGAGACCTGCCCATTGGCATTGTGGTGATGATGATGGTGGAGTGTTGGCTTCTTCCGGATAGGCAAAACTTCAGCTGCCATGCTTAACGGCTCTCTCATCTCCCATGCAATGCCTAAATCAGCCAGGTAACGTCCTTATCTTTTTCCCGATACCTAGATTCCTTCTTCGCGAGCACACTCCACCCTGAACTACAATGGCACAACAAGTTTGAATGGAGTAACCAGAGCAAGTGAGTTCAAAACATGACCTTCTAGCAAACGAGGTGAACAAAAAGTAACGGGCGAAAATACCCATCCTCTATTAACTTCAATGTCGTCTAGAACTACAGTCAGCTACTATTTAAGGTCAACCCGGGCATCCAGTTCTCAACATATCTGGCAGTTTAAACTATGAAAGCTTCGTGCCAACTGAAAAACAGTCTTAACCTTTCAAGCTATACTCCATCCTCAATTCATAACCAGCTCATAATCTTGTCAGAAAGGTTAATCTCATACATGTGAAACCATGTACACAAGATCCTCTAGAGAAATCGAGAAAAGACGCAGTCTACGTTCAGTTGCTCGCATCGTCGTTCAATTGGTGCCATGGCTTCAGGCACGTGTTTGAGCGATCCACTTCTAACAAACTTGCTCTCGTTTCTCACAGCAACTACGGAGCACGACATGGACCTGATATATGATAAGCTGAGTTTTACTGGTTCTCGTCCGCGCTCATATGTCCAAGGTGGTAGAGAAGATTTTAGGGCCAAATTTCATACTCTGTCCTTTCATCACATGACGTGTGTCAGACTTAAACCTAGAGCTCAGTTGAGCAAAAGTGCTGTACTCAAGAATCTCACTAATTGCGTGTACACGAATGCATTTGTTTATGCGACAAATGAAACTACTCGGATGAACACAGCTTCCTTGAAAAAGTTCCTCAAACGCGCAACTGTATTGCGAAATTGTCTCGTACTGTCAACCAAGGAGGGAGTAACACGAATGATATTATATGTCTATTCCACTAAGAAAATGGGACGCGATGCTGCCACGACGTAAAGACAGTGTAGGGCGTTCCTCTGCATTTGCTAAAATAACTCCTGATGTGTTCCTAGTGTCGACCAATTTCGACCGAGGGGCAAACCTCTGTTCGCCCAAGCTAATCAGCGAAGAATGTCCCCGCAGCTGTACCCCAGAGTCGTGCGACTCGGGCTAAACTGGGACTACTGTAAACCACTGGATATTGTCACGGTCAAGGTAAGTAGCCAACTCTCCTATGTGCCCTTTAGTGGTAAAGGCTAGAATTCTCCCAGTTTGTGAGTTAGGGTCTCGAATAATAGAGATCAGAACCAACAGCTTTACGTACGATCCCTCCTCTATTCTTTGTAACAGGTTGTGATATCTCTTGAAATGCTGTCTGTGTCGTGAAGATGCGAATAATTATATGCGCTCAAGGGTGGCCCTCCTCGCAGTGATGTAACGGTGTAGTTTATTTCTCAAAGCCAAAATTGCAGCTCGATCGCCTCTCTCATTTCCACTCTCAAAAGAGCCATTTAACGATACGATCGCACGGACGAATGTTTAACCTACACAAGCTCCTATGACTCATACTACTCCGCCTCACACCAAGTTCCCTCTTCCAACCGCCTCCAGTCCGTTGCTCAATTTCATACGCGACCTATTTCCGACATGAGAAAGGAACAACAAGAAGCTCAGGCTTTGCAACCCTCTTACATGATCACCGGAGATCAGCCTCGGTAAACAATGAGACGATCGCCATGCGGACAAAAACGCCAGGAGTGACCAGAAACGGCATTTCCTTCAAGAACACTCCAGTCTCAATTTTGAAACATCGAATTCCGCATCCCCCAAGTTGTTGACACCTCCGCGCCTCCTTCTCCAGTGCTTGCGAAAAGCTCTTTCACAAATTCAGCAGCGCTGCGTCCCAATCCTCGTCCTCATCTCCACCTACATCGCTCGCGAGAAGCGACAAAACTTGAGCTCTAAAAGCTGCGTTCGTCCTCATCCCATCCCCTTCATCGAACTCCGAACCTCGTGCCCTCCCTGCTGGAGTCCTTGGCCAAATCCTTCCTCCTCCAGTAAGGACATCCACTTCTCGTGGGCTCAAAGCCCATAGCTAGACCCCCGGTAATCCGCTCTTAACCCTAACGTACCCTGAACACCCCAATTCTCCTTCAAAACCACTCAATCGAGGTCCTTCCCTCCCTGCCCCTTCTCCCCCGAACTAAATTAAGAGTCCTGGTCCTCCTCGCAGAGTTTAAATTTAAACCTGTTCGGACGTTCTCATGTCCTGCGAACCGAGGAGCATATCAGAATATTCGTTCCCACAGTGAACGCTATCTGCCCACGTGTAGAATGGGTCTGGAGCAGCACTTTGAAGAAAAAAGGCGACCGCGTAAGACAAATGAAGGATGGGAAGACCCCGTCAAGCCGTACAAGGGAGAGACAAAAAAAAGTAACATTGGGGCTAGCCCCAATAGAGTCGGTACGAGAAATCTGCCCTCCCGCACCTAAGATCAAGCGAACTAAACAATATATTACAAGCGATATATTCAGTATCATGTGAACTAAACAATATATTACATCTAGTTTAGATAAGTGTACCTAATCTTTTTTTCTAGGTGAGATTTTTGAAATAGATACAATGTTCAGAAGTGATTAGTTCAATATGGAACATTCCTATCAAATAATCTCTAATCAGCTAGGAATGTAGATTATAGTGGTATTTAGGTCTGAACTGCACATTAGAATCATAAAATTTATTTGATTAATTTGAATAAAATTTTAAGATAATCAAATCAAATATATGTATGTTGACTTCGTTGTAAATATTTAGATTTGGATAAGAAGATTAAAAATATAAATGTTGCATGTATAGAGAGAAAGGAAATAGAGCACTAAATTTTATAATTGTTTGATTTATTTTACATAGTCCTTATTAAGTCTACTTCAGGAATTCTTTTGCTAACGATGGACCTGCTTACGATTTTTTCGTTTTTTCTAACTTCTTTGTAAAATGGATTCAAAGCAATAGATATAGTAAACCTTCAACTTTAAAATTCTTCATATTATCAAGAATAAAGAACCTCATAATACTCATAATAGTACTTATAATTATAAATTCTAATATTTTATGAATATTATTTAGATGGACATTTAGCTTATGAAAAATTATCCAAAAGAAAATATGTTATGTAGAGAAGTCTTTGTTATAAAGAACGATAGCAAGGAAAATATAATAGTATATATGGCACTCTTTGGAAATAATGGATTTATTACTTTTCTATATTTTCTTGCAAATTGATGTAAGAAGATCAATTTAGAATAGTTAGTTTTTCTTAAAGATGATAGTTCACTATCATACTTTCAAAAATATTGTAAAAAGTGAAATAAGCTTATCTCATTTATAATTTGCAAGTAAAATCCATAAGGATTGTGTTTCTCTATTATTGAATAGTTTGTAAGATACGAAACTGTAAAAAAAGTTCCATACAAGATACTTTTTAGGTGGTTTGTTTTTGAGTATGAATTAAGTTACTATGGTGTACTATCAGTCGAACTTAATTTCTAGTTGCAAAACATTTATCTATGGACATCAAGAACATTTATAATATCAAGAATATTTATAACATTATGTTCCAAACAAACAAAACTTTCTATATTAACTCTACTCGAAGCATATTGGAATACGCTAGAAATTTAATTGCTAATTAAAATAGTCAGTTATTCCTTTTGATTTATTATTGGTCTAAATTTAAGTTTTCTTTTGAATAAAGATCAATGGTTCTATTGACTTCAGAAATATACAAAGTCTATTAGGCGAACAAAGGTGAAGGACAACTAAGTTTAAAGAAGCTTTCTCAAGTCTTACAAAAAGTTGGTAGAGCTAGTTAATGATAATTTTAATTATATTCTCAAAGAGATAATTAATAGAGATGTCATTTATATGTCTATCAAATTTCACGTCAGCCAATTTATAAGTTTCTCTTGATCATGATTGGTTACACTACACTAATACCTAATAATTTGAAATGATAATTCACTTAAATATTCATTCTTAAGATTTCAGTTCTTTAGTTTACTTTCAAGTGTGATTAGTGGAGATATGTATATATTTATAGTCTATTTTTTGTACTTCAAACAATCATTGCAAAATATTGAGCTCGAGCTTCAGCAGATAACATTGAGCGTGCCTTAACATTATGGAAGCATTCAACGCTGTTTACTCATACCCATTGTTGTTGGATTTTATCAGCTACTAAGGTCTCTCCATTACCAAACTCCCATTGCACATCCATCTGTCTATCAACACCAGAATTTGAGTGCTAAGGACCATACCAAAATCTAAGTCTATATTTCTATATTTATAGAAGTTGTGAAGTATGTGTATAATTATCTTTCTAAAAGCTAAGTTTGCTTGTATGTTTAGTAATTTATTGAGATAAAATTAAAATATTAATTCCCCCATACTTTATTAATTAACATTGAGACATTGAGTCTAATAGATATAATCATTTACCTAATTTTGGATATGATCAACATTTCATATCTTATTTTTAGTTGAATTGACTATTACATGTAGATTATATTGTACATAAGCTATATTGAAATTATCTGGTTATATTGTATTATACTTCCGCAATATATGTTTCTATTCATTTCTATTCATCTATGATTATATTTCTAATCATCTTAATAGTATTTTAAGAACCTATAATCATACATATAATTTTATGTATACTATACTTTATAAAGAGTACAAATTTTTATTTTTATTTAATTTTTTAATTATAGGTTTATTCATCAAGTTATCAAAATAGCTAAAGCAAAATACATCTTTGACTTCTTAAGTGTTCTTAAGCTACCTATAGATTTTTTGGGAGTGAGATATTATAGTAATGTTGTATTATACTTAGGTAGGCATCAATGACTTGATTATTTTCAGTAAATTCCATTGATGTTTAAGGTGTGTGAGCATTCTTTCAAAATGGATCATGCATCATCAATGCCAAGATATATGCATTGTTTTTGTGTGTTTATTGTCAAGTTGATGTAATAGTAAGCAGTTGTAAATTGCCATGTAGCTTAACTTCTATTAGGATATTGATCACTCACTCCAATCCTATATTTTAATATTTACCATTTAATTGCTTAAAAGTAAAACAAATCTTCTTTCATTCATTTCAAAAATAAGTTAGTTGTTTAGACACTGCTTTAGGCCAAGAATAATGCATATCTAAGACTGATGATAGGTGAAATATTTTAGCAATAAAATTTATAATTATGATTAAGTGAAATCAGAGTATAAGATAATCAATTTTGAAAATTGAAGTTCTAGGCTAGTATGCTTTATAATTCTCTTGAATGTGATCTACCATATCCACTTTTATAAATATTTATTGAATGCAATGGAAGGTTATTAGGGTAAATGAATGAATTTCTTATTGTGCAAATTTAATTGGCATTAGGTATTTAATTCATGTATAAAATCTCAAATATATCATAAATGCTACATCGAGTAAAAGAAAAAGGTGAACTTTAACATCCATTATTTCTTCTTGGTAAAAATTTTCCTACTATTATCTACAAAAGAAAAGGAAAGAAGATAAAATCATGAAATATTTTATATACCAATAAGTATTACATATTTATAAAGGTAATTATGATAATAATAATTATTATTATGAAAATAAAAAAACTTTATAATAATTAAATAATAATGTATAAAAACTATGAATATTACATCATATCTCCATATATGTCCATTTTCAAGAAGAAGTTATTACTTTTTCAAGAAAGAGTTTATATTTATGTGAATAAAAATAGGAAAATCAAAATATAGTAAAAATATTAAATCATTATATATTCTCTACATATTCTATTTCATACTACTCCAATGCAATTTGCAAAGTAATCACAATGATATAATCAAGAATATTGTAATGTAATTAACTTTACAAGACTAAATAGAGAAAAATGCAACCTCGTATAAAACATAAAGGATGGAAGATCCCATCAAGGCATACAAGGGTGAGAGAAATATGTAAAATGGGGCTAAGTCCCAATAGAGAAGATATGAGAAATCTGCCCTACAACACCTAAGATATTTGAGCTATGCTAAGCAAGACTAAATATAGGAAGTAATATGTGAATTGTCATTCCTATTTCTTATCTTTCTTAATAAATGTATTTCTCCTTGTTAAATTTCAAGATTAACCCATAAGGGAAGTATCCTAATGGAGACTCCTATATGTACTTAACGAAGGTGTATGTAAAGTTACCTTGATCCGCTTTGCAATCCTACTATCACAAGGTTGGGAAAGAGATAACCCCAAACTTGTTTCGTTTATTCTTGACAAAATAACTAATATGGATTCTACTTGAGGTACTTCTCTCTCCTACCTCATTGAGAGGTGCGATATAAATCTTTTGCAATATGGTATCAGAGCTATGGAATTAAAAAGATTATGCAAGCAATGAATTGAAAGTATTCAAATATAGCTAGAATCAGAGTTTTGAAATACAACTCAAAAAGAGTATACAAAGGATTTGTCACAACATGCTTGTCATAGGTTGTGATAGTTTTGTTTGTGGCAATCTTGTTTATGATAGATTTGTTTGTGATAGCCATGTTTATGATGATTTTGTTTGTAATTCTTGTTCATTTGAGAGAGTTTGATTTAATGGCCACAAGCTTGAGCACATTTGATAAATACATTGATTGCTTAGATGACAAAATTTATGTTACTTTGTTATTTGTCATGAAGTACTTGATGAGCTCACCAGATCTTTACAAGTACATTGATGGGACATCAATAAGAGGTAAGATCAAAGTGGGATGAGGGACAGATGGAAGCATGCACATTGATCATTTTGGACGTCGAACCTTTGTAACATGTTCACATACACAAAGGTGAGATGGCAGAGGAGATGTGAGATAATTTGGAAAACATTCACAAGCTGATTGGGTATGTCACAAAGCTCTTCTTGCAAAAGAAGCTCTACAACCTTCTTTACATTGCCGGTAATCCAATGGAGAGTTTTCTTTGGGAGATCTTTGATATTAGAGATCAATACATTTAGTCTGGAGGCAAGATGAGTAAAAGAAGTATGGCATTTCTTGTACTTAATGCATAGCTAGAGTCATGGGATCTGTTGGAGAAAGAAGAGATGATTGAGGAGGTTGTGTATGCAATACTCCTCAAAGAGGAGTTGTGGCAAAATGAAAGAGGCAACTCTCTATCCTTTACCTTAGCAATGAAATCAATGACCAAGCAACACTCAAAAGTGCTTAATTAGAAAGGCATGAAGAAAAGATCAACAAGTCTAAGAGTACATGTAAGGTATGTGGACATAAAGGGGCATTGTAATACCAAGGGTTAGCCATATGATCTAGATGTGAAATTTGGTTTGGTAACATCTAGAATGATGTTATACATGATGGTCAAAATAGATCAGATAGAAGTATCACCAAAAGAGTACTTCTACTAATAGGGCAGAAACCGAAATAGACTTGAGAACCTTAGAACCAATAGCTAGACATATGATTTAAAGGTGAGAATTGGTTTGGTAACATCTGGAAGGATGTTACACATGATGGACTAAACAGATCAAAAAGAGGTATCACCAAAAGGGGACTTCTACTAATAGAGTAGGAACCAAAATATGCCTGAAATCTTTGAAGGCAATTTTGGAGGCCTAAACGGATGAATTAGGCCTTGAAAATGTGCAGATCCCCCCCCCCCAACAAAGGAAAGGCTGGCTTTCCCTCCCCCCTGCTTTGTCTTGTCGAGAGCTTTCCAACGGTACCTTACTCACATGATTTTGAGATTCCCATAGGAAGATTCCCTAAAAGATTCCCTCCGATCAAAGCTTGTTTGACCAACCAGATAGGACCTAGACCAGACAGGTCACCCATCCAAGTAAGTAATCCAAGGGTGGAGCTTGCTGACATGTCACCTATCTGTGTCCCTAATCCGATGGTGGAGCTTCCTTGGAGGAGATCCTCTTTGTCTATAGAATAAAGAGAAGGTGCTCCTTTGGGGCATCGAATGTTTGAGTGTGCAATCTGTGTTTTCTCTCTTCTCTTTTCCTCGGAGTATTACAAGCATTGGGCAAGTGATGTGAAATGTCCAAAATCAAATATAGTGGTTCAACAAGTGCAAACATTGTAGTGGTGCTTGCAACATACAAGGTAACCTTTGATTCTCGATCCACAATTGTATTGTATGATCAACCATGCCACTATGTTTGGATTCATATTGCAATAGATGTTCACATTCAATGCAACAAGATTAAGCTTCTAAACTTCAATTTGAAGGCTTATACACAACTTCAAGGATATGATGGGGGTGTCAATCGATCCCAAGGATCAAGAGAGATGTATCTTACCTTCTTGACCCCAAAGGACAATGCATACTGTTTGTCATCAAGGATGTGCACTACATCCCTTGTGCTTGTGAGATGATATTATCTACAACAACCTTATGCTAAAAGGGTTGCAAGTCCAACTTTGATGAGAGTGGTGTTGATTAGATTCTTCTTTTAGAAGTTCTTCTTGCACAAGATGTGCTAAATGGTAAAGCTTACTTAATGCCTTATGAGATTGAGGCAATCATGATTGTTGCTAGTTCATCTACTTTAGGACACATACTCATAGAATGTCACCAAGCATTGATACATGTCTTGATGAATTCTATCCATGAAGTTGAGAGATTGGAAGTTGTGGATGATTTTATAATCAAACGAGATAAGAAGACGATACAAACATGTAAATCTTGCATCATTGGTAAGATTCATCAAGAATCATTCTCAATTATGCATAAGAATGCAATGAGAATGCTTGATGTTGTGGTATTGGACCTTGCTTTCTCTGACCAAGCTAGTGTAATACTCCAAGGATAGGAGAAGAGAGAAAACACAAACTTCACACTCAAAACATTTGATGCCCCAAAGGAGCACCTTCTCTTTATTATATAGACAAAGAGGATCTCCTCCAAGGAAGCTCCACCATAAGATTAGGCACACAGATATGTGACATGTAAGCAAGCTCCACCCTTGGATTACTTACTTGGATGGGTGACATGTTGGTCTAGGTCCTATCTAGCTGGTCAAACAAGCTTTGATCGGAGTGAATCTTCTTGTAGGTCTCAAAATCACGTGAGTAAGGTACCATTGGAAAACTCTTGACAAGACAAACCAAGGTGGAGGGTAGGCCAACCTTTATTTTGTTGGGAAGGGGGGGGGTAAATCTACATATTTTTGAGGCCTAATTCATCCGTTTAGGCCTCCAAAATTACCTTCAAGATTTCAGGCATATTTTGGTTCCTATTGTATTAGTAAAAGTCCCCTTTTGGTGATAACTCTTTCTGATCTGTTTAGTCAATCATGTGTAACATCTTTCCAGATATTACCAAACAAATTCTCACCTTTAAATCATATGTCTAGCTATTGGTTCTAAGGTTCTCAAGTCCATTTTGGTTTCTGCACTATTTGTAGAAGTACTCTTTTGGGTGATACTTCTATCTGATCTATTTTGACCATCATGTATAACATCATTCTAGATGTTACCAAACCAAATTTCACATCTAGATCATATGGCTAGCTCTTGGTATTACAACTAGTTTTGGAAGCTTCAAAATTTTAACCACATGGATCAATGATTAGTCTAGTTATTGAAGCCTTTTATTTTTATAGAGGAAGGACCAAGCCATTATTGCTTATAGGGTTTGGGAAGAAAATGCCCAAAGAAGAATGAGAAGAAAGGTGAAAACCTTCTTCACTAATCAAGGAATGGAATATATGAATCATGATCTTGATTCTATAATGTTTTGAGGACAAGAGAAACACAAGAGAAGAAACACATGAGAAACACAAAACTTCATCCCTCAATACTCCAATGCCTCAAACGAGCACCTTATCTTTATTATATAGCAAAGAAGATCCACTCAAAGTGAGCTCCACCCTTGGATCAGATACATGGATTGGTGACATATCAATAAAGCTCCACCCTTAGATTAGTTGCATAGATTGGTGACATGTCAATCTTTGTACTATTTGGTTGGTCAAACAAGTTTGAACAAAAGGTATCTTTGGAGAATCTTCATGTAGGAAGCTCAAATGGTATGGGTGAGATACCATTATAAAACTCTCAATGAGATAAATAGGGGAGACAAGGCAATGTATCTTCTTTAGAGGGGTAGATTTTTAATTTTTTTGAGGCATAATTCATCCATTTAGGCCTCCAAAATTAGCTCTCTTAAGTTATCATGGTGTTTTTGGCCTCTACACTATTAGTGGAAGTACTTTTTTGGTGACACCTCTATCTGATCTACTTAGACCATCATATATAACACCCCTCAAGATATTACAAAGCCAATTTCCACCTCTAGGTAATGTGTCTAGCTAATAGTATTATAGATTGATACTTTAAGGCTGAAAGTATTTGGCATATGATAACTCCCTCATATAGCCATGAGATTGTTGAAATGGAAGAGTAGAGGAATCATAAAATCTTCAAAGGAGTATGCACACTCTTGATATTGCCAAGCTAGATTGTTGATATTGGGCATTTGCAACCAAGTACTTCATATAACCCATAATTGGATGCCACTTGCAAGACTTGATGGTAAAATACCAAATAAAGCTTTTGTTGGTGAGAAATAATCTTTCTCTCTAGCCAATTCTTTTGGATGTATTGTGTGGTATCACATACCAAAGAAGAAGAGTAGGAAGGTCAACCCATAGGCAGAGAAAGGGTTTTCATTCTTTATTCTCACAATGGATGCAAAATCTTCAAACTTAAGACTAAGTCAATCAAGATTGGCAAGGATGTAAGAATTGTTGATGAGTAACACGTCTATTTTATATCTAAATACTCATGCAAGTGATGGAGAAATAAACAACCAACCAGTTGATATATGCATTATGATGCACTTGTGTGCTAGCAACACAAGTATGTATGAGCCACAAGTCCATGGACTACATATCTAAGGAAGATCACAAATGAAAGATGGCTCTCTCAAAGATTCAAACACCACAAGTGAAGAAAAGGTGGTCTAGAGAAAATCAAGATCAACTAGTTTATCTTGCAAATGAAGATGATCAACAATAAACTAGTTGACCAATACGATCAAAAATCTCCTTATTGATTTGGTGCATCTTGTCCATACTAGATAACACATTGATGAAGATCCAAAGACAATTTGGCAAGCAATGGCCTCACCTTTCAGCAAGAAGTGGTGTCATGTTATGGAGGAAGAGATCAATTATTGATTGAACATGACACATGGAAGTTTGCAACTCTTCTTGATGAGAGAAAGCTTGTTGGTTTAAAATTTTTTGATGGAAAGTTGCTGCCAACAATTCTATCAAGACTTTCAAGGCATGATTAGTGGCACAAGGCTATTCCTAAGTGGAAGGTATTGATTAATGCAAAACCTTTGCATTTGTAGCCCGGCTTGCAACAATCAAAGCATTTGTTGCAATAATTATAACTTAGGGTTGAATAGTATGGTAACTTGATATTATCTCAATATATTTGAATGGTGAACTTGAGAAGGATAAAATATTCATGAAGGTTTCTGATAGCCTTGATGTCCCAACCTAGCACACAAGCACGGTATTGCAACTATCAAAAATCTTGTATGGTTTGAAATAGGCTTGAAGAGGTTGGATGAGAATTTGGATGCATCTCTTTGTAACCTTGGTTGGGAGCATTTAAATACTCATCCTTAAGTATCCTCATCCTCATCCACTTAGATCCTTTTTATGTCACTTGAGTCTATGATCTAGTTCTGGCAATTGTTATGTATGTTAAAGATGTACTAATTAGTAGGAATAATTTTGAGATCTTGTTGGCATACAAGGAAAAATTGCAAGAGCGCTCTAGATGAAAAACCTTGGGGAGCTAAACCATTTACTTGCAATAGAGTTCTTTTGGAATAAGGAAGCATGAATTATTTACCTCAACCATGCAAGGTACATTCACCAAAAGTTGAAGGAATTTGGTCTAGAAGATGCAAAAGCAATTCAACTCCATTAGAACCAAGTCATCTCACCATACATGAGAATGAAAAGCCACTTGAGATTGAGGATGCTAGACACTACCACTTTTTCATGGGTTCACTCATGTTGGTGGTGCATGACACAAGATACAATGTTGCATTCAAGTTTCAACATTTCACCCAATTCCAATCGTGTCCATATGTTTCTCATTTGTTAGGAATCAAGTGAATATAATGGTACTTCAAACGGATAAAAGATTTGATGTTGCAATATGGCGGCAAGGAAAATATTTGCAACTTGTTAGTTATAGCGATGCAGTTTGGGGTGGTTGTACCAAGACCCATTGTTCTTGTTAAGTGTGGAATCTGGTTAATTACAAGAATGCTCTATGGGACAAATATCTTACATAAATGTTGAAGAGTTAGTCTGGGGATAGATCTTCTATGGGAGTTTAGAAGTGCAAGTATGAGACAAATCTTCAAATTATGGGATTCCATTTATGAGAGTGCATAGAAAGGCAATTCATGTTGGGATTAATTTCTTTGTGAATATAGATGCAAATGAGGCGTGCCTTATCTCACTAGAAGCATATTCTCAAGGCCTTTCTATAACATCAAGACAATAGAAATAGAGCTCTAGAAAAAGAAGTTACACCTACATGTAGTTTAAGAAAAATGTGTCTTATTGTGACTCAAGATCTATAAAGATCTATTGCATGAATGTACCCCATGGGAACTTGTTGGAATGGGTCACACTTGCTGACCATTGTGAGGTGATGTGTATTAATTGGTACTAGGCAATCTATTGTTAGATACAAGATCAATTTGCAACACATATTAAATAAATAGATAAGGGATGATAAGTGCAAGAGAATTTATATATATTTTATATTTATATTGTAGTGTTGGTAGTCAATTGTCATTTAGACACTTCTTGAGTGAATGAAATTCTATGCAAGTGTGGACATAGGTAGACATTGGCCAAACCACATGACATTTGTGTAATTTCTATGCTTACTTTTCTTTACTAGATTGATTAATGAAACTTTCTCCATAAAATAGCCAGATTTGCATTCCCATTGTTCTTTCAATCCAATTCAATTTCCCCTAATAGTTATATGGGTGGTTATGCTTTCAAGTTGGGAGGTACGGAATCACCTGCTCAAGTAAGAAGTAATAAAACATTTGAATGTAGTTTATAGAGTCTGAGTATGCGGGTATTAGTGTTGCTACCAAGGAGGCTCTCTAGTTTTAGGATTACTCGATAGAGTAATCAAGTTCAACCTTAGTTTTTGAGGATAACTAGTCATGCACATCATGGTTGTCCGAAGCACTATGACATGCAACATCACTGAATCAAGTAGTGTGTTGAGCAAGGAAAAGTTGAACTAGAATATTGTCCTACCAAGAAGATGGCAGCAGATATGTTTACTAAGGCACTTCCTAATTCTTAGTGTATTGCATGTATAGATATGCTAGGTCTTGTCTTAAGAAGGAAATCATCCCCTAATGGAGGAGGAGTGTTAACTTTTGGGATTAACCCATAAGGGAAGTACTCCAATGAGGACTCCTATATGTACTTAAAGAAGGGGTTTGAGCCGGAGCAAGTGTTCATGAAGACTCCCTTCATGATCCGCTTTGCAAGCTTGTTGTCATAGGGTTGAGGATAGAGAAGGGAGATAAGTCAAACCCGATTCATTTATTCTTAATAAAACCTAATCTGGATTTTACCAAGGTACTTCTCTCCCCACTTCATTAGAGTTGCACTCTAGATATTTTGCTATTAGGTTTGTAGGAAGAACTTTCCTACATTTTCTCTATCTCTAGATTTGCAATACTCTTAAAACACAAAAGCAATTGATACTAAACTTCTTAACACATTTACTATCTCAACACTAATAACATCTTGTGATATGTTATAAACCAACAGTTAACTCTTCTTTGTCCATAAGTTCCATCTACTCATCTTGAGTGACCATGAATATTGGACAAATAACCGCTATTGATAGGCTATCATAAGGCTTTACCAATCTTGTTGACCTAAATAAAAGAGTGAGTGGTTACTAATGCTAATCCCAAATAGTATTCCGTACCCATCAGAAACTCCGATTCTAGAATTAGACTATAACCAATTTCCATTGAACTTTCCATTTATATTCTATATGTTGATGTATATGTAGTTAATAGTAATAGTTAACGACCTCACCGATTATCTATCAGTGTGATCTATCTATCTGCTTATATAATAGAATAAGAATCCGGCACCTTCATCAATAAACTAAACGACAAGATAGTTGCCTTAGCGGCACCGGATTCGAAATACTCAAATTTTTCGGCATGCAAATAGACGGACGGGCATTCAAGATGCGTGCAACGGAAGGGGCGACGGGAATATAGACCAGCTCTAGAATGTATACGGTCGGGTTTAGTGAGAGGCGTGTTAGTGGCCGTGCAGATCATCGAGCAATTTGGTACATTACAATTAATGTAAAACAAAGTTATACAATGTGTCCATAGGACACTGCCCGACTAGTCTCATTACACTTGATTTATATTCATATCCACTCCAGAGACCCTGAAGAAGGCTTGCTGAATCTAACTATACTAGATAAAATGGTGAAACACTCCGAACTATTAACTTTTAACTCTAAACCTTTACCTCAACGAACTCAATAACCAAAATATTTCTACTCTATCCTTTATCTTGAAAAGGTATAGTAAATATCCTCGCAAACTACTTCTGGTTGGCTAGTAATGTCCAAACCTTCTACAAATCGCGCTGAAATTACCGGCACCTCGTAGAACGCAAGAGAAACCCTCAACAAAGCTTGTTGAGACTACGTTGAGTGTGCTTCACCCGCTTGTTGTTTAATAGATATCACGTTCAAAGAGAGTTAGCCAGATCTATACAGCCAACAGAGGATGAGGTCATGGGAATAGCTATGTAAGAGAGCGCACATCTAGGAACACTTATGAATCCGTCGAATTTATGAAGGTCGGAGAGTCTGCGTTCTGCTTACCACCATCTCGAGAATTTTAAAATAAACTTATCGTTACTGCATGCATAGCATGACATGAGCACACAGCTGAATTTCCAGTTCACATCTTTTAAACATACATTGCATGGGCAACCAAGAGGAGCAATTATTAGAAGGTAATATTGTATCTCGTCTTCATTCTTTGACAAAGTTGTCAACACGCGATGGGCTCTGACTTTGTTGTTGCAATAACTCCTACCAAAGAGTCATGTGAGAAGTAGTCAATGTTCCTGTAGATACCATGATTGAAAAGATATGGAGGTTGCTGTGACCATCTTGGAGAACCGTGCTAAAATAGTTCCGGTTTCTTTTGGCATAGATTAGATAATCTGTGCCATACGTGGTCTACCTTGTCAGGCATCCAATAGCAAGTTTCTCGTTTTTCTTTCGTTCATTAGAAACGGACCCCATTGCCCAGCTTGTTCTGTATGGTTCAAAATGTAACTGGAACCTTTCAGACACGATTTGAAAAGTTCCAGTAACTTTTGACATAGATTAGATCTGAGAGCAAGCTACTTTCTCATGTTCCTTTCTTACAAATCAAGCCCATTGTCCAAGGATCTCTTACATCGTTCAAAATGTGTCAAAACCAGTGGATTCCAAAACTCTTCATCTCCAAGATAGTACGAGATGCAGCTACTGGAAGAGAAGTATGTACACACAAGGTGGTGTAACCGGTACAAAGATCCTTTACTTCATAGCAGATCATAAGGATTTGCAGCATCAAGCATATCAAACAGTCATCTGTCACACAACGCCATCCCTCTCCGAGATCAAATAGTATTCTATATCTTCTTGCCTTTTCCTAGAACACGTAATGCAGCGACATTAAACTTTGATAACTGACAACGTGCTTCCTGCTTCTAATAGCTGGAGCAAATTACTCACATTATTATCCATTTCCCGTCCATTTGGGCCTCCAGCGATCTGGCCACAGAAATTTTGAAAGCGAGGTAAAGATGTTTTAAGATGTCCATTTTTAAGATCGAGGTAAGGATTTTTTGAGATGGCCTCGAGAAATGCGACGACAACGATTCTATATAACAAGACGAGATGTTTCAATGTTCCGGGCCTAATTCTGATATGTTCAAATTTAGCTCTCGAGGCTCTCAAGTTGCTCTGAGTATCTTGCTTCCGAGTTCGTGAGCCTTTCTCGACGTCAAATTTAATGTGTTGATTATTCATGTCCAAACACGTCAATGCGTGTGAAGACGATAATTGCATCGAGAGTTGGTGTTAGGTACTTCTAACCACAGGACTTCAAAATCATCGCATCATCGAATTCGCATGGACACTTTTCGTTCTGACTTGCCTGTTCGACAAAGCTTGGGGTGACCTTACCTCTTAGCTGCCATAAACTCGTACTGTGATTTCTGTTTATTGTTTATCTCGTGCATATCCCTCCCTTTGAAAAGCATAAAACTAGGAAGATCTACATCTGCCTGCATCGAAAACGGTCCTTCCATTCATTTTGTTTTCTTGAACTTGATATCCTGCTTGCTTGCTAGCCCGGGTCTCCATCTGGACTCACCTTTCTAGGAAATAAAATGTTTTCTGGGAGTGCCTGATGCTGAAGGAGAGTGATTGTACGAGAAGAAGGTCGTATCAACGTCAAAGACAGATTTAACTGGATTCTGACTCATTCTTTGAGGATTATTAAATAATCTACATCATCTATTGAACTGACCATAATATAGTGTATTGCGCAACTAGAATCTTCCTTTCTGACAGAAGTGAAATCTCTATCTGCAGGAATTCCATCAGTGTGGTTGATTTACATATGATTGTCGTAACTCACCTGTTTTTCCTTTCGTGGTTGCTCCTCGGTCATGGTGATTTTTGCGCCCACTGCATGGCTTGCAGGCAGTGAAAGCATGAACGGTCATAGTGGAGTCAGAAATGTCCGAAAGAGACAGATCAGATACACAAGGCATTTTGGCTTCAGAGAGATCCATCAGGTCGAACATGGGCAAGGAGACCTTAAAAGGAGGACAGCGACAACACATCAGGACACCTGGAAAATATTCTCCTGTATTTACCAAGATTGACAAGAAAAATCCTAGATCTAAAGCTAGTGGATATAACTTAGATTCAAATGCATGTACGTGAAATACACTGGGTAAAGAACCATCAAAACAATGGGCATCCTTTGTCACGTGCTGACGTGTACATAATAAATCAGAATAATTTGCCCTTTGTCTCTCTCGAGGCTGACGAGCAAGTTAGAGGAATCAGAACTGGATGGAGGTTTGTTCTCGACTAATGTGAAACGTGAAAGATGACAGAGAAACACTGTCGACACTGGAGTGAGTGAGTGAGACGTTCAATCACACATAAAAGCAGGAAGGGAAGAAATGGTGAGATGATACAGTAATCTAATCTTGAAGACAGGTTTATTCCTCAAACTGGTGAGAAAATAAGAGTCTTCCAAACATCTAAACACTCAATCCTGGTAAGACTTACAGACGACCAGAAAAGCATAACTAGAATACTTACAAACGATTCAAATGGATTCGATATTTAGTCATGATTAGATCCTTTCGGAGGAGACATAAGGAAGCCAGACCCAGGTTTCTCTTAACGGCAATAAGAATCTCCAAGAGCGTTCATGAAACGAAACCACACAAGTTGCCCTGGCAATTGTCTGCAAAGTAAGGTCGTCTAAAATGAATTGCGTCCAGTAGGGTCGAATCGAGAAACTTGCAATGTTGCAACTTGTATGATTCGGCGGCGCCTGTCGGTGAAAGATACAGATTCGCCAGGAAAGCTGTTGCCTGCAACATGTCAGGCATACTGTCCGTGATGCGGCTACCCTACTTGTAATTGACCTAAAGGATTATGAGCGCTAATCAGCTCGCCCATCGAAAACCGAAAAATTGGAAAACCTACGAAGACCAACAGTAACAAAACCGGTAAATTGATGTAATCAAATTCAGCTTACCATGGCTTATCTCACTCCGGCTGTTAGCAAACTTTCCTCCCAAAAGTATGTTGGATTACAGAAACAGCCCCAGCAATTGCCTCAATGCAATTGCAACGGAAAGTGAATCATCAGACATGGCATCTTCTATCAAGGACGAAATTCGAAGGCAGAGCAAATACAGATCACATTGATGGCCAATATAAAACTAAAGACTGAAAAACAAAAAGTCGAGACGAAAAATCAACAATGAGAAACAGTGTAAAGGTTTGGTGAAGCAATTGACAACAACGTCCAGAAGTGGAACAAATCAAACTTGCAGCGCGATGATAGGGTTTAGATATATGCGCCTAATACGTCAACTCCAAAGCTTGATACATCTGTAGAGCATAAGCCTCGCTATTCTACAATTCCCTTCTACTAATCTTCAGATTCTCGGATCCACACCTACAACGCCCGTCGATGTTCCAGATTACACTTTTAAGTATCAAGAATCTATCAAAGAATCCGGCGACATGACTTCCTCCCATGTCGAAATTGCACAGCACTAATGATCCTACAGTAAAGAAAGCGAAAAGCTTGGCGCGTCAGTTTCCGTTTCACTTTTCGCTGCTCTCACACCGCTGGCGGTTTAGACATTATGGAGAAATGCAGCCTTATGTGTGAGGAAGCTCAGATGTAGTTACTGTGGTGACTTGATTGCCGGGAGACCAGGCATGTGATAACGTACCGCACAGGAAGAGTCATCGGAGTATGGACGCGGCTACACGCGTAAGGTGATGTGTAACCGTGTTGTTTCTAACTACATCAAAGAGTTCTGTAGTGTTTTCATACCATATACAGTTCGTATACAGTGCGGTATGTTTAAAGCCTCAGGTTATTTGCATGAGCTGGGCTGCGTTGAATATTCGGTGGGGAGAGCGAGTTTCCCTTCTGAACAAGAGAAGAAGGCCACACAGAACACAAGAAGGATGGGAAGACCCCCATCAAACAAACCGTATAAGAAGAAGGCCACACTGAACACAAGAAGGATGGGAAGACCCCCATCAAACCGTACAAGGGAGAGACAAAGGAGATAGAATCGAGCTAGTCCCCAATAGTTTAGATATGAGAAATCAGCCCCTGCGCATCTAAGATATCTAAGCTATGGAAGGTTTACATCTAAGATATCTAAGCTATGGAAGGTTTACAAATTAATGGAACAACCGGAAAAGTATCACCTAGAATGATTGCTCTCATGGGGATTGCACCAGCCAATGCACTCTATAGAGCAATGGACACACCTTGTCTAAAATATGCTACAAAGTATGAGAGAGAGAGAGTGATACCCCTTGGTGTCTAATATGATAAGCTCTCGTGCATTCTTTGACGAATGTGTCTAACGCCATGTCCATCGCTCCATATAATTCCAAGGCTAGAGGAACAAAGAGGTGACCTTGTTGCATATCCCTATACTTAGAAACCTTACAGGCTGCTACTCCGCTTGCCATCCAACCAAGAGGATGAGTAATCTCTCCCTCCAAAACTATATCATGCATAGTGTCTATAACCACAACATCTGCCACTGTCACTTGATCATCTTGGATCAAGTATAAGTCTGCTTTGACATGTGTTGTTTACAAAGAATATGAATGCTCCCTCCAAGCAAGGTATCCACTCTCCTGTGCCATAGCAAACATAATATTCTTAATGGCATCATGGGTAGCTATCCTCTCTCCTCCCTAAGGACACCATATCATATGGACCGTTGTTGCATCTAATGTAGAACCACACTCACAAGTGAGTAACAAAGATGCATACGGGTGGACCAAACCTAAGCAAAACCTCATCGCTATTGTAATACCAATAGCTAGACACATGATCTAAAGATGAAATTTGGTTTGGTAACATATGGGAGTATATTATACATAATGAACTAAGTAGATCAGATAGAGGTATCACCAAAAGAATACTTCTACTAATAGGCCAAAAATCGAAACATGCTTGAAGACTTCAGAATCAATAGCTAGACATATGATCTAAAGATGAAATTTTGTTTGGTAACATCTGGGAGGATGTTATACATGATGGACTAAGTAGATCAGATAGAGAAATCACCAAAAAATTACTTCTATTGATAGGACAGAAACTGAAATAGGCGTGAAAACTTAAAGAGGCAATTTTGGAGGCCTAAATGGATGAATTAGACCTCAAAAATGTGCATCTCCCATCCCCCTAAACAATGGAGAGTCTGGCCTTCCCTCCACCCTGGTTTGTCTCACCAAGAGCTTTCCAACGTTATCTCACCCACGTGATTCTGAGATTCCTACATGAAGATTCTCTATAAGATTCCTCCGGCCAAAGCCTACTTGACCAACTAGATAGGACCAGGACCGACATGTCACCCATCCAAGCAAGTAATATAAGGGTGGAGCTTGCTGATAGGTCACCTATCCATGTACCTAATCATATGGTGGAGCTTCCTTGGAGTAGATCTTCCTTGGCTATATAATAAAGGGAAGGTGCTCTTTTGGGGCATCGGAGGATTGAGTGTGAAATCTATGTTTTCTCTCTTGAAGAGTTCTCTTGTCCTCAAAGTATTACAGCTATGGAGAAAGTGGCCGGTGCAAGTCGGAATGCCCTAATGCACAGTCAAGCTAGAATCCAAGAGCCTTCACCCTTGCCGGAGCAAGAGTGAATTATGAAAAAAGCTTTTATTCTTTTGTCATTGTTTGTAACCCCTAGAGTTTAGGCATCTGGTTTGCAAGGGAGCACTAACCAGTAATTGAGGCTATCAATAATTATTTATTTAGTAGGTCTAATATTAAGATTTTAACTTTTAGTCAAAATTAAGATACAAATAATTATAATATAAAGGAGAAAAATGTTTTACTATAATAAAGACTTATATAGTGAATGAAAAAATAAAATCTAGGTTCCGTATACTAGAATTCTTTTTGATTCAAAGCTTTAAAATTCAAAGAAGTCGGTTGTAGTCTAATATGTGATAAATAATACATAATTTTGTTATCATAACTTTTTATCAATATTTTTTCATCATTTTAATTAGAACTACATAATCTAAATATCTATTTATACAGCTTTACAAAGTTTGTAACTTATCATTAAAGCTATTGTGCAGAAAATTTATTTGAGATTATCTTTTAGAATAGAAATGAGCTTTTTATAAATAGTTCTAAAAATGAAGGTGATGTTTTTCCTTGGCAAAAGAATAAAGTAGTAATGGTAAAATTCTATATATATATACCAATAAAATATAATTTTAGAAGGATATCAACTTGTGTGAAGTGTAATAATTTTAGAATCTGTATTAAATTGTATCTTAATTATCCAGTTATAAGTGTAAGAAAGACACTAAAATATAAAACAAAACTTCCTAATAAAAAGCTATAAAGGATTTTCAATCCATAGATTATAATTATTATTATTTTCAAAACAGGTATATGTATTTTCACAAAAAGTTAAATTTGTTATCTCTAGGAATATTCTAATTGATACTATTATTCCTACCAATTCTCCAATTATCAATAGATAAATATCTTACATAGAATTCTCAACAAATAGGTGTATATTATTATTAAAAATACTTATTAATACTTATATTATGGTTACTATTTAATATACTTCTTCACTTTGTTAAAAAGAATCACCCTTGTATGCAATTGATGAAGTCACAATAGTACAAAGATTTGCTCAAGATAGCTTCATCCGCTATAGACTAGATAGGTTGTTTTAACCAAACGAGAGGGTCAATTTAAGTATGACGTATGAGATGAAGTACAGGGATGCAGCACAATGTGCATATGAGATACAAAATGCTAGGTGAGGTACAAAGGATCCGTGCATGAAGTCTATATGGTCGTAACTTTTGCTACACACCTCCAAATGCTATGGTTTTGGTTGCAATGGAAAGCTTGTGAATAGATTCTTCTAAAGAAATAAAAATCATTTCATTTTGGACATGTAACCATGAAGATATAAACCTTGTCATGTGCCAATGTGTTCTTAACCTAAGTTCTTCCATGCCAATGATGTTCCAGGCCGACGATCTTCCATTAGGCTGATGGTGTCATTCTGGAATTCTTTGTTCACAAACATAATTTAATACTCCAAGGACAAGAGAAGAGAGAAAACAAAGATTACACACTCAAACATTTGATGCCCCAAAGGAGCATCTTCTCTTTATTAGATAGACAAAGGTGATCTCCTCCAAGGGAGCTCTACCATAGGATTAGGCACATAAATAGGTGACATGTCAACAAGCTCCACCCTTGGATTACTTACTTGGATGGGTGACATGTTGGTCTAGGTCCTATCTGGTTGGTCAAACAAGCTTTGACCAAAGAGAATCTTTTAGAGAATCTTCTTGTAGGAATCTTAGAATCACGTGGGTAAGGTACCATTAGAAAGCTATTAATGAGACAAACTAGGGGGGAGGGAAGGCCAATTTTTCTCCAAAGGATGCAAAATTTGCATATTTTTTAGGCCTAATTCATCCATTTAGTCCTCTGAAATTGCCTTCAAAGTTCAGGCATATTTTGGTTCCTATTCTATTAGTAGAAGTCTACTTTTGGTGATACCTCTTTTTGATCTGTTTAGTCCATCATGTGTAACATCCTTCCAGATGTTACCAAACCAATTCTCACCTTTAAATCATATGTCTAGCTATTGGTTCTAAGGTTCTCAAGTCTATTTTGATTTCTGTCCTATCAGTAGAAGTACTCTGTTGGTGATACTTTTGTCTGATCTATTTTGACCATCATGTATAACATCATTCTAGATGTTACCAAACTAAATTTCACATCTAGATCATATGGTTAGTTTTGATATTATAGACCTCCTTCCTTTTAAGACACAACGTCCTCGTTGTGCAATTGTTGCTCAAACGCTTGCACCAACACTGGTGCATGTGTCAAATTGGTAGCGGGCTCCCAAGTTGCTTCATAGAGGGAGTAACCTTTCCATTGTACTAGATAGTCCACTCACGGATGGCAAGTACCACGCATGCATTTTTGGAGAATACGCTCTACTTCATATTCCTCTATGCCATCAATGAGTGTTGGACAAGGTCGAATGTCTTGTGTGGAATGACTCTAGCCTGATCGGGGAGCATATCTACGTAGTAGAGAAACATGGAATACTAGATGGATCTTCATGTGTGGTGGTAGCTCAAGGTGATAGGCCACAACACCGACACGATGAAGAATCGAGAAAGGCCCAATAAAACGACGTCTGAGCTTATGAGGTCCAACTAATGTGAGAATGGTTGTCGATAGCCGCACTTGATCCCCAACATTGAACTCCATGTGCATATGGTGTACATCAACATACTGCTTTTGTTGATTTTGCACAATTTGTAATCTGTGCCTGGCGTTCTCCACACCTTGTTGGATTCTAGAAACAAATGTGTTGACTACATTGACCTTGGTAGCCACTGGACGGATCTTCATCAAGCTAAAAGGTTTGAAGGGATGCTCACCATACATGAGGAAGAATGGAGTGACCTGGGTGGATGCATTCATTGAATTGTTGTAAGAAAATTCCACCAACGGGAGAGCAAGTGAGGTGGGACACCCGTCCCACCTCTCTTGCTCTTCTAAGGTGAAGCTGCATAACACGTCTTCAATCATATGAGTAGCTCACTCTGTTTGGCCTTTTTTTGTGGGTGGTAAGCTATGGACATGGCCAACTTGGTTTTGAAGAAACCAAAGAGTGTTCGCCAAAACAAACTGGTGAATTGAGTGCCTCTATTAGTGATGAGTACTCTAGACAAGCCATGGTGAGGGAATACTGCATCTAAGTATAATTGAGCTAGTTGTGGAGCGGTCACATCCTTGGTGGTAGGGCGTACATGAATCATCTTGCTGAGCCGGTCCACAAAGACCATGATGGAATCAAACCCCGAAGGTGGTCTTGGATAGTTCACAAATAAGATCCATAATCACTTGTTCCCAACGTTGGGTGGGAGTGGGGAGAGGTTGAAGGAGCCTTGCAAGAGCTTGATCAGAAGCTTTTTCTGTTGACAAAGTAGGCAGATGTGCATGTAGTCCATCATGTTGTTGCTCATCTTGGGCTAATAGTAATGGCATTGGACTGCATCCAAGGTCTTGTCCACTCCGATATGACCTGCAATGGCCAAATCATGACATTCCGCTAGAATGGTGGTACATAATTCTAGGACATTTGGGATCCATAATCTGCCATCACAAAAGGTGAGTCCTTGGGTGCTAGTGATGCCTTTGGATGATTGCACTTCTACAATTTGTGGATCAGTTTTTGTAGCAGCCAGAATCTCTGGCCAAAATTCAGGGTTAATCTTAACCTCTGCTTCCAAGTTGTTTGCCATCGGCATGCGGATGAATGCATTTGCAAGTTGCTTCTTACCTTCCATGTAGGTGATTGTCATGTTGAAGCGTTGTTGCCACTCTGCCCACCAAATCTGGCGATGAGATAGATCCTTCTGCGTCTTGAGGTAGACTAGAGGTTTGTGGTCTATCTCTACTACAAATGCCTTCTTGCCCAGATAGTGCTTCCAATGCTTGGTTGCTAGAATGATGGCCAGCTCTTCTTGTTCTATGGTGTGGTAGTTGCGCTCTGCTGATAACAAATTTTGAGAGAAATATGCAATTGAATGCCATCCATCATGCTACTCTTGTTGTAGGACTACACATATTGCTACGCCCAATGCATCTATAGCCAACTTGATTGGACGTTTTGGGTCATACCACTTCAAGATTAGTGCATGTAGCAAGGTGGCTTTCAATTCTTGAAAGGCCAACTCTTGTGCAGTTCCCCATGTCTACTTCTTCCCCTTGCCAAGTAGTGCCATTAAAGGCTATGCAACCTTGGAGAAGTCCCTGAAAAATCTATGATAGAATCTCATCAACCCCAAGAAGCTCTCAAGTTGAGTCTGGTCTTCTGGGGCACTCCATTTTTGAATGACCTCTATTTTATACTTGAATGTCCTCTGCACTTACTCTATGCCCCAAGTAGTCTACTTCAGACTTGCCAAACTTGCACTTTGAGATTTTGGCGTACAATCAATTCTGTCTTAGAATCTAGAGGACCTCTCATAGATGTTTTTTGCGTTCCGTCATTGTGCTATTGTATACTAAGATATTGTCCAAGAAGACAATAACAAACTTATCCAAGTATGGAAAAAATATGTCATTCATTAGACTCATGAAAGTGGCAAGTGCATTGGTGAGGCCAAAAGGCATCACAAGATACTCAAAATGGCCATACTTGGTTCAAAAGGCAATTTTGTATACATCCTCCTCTGCAATTTGGATTTGATTGTAACCGCTCTCAAGTCCAATTTGGTGAAGTATCTTGCTCCATGGAGTTGATCAAATAGGTCATTTATGCAAGGTAAGGGGTATTTGTTCTTCACTATTTGCTGATTGAGACCCTAATAGTCAATGCACATGCGCATTATACCATCCTTCTTCTTCACAAACAAGACAAGAGTCCCATATGGTGATACGTTAGGTTGATGAACCCTTTTTGTAGCATCTCCTCAATTTGAGTCTTACACTCCCCCAACTCATGAGGTGATAGGCGATATGAGGCTTTACAAGGAGGTATCTTCCTTGGGAGTGTCTCAATTTTATGATCTACTCTCCTTTTTGGTGGTAATCCTGAGGGTAGATCATCGGGAAAGACATCTTGAAACTCATCTACCACATCCTTCAATTTTAGGAATTTTTCCATTAAGTTGTGCACTCTGGATTTCTCTTATTAGACCCAGGAAACATCTATTGGTCTTATAAACAATGGCCATTTCTATGACATATAGAGGCATTTTATGCCTGTGTGATTTTTTTTAACCCCAATGATTGACCATTGGTGGGTTCTCACTACTTTCTTCTTCCAATCTAACATAGGGTTGTAATGCTCCATCCATGGCATGCCTAAGATTGCATCATAACGAGCTAATTGTATCACTCGCCACTCAATTCTTTCATGATATTCTCCTACAAAGAGTGTTACCCATCTAGGTAATGATTCAATCCTCTTTGTTTGCCATTAAGTAACTCTACTTCTTCACTCCCATCTTTCTCTAGATCCATTCCCAATCTTATTGCAACAAAACAAGACAAGAAATTTTTTGTTGCTCACCGATCTATTAATACTCTCACTTGATTTCCTTCTAGGACTCCATTCACAACAATCAATTATGAGGTTTTCTTCCAGGATCTTTCCGTGTTAGTCTTCTTCCTTCCTTTGCTTCTCAGCTTCCTTATTGAGCCAATAAGGCCACAAGGTACATTTACTGGCAATCTTTGTTTTCCAAAGTGATTTCTACCTCCTCCTCTTCAATGTGCTTCTCCATGTTGTTCAAAGATTGCCTATACAAAGGCCAAGGGCCTTTAGGGAAACTAGTGCAACAGTTGGTAGATATGTGCCCAATATGGCCACAATTGTAACAATGACGTTTTTCTCCTTGAGTTTCTTCTCCTTGTGTGACTCCATCTCTTCATTCTTCTACCCGTCCACGCTCTCCTTTAAGCGGTCGTGCTCCTTGATCTCAAAATTGAAGGTTGCCCAATTCCATTGGTATTGGTCCACCCATGTGTGACATTTTTGCCCGATAATGTTGAGGGGGAACTACTTCTTCACCTCTACCCAATGATCTTGCTATTCTCTGTGCACAAGCAACTACTTCAAATACCATGTGAGGATTTTGCACCATGACTTCTTGGCGAAGCCGCTCCTTCAACCCTTGTTTGAAATTATCAAGAGCCTCTGCTGGACTCATGTTGGTTATTGTAACTTGTAGGTCCAAAAATGCCTCCACATACTCTTGTACACTATTCTTTTGTCTCAATCCCCATAATTAGGTTTGAGCCATCTACACAAAATCCACCGATTGGAAATTCTTTAGCAATCCTTCTTGCATTGTTGTCCACATGACCTCCCTTTTCTCTGCCAACATGGATCTTTCGCAAGCATCATACCATGTGAGGGCTTTATCAGTCAAGTACCCACATGCAAACACGCTTGCAACATGCTCTATGATCTCTGTTGAGAACAATCAGAAATATTGATTCATTCTCAAGATCCAATTTTCTACTACTCCCATTGTATGATGTCCCTTGTAAGGCTCAATGTTGTAGGTCTTCTTCATCCGGAGTAGCAATGTGGCTTCATCGTTGATAGGGTTTGTAGGCACGGGTGCCTCTCCAAGTACTTCAGTTGTAGGTACTTGGGTTTGAGACGGCTCTTCTTCTTGCATGACTTGATCGTTCCTGAGGATCTGCACTTGACTTTGTAATGTCTCCATGGTCATCTTAATCTCTTGAAGTTCATTCAACATCCCTTGCATTCCTTGCATTAGCTCTTGCAATTGCAGATCCATGGTTCTTGCAACACTCAATGGCTAATGTCTACTTCAATACAGAGTCAATATGATCACTCTAGAAGGCGCATGAATTATCAAAACTACCATTGGGACCTCATAAGCTATCACTCGTTGATAATACTCCTCACCAAAATTCATAACCACAAAATCTCTAAACATCACTTTCGGTCTCACTACATAACAAATTTCTACTTGAGTGTTAAAAGGGAGAGGATTTGGGACATTCACATCCATATCATCATAATAGAATGTAGATTGTCAAATCCTACTCTTTGTCATATGTCACCAGAGGTAGAATCACTGGGTTTGGTGAGTTCATCACCATGTCCATAAATTCTGCACCAAAGTGATAAACTAGCAATACACTCATTGGCTCACGCTGGATGTACATAACCTTGATGTGGAATGGATTTGAGAATGGAAAGCTAGGTGCAAGAAATTGTCCTCCTCGTGCATCCATCCCATCCACTCTCTAGAGTTCTTCCTAAGTCTAGCAATTACTTTATGTTCTCCACCTCAAATTACTCAATTTTAGTAGTTCGTGCTCTTCCAAGAAGGGTGATCCACTCTCTTGGACTAAAATAATCGCTCTAATACCATTGTAATACTCCAATGACAAGAGAAGAGAGAAAACACAAATTACACACTCAAACATTTGATACCCAAAAGGAGCATCTTCTCTTTATTAGATAGACAAAGGTGATCTCCTCCAAGGGAGCTCCACATAGGATTAGGCACATAGATAGGTGACATGTCAGCAAGCTCCACCCTTGGATTACTTACTTGGATGGGTGCCCATTTTGGTCTAAGTCCTATCTGGTTGGTCAAACAAGCTTTGACCAAAGAGAATCTTTTAGAGAATCTTCTTGTAGGAATCTTAGAATCACGTGGGTAAGGTACCATTGGAAAGCTCTCAATGAGACAAAATTGGGCGGAGGAAAGACCATCATTTACTCTATTGGGGAGAAAACTTGCACATTTTTTAGGCCTAATTCATCCATTTAGGCTTCCGAAATTGCCTTCAAAGTTTTCAAACATATTTTAGTTCCTATTCTATTAGTAGAAGTCCCTTTTTGGTGATACCTCTTTTTGATCTGTTTAGTCCATCATGTGTACATCCCTCTAGATGTTACCAAACCAATTCTCACCTTTAAATCATATGTCTAGCTATTGGTTCTAAGGTTCTCAAATCTATTTTGGTTTCTATCATATTAGTAGAAGTACTCTTTTGGTGATACTTTTGTTTGATCTATTTTGACCATCATGTATAATATCATTCTAGATGTTACCAAACTAAATTTCACATCTAGATCATATGGCTAGCTCTTGGTATTACACATAAGCACTATGGTCATCACTATCCAAAAATCATGACCAAGAAAATTATGAGGTATGAGGATAGTTGTCCTCTTGATCTATGGGTGTGGAGGAGTCATGGTGTTTTTCTTGTATACTCTTCTTGTGATGCTATAATGTTATCTTCTAGCTCAATGATAAGTAGCATAATCATTAGTTTTAGCCTTAATAGCTATCTTGAACTCTCATTAGTCTATGAAAATTGGAAAAAAGAAAGAAAAATGTACTAGTAGCATGATGGTGTGTTGCTGCAATTTGCAATCAAATTTATAATATCAAATATCAAAACCCAAAAAAAACCATATACAGTTAAAAAAATATGATTTACGCTTACAAGGCATACATGATTTTCTTAAAAGATCCATCATCCATGCACAAAAGCACACCTTTAATTATAAAATATAAAAAATTATTTTCCTGAAAATATTTAGTTATAAACCATTTTAGAATCTGTAATATTATCAAGACTTATAATTTGTTATATTGTATCATTATATTACATCATATTTTATTATTATTTTACTCCTTTTTTTGAAGTAAGCTTATATTTAGTCCATAGAACTAAATCTTATATGATTATTAACCGGATTATATTTTATTTTTTTATTCCGCTCTATTGGCTAATAAAACTATTCCATTTCATTTTATTTACCAAGATATCCCAAAGCACATCTAAAATTTTATAAACCTAGGCTAGATAAATGTTCAAAGCATCTTGATGCTTAAGGCATTCTCAAATTATAATGGAATTAAAAAAATTTAAAAAAAATATAACATTTAGAATATTCATTTTCTCTTCAGAAAATTCATTGCTAAAAAATGATTCCTTGCTCAAATCTTAATTCAATTGAGATGTATTCAAGTGAGTATATAGTAAATTTAATGTAAGCCATTCCATTCCTGGACTTCAATACCTATCTTGAATGAAAGTTTTGCAATAATCTGAAAATTTGTAAAAAATCATGTACCTTATATACCATAATTATCTTAAAAGTTAAATAAATTTTATTTGAATTTATAAATTTTATCCATAGTATAAAATACTTCTCACACCGAATCAATGCATTTCCTCGCTTACAAGTAAGGTAATAAGCAAGGTAATGCAATAGTTTATTCTTGGTGTAAAATAGAAATGTTCAGATTTTCCTTTTATAACTAGATCTTAATATACATGTGGAGTAAGTATCATGCATAAAGCTCTTTAAACAAGCTAAGGTCTTTTTTTATACTTTAGATTCAAGAAATATACCGATATACTCAAAAGTAGGATTATATAATTCTACAAGGTCGATGCAAAATGGATTATTTTTTAAATATGGATAACTATTATGATTCTATTAGGATTATAATTATGATTCTAGAAAAATAAAAGTATAATATATTCTCTCAAGAAAAATATAAATGCCGTCACTGATCATAAAACTCTTATTTATTATTAAATGAGTCTTCTTGGATCTAACTTAACTACATACATTTATAAAATTAATTTTTTAGTATTTAATATTATTATAATTCATAAAAATTAATTTTAGATAAGATTGTCATGTCACTTAAAAGACACCATTTCCATTCTTATATCCCTTATTATACTTTTGATTTCAGAAAAGAACACTATATTTAGAGCTCAAATACTACCATAATTTCTAAACCTAAAATTGCTAGAGAATATAAGTATTTAGTTTTGATATATTTTTTTTTGCATAAATATAATTTATGTTTTAACTTATGATATTATTTTACATTAATTTGCTAAATAATCTTAGGAATGATACAAGTTTTGCTTCTTACAATTTGAGTAACATTGTCACAAGGGATTGTTGGTACTATTAGGTGTACAATATTATTTACTGGATGTTGGATATATATATATATATATATATATATATATATATATATATATATTTACATCTTATATTTATTATGTACAATAAATTAAGTGGTTAATTATTATTAATTTTTTATTTTATTTAGTAAATGTACATATATGGAATTGATAATCAGAACTTATATCTACTCTAGATCTTAGTTCATTCTATTTCCTTATATTGATTTTTCTCATCTTATTAAGGATGATGAAAAATTAAGTCCCCAAACATATTAATTTGAACATAAAAATTCAAACGTATGACTCTATAAAATCATATAAAAAACATTTTAATTTCTAACGTTATGTTTCTTATTTTTATAAAGGAGGCTGTTAAAAAGGATTTTTAAGACTTTGAAAAATTTGAATGAAATGAGCTCCTAAATTTGTCTATGGAAGTGTAGCAACCAAATGACATATTTATGTTGATTTTCTCAACTCAAACACACTCAAAATTTATAAACCCTAAACATCTAATTGGATTTCTTAATTAGCTCATTCTTTTGCAATAGCAACTTTTGACTGGATTTTGGAAAGCCAATCTCATTTTAATCACTATATCTGTTGAAAGAAGAAAAGTAAAAAAAAGAGGGTTAAAAGTAAAAAAACTCTTTCCAATTTCTATTGAATTTACAAAGAACTGTATTGTTCTTTCTAGCTTAATGGAATGGCTATGTGAAAGTGATGGTCACCCATAAAAATTTACGACATCTTTTATATATTTATTTGTTATTATAATAAAATGGATATGTTTAATTTGTTATGAGTTTTTATGAATAGTAATCAATAGTAATTAAATTAACCATGCTAGAATCAATAAGAATGAATAGAGATGCAAAAAGAACAAAAAAAGTTTCATGCTTGATTCCATGAATGTTTTACACATTTAAATATATTTATGAGATTTCTGAACGGAAAAATAAGAATATCCACTAATATTTTGTATTTAGAATTAGCATATTGAAGAAGATCTTTGTGGAGATATGGATCAAATGTTAGAGAAAAAAGGCGACCGCGTAGGTCAAATGTTAGAAGACAATGAGTTTAAAATTGTAAGTGTCATAGTTGTGGTATCATATATTTGATAAAAGCATCTTTTGTTATGGGGTGTTTAAAATTTCTATTTAATCTATCAAATTTACCACTTGTCATGATTTCTTTATGAAATCTATGATTTTATATCATTAATGTGAGTAGAATATTCTAAAGAACAGTTGGAGTTTTTTTCACTTGAGAGTTTAAATGTGATCTTCCACTTTGGTCTTCCATTCTCATATTTCTCCCCTCATCTTTTACATTGGTATAAGAGTAGGAATGGGAAGGGCGGAATCTATAGACCACAATCTATTTTACTCAAACCATTGGTATTTTGTGTCCATGTAGTATCAATGGATCATTTCATGTAGTTCATCATTTCATGCTTTGGATAAAACTTTTTGAAGACAATCACCTTGTTTGATAAACATTTGATACTTTTGATTATATCACTTACGTGGAGTAATGGATATATGGATCTACACGTTAACTTATATATTTGCAAGAAGGTAGTTTGATAGAGTAGTAGTTATGGTGGCAACGCCCAAAGTTATCATTGCTATGCAACAATGATATGATGGTCTAAGTACTAGCTAAGCTGATACTTCGACCATTGTATATAGCATCCCTAAATATATTGGCCCTTTTCCCATCATTCATAGAATCAGTGTAATGGCATATCACCTCAAGCTAATGCCACACATGAAGATCCATCTAGTCTTCCATGTTTCCTTATACATAGATATGCATCCCAATTTCCCCCATAAACACATTTGTGGTACCCACCATCCACATGTAGAATATCTCATACACTGGAAAGACTACCCATTGTATGAGGTAACATGGGAGCCCACAATTAACTTGACCAATGCAATGGTCAATCTTGTGAGCAACAAGGGCATTGCATCAATCTTGTGAGCAACAAGGGCATTGCATCTTAAATGGAGGAAGTTTATTGCACCACTAGCTAGATAGATTATCTAGGGGTGAAAATTGCCTTGGTAATATTTGTAGGGATGTTATATACAGTGGTCTAAGTAGATCAGATAGAGGTGTCACCAGAAGAGTAATTCCACTAATAGGTCAAAGGTCAAAAACACCTTAAAAACTTTAGAGCCAAATTAAGAGGTCTGAAAAGATGAATTAGGTCTCAAGAAATAAATTGAAGATTCCCTTTGGTCAACTTGTTTGATCAACCAAATAGGACAAGAATCAACATGTCACTAATCCATATAGGTAATCTAAGGGTGGAGTCTATTGACATGTCACCAATCCATGCATTTGATCCAAGGGTGTAGCTCCAACTCCCTTTGAATAGATCCTCTTTGCCATATAATAAAGACAATGTGCTCCTTTGAGGCATCAGAGTATTGAGGAATGAAACCTTGTGTTTCTCTTGTGTTTCTTCTCTTGTCCTTGAAATCTTATATCATAAGCCTCCTTGATGCTTCTAGCACATTCTTAGGCTAGTTCTACTTCTTTTTGTTATATTTAGCTTAAAATACTAACTCTTTTGCTAACCCCACATTATTACACTCACCAACATTCTCATTGATCTGCTGCCATATGATAGAGATAAGATTTTCTTGTGTGAAGGGAAGGCTCTAGAGCATGGCTCCATGTGTCTCCTTTGATTCAAGACTTCTTATTTTACTTTTGAGGAGTTTATTACATCTCTACAATTTGTGATTACTCACTAAGGACCAAAATGTAGTAATATCAGTAAGAAATAGTTTCTTCACACAAGGATATTGTCCAAAAATATTTAAATACAAAGGAAAGTGTCATGAATGAAATTCTTTTCTATATCTTATTTAACCTCTTGGGCAAAAACTACTTTCAAAAGAAGACAATGATACCAAGAAGGCATGCTATTGAAAGATGAAACTAAAGATGAAACTAAAGATAACAAGGACAAAAGATTGATTCCCAAAAATAGTCTAAAAGTGATGTTTTTGTTTGCAACAAAGGTGTTATGTCTAACTTTTCTATAATTGCTTGAAATGATTTACAAAGTAAGCTACAACTAGGTACTAGCTTTCTTTGGCTATGTAGTACAAAACCCAAATAATCATAACTGAAAAGACTCTTTGTATATTTAACATTGCTCCAAAGAACTACAATGATCCCTTCAGTAAAACTAAATTGATGAGGTACTCTAACTTATCTTTCATCTTAGCAACGTCTAAACTAAGTGTGTCATTGGTCTCTCCAAACCTTTGGTCATAGTGATCCCAAAGTTTGACCATCAACCTGTCTACATCTGCATCCTTCATAGTCTTCTTCCTTAAACTCTGCAATTCTTACTTAAATTTGTGCACTTGCATGTGTGTTTTTTCTCTCTTTGCTGTAGTGGTCACAATATCAAGTAGTAGAGTCTTGAATTCCTTGATAGCATTTTCCCACTTAGCTTTCTTTGGCTCCTCAACATTATTTACCTCTTCTTTTGCTTTGGCCTTCAACAATTGCTTCATTTGAGTTGCAACCTCTTCTTCTCTTTGGATATGTTTTGCCTCCCACTCATCCCAGTCTTTCTTCAACTATCCCTACATTGCCTCTAAAGGAAATCTCGTAAGGATAACCAAGAAACACATACTCTAAAGTTGCTTGTTTCTCTTGTTCACTCTCCACCTCTATCTTAAGTTGTCCAACTTCTTCATTCCAATGGCAAAGATCCTCATCCTACATTTCCTACTTCAAGGAATTGGAAAAGCAAAGAGTAGGCAATTCATCTTAGAGATGCCTCAATTGCTTTATTTGAGATTATAATCTTACAAATTTATATGAAACCTCTCTTTAGCTCCTTATTCTCTTGCAAAAGCTCATTTTTATCTCTAGCACTCCTCTTTGCATAATCTCTTACTCTTCTAACCTCATCCTTTGCACTACCTACCTTGACCCTCAATTGATACTCATTTGAATTCATCTTCTTTGCAAACATCATGTAATAAGTCACCTTTGGCAACTAAGCTCTATATATGGGTAATAGAAATTTAAGTAATTGAGAAGGAGACAGAGCATATCCTTGATGAAGTAAGCACCATCCAAAAGATCAATTCTTTTACCTTTCCTTTGGATTGTGGCTTTGGGTTCTTTGAATATAAATTGTTACAACAAAGAAGTTCCACTCATTCAACTAGCATCACTTGCCCTTTTCACTTCTAAGAACATGTTCTTTTATGAGTGATAATCTTCTATGCCTTTAGCTTCCAACAAATTGTATTTTGGTACTAGTTCTGTGGGAGGTGGTGCTCACTCTACCTCCTCCTAATATTTCTTTCTTTGGAATCAATGCCCAACACTAACTCTGGCAAGATTGACTCATCTCCCTCTAACTTGTTCTAATCTTCTTTGTCTTGTCCTTCTTCTTTGGATGATATATAGATGGGTTTTTTTCTTCTTCTACCTTCCCTAGTTGCTTTGTTGCTCTTGTCAGTCACTTGGTCAGTAATCTTGAGATTTCTTGCTTATTCTTTTGGATATGATCCTTGTCACTTCCATGAATTCATAAATCCTTGTAAAATCTTCATATACTACCCAAATAGACTTCATGAATGATACTCCTTGGGGTTGCAATGCACATAATATTTTTGATTGAAAATAGTTAGCAAACCTCTACATCTCTTAGTCAATAAGAAAATTCATTCTCATGTAGAAACAGATGGCAAAGGGAACAATATAGTGGAGGTTGTAATCTTCTTCCAAGTATTTGACCATTTGTGGAGTATTAAAGTGAAACATTTGGCTCTAGTTATGGATACTCCTTGGTACAAATACTTGAAGAATATTGCTTTATTAATTATTAAATAAGTTGTGTGTTGTGGCTTGAATAACTACATCAAGGAAGACATAATCACCCAATAAGTTGGGTCTTTATATAACCCTACTCTCCAATTGTTATTTGTGGATCATTCTTTAGCAAGGAACTAGATATCTTACCAATAATTTATTTTCCCATGCCTCTAAACTCTATGTCACAGGTAGTTCTCTTTGGGTTAATTGCATCAACTCCTAGGTCCACAAAGGTTTCTACTCTCCTTTAGTAGTATATTAATCATATCATATAAGATTACTAGCATCCCAACATCCTAATTCTACAAAAGAAATGACACATACAAGTCAAGATTAGCTCCTTCCTTGCTTTTATCTCCCATTTATCTATTAAAGGATTTGAATTGAGAAATCTGTTGACATTGGTTGAACTCCCTTCCTTGCAATCTGGACAAACTTTACTCACAAGTTTCCCAATCCAAAGAGAGAAAATTATGCATATTAATCTCATTGGAATTTTTTTGCAATTGAAACACTCTAAGTAAAATTCACTCTCCAACTCTAAAATCAGTTTTTGAAATTCCAAATTTATAGTTCCAAAATCTTGTCCCCTTGGTCTTTAGTGGGTGGCATGTCTCCATTCTAACATGAGAGTTCTTTGGTAGGTGTTAACAGCCTCTTTGGTATTGGAAACATAATTTAAACCTAGGTATGATCTTTGGCCAAATGTCCTTTGTGTGAGTAATCTTTGTCAACATCTTTGGCTCTGATTGTTCTTTGGAGTAGGTCTTCTTTGCATTTTGGACTCCACACTTCCAACTTAAACCAAAGACAAAGAAATAATTCAATATTTTACCACAACAAGGATTATTCTCATAACCAAAAGAACTACCTCTTCAACTGTACAAAACTAAAGAAACAAAAGAAAATTTCAGAAATTTCAAAGTCCTCAATACAACAGAATCACGGTTAGGTCTACCACATCTAGTACTCTTAGACCAATGGACTTGTGGCTCTCAATATAACATACAAGACATACACATTTATGTTGTGCAGTAGGTGGAGAGAAAATCACAATTCATTAAGCAATCTGTGACATAATGATATAGATCCTACAAGCTACATGGTCCTAAGTTTAGATTGAGAAATGGTTGGATCTACTAGAACCACCTCCTTGTAGTGTAAGAGCAAATATTGTTACTTTTATGACTAGTCGTAGGACCTTGCATGATGTGGTGGTTACAAACCCTCTACAAGCAAACCATTGGCACAAATAGGCATACATGCAGTAGCAGCAACAATCATCTCCCCTTGGAGCAAAGTGTACCATTATGCACCATGATTATTCTTTGATTTCTTTGACTCTTTAGTGGTGGAAATTTTTGGATACCTTTATCACCACTTCAAATGTTTTTCTCAATGAAGTAGTATGAGGTTCTTGTAGAGGAGAGGAGCATTGGCTATCTCTCTAGTCATGCTCATAATATCCTATAATAATCATTTTATAATGCTTTCAAGCTTTGGGTTTTCATAAAATAGCAACAGCAGTAGGGACACCCCAACACATCAAAGCAACTAGAGCCTCTGTTCCCATTTACCAAATATTTGAGCGGAAGACCTCTACCACACAATTCAGCAAAAAACCTACTTTCTTCCTAACATAGTTTACTTTGTTGTCTCTTCCCCGCAAATTGCTATTTTTCATTTTCTCCCTTATGAAGCTTTTGGGAAGTATGTTGCATTTTCTCCTTTGCATGGCTTTGGGATAGTTTTCTTGCTAGTCTCTTTGTCCTAGACCGCTATGTTGTGTTTTCCCTTGCATGGCTTTGAGATAGTTTTCTTGCTTCAGTCTTTGCTTAGCCTTTTGGGACTTCTAGGCTTGCGCTCTATGATTCCTTTTACACTTGTTTGTGCTTGTTCTCCTTTTTGTTTTACATTGAAATATTATATATTAAATGATACTCTTTATTGTAGTTATGTTTTGTTCATCAAATGAGGAAAAGAAAGGGCCAATATCAATAATGCAAAATCAGATACGTTAGCCTTAGCAAACAACTAGTACAAAGAAAAGGGACAGCCTTACCATAATAGTATGGAGGAAAGGAACTTACTTTAAATGAAAGTGTTAATTGAGCAGCAAAAAAGTAAGACATTTCCATCAAGAACATATTTGTGTTGCCTAGCACAATACTCATAAGTCAAAGAACAAGCATTATTGTTACAACTCTAACTGAGGAAAGAAGAAACTTGCCAGACGGACTTCCGTATAGCAATCTAGTTGTTGTGCATATATACATTGCTACACAATATACATTGTTGTCAACATCATACACTATAGAAGCACAACTCACACATAAGTCATACATAAACTCTAAAGTGCCACAACAATCAAATTGTTTAGAACTCAAATCAACTAAACTTAGATCAATACTTGATTTGATCCTCAACAACTTGCCAACAACACGGCACTAATTACAATCAAGCCAAACCCACTCTAGCTAAGAGAATCCAAGTGATGCTTGCCGGCTTTTTGTCCACTCTAGCCAGGAACTTGAAGGCTCAACATCAGAGAAGTGAGCTCTCTAGAGTTGCACTTCCAAGGTATACTCCTGATTTTGACCTAGGTCTCATCCCAACGGTCTTGCTGATGGCACACCCGATGGTGTGGATGGTGCAAGTGATGGTGGGCCCCACCATGAATTTAATACCCTAAACACAAAATCTGGCCATCGGAAAGTAGTCTTTGAGTAACTGCCAAAATGCCTCTAACTACTATCATTGGAACTCCAATGTTTGAGCAATCTACATACAACACTATAAATGGCATGACAATTGTCGTGTGTATATACATCACTACATAACATTGTAATGCTCCGAGGACAAGAGAAGAGAGAAAACACAGATTGCACACTCAAACATTTGATGCCCCAAGGGAGCACCTTCTCTTTATTATATAGACAAAGAGGATCTCCTCCAAGGAAGCTCCACCATAGGATTAGGGACACAGATAGGTGACATGTCAGCAAGCTCCACCCTTGGATTACTTACTTGGATGGGTGAACTGTCTGGTCTAGGTCCTATCTGGTTGGTCAAACAAGCTTTGACCGGAGGGAATCTTTTAGGGAATCTTCCTATAGGAATCTCGGAATCACGTAAGGTACCGTTAGAAAGCTCTCAACAAGACAAAGCAGGGGGAGGGAAGGCCAGCCTTCTCTCTGTTGGGGGGGGGGGGAACCTGCACATTTTTGAGGCCTAATTCATCCGTTTAGGCGTCCGAAATTGCCTTCAAAGATTTCAGGCATATTTCGGTCCCTACTCTATTAGTAGAAGTCCCCTTTTGGTGATACCTCTTTCTGATATGTTTAGTCCATCATGTGTAACATCCTTCCCAATGTTACCAAACCAATTCTCACCTTTAAATCATATGTCTAGCTATTGGTTCTAAGGTTCTCAAGTCTATTTCGATTTCTGCCCTATTAGTAGAAGTACTCTTTTGGTGATACTTCTATCTGATCTAATTTGACCATCATGTATAACATCATTCTAGAAGTTACCAAACTGAATTTCACATCTAGATCATATGGCTAACCCTTGGTATTACAGACCTCCCTCCTTTTAAGACGTAACGTCCTCGTTGCGCAATTGTTGCTCAAATGCTTGTACCAACACCGATGCATGTGCCAAATTGGCAGCGGGTTCCCAGGTTGCTTCATAGAGGGATATTGTACGAGATATTCCACCCGTGGATGGCGAGTACCATGCATACATTTTTGGAGAATCCGCTCCACTTCATATTCCTCTGTGCCATCAATGAGTGTTGGACAAGGTCAAATGTCCTGTGTGGAAGGACCTTGGCATGATCGGGGAGCATATCTGCATAGTAGGGAGACATGGAACATTGGATGGATCTTCATGTGTGGTGGTAGCTCAAGGTGATAGGCCACAGTGCTGATGCGACGAAGAATTGAGAAAGGCCCAATAAAACGAGGTCTGAGCTTACGAGATCCAACTAATGTGAGGTTGGTTGTTGATAGCCACACTTAATCCCCAACATTGAACTCCATGTGCCGACGGTGTGCATCAACATACTGCTTTTGTCAATTTTGTGCAATCTGTAACCTGTGCTTGGCGCTCTCCACACCTTGTTGGATTCTAGAAACAAATGTGTTGACTGCATCAACCTTGGTAGTCACTGGACGGATCTTCATCAAGCTAGAAGGTGTGAAGGGATGCTCACCATACATGAGGAAGAACGGAGTGACCTGGGTGGAGGCATTCATTGAATTGTTGTAAGCAAATTCCACCAACGGTAGTAGGGTGTCCCACCTCTCTTGCTCTTCTAAGGTGAAGCCGCGTAACATGTCTTCAATCGTGCAATTAGCCCGCTCTGTTTGGCCATCTGTTTGTGGGTGGTAAGCTGTAGACATGGCCAACTTGGTTTTGAAGAAACCAAAGAGTATTCGCCAAAACAAACTAGTGAATTGGGTGCCTCTATCGGTGATGAGTACTTTAGACAAGCCATGGTGAGCAAAGACTGCATCTAAGTATAGTTGAGCTAGTTGTGGAGCGATCACCTCCTTGGTGGTAGGGCGTACATGAATCATTTTTCTGAGCCGGTCCACAAAGACCACAATGGAGTCAAACCCTGAGGTGGTCTTGGGTAATTTGCAGACGAGATCCATACTCACTTGTTCCCAATGTTAGGTAGGAGTGGAGAGAGGTTGAAGGAGCCCTGCAAGAGCTTGATTAGAAGCTTTGTTCTGTTGACAAAGTAGGCAGCTACGCACATAGTCCATCACGTCGTTGCTCATCTTGGGCCAATAGTAATGGCGCTTGACTGCATCCAAGGTCTTGTCTACTCCGACATGAGCTGCAATGGCCGAATCATGACATTCCGCTAGAATGGTGGTGCGTAAGTCTAGGACATTTGGGATCCATAATCTTCCATCCCAAAAGGTGAGTCCTTGGGTGCTGGTGACACCTTTGGACGATTGCGCTTCTACAATCTGTGGATTAGTTTTTGTAGCAACTAGAATCTCTTGCCAGAATTCAGGGTTAATCTTAACCTCTGCCACCAAGTTGTTGGCCATTGGCATACGGGTGAATGCATCTGCCAGTTGTTTCTTACCTTCCACGTAGGTGATTGTCATGTTAAAGCATTGTCGCCACTCTGCCCACCAAATTTGGCGACGAGATAGATCCTTCTACGTCTTGAGGTAGACTAGAGGTTTGTGGTTTGTCTCTACTACAAATGCCTTCTCGCCCAGGTAGTGCTTCCAATGCTTGGTTGCTAGAACGATTGCTAGCTCTTCTTGTTTTGTGGTGTGGTAGTTGCGCTCTGCCGGTAACAACTTTCGAGAGAAATATGCAATTGGATTCCATCCGTCATGCCACTCTTGTTGTAGGACTGCTCCTATTGCTATGCCTGATGCATCTGTAGCCAACTTGATTGGACGTTTTGGGTCATACCACTTCAAGATTGGTGCATGTAGCAAGGTGGCCTTCAATTCTTGAAAGGCCAACTCTTGTGCGGTTCCCCATGTCCACTTCTTCCCCTTTCCAAGTAGTGCCGTTATAGGATGTACAACCTTGGAAAAGTCCTTGATAAATGTACGATAGAATCCCGTCAACCCCAAGAAGCTCTTAAGTTGAGTTTGATCTTCTGGGGCACTCCATTTTTGAATGACCTCTATTTTATCTATCAATACTTGAATGCCCTCTACATTTACTCTATGCCCTAAATAGTCTACTTCAGACTTGCCAAACTCACACTTTGAGATTTTGGCGTACAACTGATTCTGTCTTAGAATCTAAAGGACCTCTTGTAGATGTTGTTTGTATTCTGTTATTGTGCTACTATATACTAAGATATCATCCAAGAAGATGATAACAGACTTATCCAAGTATGGACGAAATATGTCATTCATTAGGCTCATGAAAGTGGCAGGCGCATTGGTGAGGCCAAAAGGCATCACAAGATACTCAAAGTGGCCATACCTGGTTCGAAAGGCAGTTTTGTACACATCCTCCTCCGCAATTTGGATTTGATTATAACCGCTCCGCAAGTCCAGTTTGGTGAAGTATCTTGCTCCATGGAGTTGGTCAAACAGGTCATCCATGCAAGGTAAGGGGTATTTGTTCTTCACTGTTTGTTGATTGAGACCCCAATAGTCAATGTACATGCGCATTGTACCATCCTTCTTCTTCACAAACAAGACAGGGGCCCCATATGGTGATACGCTAGGTTAGATGAACCCTTTCTGTAGCATCTCCTCAATTTGAGTCTTACACTCCTCCAACTCATGAGGTGATAGGCGATATGGGGCCTTACAAGGAGGTGTCTTCTCCGGGAGTGTCTCTATTTTGTGATCTACTCGCCTTTTAGGTGGTAATCCTAGGGGTAGATCATCGGGAAAGACATCTTGAAACTTATCCACCACATCATTTAATTTCTCAAGAATTTGTCCAGCGAGTTGTGCACTCTGGACTTCTCTTATTAGACCCATAAAACATCTATCGGTCTTATGGACAGTTGTCGTCCCTACGACATATAGAGGCAATTTCTGCCTGTGTGATTTTTTTTTGACCCCAATGATTGACCATTGGTGGGTTCTCACGACTTTCTTCCTCCAATCTACCATTGGGTTGTACTGCTCCATCCATGGCATGCCTAAAATTGCATCATAATGGCCTAATTGTATCACTCGCCACTCAATTGCTTCTTGATATTCTCCTACAGAGAGGGTTACCCATCTGGGTAATGATTCAATCCTCTCTATTTGCCCATTTGGTAACTCTACTTCTTCACTTCCATCTCTCTCTAGATCCATGCCCAATCTTATTGCAACAAAGAAAGACAAGAAATTCTTTGTTGCTCCCGGATCTATTAATACTCTCACTTGATTACCTTCTAGGGTTCCATTCACGACAATCAATTGTGAGGTTGCCTTTCGAGATCTTTGCGCATTATTCTTCTTCCTTCCCTCGCTTCTCTGCTTCCTTATTGAGCCAGTAAGGCCACGAGGTACATTTACTGGCAATCTTTGTTTTCCGAAGTGGTTTCCACCTCCTCCTCTTCAATGTGCCTCTCCATGTTGTTCAAAGATCGCTTGAACAAAGGCCGGAGGCCTCTAGGGAAACGAGTGCGACAATTGGTAGATATGTGCCCAATACGGCCACAATTGTAACAATGGCGTTGTTCTCCTCGAGTCCCTTCTCCTCGTGGGACTCCATCTCTTTGTTCTTCTACCCGTCCTCACTCCCCTCGAAGCGGCCGTGCTCCTTGATCCCGGAATCAAAGGTTGTCCAATTCCATCGGTACTGGTCCACCCATGTGTGGCATTTCTGCCCGATAATGTTGAGGTGGAACTACTCCTTCACCTCCACCTAATGCTCCTGCTATTCTCTACACACAAGCAATGGCTTCAAATACTGTGCGAGTGTTTTGCACCATGACTTCTTGGCAAATCCGCTCTTTCAACCCTCGTTTGAAATTGTTGAGAGCCTCTGCTGGACTCATGTCGGTAATTGCAACTTGTAGATCCAAAAATGCCTCCACATACTCTTGGACGCTATTCTTCTGTCTCATTCCCCATAGTCGGGTTCGAGCCATCTGCACAGAATCCACCGATTGGAAATTCTTCAACAGTCCTTCTTGCATTGCTATCCATGTGACCTCCCTTCTCTCGGCCAGCATGGATCGTTCCCAAGCATCATACCATGTGAGCGCTTTATCGGTCAAGTACCCTGCAACATGCTTTGTGATCTCCGTTAAGAACAATCAGAAATATTGATTCATTCTCGAGATCCAATTTTCCACTACTCCCATCGTACGCTGCCCCTTGTAAGGCTTGATGTTGCAGATCTTCTTCATCCGGAGTAGCAATGTGGCTTCATTGTTGATAGGCACGGGTGCCTCTCCAAGTACTTCGGTCGCAGGTACTGGGTTTTCAGATGGCTCTTCTTCTTGAATGGCTTGATCGTTCTTGAGGATCTGCACTTGACTTTGTAATGTCTCCATGGTCATCTTAATCTCTTGAAATTCATTCAACATCCCTTGCATTCCTTGCACCAGCTCTTGCAACTACGGATCCATGGTTCCTGCAACACCCAATTGCTAACGTCTACTTCAATACACAGTCAATTTAATCACTCTGGAAGGCGCACGAACTATCGGAACTACCATTGGGACCTCAGAAGCTATCACTCGTTGATAATACTCCTCACCAAAATTCCTAACCACAAAATCTCCAAACATTACTTTTGACCTCACTACATAACGGATTTCTACTTGAGTGTTGAAAGGGAGGGGATTTGGGACATTCATATCCATTTTATCATAATAGAATGTAGATTGTCAAATCCCACTCTCTGTCATATATCACCACAAGTAGAATCACCGGGTTTCGTGAGTTCATCACTCTGTCCATGAATTCAGCACCAAAGTGATAAACTAGTGATACCCTCATCTGTTCATGCTGGATGTACATAACCTTGATGTGGAATGGGTTTGAAAATGGAAAGCTAGGTGCGGGAAATTGTCCCCCCGGCGCATCCATCCCATCCGCTCTCTTATGCTCTTCCTAAATCTAGCGATTACTCTATATTCTCCACCTCAAATTACTCAGTTTAAGTAGTTCGTGCTATTCCAAGAGGGGTGATCCACTCTCTTGGACTAGAACACTCGCTCTGATACCATTGTAATGCTCCGAGGACAAGAGAAGAGAGAAAACACAGATTGCACACTCAAACATTCGATGCCCCAAGGGAGCACCTTCTCTTTATTATATAGACAAAGAGGATCTCCTCCAAGGAAGCTCCACCATAGGATTAGGGACACAGATAGGTGACATGTCAGCAAGCTCCACCCTTGGATTACTTACTTGGATGGGTGACCTGTCTGGTCTAGGTCCTATCTGGTTGGTCAAACAAGCTTTGACCGGAGGGAATCTTTTAGGGAATCTTCCTATAGGAATCTCGGAATCATGTGAGTAAGGTACCGTTAGAAAGCTCTCAACAAGACAAAGCAGGGGGAGGGAAGGCCAGTCTTTCCTCTGTTGGGGGGGGGATCTGCACATTTTTGAGGCCTTATTCATCCGTTTAGGCCTCCGAAATTGCCTTCAAAGATTTCAGGCATATTTCGGTCCCTACTCCATTAGTAGAAGTCCCCTTTTGGTGAAACCTCTTTCTGATCTGTTTAGTCTATCATGTGTAACATCCTTCCCGATGTTACCAAACCAATTCTCACCTTTAAATCATATGTCTAGCTATTGGTTCTAAGGTTCTCAAGTCTATTTCGATTTCTGCCCTATTAGTAGAAGTACTCTTTTGGTGATACTTCTATCTGATCTAATTTGACCATCATGTATAACATCATTCTAGAAGTTACCAAACTGAATTTCACATCTAGATCATATGGCTAACCCTTGGTATTACAAACATACATCACTGTCAACATCATACACTATAGAAGCACAACTCACACATAAGTCATACATAGACTCTAAAGTGCCACAATCGCCTCCCTAGTTGGCAGTTAGGTCCCTTTAACTCTAGATAGCCATGTAATCCAAGTATATGGTATACCTTATGATGGGCAAAGATCAAGAGGCCATGTGCTATGGAATCCCATCGTTAGTCGCTTGTTTGCAATCTATACCATATAAAGAATGAACTAGCTATAGGTCAAGTACATTTAGGACATAACCACTATCCTTGAGGAACCACTATGACAGGAGAAGTCATACATGCCATATTCCATCCTCTCAAACAACTATCACACACTAACATAATAGCAGCACCACCAGAAGAGCCACATAACATACACCTCAAGCCTGCATGTACAAGTGCCAAGATTGGATCCATAATACCATCAATGTTTGGGAGGTGGCATGGAGCACAAGTGCACACATGGTCCTTCCAAACAACACCATCACGTCCTTCTAACGCAAGGACTCTAAATGGCAAAAACTCACACACTCTCAAGATAATGCAGCTTGTCAAAACATCAAGTGTTGTCGGTGCTGTCTGTTGTAGATATACATAGTCTCTTGGAATGAAATTGATGAATCAAGGGTCTATAACCTCCTTGAATGGTAGCATAGCGTAAAGTATCTCTATGTTGAGAAATTGTCAAGTTCTCAAAGGCCATCGGCATCACTCTCTAAAAGATTACTACTCGCTGAGAACATGTGCTCATCCATACATCTAGGTCATCCAAGTCCAAAACTATAGTAGCATCTTGACAAATGGCTACAAGTAAATCTTGATCTCATCCATATAGTAGAAAGTAAGGAGAGAAGGATGCTAAGGAGACTTGTCAGTTGAACCAATAGCCCATGGCTAACCAAGGTAATTGGAGATCCCAATCTCCCAAGTGGCCTCTTTGCAAACCATATTTTTGTAATCCTCTCTTCACTGTCTGAACCACTGTCTTTGCTAAGCTATTTGCCTTAGGGTGATTGGGATATAGTAAGATGATCAATCAAAGCCTTGTCACACAAGACCTAAAACTCCTCCAAGAACTTTGTACCTTGATTAGTCAAAACCTAGTTGGTGCACCAAAATGACTAAGAACTCGATCCAAGAACGAGTAAGCTATCCCTTCACTAGACTTGTCAAGAAGTGCCACCAACTCAATCCACTTAGAGAAGTGCTCCACCATCACCAAAACATATTGATGATATCTCACAATCAACGGTAAAGGTCCAACAAAGTCCAAACTCCAACGGTAATCCAATCCCATGATAGGTAATGGGTGTAAATGTGGCATAAGAGCATTGAATGATGCTCTAACTCGGTCATAAATCACACATTTGGCAACAGACTACTATACCTTGGTCTGCATACCGTGCCACCAATAATGACCTTGGAGTAAGCTATATGTATGCTTTACTCCAAAATGTCCTAGCTCCTCATGAGCATGACGGACCAACTGTGGTCTTTGAGATGAAAGTGGTACTACTTACACTCTACCATCCTCCCATACACGCAAAAGGTGTCTACACTCCAATCTGAATTGTCTGGCTTGCTAAAGGACACAATCTCTCTCCTTGGCCCTAATTGTGCCACCCACAACACCAGTGCAAAGATAGTCCATCACTAAGACATCACCATGAATGTCTCGCTGAACTGTACCAATACCTTCACTCTCTAGATTTGTGACCTTAATAACTCCTCCTATATGCATTGAGAGAGACACCACCAAAGCCTTAGAAAATATACACCAAAAGGCCAATGCATGCCAACCTAGCACCATCTCCTTATCTATCTCACCATGCCAATGTGCTCCAATCTGATCCTATTGGCTGGGACATGGGTTTCTACTCAACCCATCTATATCACGATTCACCACTCTAGGTCTATGAACAATCGTGAAATCATACTCTTGTAAAATCAGAGCCCATCGTGCAAGCTTCCCTAAAAGCTTGTTAGACTCCATCAACCACTTCAGTAGGTGATGATCATTGATGAGAGTGAAGGTGTTACCAAATAGGTAACATTGGAATGTGCTATTGCCCAAACTGCTGCCAAGCACTCTCCCTCATATGAACTATACTCCGGTGTAGGCATGGCATACCGATCAGCCCTGGTCTATCGGTTGATAGGACGGTAATCTCCACACATCTGCCTATCTATGTAGTTGCCATGCATATCCTTCTTGGCTAGCATCAATGTTGCTGATGCATAGTCTCCATGTGAAATGTCTATGAAATCAACATCAAAAAGGTCTCTACTCCAACTCTGAATCAATGTCCTCTCCATGTCACTATAACAACAAAGACGTCAAAAAATTGGTGTATTGCTAGTCAACTCAATCTGTATACCATGTCCTTTTAGAGCACCCAAATCCTTCATATTGAAGGCAAAACAACTTGTGTAGCTCCTCAAGAACCTCCAAACTCTTTGTCTTTCCTCTCTAGTAAGATTGGGTCCAAGATCTGGTTCTCAAGTATCCTCTGTAACTGTAGTAAGAGTGGAAGATGTACTGATTGGCTGCTACATTGGGCCCTTGGGAGCAATAGTGTCATGCTCTTGAGCACTAGAGGTCCCAACCTCTATGTGAAAAACTCCCTCCACTCTGGCTGCAAGCTCCACAGGTCCTCTAGTTGCATCCCAAGTGGACCAAGAGTGTAATCTAAGTAGCCCATGCTCACTTGGATGGACTCCAAGTAGACCACTCTCACTAGTAGCTACTGGATATGTCCCAAGAATACCATGTCCACTTGGTCCATCACCCCCAGCATGTGCTTGAATCATCTTGATAGGCATAAAGCTCACAAGTGTTTGAGTGGTGATGCCTATCAAGTGCATCCTATGCTGCTCTGCCAAGCCAAGGCTCACAATCCAGGTCAAATAGTTCAAGTTCATAGCTTGACCTAAGACTTGATGCTTGGATGCCTTAGATACTGATTGAACAACGGTGATACTAGTGCAAAAACCCATTGCTCGCTCTCTCTCTCATCAGCATTGAGCTCCACCAACTGCTATAACTGTGGGTCCTAAAAAATTCCAAGTCCAAGTCCTCTCTCTCAAAAAGCATGAGAGCTTGGGAAACTCATAAGTGTGGGAAAAGTGGCTCTAGGCTGTCCAACTAGGTTCACCATTGCCATAGGTGACCTATCAACTACTACCATCATCTGAGACTAACACCTCACATCCAAGATGTCATCAACAAGGATGTGGTCTAGTCGTTGAATCCCATCATATGCATGTTGTAAAACCTCTATGGGTAAGAGGTTCATCCACCAAAGACAAAGATGATAAGCCCGTGATCCTACTATAGTTGCATCTAACAATACAATAAGTCCCATCTAAGAATGGACCTAATGTGTACTTACCACCACTTTGGTGCAAAAATCACCCATCAAAGGAATGTTCTCCAAAAGCTAAGTTAGAGAAACAGACTGATGGACCTAGAGATGTCATAGTATCTGTAACATCTCCCAAAACACACCAGAATGAGGATCCTAAAGACCCAAACCTTGGCTAACACGTGTATGTCCCTAACATGGCCATCCAAAAATCACCAAGTGAATATACCCATGTCTCTCTAGATCATGCGTCCTAAATAAGGAAATGTTTGCTGGTACGGCCTTCTGGTAACCTTTGACTGCTGACATCAATAATAACTCAAGATACCAATAGGCCAAGTGTGCCACATGATGTAGAGAGACTTGCCTAGCAATCTCATGTCCCTCTACATACAAGTACCTCTGTACTTGTATACCCGCCCATAATACCGCAACTAGTCTGGTGCTAATCCCACCAAACAACTCCAATAGCTATATCCCCTCTACTAGATATTGCCGAGCAATGAGTGTGGTATCCACAGGTGTCAAAGTAATTGACTCTAGAGGCTCATCCTCACACTCATCTCTTGATGGTATGAAGGTTCCACTCCAAGCCTGTTGCACCAAATGATCTGCATGCTACTGCAATGCCTCCTCTAAACTCCACAATGGAACATCCAAGGTGGATGGAACAATCACAATTGTACTCCAAATCCAAGTGATCTCCTCTGGTACTAGAGTATCCTTTGCATGGGCGTTCCCCATCAACAAGTCACTAGGCCAAGTAATAGCACCACTGAAAGCTGAAACTGATGCTGCTATGGTCCGGACTGTAGTGAACCAAGATTGCCAATACTGAAGCATACTGGTAAGCAACATACTCGTACCTCACCAAACTGCTAACTTGGTCTATAGGAGGCTATCTCCTCCCAATAGTCAATGCTGAAACCCATGGTTTATAACACTGCTCTCCCAACTAGCATATTGTATGACTCAGCTATTGTTGCAATAGCTTGAGCTCTCACCACCGAGCTATCAGTCAGATGACCAGGCTGAACCTGGACAACAAGCTCTTGACATGTGATGTATTATGTCAAACCAACCACCTAGAGATGTTTGGATCTAAAATAGACACCTCTCCACATCGGTCTTTTGTAACTCTAGACCAACTATTGTAGCCTTCCTCAACATAAGGGGCTGCGCACCAAAGTCTAAAAAGACTCTCTGTGGTGTATAGACCTTCCTTGAAGGTCCCACCAAATGGAAAATTTCCTTTTGGTTATCCAACAAGACAACACCAAGTGTGCACCATGCTCTCTCAAAGGCCGGTCTAGTTGGCAATTCCTCCAGTCTAGCCGCTACTACTTGCCATAAACCATTGGTTGCTGAATGGATCCCATGCTCCTCAACCAAGTTAGCTCCACTATCAACCACCTTTGCTTGAGTAGTAAGAACCGCATCATCCCTACTCTCACAAAGCATGGCAGCCAACCGGAACATTAGGCTGACTCCCAATGTAAACATGTCACTAGTTGAAAACAAAGGGCAACGCATAATCAGTTGAGCCGCCCCCAACATCATGCTAGACTTAATCTATGTAGTAGCAGGTGACTGACTAGCAAGTAGTCTATCATGCATTCCATCACCACCTAACACTTTGCATTGGGATGTCTATGAGCCATGGATATCATCTACAATGCCTCAAATAGCATGAAAGATTAGAGAAGTCTGACCTGTCGCCCAATCTCTCCTCTTTGTGGGTCCAACTCCACTGATGCTCCTCTAGGCTTTGGAGCACATACTACACTCCTAGTCATTTCTATAGATGCATCCACTTGTGCTACTTTGCACATGAAGTCCAAAACATCTCTATCACTAGCATATGAGGTGGAAGCCTCAACACATGAATCTGATCTCCTATGAGCAATGGCCAAACTAGCCAATCTTTGCTCCAATTGCTCAATCCAAGTAGCCATAGTTGTATTAGAAGTAAGGGCAATTACCGCACCTCTACTAGGTGTAGATCCTCTACCACCACCTCTACCACCTCGTCCTCCATGAATTGGAGCTCCTCTACTACCTGCCATAGCAGCCCTACCACTCCGTAACTCCAGGTGTAGATCAAAGCATTGGTCACTAGTGTGACCAAAAAAATTGTGATAATGCTCACACTACCTCTGTACTGGCTATGATGCACCAAAGGTATTAAGTCCGCACCTTGAATACACTCTCTTCTATGGTGAGGTCAACCACAAGTTCAACAAGCAACACTACCACTCACTGGCTATTGCTGACTCAAAAATGAAGGTCAGGGTCTAGCTCCACTAGGCACTCCACTTGCTCTATAGGATGTGGGTTGTCCACCTTGTCCTTGAAAATCAATTGGGCGTGGTGCACTCTAAAAGAAGTAACAACTATGGATGAGCATCTCCCTAACAAATCTAGATATCACCACCCTCTCCTCCACCATGTTGAGCTCAATATGCTCAACCAAACTAAAGACCATTGCCAAAGTAGACGAAGTAGCATGTAACATCGTAGCATCATGAACTCTACGTCACAACTTCTTGTCCAGTATCTCATACCAAAACTGGATTGCTTGGGCCTGAGTAACTCCTTGAGGGAAATTGATCAGCCGCCTCATGCGAGTGTATGCCTCAAGTAGGCTCTCTCTAGCCTTTTGTTGGAACTCTTGCAAGCACTTTAGCTTGTTAGTTTGTACTCCCTAGTAGTTCTGCCTCAAACACCAGAAAAACTCCACCATGGGATTAAACTCCAATACCACACTACCTCCTATAATGGTACCTCCACTCGTGGTAGCACTATCTCCAGCTAGTGCACCTCCACTAGCTTCACCAACACTACTCAAGATAGAACTCGTAGGTACAACCAATCTACTCTTGGCAACCAAGCTTGAAGTAATAGAGACATAGTTCATAGACCAATATTGTCTCCATAACTCAATCTCCTCCAAATGAGGTCTCTTGAACTCATGATAGTCATCCATCAGCGGACCTTCTAAATGTTGAAACAATTCCTTCCATGCCATGAAGGGTGTAAACAAAGTTTGGGATCCGTATTTGTTGCAAATCACACCAACTATCAAACTCTTGGATGAAGTCATCCAACTCAATGGTACCCACTATACCAAAGTAACGCCTAGGGCCTTTGGAGGCCCCATAAATCTTGTCCATGTCCCACAACAACAATGCAGACATGCCAAGTGCACTATCAATTGGATCAACTCTTGTATCAAACTCCAATTCAGTGTCAATCTCCTCCCTCACTGGGACTTGAGATACAAGTTGATATTGAGCCACACTCAAAGTAAACCCATTGCATATTGCAAGGCTATCTCCTCTGGAATCCCCAAAGAACTCCATCATGACAAAGTAATCATAACCACAACCACAAACTACAATATCAAGTACCCCACCAAGTGCAAACACCAACCAAACACCACCAAGTGCTAAAACTAACGGAACACTACCCACTAATGTAACTCTAATTGAGAAAACTACACTAGGGGCAAGAGCGACCTGTAACTTACCATCACAACACGTATTCTCATGGTCTGAAGGTCATCACTTCTTGCCTCACCAAAGAGAAACAAAGCTAATCTGATTGGTTATTATTCCAGCCTCACTACCAAGAGCACACCAAAGCACCAACGCTCAAAATTTTGGGCACCTCAACAAACATGGTGCACAAACAAGAAGCAGAGAATAGAGGGGGTCCAATCACAAGAATACTAAATGAAAACACTCCATCTCATAAATCAACACGTGACTGACTCTGCCACCATTTGGCATTTGATATAATTGGAGTACCTATCTATTTCTTGAGCTACGAGATCACCAAGGATCAGATCAAAATTCTTCTCGCCAAAATTTGACAAAAATCCTTCACAAAATCTGACGTAAAATCTGATATAATTCCCTAAAATTGGCTGACCGCCAAATCCTTTGCTAACTCTCCACTCAAGTCAAATTGGAAAAATGGGTTTTGTATAATTTCTAATTTGCGAGGATGTGCTCCCAACTCCACTTTCAATTTTAGTTTCTCAGCTCAGCTCACAAAAAATTGGTCATGAGCTCAAAATCACAACTATCGCTTGAAAATTGCTCCTCCTTGGCTCCAAATTTTGCCCATGCTTTTGCACACACACTCTCTTAGGGAAATCTGAACTACTTGATCGAGACACCACAATCCATCGAGCTTGGAGATCCCACCAACACTTGTAGTTCTTGTACCCAATTTCCCCGTGACTCACTTCTTTGATGTAATCATGTCATTTATAACTCAAATCAACTGAACTCAGATCAATACTTGATCTGATTTTCAACAACTTGCGAACAACAAGGCATTGATTACAATCAAACTATACCCACTCTGGCTAAGAGAGTCTAGGTGACGCTCGCCGGCTTCTATCCACTCTAGCTAAGAACTCAAAGGCTCAACATCATAGAAGTGAGCTCTTTGGAGTTGCACTTCCAGGGTATACTCCTGATTTTGACCTAGGTCTCATCTTAACGGTCCCACTGATGGCACACCCGACGGTGTAGATGGTGCAAGTGACGGTGGGCACTGCCATGAAGTCAATACCCTAAATAGACAATCTGACCATTGGAAAATAGTCTATGAATAATTGCCAAAATGCCTCTAATTACTATCATTGGAACTCTAGTGTCCGAGCAATCTAGATGCGACACTACAAATGGCATGACATGGTCCAAACGATTGGATGCATGTAGAGTGGTTGCTCTTATCCTGTAATGTGTAGGTGCCAAAATTGGCACATAATTGAAGCTTTGTTCTCATAAACAGGCGGTCTTATGTTCAACCTGAGTGTTGTTGATAGTGCTGGTATTGAAACTAAATTACGCGGTGGTAATTCATAAATGAGAGGGTGTTTGGGACTGTTGTGTAAGTCTAGTTTGTTTAAATCAAGGGTCTGAAGAAGACTCAGCAAAGGAGTGTAGGTGCTGAGTAGTCTTCCTTACTAGTGAGTCGATATGTATCCGAGAACAAATATGTGGACACTACATGAAGAAGGTTCACGCAGGCACCTCTGCAGGATATCTTAGTATGATCTCACACTTCTGAGCTTCTGCAATCGGAGAATTCCTTCACACAACCACCATGCGCATTCGATGCTTGAAACTCTCAATGCTGCATGCATCTTGTCACCCGGGATATTCAGCAAAGAAGGCTCAGATCACCTTTTAAGTTCTCAGCACTTTTAAACGTCAAAAGGGACTGAATTCTCCTTACCTTTCCAGCTTTTCTTTCATCTTTTCTGCAGAGTAGAATGAATACTCGTTGCAAATCTATTCATGGCCAGTTCAAATGGTTAACCTTCATAAATGCTACATATTGTGGGGTATCGACCGACGGTTGTTCAGAAAAAGTTTAGATTTTCTGCATCAATTGGAATTCGGTTCACTTTATGTCAGTTGGGGACCGGTAGCGCAGTATAAAGATATTTTTCATTGTACTCTCGTATGATTTATAGAGCATTCCAACATTTCTTCGTATAGTGAGAGCTACTCATAAGCGAACTTTTAGGCCGAACTTTTTGGCCTCTCATCTGATGGCACCACGGAGGAGAGTAAATGCAACTTGCCACTCTACGCTTAGTATTTGGCTTCTGGCGAAAAGACGAAATGTCTTTTTCGCTTTCGTGCTCAATCGGGACTTTGAAGAGAAACAGCGTTCTTTTGGTGAGTCTCATTTTCCTTTTACTGACCGTGTAAGAAGCAATGAGGTTGCCGTGAGCAGTGGTGATATTGGCCAGCGTGAAACGTAGCGAATGCTCGTCAAGTTCTCCGACTTCCCCACGGTTGCAGAGTCCTCAAATCTAGTTTGGTCAAGATGACACAGTATGTATAGTGTCCAAGGCGAACCGCGTAACGAGAAGGATGAGCAGACCCAAGCCGTACAAGGTTAAAATCCACAACAGGCAAAGTGGGTTACTTTTTTGTCTCTCCCTTGTACGGCTCGATGGGGGTCTTCCCATCCTTCATTTTTCCTACACGGTCGCCAGTTTCTTCTCTTCTGGTTAATCACAATGGGCTAAGCCACGTACTTACACAGCAAGTGCGCCGCTTACCATATTTGGCTCATTTAGTATATTACAAATGAAGTAAGTAGCTCGTCCGATAAACCAAACTCCTCTCTATATTTTCCTATAGATTATTAAGAAACATTGACTAAATCAGTACGGGGTAGTGAGGGAAGAAAAAAAGAAGATACTAATGAGTTTTGTTCAAATTCTTTATTATTAGCACACTCCATAGGAGATAGTTTTTGGAAAATAAGGATACAGAAAACTCCGTTTTCACATTGTAACACATTAATTATATATTAGGGTTAATAAAGTATCTTGTTTAGATTAAGGTTACGGTGGTGGCAACCGAAGGGGGCGATGGATGGGGGGCTGGGGTGATGTCCAAGAATAAAGAACACAAATGACCAAGAAAATTGATCGTGGAATTGGGAGATTGCCTAGGTGATGTATGAGAACACAAATGGCCAAGAAGATTGATTGTGGACATGGAGATTTGTGCATGAGTTGGAAAAATGAAAGAGGGGGACGAGAATGAGAAAAATGACTGCGGAGAGGGAACGCGGGTTGTGTGACGGTTGAGAGAAGGGAGTGAATTTGATCCAATTTCATTAATTTAAAATTTTCTTGTTCTAGTATGAGTTAAAAAATGAATTCTTATCTTGTTCTCTTGTGTAATGTGCAGAGAATATAGATTGAAGTGAGAAGTGTAAAGCATGCAAAGAAGGTGTTATCTTTGGTCAATGAAGAATAAGTCAAGTAGGAGAACATGTGCATCACCGTAATGGAGCTTGTGTTGCACGGGGGTTAAATATTTGGGGTATTAGTGCAGGATAAACAATTGCATTTACTGATGGAGTTATGATGACCATATTAGATTTGATGAAGAGTCAAGTTGCATGGCCTCAACACAAGAAGAGGAGGAAGATATCCACATTATTTGCACGGAAAGGTTTCCTTGCTTGTGTTGGTTTGGTAGATGGAACATTGTTTCCTCTTGTTGCTCGACCCACCATGGATGGAAAGATCTATTTCAGCCAAAAGGGTCCTATCCCATAAATGGCCAAGTGATTTGTGATGATAAAAGGAGAATTATACATTTTACTAGAGGTAAGTGTTATATTTTTTTTGGTTCTTTTGTTCAATGTAGTGGTGTGCCTCTTTGTACATTTGCAAGATTTTATTAAAACAATGATTTGGTTTGTCTATTTGCAAGAATGCCACATGTCATGTCACGACATGACTTGTCTGAAAAAATCATCACAGTGGAATGATCTGAACCCAACAGGAGGATGGCATAGTTTTGAGGCAAAAGAGTACCTTTTAGGTGATTCCAGTTATGTACACATGCATCACCTAAACCCAACTTTCAAGCATGTCCGATCAAAGGACAAGCAAGAGTTCAACAAATATTTGGCAAAAGCAAGGGTGATAAATGAGCATTATAGGAGTACTAGAAGCCATATGGCATTCTCTTTGTGAGGTAAGTGTGCAACTTAAAGACAATAGTAGAAATGCATATTTTTTAAATTGGGTTTTTTTGTGTATTATTTTATATAAATTTTTAATCAATAGTTTAGACATTTGGTCAGAACTTAGGTTTGGTTTGATGGTGGATTTTTTGAGGAAACTCAAATAGATTTAGAACTGTATTTGAATGGAATAGAACTTGGTAGAGAAGAAAGTATGTCAAGGGTGATACAAAAATGCCTTGCTCATCACCTTGATAATATACCCAAATTAGTTTCTCTATAATAAAGTATTCATGCTTCAATTCTTCATATCTCGTAATGTTCAGGTATTTTATCCACTATTATATCCATATCCATATCCTTCCACAAACACCAAGTTTACAAAAATGTATGTTGCTCCCTTGACCATGATAGAGTATTATGTAAAATTGCAAGAAGGCACACGGGGATACCTTGTGTACATTTTTATGCACCGAGTGTCACCCAATACATGCTTGAAGTTGTTGGATGTTTCTTAGTTCATGCTTGAAGTTATTGGATGGTGCAAGGTGTTGCCCCATTTACACTCAAAGGCACTGGATGGCACAAGCTGTTACCCCATTTACTCTTGAAGGTGCTAAGTGGCACCTGAAGTTGCCCCATTTAGAGTCAAAGTTGTTGGCCAATGCTTGATCTTGCACACTATGAAGAAGAAGTTGCTGGATGGCACTAGGTGACGCACAATGTTTACATGAATTTGCAATTATTAATATAGGTTTTTTGGATGCTAATCAACGTGTAAGGGTAGATGCTGGTGGGCACTAGGAGCCACTGCCAGCGTGTTTAAATTAGGTGGTGCACATTGGTGCTTGAGGGTACCGTGTGTTGGCATGCAGAGGCGCTCGGGGCTGCTCCTTCTCTAAAGTAACGGTTGGGTCTACTTATTGATGATATGGTGTGCCGCATTTTGTTGCATGTTTCCGTTGATGATTCTAATTTTTCTTTCATGAATTTGGGTTGTTTCAACTCGAATAAGTTTAGTTTGGTGAGGATACAAATATAATTTGGTCATGTGGGGGCTATATAAACCCTCTTCTTACACATAAGTTTCAAATTTTTGGAATTAAGCCATTTTGGGGAGTCATTGAGCTAGAATCAATTGCACTTGAGCTTTAGCTTTGTAGGTGTTCATAGGAGGAAGGGTGTAATTTGCAGTTTTTTTGAATTTTTGAGTGCCAAAGGGTGTACCTGTTTAATTTTGAGTGTTGTTTGGGCCGAACAAGGAGTTTGAGTGGATGTTAAAGAGAGTATTATATTTGAAGACCATAATTCAAAATTTTGCAAGAGAGGAAAGGAGGTTTTGAAATTGGGAAAGAGAGGAGGATTCAAAATTGGGAAGGAGAGGAGAGGATTTAGGAGTTTAGTCTAGACACAAGTGAGAATATAGAGGAGAGCAAGGAATTATTATTCCTACATATAAATATCCATGGCAAAATTATGGGGTTATGAGAAGATTGTAGATGATCCAAACATGAGAAATACTCAAGAAGGAGATTGGCTCACTGGATTTCATACCATCCTACACCCGGTGAACTTCATCAAATGATGCTAGCTCAATAAACACCAAATTCAAAGGAAGGAGGTTGATCTAGATGTAATCTATCTCAAAATTACACTTGGACTTTGTTACCCACATCTAGAGGTATTATTTGTGTCTTCTTAACTCTTTTTCCTCCATTTTTCATTGTACTTTTTTTCACTATTTATGCATTTCTCCCCTTTTTGGTCTCACAATTCTCAGCACCTAGGTGCATCATCCAATGCTATTGGTGTCTATTTGGGAGTGCCATCTTGCATCGATGAGCATTACCTTGTATCACCCATAATTTAAACCCTAAACCCTCATGTCCCTTGGTGCCCACGAGCATCACTCGGTGCTGTCGGGACCCTTTTGTTTGTAAACACCTGTCCTATAGTGGCGCTCAGTGCAACTACATCTTTGCAGCAGCTTCTATGGGTGGGTATGTGCAGTTGCGGGCATCAGCCCGTGCTTCTTGTCACGATGCCCAAAGCCTAGCGCAACAACAATGGTCTAGTAGCATTTGCAAGTGTTGCCCCATGGCAATCCCTCCCTAAAACTCTACTCCGCAATGTCAACAAGCACCCAATGGCAGCACCCGTCTATGTTTTCCTTGTTTGGGGTGGTTTTGAGCGGCACCGGATATCTTCCTATGTGAGGTGGAAGTTTAGGAATTTTTTCTTGGTGGTTTTTGTAGGTTCTTCCATGTACTAAGTTTGTGAGTACAAGAATTCTTGGACTAGGTTGTTGAAAAGGAGACAATTTCAATTGACTATGGATATAGTTATAGATGCACTGGCCATGGCAAGGGAGAGGACACCAAGACAGAGGAATGTTCCTTACACAGCTGTTTCAGATTGGTTTCCACAAAGAGATAGGGTTGCAAAAAGGTATCTTGCCATGCAATGTGTGTATCCTACTTTTAGGGCATTCTTCCCATTGATGGGTGCACTTGTGGCACCAACTATTAGGCCCAAGATTTTACATAGGCATTTGGTTCTCAACAACAAAATGAAGTTGAGGAGATTTGGTGTGGAGGATTATCATCGGAAGAAGTTAGCATTTAGAGCTATCATTGTTGAGGTGGGAAGTTTGCAAAGCCAATTGAGGATACTTAAGGAGCGCAATGATGGAGAAGAGGAGATTATACAAGAGGATGATCATGATCATGAGGATGAAAATAGCTTGGATGAAGACAAGAGTGCTAATGATGGGGAGGATGAGGGAGAGGACAAGGATGGTAAGTGATTGATTAGATTTGAGCTTTGGAATCTATTTGTATGTATTCATTGTTTGAAAACATACACTGCTCTATTGTATATACCATTATTGGAATTAATAAATGAGTTAATTCAATATGCCTTAATTTATTAACTTGTGTATTTACTTGATTTAGAAGTGAATTTTACTTGATGGATGACTAAATGTACCACTTGTGAACAGGTGTTTGAGATACATGCCTTACCAATAGTGAGGTTAGGTCATGATAGTTGTAGGGAGAGAGTTCCTTCTCCATGTTCATCCTTGAGATAGCTCCTTTTCCCTCTTCTTCCCCTTCCACTTCTCTATTTTTCTCTCGCTATGGAGGCTTCACCTCCTTCCACGTAGTTTAGAGTACCTTCACCCTCTTCTTGTTTTGTTGACATCATGCATGTTTTAGATGATTATGTTCAAGTGGTTGAGGAGGAAGAGAGACATCTAGTTGAGCAAGAGAGGTGATTGGAGAGTGTAGAGGAGCAAGAGAGATTAATGCTTGAGTGTGAGGGGCAATTGGAGAGTGTAGAGGAGCAAGAAAGACTAGTGCTTGAGTGCAAGAGGCAATTGGAGAGTCTAGAGGAGCAAGAGAGATTAGTGCTTGAGCGCTAGAGGTGATTGCAAAGTGTAGAGGAGCATGGTAGATTGTTAGTACAAAGAGAGAGATTCCTTTGTGAGCAAGAAGATACTCTTGCTGCAAAGGAGGAGAGTCAAATGACCTTTGTTACTTTTGAGATGGAGAGAGAGCAAAGATTAGCTGACTTGGACTTGGACATCCTAGGTGTTGCTGCCATGGCTGAGGGTTATAGGATCTAGTTATAGAATCATCCACAAGAGTTAGCCTTTGCTATGGTGAGGTGCAAGAGTGCACATGTTCAAGTAGAGAAGAGTGAGAGTAGTCCAATTAGGTGAGGGCTAATGTGGCTTATCTTGGACCAAGACTACATAGTATTGCTTGCTAGACCCATACCCATAATGAGATACAGACCCAGACCAATGCCACCCCTATGATAGATGCCACCCATGTGTTACCTCACAATGTGGAGATGCAAGGGACTCAGACTGAGTTTAGAGAGAGGCTTCATCTATTAGGAGAGTATATTCCACATATTCTCTTCCCAAGCTTCCTATAAAAGAAGATTATTGTTGTGGATGTTACTTGTTTGGCATCTTTATGGGTTTGTGGTAGCACCAATTTCCATGCATGAGAGAGTTGGACGACTAGGCATGGTTGGTACTCTCACACATATTTAGGGATTATAGGATGTGTCACACGTCTTGGTGTTTGCCATTTCATCCAATTTTGTTTGCTATGCTTTGAGGTTATCTTGTTGATAGATCTTACTCCAAATGGAGTAGAGTGGGTGCTATGGAGCATATGATAGTGGTCAAAAATCTAGGAGGGAGTTCACATTGGGTCTCGCCTTATGGCATGTTTGTGTTTTGCAAATATTCAATGAGATGATGAGTTGAGAGGACTTAGAGTTAGATCATATGAGCATCTCACTTCATTGGGTTAACTATTTTGTGATCTTTTGATCTTGGACTGTGAGCTGGTCTGCTTCTCACTCAAGATGAACCTTTGATGGCTATTATGGTAGTGCATTATGGACTATGAAGGCAAAGAACCCCAACTCTATCATACTCTTCCAAGGCTCAAGACATTGCTCACTAGAGAACTCAATGAGAGAGAGATAGTTGATGATGAGTACCTCCTCACCCCTAGTTTATATATTTATAAAATAGTTATGCACCAAAGGTACTAATTAATGGCGTAACTCAAGTTACTATGCTAAAGGTCAAATAAAGTAAAAAATCTAAAGGAATATCCATACTCATGGGAATATTCTCCTAAGCATGTGGTCACTATCTTACCCGACCACTAAGTCAAAGATTCCTTCACATGTGCTATCCTTGGACTATAGAAGAATCCAAAACAAAAAAGCTTATGGGTCCAAGAGTTCTTAACTCTTTCCTCAAAGCAAAACACCTAAGGATAATACCAAGTCAATACACTAGAACCAAGAATAGTGATGCTCATCTTTTCTACTTCCTCTAAAGTAAGATCCCTTCTATCTTACCTATGAATAACTTTAGCTTATCATGACTAAAGTAGAATCATCTTTTATCTCTATATAAATAATATCTCTCAAGTACTTGTAATACCAAACTAAATATCACAATACCACACGCATGCACACATGGATATTATAGGACAACTATGCACTCTTTTATTATAGGAATCATCCACATTGTGCTATCCATCCTACACACTTTCATCCTTATAGGGTAGAGAGAGCATCATACACTTGGTCATTCAATCCTTTGATGAGTGCTTTAAACAGATTTGTCCATGATGGTAGGCTTGTTGTTAGTTAGGCAAAAGAGGAGTGGACATCTAGTAGACTGAGTTCTTATAATACTGAATCATATTCTATTCTTGCTAGCATTATCAGGCATTGAGATTATGATGAGAGCGAGTGGCCACTTTGGTGGTCATTGAGTCCATTTAGGATTCAACATCATGTTAACCGTCGTAGACTTGAGGACGTAATAACATCTTAGACACCATGTTGCATCTCCCTCATCTTCTTCAACTCCTTCTCCTTTAGCATAGTGATATGTTTTATTGGCTCTACATTTATATACATCTTATGTATATTTATCACATTTATGCATATTTTATGTATCACTATTTTATCCTAAAATTTTATCACTCATATTTATTTTCATGTGTTTTGATCACTTGTGCTAAAATTTTATCACTCATATTTATTTTCATGTGTTTTGATCACTTGTGCTAAAATTTTATCACTCATATCTATTTTCATGTGCCTTTGCATCAAATCGAGCATCACCCGACATCTACACATGCCACCTACAAAGAATGAGTTCCATCGCACATTGCCCTAAATAGGACCGGCCAACCTCCTTGAACCCTAGCAGCACTAGGTGCCTATGCGCCAACAATACGTGTCACTCAATGCTTACACATGCCATCGGGCATTGACCAAAACCCACCCAACGCTACTTCCATTGGCACAAACTTTGGGATGCAGCACTAGGCATCATGGGCATAATGTTAAGCACCAAAAGCACCAACAAGTGGCAACAAGTGGCAATATCTAGCGCTAACAAGTGGCAACTAGCACCAACAAGCAATATCTTTTTCCATATAGAGTCTTAAACAACTTTATTGAACTCAACTTTATTAGAAAAATGGAACTTGTTATATGTTACAACTTGCTGGTTTAAGGAACTAGGGTTGTAACATCTCCCTATATTCTATAATATCTACCTTCAACATGGTAATTTTTGCTAAATCTTAAGACTATGATATAATAGGTGACATATGAGATACCTTACTTGTTGATATTCCACCTTTTCCACTCTTTGGGTCATTTTTTCCTTCTTGGTCGAGGAAATTGCACTTGGACCCATCTCATGTAGAAGTTAAAGGAGGTGGTGTAATGAAAGGTGAGTCCTCTATTGGTGTAACATATAGTGACTCATCCTTGGATGATTGGATTCCATTGTCCATGTAAACATTAGGTATACTTTCCACCCCTTGGGTGTTTGGGAGAAATTGAGGGCACGAGTACGAGAGAACCACCTCTGGGGAAGATGGGTATTGAGAACCATTTCTTGTAAAGCTGGTCACTTGTCATAGAAGTAGGAAATCCTTGCCCCTCTTGGATTAAAAATGTTGCCATGAAACTAAAAGTTGTGAATTTTTAAATGTGCTTTTGGCAATCCAAACCAGGAATTGTGCAAAATGCTCAAGGTACTCCAAATAATCCAAGATTTGGCCATAATGGTGTGTCGCCATGCAAAACCGTTCATCCTCTTTGGATTTGTCGTGCACGGTAGAAGCCATCCTAAACAGTTCTCCAAATTTCCCTAATGGTACTTTAGGTTGCAAATCCAAAGGTGAGTGTATAGGTTTTGGATCTGCATCCAAAAGTGAGCCTTCTGCACTATAACAAGGTACTTTAGCTCCCATTGCTAAATTTTTGTTGCCCTTTCAGAGTAAAATTCTTTGACCCCCAATCAATTTCTTGATTGCCACAGGTAAGCGTGGATCACTTTCCATAACTCTCATTATTCTTTGCCGCACTAATCTACGGACATGAAGCATCACACCAATGCAAAACTACTAAACTGCCGCTTACTTGACTGACAGAGGCAACATTTGCACTTGGGATGGTGAATTTGAGTTGAGAATTTGAACAGTTGAGAGCGAGCATTTTGGATATCCCAAAAATCCCACTCCAAGACCAACTACCCAACCACGTGGCTATCCTCTCAAGAAACCACATCACCTCTTCTGACAATTATTTATTTCGATACTGCATTCCTAAACCTCCCTAACCTAGTGCCTGATTCTTATGAATGAATGCGATTTGGACGAAATACCCCCTAACTGATTTTAGAGAGCAATTAGTTATTACCATCACGTCTCGCTACATAGTTCACTGAAAAAAGTTAGGAAGATTATTATTTATCCATTAGACATCCGTCAAATCCATTTCTGAAATCCCCTAATACACCACAATTGAATTTGAGAATTGAACTTGATAGGATTCAAGGGCCGGCAGAGATAGACTTAACGGCCTCCATATTTGGCACTTCAACTTGGCTGATTACCAAGTTGGCAAAAAGACTTAACGGACCCGGTTGAAGCCTTGACAGAGCACGTCAGTCCTATGTGGCATTGGGGTTCACAACACGACAATTTGAGACACTAGAGATTGGTTGCCAGCACAACTTCACTTCGTGCGTTCCATTACTCAAGGATGTCCCGTCAGGATTACGTGGCAATTGTGGGTTAGTTGAAGATCCAAAATGTACGGCCAAGTCAGTCTTGAATGAGTAGATACCTTCCACAGGTGACACAAGTTGACAAGGAAGAAATTCAATCATTTCAACTTGGGCTGTAGGATTCCTAACGGACATAGTTCAATTTCATTGGTACTCAAACTTTACTCCACCTCTGATCACGATGGATGGTACGTTCCTTCGAAGAAGCCATCAGAGTGATCTCAACTGGGACAATCAAGGTACTAAGTGTGTGTTCATAGTTGCTACCAGTTCCGCCGCAAGTTCAGACTATCACGAGGGAGTCATTTGTGCCTGCAGAGTTTGTCTACATGTCAACCTCCTGTGGATCCTATACTTCAAAGAACCTGTGATCGCCAATTTCAGTGTCTTCTGCTTTATTGTCATACTGGTCTTTGAGAGCAAAACACCTGGGGGTAGGTATCAATGGACCTGTTACGGAAATGAATTTGGAATGAGGTTTTCTATTTTGCAAAGCATATCACTCTTTGATTAATTATCGTGTCAGATTTTATTGGGAAATTTTCTAATAAATTTGCGGGACCTGTTTATTTTGACAGCAGATTAGGGGTTTCAAAAGCGCATTTGTGGGATCCATAGAGTCCCCATAAATATTTTATACGGGGTACTCGCTGAGCTTAACTAGAGGTGGTCCATAGCCGTAAAATCCTACGGGAAATGAAAAGGTTGCCTCGTAGAAGTTTACTGGTTTATGGGTTTTTCCATGATAATTAATTAGCACTAATAATAAAGTTCTTTTGAAATCGATAACACTTTGGCGCATGGTGGAATTTGAACTCGATGACATGAAGTCTTTGCCTTGCGTCAATGGAGAAAATGAGATCGAAATGCGAATAAACACATGGGGACAGATTGTGCCCTGGGATATATTTGAACGGCGATTTCTAGATTTCTTGATGGTACACCGGCTGCATTGATAGGTAGTTTTATTGAGGGTGAAATTGGATAAGAAAAGAACATTGAGTTGTGGTTTCTTCAAAACTCCTACGAGTTTGATAAGAATTATCGGGAAGGAAAATAGGATAGGAAGGGTTGTCGAGAGAGTTCATAGATATAATATAATATAATCCTATAAGATAAATATGGGATAGGAAAATGGGAAGAGAGTGATGCGAGTACAGAGTTGCATCGCAAAAAATCCTAGAATCTCCCCAATGCCATGTATAAGTACTCGCAATCTCTTTCGAAAAGAAATAAAGAAATCTATTTGGTTCAAAATCTGACTTTGTACAAGAAGAGTGGAATGAGTGGACAGACGATGAAGAGTTCAATTCTTGGGAGTCAGGTTTGGACGAATGGAGTATCCAAGATGACTTCAATGACATGGATAGACTTTTAATGTTACAGGAATTTATCTATGGATTTAGGTATTTGAAGGAAAGAGTTGCCATAGATTGTAGTTTAGAGCTCGTTATCAAGTTCTTTGGAGTGCTATCCTCTTGCTTTTAGACAATTGGCGAGAATGGACATGGAGTCATTTAGTGGATTTGCTGAAGGAGCATGAAGCTTTTAAAAGAAGAAATTTGGGAAAAAATAACCCCTATATGGCTTCAATTGGCATTAGCATTAGACCAATTTGGATATAACAGGAATGCAGCCTTCGTGTCAAGAGGCATGAATCTATGGAATATTAGTGCTAGATCTATTTCAAAATTTACCCATAGAGTAATAAGTGCAATATTGTTTATATTGATGAACTAGGTATACAAGATTGGAAGAGAGTGCTCAAAAAGGATTTGAAAGGTGGGTGGGGTTAGTAGACAAGAATCTATTTCCCTTACCTCAAAGGCAAAAAATAGACAAGGAGATATGTTTTAGCTGGAAAGGATCCTACTCAATCAATGGACAAGTTTTTTTAATGATAAACAAAGAATTATCCATTTTATGAGAGGTAAAGATTGCATATCAGATAGTTCACTTGTTGTGCCCTACTTCCCTTGTGTACCTACTTGTTGTGCTTTATTTGGGTTGGCAAAGAGTTTCCCTTGGATAATTCACTTCTGCTTTACTTGATGTGTCTTGTGCATAGGTATGCCAAGTTCATATCACGGTATGACTTATTTAAAGAGGTCAGATCTTTGGGCACAATTGAACCACGTGGGAGCTTGTAATGAGTTTGAATGGCATCACGTTTTCCCTAGGCAATTCTGGTTATATCCCTTATGAAATATCTAGTTCCTTCTTTTAAACAAGCGCATACTCATGATAAAAAGGATTTTACCTTTGTGTAGTATGGGCATTAGTGCTAAATGAACATCGCATTGGTGTTCTCAAAGGACTATGGATTTCTAAGTAATAGAAATATAAATTTGTGTATGCTTAGGTGGATTGGAACATGCATTTTTTTACACAATTTCTTGATTAATAGATGTGATACATGAGTAAAGGAAGAGGAGTACGTTAGAGAAGAGATCCCAATTTTGAACAAGAGTTTATGGAAGCTAGAATTGTGAATGACATGCATACAGAGAAGAAACCAGATTTGTAGTGATAGGAAATTGCCTTGGAATTATAAACTCAAAGGTTTTTTTGTAGAAAGAATTATAAGAAAAGGATCATGATTTTTTCCATGTATTTGCAATTTTGTACGGGGGTTTGCTCATGCATTGGATTTATGATGGGATGGGTTCATTGAGGGATTTGATGTGTCCACTCATATGTTAGATGGAATCATACTAGTTAGCGGATAGGTTGCCCATACTTGAGATGGGTTTAGTTGGTGTGTTGATGGTGAGGTAGGGATTTGCTGGTGCTGCTAGGGTTACCAAGGGGTTACACAGGTTAGCAATGAATTTCGAGTGGTTCAACAGGTTTGGGGTTTGGGCAAGTCACATCTGAATGAAGAAATCTATTTGTTTATCCTAATGTTTCGTAGATCTATAGATGTTTTACTATGTTTATAGATTATCATGTATAATCTGTATGTAATTTGAAGGGGTTTTATAGTTGAACATAGTTAGGGGACAGTATCTAAACAGAGAAATTGATGAGATGAGATGAGATGAAATTGATGAGACTTGTAGACTAAACGAGTAATTATTGGAAATTGATAGAGCTTGAAGTGTGATGATTTGGATTTGGTGAACCAAAGTGACGGATAGAAGGAGGAAATTCTGAATTGGTGTTACAAGGAGCAAGAGAAATGGAAATTTAAATTCCCAGAGCTTGGTGGAGGTCTACGGGAAGGAAGGGCATAAAGATGGATTTATTTAGAAACTTATTGTTATGTAAAAGCTTCTCAAATGATTTAAGTGATTATTGGTAAATTTATTTGCCCGTTCAAAGCTCTACACCAGAATGTAAATAGATTAGTTTTCATCAAAGAGCTTCAAAATCTTGCCTTTATATAGAAAGTTCAAGTATTTTAGTAAATTTTTTGTATTATAATAAAAATTTTCATGGATAATATTGCTCCCATCTATACCTCCTTTATTTTCAATTCTTACTATATAAAGTCCAAGAAGCATGTCTTGCCTTCTGACATAAATAGGCTCCCTAGTAAGAAATAGGCTCTCCCAACTACTCAGACTAGTTGGAGGTATTATATTCCTTCCTTTGAGAGTGCATAAGTAAACAAGTATCTGGAGACATTTTATTTTTTTACAGTTCATTAAATTATCCCTTCAGTTTAGCATGTAATTGAAAATTGCCATGCTAATAAAAAATTGGAAAAATTAGTGTGGATCCATACTATTGGAAAGAAATCTTTTTCTAGTGTGTATTTTATTATTCAAATACATCCACAAAATAAGTGTTTTAGCAATGGAAAGAATGAAGTTGTGAATTTATAGTTTCCTCAACTTGGATTAAAAAAAATCTTATAGGGCTGGAGGTGAAGATGGTAAACTTTCTTGTGAAAGTAGTTTTTGGTTTTGTTGAATAATATATCAATGTGAATTTAGAGTTTACTCAACTTGGATTTAAAGAAAACTTGTAGACCTGGAGGTGAAGGTCGTAAACTTTCTTGTGAGAGTAGTTTTTGGTTCCGTTGAATAATATATCAAATTAGAATGTTTAGAAAATACCCATACTTCGTCCAACGATTGAAAATAACCTTTAGCATTATCTCTTTAGTTTTCCACGTATTCCACCTTTAGGTTAATATGTATAAAACAAGGGAGAGGCCAACAAAGTTGTTGGGGAACTAACAACCCGGTCCCCAACCAATTTTCCTTCATGTGAGCAGCACATAGGATGGCCAAGCAAGCCCACACAATTACCAAGCAAGCTTTTCTAGCTAAAACCTCTCTCTTCCTAGCATTCAAACCCTTTTTAATGCAAGAAAGCCTCCCTTCTAATTGAGTGAGTCCAGATTTCTAATAAGCAAAGCCATTACCAACCTTGCATTATGAGAGGGAAATTTTCTTCCAAGTGTGAAAACCCATAATTTGGTCACAATCACATGAGTGACCCTCAACACAAATCTTCTAGAAACTTGGGTAAAATCTTTTGTTTGATTTACTAAAATTTGTCATCATCACTTATGGAACTTTATACATTTTATTTACCTTGGAGATCTTACAATAGAGATTCAACATTTGAACTAAAAGGGGTGCATTTGGGCCCATTGTCAAAAGTATACATTTTCCACTTATGGGTTAGGTTTGTATATTTGAGAGCATCATGATGATACTCTTAATTTCCTTGGTTGTCTTCCCTTGCTTGGCTAAATCTAACATAATTGCATAAGATCATTTTGATTTGCACTTGCTCTCTAAAAAAATTTAAATTCTATTTTTATTTATTTATGCTTTGCCTTCATTTTCACTCTCGACCTTTTAATCATCATTGTCATTTTTTGGATGTTGATCTTTGCTAGTTTATACCTTTTGCTTGCCTCCAAAGAATCACTCCTTAATCTTGTATTGACTCCCATATCTTGACAAAATAACAAATATGATGGAATAACTTTTTGCTTCCCTTTACATGATTTCCTCCTCTTGCATGCTTCTCCTTCCCTCTCAAGCTCTTCTTCTCTATCTTGTTCATTCTCTCCTTTGTTGCTTGCTCCTCCACTAATTTCTTCATGTGCTATTGTCCTAGCTCCTAAATTTTCTATAACTCTTCTTTCCATTTCATTAGCTCTACTCTACTATTTGGACATGTTAATTTCATTTCAGATCCCCATACTAAGAAGAGAAGGCAATGAAATACTGGCTCTCACATGAAACAAAATATCCATTTTGTCATAATAACGACAAAGTTGTTTCAATTTCTGCTCTATAGTTGTGCATTTACACTTAATCTCCTTCTCAATGAGATCCTCACTTGTGTATTTATTTATCCTTGGCTTCTTTATAACATTTCCTATATTGGGAAAATTCTTTATGCAATCTCTCTCCATTCATAGATGTAGGGAATCTCTCCAAATCTCAAGAGGAAAGTAGCCATGTAGTTAAAGGTGGTACTCTTTTGAATTGACTTTTCTCAAGTGCCACCATGTATATGTTTAAAATGCTTGAGATCCTCCAAATAATCATTTATTTGTGAATATTGATGGGGTACCATTCTGAACTTGCCTTCATCATCTCTAGCTTTGATCATAGAAGGAGCAGATTCTACTAGCATGGCTTGGGTCAGTACAATATCTACCATTTGCAAAAGATCTTGGAATCCAATAATCTATGGTAATAAGGAAATGGTCAAAATGGGAGTTGAGTTGAGACTCACTAAGACTTGCATGGAAGATGAACAATCTATATTTCTATTGAGAGAGGTAGAAGAATGGAAGGAAGAGTGATATTTGTGTTCCACAAGGTTATGTCCTCCATGGTTCACTAAAATCAATTAAAATTCCCAAATTCCTTCATTGTGGTTACTCAAATTGAACTCCTATGAAATCCTTCAATTTTCCATGATGTCGGAGATTGGCTTCCTTAGGTTAGTGCCCATGAATCTTACCAATTTTTCAAATGCTTCTGCCCAAATGTTTGAATAAGAAATTAGCAGCCCAAATTTTTTAATATAAAATAGTGGTCACATCAAGCTTAATATGCTTTCTACCCAAAGAATATGGTTCTTAAACATGTTTGAGTATGAATTCCCTTGTGCTTGCACACTCTCAAACTCAAGACGGCATTCAAATTTGCACATTTTAGTTTTTTAGATATTTCCATGTAACACATTGCATTTTGACACTTCTTTCCATTCCATAATGACACATGGCACTCAAGATTATGGTAGTCTCTCAAGATTATTGCCTAATCACTTGTGTAGCACTCTTATAATTTTTAAAAAATGGCCAATAGTGTTCATTTTCTCTCCACTTTCATTTTATGGAATCTTATTAAAAAAATTTGCAAATTTCTCATTACCATAAACATCCCATAAGTTTCACTTTTGAAACCCTATTGTGTGTTTAATATCTATCGTTAGCTTTCATGGATGTTCTCACTCCCATAACCATTTTGTAGATTCCAAACTCAAAATCCATTCTGCAATATGAATGTTTATCAACTACATTATAGGTTATTTCTTGACATGCAAGAACCATTTTGTAAACTCCCAGCTCAAAATCCATTTTGGAATATGCAATGTTGATTGACTACACTTCAGGTTATTTCTTAGCATGCAAAAACACAACATGGAATGCTAATCCTTGGTTAAAGTATGAAGTCTAAGTTGAGTTTGAGTTGAGGGTTAAAGAGAAAATGTTAGGAGCAAAGATCATGTGATTCTTGATTTTTAGAATTTCCTTTATTATTTTATCTTGTTCCTTTGTTTTTAACACTTATACATTATTGCAATAAAATTTCTTTCTTGATTGTATTTTTGAGATTTTTCTCCCAATTTTTTTTTTAGTTTGAATTTTAGGCCCAAGATTATACATATAAGAAAAGGAGACAAGGAATATAAGTGCACCAAGAGGTGCATAAAGAAAGGAAGAGGCATGCAAAAATATGCAAAAAGGCATAGAGAAACCAAAGCCAAAGCCCACATGGCATAAAGAATAAAGCACTACATAGCCATACAAGCACATGAAATATGTAAACCAATGAAAAAGGCCATATAATTGCATAGTGTGATTTAGATCCTCCAATTGGAAACCCCCACTACTAATGCTTGTCAATGAAGACTGAGAGCATATAATCTTTATAGGATGATAGAGACACTCTACCAAAAATATGAGTTAAGTAGGGTAGGTGAGAAAGTCAAAATACATCTCTTTTGTAGTGAGTGCATGCCTCTATAGTGAGCCTTGTGTTGCCTCTCAAAGAAGATGATCAAATTGATGATGAAGGTGGCCAAAAAGCTCTACTACTATAAGGTACAAAGGTGTTGGAAGCAAACCATGGGGCATAGTGGTCCTCCTTTCTCCTAATGGTGATGATTGTTATAGCTTGTGCTTGGACTTTGGTCTAAGTGGGTTTGCCACCACTATATCATACAATGTACATTGGCCATCTCTTAAGGTGAAAATATCTTTACACACCCTTTGATGAGATGGGTTTGATAGGACCATCCATCACTCAACCCTATGAGCATATAGATCATACAATCTAGGCCACCGCATCTTTAATAACATCATGAACTTTGGTATGCTCTCCTCTTATGGCACATCATAGGAGATTATGCCCTCTATATAGAACCACATGAGTAGTGGTCCAATAATCCCAAGAGTGATGGATGTGGTAGGCCTAGTCAAAGCCAAAAGGCCTTGGTAACTCCTATGATGTGAATTGAAAGTCCTCAATTAAAGGAGACGCATGAAGCCAAGCTCCAATGCCCTTCTTGTTGAAGAGAAGATCCTAGTTGTATCAAGTAAATACGCACTAGTGAGGATGCTAGAGTAGTGAGCTTTGCCTAAAAGTTCCTTGAGTCTAGGGAGACATTGTCTGCAAAAGTGGGAGTGCTATACGTGCAAGGTTTGGCAATAAATCCCAAACATCAAAGAGGTACATGGAAATCATAGGTGCCTAAATAGATTGTTGCAATTAGCGGCAAAAGTGCACATTCTAGGCAATGGAGTCCTTATTGCAATAATTTCTCTATTTTATTGTGATTAAATTTTCTATCTTGAATGTACTTAAGCTTTTTTTCCCCATTGTAGGCAAGTGAATCCTTAATCACATGATCTTTGCTCCTCAATGTTTTCTCTTTGCCTCCAACTCACTCATAACACAAATCTTTTGCACTACATAACAATAATTGGATGAATATAGCAATGTTGACTTCTTAAGACTACCCTACCTTGAAAGTAGAACACATTGCACCAAATTTTATAACATACTAAACTTCCACAAGTTAACAACATCACATTCTCTTTCAACTGAATATAATCTCCATACCTTGATTTCTTGTTGCAACATGCATTTAGTGTAGCATGGCACAAACTCAAGTAGAGTTTAATTGAGATGAAGAGAATGTTTGAAACAAGATAGAAAGAAGAATTTAGAGGGAAAAGGTCTCCTACATACTTCCACACTCAAAGTACAAGGTCTTATAGCTTTTGTTGTGTTGTCATTTGTGACTTAAGTCTATAGCATGTAATGTATACATTTTATATACCCTGATTTAGTTCTCATTTGTGACTTAAACTAATAGCATGTAATGTATATCCTAACATTGCATAGCTTATATCAACATAAAAGAACCAAATTCATTATCCAATGATCAGTATATAATTACTTTGATTTAGACGACAACTATTCTTTGTTTTACCTTGTACATAATACTTTGTTCATATAGACATTTATGATAAAGAAAGGGAAGTGATATTTCTACGCCCAAAAACTATATTTCCACAACCCCCACTACTTTTTTGAGTCTCCATCTAATTAGATAGTTCTAAATTATTGGATAGTTCACCTAATTTATTTAATTTACATATCCTTGCTAAAGTTGGTGACCATTAAAAATACCCAAAGTAGGCTTTACCACGACCATGTCAACAAAGATGGAGTTTCTCCTATAGGCAAAGAGTGTACTAGGGGTTGTGCTTTTGAATAAGAACCAAATCGTCAGTAATTTATTGTCATTTTGTCCACAACTACAAAGATGCAATTTCTCATAGGGGTAGAGAGAATACTAGGAGGTTACGCTTTTGAAAACCATTCTTGATTCATTCTCAATTTGTTGCTAAAAAATTATTGTTTTTGTGATCATCTATTGTTGTAAAATAATCATCCAATGTTCTTGGTGCAAGATATCATTGAGTATCTCTTGAAGGAGCAAAACTTGCCAAAAGATGGACCTGATTCAAAATCAAAACTGTATGAATTGCTAAGTTGGTATGTGATTCAAGTGTATCCTTTTGATCATGGTGTGAAACGTGATCAAACTTGATTGCTAAGTTGGTATGTGATTCAAGTGTATTCTTTTGATCATGGTGTGAAACTTGATCACGAGGTAAAACTCAATTGTGAAAATGAGATGTTGGAAGAATATCTAAAGAAAAACCACAGCAGAAGGATTTATACTTTCCAAATACTTTCTAGATATTTCTCAACCTTTAAGCAATTATTACCTCAAAAATCCTATTAGATTTGTAGGTATGATAAAGTGTATGATATAACAAGTTTTTTCTTTGCAAAAAGGACAAATAATACCCTAAAAAATAAAATGAGAAAGCAATTTCAAGAGCACTAAGAAGTGAAAATGTAGAGCACAAGCTTGAGTAGATTGTAGGATTAGAGCCATTGTATCTCATATGGCATCATGAACTTTTAGTGTGCTCTCCACCTATAGCAAATCATAAAATGTGAATGTTATGTATGTAATATATAGATCCTAAATACAAGCGGAATACTATAATAAACTTCTCATATGTGAAGCAAAAGTCTTCAATTAATGGAGAGGTATGGAGCAAAGCTTTGAAGTGCTTCTCTTTATAAGAGAGAATCCAAGCTCTATCAAGTAAAAGTGTATCAATGAGTATTGTAACAATATGGAGTTTAGCGATGTAGTTAATGAAGCTAACAAAGTAAAGAATAAGCCAAATTAGCCTAGAATATTCTAGAAGCATCTAGGAAGCTTCTTGGCAAGCTTCCTAACTAGTTAACGTGCGCCCCAAGTAGGTATCTTCTAGAAGGAAGCTCCCAGAAGCTTCTAACTAGCTTGCATGCCAAGTAGGTGACTTCTAGAAAGAAGCTTCTTAAGAAGTTTCTTGGTTAACTTGGCTTGCAGTCTAAGAAAGCGGCTCAAGGAAGCTTCTTGAGAGGCTTCTCGCGGGCCTTGTATGCTACCTACAAATACCAAAGCCAAAGCTCATGCTAGGCATTTGAAGTTTTTCCACATTCAAGCCTCCCAATGTGAACTTCCATTCTCCTATTTCTCTTCTCGATCTTGGTCTTTTACATTGGTATCAAAGCAGGAATGAGATGGATAGAATTTATGGACCACCAAATCCACTTCCACCAAACCATTGAGATTTCTATGTCTAAGTGCTACCCAAGCATCATTTTAAGCAATTCATCAACTCACACTTTGGATAAGATTTTTTGCATATGATCATTATATTTGAGGAACCCTTGATACTTCTGATTGTAACTTATGGAGAACAATGGACGTGTTGTTTCTATGTGTTAATAAATTAGATAGATTAGAAGTGGAGTGAAAGAGTAACATCCATGGCGTCAATACCCAATGTTATCCTTATTATGCAGCAACAAATTGAGCACCTTACTTGATTGTTGGATGAACAAGATCTTTGACGACAAGAGCATGTAAAGAGAGTACCAATTCAAGAAGGAGAAGATTGGATCAGATTCCCTAAACCCAAGGTATTTGAAAGCAAGAATCTCTCAGGTGCAATGGAGAATTTTTTGTTTGACTATGAATGTTATTTTGAAGCTACCAATCTACAAGACGAACAAAAACAAATTCTCTTGGCTTCTAGCCAATAGGATAGAGTAGCAAAGCTATGGTGGAGATTCTGAGTGGAGTGAGCTGAATGACAAATTTTTGCACCAATCTTGACATGGGCAGAATTCAAGAGTGCAATAATTAGTCAATTCTAAGCTATAAATGCCACACAAGCTACACGGGATAAGTTGGCAGAGTTAAAACAAATTGACTCTATAAGAAGTTACACCATGCAATTCCAAAACACCATCATGCAAATTCTAGATATATTGGAAGGTGAAGCTCTAGATCAATTTTTGAGGGGCTTGAAGGCAATAACCAAATTAGAGGTTACTATGCAAGAGCCACAACACTTGGAGGAAGCCATGCGGTTGGCCAAACATTTTGATTCCTTGGTGGCAACAACTTGGTCTCGACCTCGACCTCCACATAGCCTACCAATACAATACACACTAGTGGAGAAGCCAACACCAATGGAGATTGATGCCATTCAACAAAGACCACTTGACACGGCATATAAAAAGAAACTGCGACAAAATAGTGGTTGTTTTTATTGTCACCAATTGTAGCATCGCATTGCTGAATGTCCACTCAAGAATGGACGACCTCAACAAGTTGCCCAGGTGGAGGTTGTGGAGTAGAATGATCAGAGAAATGAGGAATCCCAGTAGGAGATTTAGAGTTGCCTACTAGGAGCTTGATTAGTTCCAATGGGATTGAAGGCTCAACCTATGCAAGTTTGCTTCACTTGCAAGGTACAATATCTAATCGGGGTTGTAGGATTTTGGTTGATTTTGGAAGTTCAAAGAATTGCATGTCTATGAAAGTAGCAAAGGAATTGGGTATTCATATCAAGCCAATGATTGGAAGTAGTTTGATGATGGTGGATGGTAGACAACGTTCTGCATTCCACACCTTGCATCTTGTTACCTTCAAGATTGGGAATGAGTATTTGGAGTGTATGAGGTTTGTAATGGCACCTCTACACTATGATATCATTCTAGGTCTACCTTGGCTTGAATGCCATAAGGTTCAATTTGATTGGACCCGACAACAAATTCAAGTACAACACCAAGGTAGGAATTTCTGATTATAATGTCTGGCACCTCTAAGTAAGACACCTAAGAATAGTCAATCCCAAGATGAGAAGTTTGTTGAGAAGGTAGCCATAGACCAAACCTAGAAGGGCAATGCATCCCAAGATGGGAAGTTTGCCAAGAAGGCAACCATGGAGCAAGCTTGGAAGAGAGATGAGCCCCTAGAAGGGAAGTTTGTTAGTAAAGCAACCATAGAGCAAGCTTTGGAGGAAGATAAGTCTATATTCACGGTGTGGATCAAGCCAATTGCACAAGAAGAATCTGTGGAGGGCCAAGAGCCTCATCAAGCAATGGTTGATTGAATAGGTCAGGAGTTTGCGGACGTGTTTCCAGATGATCTACCAAAGGGATCACCCTCTAATCAAGGTATGCACTTCAAGATCAAGTTATTGCCAAGGAGTACTCCAGTGAGTAGACCGATCTATTGGCTTTCACCAAAGGAGTTGGAGGAGTTGCAAACAACACTTATAGAGTTGTTGGAGAAGGACTTCATATGACATAGTACCTCTCCTTGGAGAGCACCGATACTATTTTTTCTAAAGAAGGAAGGGGAACTTCATTTATGTATTGATTACCATGGGCTCAATAAGCAAACCATGAAGAATGCATATCCCTTGCCTTCTTCAACCATATGATCCTCAACTACCTTGTGTGGTTAATTTTGATGCTTCTAACTTTGCAATTGGAGTTGTGTTGCAATAGGAATTCCCAGATGGACTACATCCCATTGCCTTTGTGTCTTGCCAACTAAATACAGGTGAAAGAGATTACTCTACTTGAGATCGGGAACAACTTGCAATGGTATATGCCACCAAGGTATGGAGGCATTATCTCTTGGAGAAACAAGTGATCATGCAAACTGATCACAAGTCATTGTTGCAGACCTTACACTTGGAGCACATGAAGAGTCAACATCATTGATGGGAAGAGCAACTCCAATTGTTTGACATCAAACTTGAGTACAAACCAGGTTGGTTTCATGTCATTCTTGATGCTCTATAATGATGACCTGATTTGAAGTCTTTTCTTCTCATCACGACGGCCTTTACGATGATGTCAATTGACCCCAAGGTCGATAATGAGTTTTGGTCAACTCTACAACAAGATCCCTTCTTCCAAATGACACATGGTTGTCTGACAACAGGCAACAAGGAGTACAACACCTTCTCCTTCAAGGAAAGCCTTCTATTCCATGCAGACCGGATCTATGTTCCAACCAAAGGTGATCTCCGACTTGTGCACCTTCAAGAAGCCCATGATTTACTAATAACTAGTCACATGGGGGTGGACAAGACCTTGGGTACACTCCAACGCCAATGGTGGTGGCCCAACATGACATGATATGTTTGGGAGTTTGTCCGATCATGTGAGAGTTGTCAATGCAACAAGGCCAATAACCAAAAGCCAAGTGGACTCCTTCAACCACTTCCCATTCCAACTACTTCTTGGGAACATGTGAGCTTAGATCTCATCACCTCCTAGCCCAAGACACTACAAGGTCACACAACAAGCGTGGTGTTTGTGGATAAGCTTAGTAAGCAAATCCATTTGGCACCAACAGTTGATATTTTGGATGCTCCAACCTTGGCGCAACTCTACTTCAATAATGTATTCAAACATCATGGGATGCAACGTGTACTCATCTCCAACCGTGATCCTTGCTTCACCGGAAAGTTTTGGCAAGCAATCTTCCAAATACTTGGCACCAAGCTTGCTTTGTCCACACCCTATCATCCTCAAAGTGATGGACAAACTGAACGTGCAAATCACACCTTGGAAGATATGCTTTGTGCCCTTGTCAACATTCACCATACCAATTGGGATGAATGTCTTGCAATTGCGGAGTTTGCATACAACAATTCTAAACAAGCAAGCACCGGATTCTCTCCTTTCTTTCTCAATTTTAGCCAAGATCCGCTTGTCCCCCATTCTCTTCTTGCTCTTCCTCCGTCTTAGGTCCCTCATACTTCAACCTTCTTGACCACCATATTTGAATCTCTCCAACAAGCCAAATCTCACCTCCTTGTTGCTCAGAAGCGTCAAAAACAATATGCGGACCACCATCGTCGTGATCTCACCTTTGAAGTTGATGATAAAGTTATGCTATCCTCTAGTAATCTAACCTTCCCACTTGATGCCCAAGTTTGTAAACTTGCCCCTAATTGGATAGGACCTTTTGATGTCACCCAAATTGTCTCTCTTGTTGCTTATCAACTTGCCTTGCCTTGTCATATGCAAATCCATCGTGTCTTTCATATTTCCAAGTTGAAACCTTTTGTTCCTAACCCCTCTTCTTTTTCCTCTTGAGTCCAACCTCCACCTCCCATATCCCTATCAATGATCATGAGGAGTACAAAATCGATCATATCCTTGAGCGTCGCCACATCCAATGAGGACACCAACAACATACGGAGTACAAGGTCCTTTCACAGAAAGTGTATCTCCTTCATGATGCCACATGGGAACCTCTTTCTCACCTCCAAAATGCACATACGGCCATCCAAGAGTTTGAAGCTTCAATGGTGACGAGAATGTCACCAACTAGCGGTGGGGGAATATGTAACAATATGGAGTTTAGTGATGTAGTTAGTGAGGGTAAAAAAGTAGAGAATAAGCCAAATTAGCCTAGAATATTCTAAAAGCATCTAGGAAGCTTCTTGGGAAGCTTCCTAACTAGTTAACTTGCACCCCAAGTAGGTAGCTTCTAGAAGGAAGCTCCTAGAAGCTTCTAACTGGCTTAGCTTGCATGCCAAGTAGGCGGCTTCTAGAATGAATCTTCTTGAGAAGCTTCTTGGTTAACTTGGCTCGCACTCTAAGAAAGCAGCTCAAGGAAGCTTCTTGAGAGGCTTCTCAAGGGCCTTGTATGCTACCTATAAATACCAAAACCAAAGCTCATGCTAGGCATTTGGAGTTTTCTCACATTCAAAGGTCCCAATATGAGCTTACATTCTCCTATTTCTCTCTTTGGTCTTGGTCTTCTACAAGTATGCTAATAATAGTGTGAGTGTGCATACATTCACTCAAACCCACTTGAATCTTCTTAGAGTCTAAGGATACAAATTCAATTAACAAGAAGAGTGTTGTGCATACAAAGAGGTGCTTACAAATCATGGGTGCTAGAATCTACTATTGTGATAGGTGCAAGGATAATCCTTGGTTAAGAATGTATCAAATGATTAGTAAAATTCAAAGATAGATTCAAAGGCACAAAAGTGATAATATCCATTTGCATAGCCATGTTGAGGTACAACATCAAACTTGTAAAGCTCTAATAAATCTAATAGGTAGTGAAGCATCTCTATTTCATTTGAAGTGTATTGTTAATTTGGGATGTGTGGTAGTCTTCTTTTACCAAGTCTAATGATTGAAAACTTTTAAGATCATGTAAAACTTTGGTGATTTTTCTATCTAGCTTTTAAATATTATATGTTGAAAAAAATAAATTGTACAACATTTTGACAATTCATATGTCTTTGATAGATAAAAAAAACATTAATTAAATGAAAGGATCTTGCTTGGAATATAAAAATTTCTTATTAATGATGTGAGTTAATCACTGTTATGAAGAAAACTTGAAATGTACATTCAATAGTTTCACATAGTGAATAAAGTCAGTAATACAATATTTCCTTAGTCTATCTACCCTCCGTTTTATTTTGATTTTAGCAAGCATTTATTCTCTTAACACTCCTTTTGAATATAAGTAAAATCTTATTCTCTATTAATCTTAGAAAAGATTTAAAATTATAAATTTTTTTCAAGAAAACTATCATCTACTTGATGATGGATTGATTATCATAAAATTTTACTTAAGCATTATTATTTTTGAGTATGAATTGAAATATTATTAATTGGCCTTGATATTGTGGTAAAAAACAAGCTTTTATTGATTACCTGAACAACTTCAGACTTTTTCTCCTCCTCTTCAAGCTATCATTAAGGAAGTGCATTCAAGTTGAAACTTTTGAGAAATTCTTTATTTATTCTTGTCTTTGAATAGGTGTTCTCACGTTCATCCATATCTTTTCAGCTATCATATTGAGTATTTGGAGAACTATTTTGACTTATATGATTTTTATAAACATAATAACACCTTTGCATTTGGAGTTCTATCCTTAAATAAAAATGAGCATTTGCAAATCTTCTAATGAGATTAACTTATTATGCTTATGTTAATCTTCCAGTTAACAGTTCTCTTATTAATCCTTTGATAAACACTTCTTGTTTTCTATTATTATAATATAATCATTCTACATGTATATATGACCGATAAAATAAGTTCTTTCCTCTTTTAATAAATATAATCAAAATTTCTCTGCTTCCATCTTCACATTAGTTAGTTAATCTTGAAAGTTGTCATATGGAAGCTTCCTTTTCAAATTACATTTAAAAAGATATCAAAAAATAAATATTTGTTAAATTCCTAACCAGAATTGATTAGCCAAATTTATTTTTAACAATATAGATGTAACATTTGCTATAAGAGAAAATAAAATCTCCTCTATTATATTGTAAATTCCAGAATTTATCAATAGAAAAAAATTCAAGCAATCAATGAAATTTGAAACATGATGTCATATATTAACTTTGTACAATAATTTGTTTTGCTTTCAGGATTTTTATTGTTTAATTTTTGATTTTGATAATGCCATTATTTTGATGCTCTCTTTTAGAGAAGTGATTTTACTATTCTTTACTTATTAATCAAGGGACTAGAATAGGTTCATCATTGAGCTTTTTAGCATCAAATTTTGTCTTCTATATGTCATTTTGGAGCTTCTAGATTGATGAATCATAATATCTTGTTTGATTTCCAATATTCTAGTGCTACATGAGACTAGTTTTTGTGTATATGCTTAGTTCACATATTCCTTTGTGCATTCTATTAATAAGACTCAACAAGCATGTGATCTTATGGATGACTTAGCATGGGTTTTGTTTCACTTACTCTCACAATAGTACTTGCTGTATATGCTTTATATATGCATGTTATATATAAAGTGGTGACTACTATATTTAACAGATTCTTATATAGGTATTTGGCTAGATAAGAAGAAGAATCAATTTAAGTTGTATGTGTTAGGAGACAATCTCCATCAAAAGATACCATGCTTAGTTTGAGATGGTAAAGGGATCTTAGGTCAATTTGCAGGGTTTAGTAGAGATACATGAACATTATATCCTTTTTCTATGGTTAGTCTCATAGATTCAAATATTTCCTCCTTATACCAAATACACCCTTTAGTAAAAAAAAGGGAGAACTATTAGAGGTTATAAAGAACTAGTGGAGCTATTATATCTCATAAATCACTTTTTAATCCATACCTTGTTGATAATTTCATGCCTATCATTAAGTGCTTGTCAAGGATAGATTGTGAGTATTTAAGAAATTGCTTTTAAGGTTATGATCTCTCTAGGATATTGAGAAAATTGTACAAAGTAGCTATAACTATAGCATTTTGGAGATTTGTCAATTAATGATCCAAATGCTAAACACTACTTAACATCTTACATTTTGGAAGGACATAAAGGGCTTTAGACCAATTACAATGGAGAATGTCTTACTTTATCTTTTTTGTTGTACCATTTTTCTTCAACTTATTTTTCAATTCTAGAAGTATCTTTACACACATGAATTTAGAGTTGTTGTATTCTCACTTCTAATAACATATGTATCTACATCAAATTGTAGTTGTTACACTAAGAAGCTATGAGAAAATATCTCTTTGCATTAATTATAGATCAAATTTTTTTGATAGGATTATCTTGTAGTGGATGCTAAGAAATTTTAATTACACTTTTGGTAGCACCTCAATTCTTTAGGGAGCTTGTGGAGGTAGATGTTGTTCCATTAGCAATCTTTCTATAGTTCAACTTATTGTCTTTCATACTAGGATAGATTTTCATAAGAGATTATTTAGTGCTTTTGATTCAATTGCAATATTCAAAAAGGAGAACCATAAGAACTCTTGTTTATCACTGCTAATTCTAGAGCTTTTTTAGCCGCTATAATGGATAGTTGGACAATTGTGCATTATTGACACCTTTTATTTCCTCTTATTTAGTGGTTGACTAGTTATGGAGAGGTTAGTGATGGAAGTGGAGGACAAGTAATTTTTATTTCTAAGTACTTTTATTGAGATGGTGTATCCTCAAAACACAAGATGATTTTTTATCTTTTGTCTTTATGCCTTTTGATTGAACTAGAAGTTTGCAATCTTCCTTGATTAACCTATATTCTCATATATTCTCAGTTTACTCAATATTATAATCCAGTTAATCCATTCATTTCTTGAGTTATTATTGCACATCTTTTCTCTTGTTCTTGCAAGAGTGCAAGCATATGAATACTAGCTCAATCATGAATAAGAGGATCCCAACTTGCACCAACTATTTTTTCTATAGCATTGGTCCACCTATTTGCATGTTCATTAATCACTTCTAAATAGAATTACCTTAGATACAAAAAGAGGTTTTGCCTAAGTTTAGTCAATCCATTGTTGTATTCTACACAATGCTATTAATGATGTGCTTTTTGCAATGATATAAGAATGTGAATATTTAACAGAGATAGAATGTTAATACACCCTGTAGATAATATGAGTCAGAGTAAATTTGTATATGATACAAGACAATTGAGTTATAATCGTAGATGTTGTACTTATAGATCTCTCTAAGATAGGATAATGCCATTTTAGTGAAGATGATTACCCATTATCTTGGATGTGCAGCAAGTAGGTAGCAATAGATAAGGTTTCCAAGTAAAGGGGTATGTAAGAAGCTAACTTCTTTATTCTTTTAGCCTCAGAGTTATATGGACAGTCTATATATAAGTTTGTCTAAGATTTGGCAAGAGTTTATCATATTAGCAAAAAATATATCACTTTTACAAAATGTAGTCATTGTTCTGCAAAGAGCACCGGCTACACGATATATAGGACAATCGTCACTCTAGGTGATAGGGGATGTCTCCTTGTATTCTCCCAACCATACATAGGTGATATTATTTACATAGTTTTAATATCTTAAGCGCAAAAAGACAAATCTCCAATTATCATCATGCTATAGAAGCTTAGCCCGTATTTTCCTTGTGAGGCTTGATGATAGTCTCATCCTTTTTGCCACCCTATGCTACCCTATGCATGCCGGGGTCTGCTACATACATCTGCACGTAAACTGTCTAACAATGCCATGAACAATACTTTTGACGGGCACTCAGGTTGACATATTAGGAGCTCGTGGAGACCCCAACATGCAGAACTTACATTAGCAGACATGTCTCCCTGAATGACGGCGTCAACGACCCCAGTGTAGCTTGGACTGTGATCGAGGCTTCATAACATATGTCCTTCTTGTCGTGGAAAAGTAGTGCGATACTTGTATTTGCTTTGAAGCGGGCGTTGAGCTGCATGTTTTCCGTCGATTCCAAGCTCGAAATTTCTACCAATATAACATTCTTCACTGATCCGTCTCATGATTAGTCCTAGATCCCACCGTAGTCTAACTCCTACGCCTCCTCTGGAACAAAAGAAGCGAGGAAGTTCATAACGTAGCAGCGTCAACCGGGGATAACGAAGGCTCAGAAATCCTATTTCAAGACCGTCAGATTGCACAAATCGAAAGCGGCTCAGATTGATTGAAGGTGATAGAGAAGAGCTCATGATCGAAACAAGAAAGAGGGGAGATGAAGATCAAATAACTCTTAAAAGCTTTTGTGATCTGCTTAGATAGAGTAGTTCTCTACGGGAAGATATTCTGAGTTGAAGAAGGATAGAGAAGAAAAAGAGTCTATTTTTATTATAGTCAATTTATAAGAAAAGAACCAAAGAGGGGACAAAATGGAGTCAACAGCATACCAGAAATATCAAATTAGCTTCTTGTGCAATATACATAGTTGGTCGATATATTGTTCTGTGAGGACTAGATTTGATCGATATGTCAATGTTCAGATTTCTATACTTTGTGTACTTGACTGTGAAAATGAGGGACGGAACTCATCTTTTATAGATCAATTTGGAAAGCTTTCAATCCTGCTTCAGAATTTCTCTCCACATCCGGGAAAACCGAACATGCTTCGAGCATTATCTCGGTAGCATCCAAATTGGAAGCATGACCCAAACTCGGGCTTGGACACAAATCAGGACAACTGTTTGGAGACGTAAGAAGATCCATGCAAAAGCCAGATCACAACCAAATATGCAACTACAGCACACGATGCCCTTAAAAAACGACTTGATCGGTTGTGTGAGATACGATAAAACATTTGCGTCTACGGAAGCTTCATGAAAATGGAAGAATAAATTTTGTAAGTTGTGATTACTTTGGTAGTCGAAATACAAAAATACATTCTTATCCATTGTGCGGGATTCCACATGCAGGAACACGGACAAATGTCTTGGCACATGTATGATGGGACCACAAGATACTTGGAAATCTTTCCCACTTCTGGTTTTCGGACCGAAATCACTGAAGAAGCGCTTGTACCGATGATAATGGGATGGATGTCGGAGAGAAGGAGACGAAAAGACGAGGTCAAATTGGTCATGGTTTTGTCCTTAATTGACATCGAAAGTGGACCTAAGAAGACCGAATAAGCCAATTCTCATCGATGTAGTGGTGCAGTAGCCATTTGGACTGGTGATAATACTCCCGTGATCGAAGAGTCAGTTGTCCTCTAGCTCGAAATCAGAATAGAAGTTTCGACAGCGGAATAATGACAACAATAATAGTTTGGACAATTGGAAGTTGGGATTATGGGAGATCAGAACTCGCAACGTACGATAAGTTCGATGACTTGAGGGTAGCCATGTGAGATATCGAGCAGTTCACGTCGTCCTTGCAATAGTCCTCAGCAAGGAGTATTAGTTGCAGGAAATGGGGCCAAAAAGGACGAGATGATTTAGATGGGGAAGTGCAGGAGTAGAGAGGAGGGAAAGGGTTAACGGAGGGGGTAACCGGCAGCCGCAAACTGCATGGGCCGGCGGTTTGAGTCGCCGGGAAGTGAACTTCGCGATGACCTTTTTACAAAGAACCGAACGAACGAACGAACGCCGCCGACTTCTTTCTATGAATTCGAGACGAGTGGTGGGGGGGATTGATGGAGATACTGTTTAGAGTTTTCGAACTTTGGGGGTAAATGCAAGCTGCTCGGGGGAGCGGATCAGTCAAGATCCGTAGAGAAATGGTTTTGTCCCAACAGGGACGAAAGGGATGGCTGGCTGGCTGGGACAGTTGGTTTGTTTCTTGGCACCGTAATTGGGCACCGGGAATGGGCTATGTTTGCTGGGAAGGATGTGTAGTTCGTGTTTAGGTCGGGGGAAATTCAAAGCCGGGGGAAGGGTGTGGATGACAATAATAAGTGGGATTGGACATGTAATGTGTCCGGACATATAGAGGTAGCTGGTTGCTAATGGAGAAGTGGGTTTTACATCTGGGAGTGGCCGGGTGGTGTTCTACTACTTACTTATTTGTGGGTGTTGGAGGAGTCCAAGTTCGAGGAAGTAGTAATAATAAAGCTGATCAGGCCACTGGAAGTCACTGTACGCCGATAGAATTGCCATTAACACGGCAACCGTACCCAGTGGGAGTAGGCTGGGCAATTGAATGCATGAGATTCTGCCTGTCCAGTCTGCCTCTCTGACTATTATAAGCTCTCTCCTCAGATGTATTTCCCCAGCTCTCAGTCCCATTTCCTAGCAGCCCAGCAGCCCAGCAGCAGCAGCTCAGCTTTCTCGTCTCTCACTTTCTCCCTTCTGCTCGTTTGCACAGTCCCGGCAGCTGCTGTTGCTCCCTGTCTGTTTGTTTTCTGCCTGGGTTGTAGGAAGAAGCCATAACTCGCGACTTCGACCTCCATAGCACTTGAGAGTGGGCCTTAACATATATGATGTACGCTTCCACCTCTGTTACTGGCACGCCACGAGCCGCAAGAGAGAGGAACCAATCGGGCAGTGCGGTTGGCAGTTCTTAAACTCTCTCTCCGTCCGGCCTGACCGGTGTAGAGTGCGAAGACCGCGACGTATGTCACCCCGAAACAGGAAAGAACGCAAAGAGCACCCCATCTCCTCCCGCAGCACAGTTGGCATTGTAACAGTTCTGAGCCTTTTGGCTCGTAACCTCCTTCATCGGTCCTGACCGAGCTCTCTCTTCTCTCGAAACAAATACAAGTCTTGAAAGGACGGAGTGAGAGACGAGGCTGAATCTTTCTCCCACAGGACAGATTGAAGGGACGGAGGAGATTTATTGGCGTGGTTGAAGACGAATGGTAGTCTGAGGGAGATTGTCAAAACAGCGACGCAGTCGACAACCACAGGAGAGGAGGAGAAGATAGTACATTTGCAAATCATGGGCAAACTGGGGAAAGCGAAAGCAAATGGACATTGTGCGTTTGAAGAGGTATACAAGTGCAGTTCGGAGAATAGAAAGACTCAAACGATTGTGGCGGACTTGGATGGTACAATGCTCTTAGGCCGAAGTTCCTTCCCATATTTTATGCTAGTGGCATTCGAAGCCGGGGGCTTTTTACGAGCTTCTGTCCTTCTCCTCCTCTCACCTCTAGCGTGGATTCTATACCACTACGTTTCCGAATCTGCTGGGATTAAGCTTCTATGTTTTGTGTCCTTCGTCGGCCTAAAGGCCCGGAGAATTGAAATCGTTTCTCGTGCCGTACTACCGAAGTTCTACTCCGAAGATGTACACCCGGAGACATGGAGAGTCTTCTCCTCATTCGGCAAAAGTTATGTACTTACTGCGAATCCACGAATCATGGTCGAGGTCTTTGCGAAGGAGTATCTAGGAGCTGATGAGGTGGTCGGGTCCGAGATTGAAGTCACCAGGGGAGGCCGAGCTACTGGCTTCCTCAAGTCACCAGGGGTCTGCGTTGGAGACAACAAGGCCACGGCCCTTCGGAACAAGTTTGGGGACTTCCAACCTGATGTTGGTCTCGGCGACCGAGAAACTGACCACCCTTTCATGTCTCTTTGCAAGGTCAGCTGCAAGCACAACCCGCGTGTCCTCCCTTAGCATGCCTTAATATATTTGTCATTGACTTCCACACAGAGCATGTATTGAGAGAAGGCGCACATTCACTTTCTCATGCAGACGTGAAGTTTGCCGACTAGCCATCGTATAAAACTGAACTGGTCCGTATTCAGATCTACTACGGAAGCGGAATCGTCACTCCATAGACATCTTTTTGCTTCTGTCAAAAAGTGACGTAGCTTTTGGAGATTAAAAGTTTGATCTTACATCGACTGCCTTGGATCTAACCTCGAATTTCTTTGGTCCAATCGCTAACCCAGACATGTGCTCATTTATTGGATAACCTTAGGGAGAGGTGGAATCACGAGAAATCATAGATCGAACGGTGAAGTTACTCAGTGGCGCGCTGCTCTTCTTCTTAATGCTGACGTCACTGATATAACTTGGAAACGGCCGTTTGACATGGTGTCATGAGTGAATTCCGTAGTCTCCATGTGTTAAGTCCCTCACTGCGAATGTATCGATCAGAAAGAGAATCTGAAATTTCGTTTGTATGAAAGGATTCTGTTTAAGTGGTTTTGGGAAACGGTATTTACTCGGCAGAAGCAATTCAATTGACAGAAGAACCTGCGGATTCGGAGTGTCTTAAAAGACGGTCTTTTAGATACTCTGATCTATGTGGAGACATGAATTTAGTGCACAGTAGACTGCAGAGTGTTCCTGTAGATGACGAGGGACAGGTCGTGGTAATATCTTTCGGGTGTATTATTTTGAGCACTAATGACTTTGTAATATATGTCCGCGTTTGCAGACAGCGTACATTGTCCCCGAGGAGAAGAACCTGCAGCCCCTCCCGAGGGATCTGCTTCTGAAGCGGATGGTTTTCCACGACGGCCGATTCGTCCAACTACCAACTCCGGGAGTCGCATTAATCTGCCTCTTATGGGCCCCCATCGGTTTCATCGTTGCTGCATTTCGCATAGCTCTGGGCTTGTTCCCCTTCACCTGGGCTCTGACCTTCCTCCGGATGACCGGTGCCCGAGTTATTGTCAAAGGAACTCCTCCCAAAGCCGTGCAAGATGGTAGGCTCGGAGTGCTTTTCGTGTGCAGTCACCGGTGCATGTTGGACCCGGTGATGCTCTCCATTTCCCTCCGTCGAAGAGTCTGCTGTGTTACATACTCCATCTCCCGAGTATCTGAGATGATGTCCCCAATTCCAACCGTAGCTCTATCAAGGGACCGGGATCAGGATGCCGCTATGATCAAAAAGCTTCTCGAGGTTGGCGATCTGGTCATCTGTCCCGAGGGCACCACTTGTAGGGAGCCTTTTCTTCTGAGATTCAGTTCTCTGTTTGCCGAGCTCACGGACAGAATTGTCCCTGTGGCTTCCAGCAATCAGATGGGGATGTACTATGGGACCACAGCCACTGGGTGGAAGGGAATGGATGCCTTCTTCTACTTCATGAATCCGAGGCCGCTGTACGAAATTACGTTCCTAGATCAACTCCCTCAGGAGCTGACCTGTGCTGGAGGTAAAACCAGCCACGAAGTGGCAAATTACGTCCAACGGGTCATTGCAGGAGCTTTGAATTTCGAGTGCACCAATCTCACGAGGAAGGACAAGTACTTGGCATTGGCAGGAAACGATGGATCCGTGCCCAGAAAGCAGCAATCCTCTCCCATATCAAGTTCTGTTGTGATTGAGAAGACCGACTAGATATATCATATATCTCGTGGCCTGGTACTCGAGTTTCTTCTTCTCCCCTACCACGAAGCTCAAACCTCAAGTTCAACCGAGGAGTACTGTCTCGGCTACCGAGGCTATCATGGATCCATGGTTCTAAAAGTCTTAGTCTGTTGCTAATGTCATGTACTGTACGCTGACCTACACTACCCAATAGGATTACAAATGGTTAAACCAATGGAAATGGTCTCTTATAGGCCACCATCACCAATCACATCAATCATGAGATCGTCTGGTGGGTTCTCAAAATGATTCTGGAGTCTGTCAAATCTGGAATTACTACTACAAATGTTATTATCACTAATATGTAGACATCAAGTTGGAGCCAGTGACCGATCATGATGTCTCGTTTGTATATGGAGATTATTGACGAGGAAGAGGAGTAAACCGAGAGACTTTTGGGGTCCTGTCTAGCTTGGATTAGCTTCAGAAGATGAAGAAGAATCGAGGTAGAAAGTTCATCAGGAAATTGGTACATATTGATTTCTGCTGAAGAGCCCGGTGTTGTTTTGAGTAGTGGTTAGTGGTTAGTGACAAGTTATGAGGGGGATCCATCACATCACCTCCCTTGCCTGTCGGTGCCGAGCCCACAAACTGGACAACTACCACAGTAGGAATTGAACTGATCCCAGCTCGATGCTGCCAGCAGTTGTTTTCCGTGGATGGATTCATATAACTATGTCGTGCACCAAGTGTAGACGCATAGACACATAGGACGCATATTAGCTGTAGATAGACGTCAGGCTTTGATATCATGACAGATGATTTGTAAGTGATTTTCGAACGCTTGTCGATCCCGCAGCTTCTCGGTCTAGACCAAGTGTCTATGACTTGTACGTACCAATTTGATCTTCGAAAGAATGCTCAATCGAGCTGTTTTAAGAGTTGCTGGTCATGCTCTCTCATTTATGTGATCGCATTATGAGCTTGTACCATTCTTTCCATGCGTTTCAAATGTGTCCAGTACTCTTGCTGAGTCTGTTATGGAAGTAATGTTTGCTCTGCCGTGCCCTCAACATGGTCTAGGTCCGTCTTCTTCCGTTCTGCCTGACATGCAAAATCCTGGACGAGTGAATGCTTTGGCGAGTGAATTTTAGCGAGTTTCTTCAGTCGAGGAGCAACTTCTAAGCTCTGAGTAGCAACAGAAAGGCGGAAGTTATCTTTCTCATTGCTTTCCTTTCATCTGCTTTATAGGCAGACAAGCCGTGCCAGTGGCGCCGTTGACGAAAGTTAACTTCAGATCATAACCTGCTCAAGAAACTAGCTGTTCTGGTGGTTCTAGCTCGGTGCTCGGCCGATGCCGTTTATAAAGATATGAATTAACTTGGTCAAAAGACATTTGGAGACTGCAGAGAACGAAGTCGAGCGCACATTCAATTCAAGTTTCTCAATCGGAGGTCAATGTGAGATCAAATCCCCAGCAGCACACAGACAAAACCTAAAGAAAGTGGCTCCGATAATCGGGATATGTTTCCTTTTCTCTCCTTTGCCTGCAGTTTGAGGGAGCCACAAGTGAATTATGTGCAGTTTAAAGCGCTTTTGGCACCAATATTACGACGGCAAACTATCAATGCTTCAAAAAACTCTCCATGGCTTAGACAAAAGCTTCGGTGTGCAGAGTGATGCTTATCTCTGATGAACCATCCCGTTCTTATCAAATCAAGGGTCTGCATCCTGGACTGCTGGGCCCCATTTAGTTGGTAGCTAGCCCACCCACCCACCCACCCACAACATAGACTTTTTGGACCGAAATTAGTTCATGATCGTGCCAGGTATGGCATCTTTGCCGAGGAAGCACCATTTCTGCAGGCTCCGGAACCACATACATCAGAAGGACTCGTCCACCAATCTGTCTATGGACGAATGGGTGAAACACTGTTGAGAAAGACGTCTTCGTCAGATCCGTTAGAGCTTGGGCAGCCCTGATCGGCTCACACCATGCATGCTTGTCAGGCTGGAAAATTGCCTTCGCATGTTCAGTTGCAATCAGCCTTGGTTCGGGTCGATCTAACTCAGAAGCCGATGGGTTGATATTTATCCAGATGCCTTGTTTTGGATCTTGATCCCAAACATAGTTCAATCCTTGTATACAGGATAGCAACCCGAGATGTTGAACTGCAGGCTCATCCTCTTACGTCGATCCTGGTTTATAAAGCGTGTACTTAAACTACCATAACAAGAGGAAGGTTGGCGGGAACAAGATGTTCTTCCCACATTAATTTAAGGAGCCAAAGTTCGTGACACTCACTGCATTTTAGAATCACCATGAATGCAGGAAAGGGAACTGATCCTTGCACTCCGTAACTCCACCACAGAGTCAGCGGGTCTCGTGCTACAACTATGACTTTTACTAGGGAATCAATTTGCCTACGTGAATCTGATCCCTTACACTCACTACCTCCATCACAAAAGCAGTCAGTCTGCAGTCCAGCCATGAATTTCATCGTTTGCCTCAGGTGATAATGCAATCTGATTATTGCATAATCACTTCAGTGATGTTAGTTTTGATGTTATTACAGTGATGTTAGTTTCGAGGTGATAATGCAATCTGCATTATCACCTCAAGATTAACATCACTGTACTGTACATTATCTGCATAGTCTGGCTACGTAGCGGGAGGAAAAGATTCTGAAATTCTTTGACTACATAATCTTAAATCCTAGCACTTACGCTTTACGAATCCCTGAAACTTCAGCCCTTGAACTCACTACACAGTAACTGCATCGCAAGATCCGTGGGTTTTGTACCCAGCTCTGAAACTGTTACCATGACAGAGATGCACATGATCACCCTAGTGTACTCAATCTGCAAATGTACTTAATCTCATCATAAATAAGTCCACTCGATTCCTTGGTACTGCCAACTCTATTCGCTCATATTCATTTGCGTGATAAATTGTAACATTATTTCGCTCACACCTGTGTGTTTGACCATTCAATCGTGACTCAACTTCTCCTACTGTATCAAACTTTTGCTCAATCGAGAAGTGATTGAGCACACACCTTTTCACTGATTTAAGAAAAGAGAATTCTGCTATCAAAAAGGGTTTCACGTGGTTATAAATGGATTTGAGTGAAAGTGGAGATGAGTGAATCAAGCTGGCAGAAGTATTCGGATCGGTTTGCTCTCTTTTCTCTAAATTCAATTGGAATAGCTTTGCTCATGACGAGATCGAATGGAAAAAGGCGACCGCGCAGAGAACACGAAGGATGGGAAGACCCCATCATGCCGTACAAGGTAAAATGGGACTAGGCACCATAGATTGACATCATCCTCTTAGTCTATATTACAAATTTGCCCTACTGCACCTAAGATGTAAACGCTGTTCACATTAAAAATTACCACGACGAGCGAAGTCTTTAATGCGCGAATTAACGTGAAGCACTGAAATAGACTCATGTGAAACCTACGTGCACCGCACCTCACTCAGCACCCCCTAATTACAGTACTCACACAACTCGAGGCATGCGGTGTCCCCCTGCCTGGCTAATGGCAGTTACTGTCTCTCGATAACCCAGGTCAACGGTCAGACAGCAACGACCGGTATTTATGAACCTGCCTACCTAGCTCTAGATCATTAAGGCGAGTATTGTATGCTAATCCCTTTTACCACAGAGATGGAAAAGATCACACCCGTAGGTTTTGCTCACAGACTTAACCGCACTTCAAGTTTGCAGAACGAGTTAACGACCCTGTCAGTTTAACCGGAGTTTCATTTTACATGACTCCAAGCGATTAGTCGCTTGCCACAAATGGTGGCAAGCTTAGTTTGTCATCGTCGGAGTCTTTTTATTCTATGAAAGGGTTTTAAAAATTAAATTTACGGACATTAAAATATTATTTTAAATCAAAATAATATTTTTATTTTATAAATATTTTATAAAATGGATAAAAAAAACAATCGTAGGAAAGATAAGCGTCTCATTGATGGGGTGTTGTCTACAAATTTTGATAACTCGAAAAAACTCGGTATGTGAGAAAATTTCGAATAAATTCATTAATATCCGGATCCCTTAAAATATTATGAATCATGATTTTAGTAACCAATAAAATTTTATATAGATACTAATCTCTTTATATAAATTCACGTAGCACCCCATAAGACTATTCAAGAGAAAAGAATTATAGAGTATTTTTGGGTACCATAAAACGATATTTAAAACCCCTAAGTGTTTGACAATCGACCATTAACACAACACAAATAACACGAAGCCTTACACTGTTCTTCAATTCACTTATTCATTAACAACTCATTAATCCTTTGACCCAATAATTTTTTTTTCAAATAAATCCAAATTTAAAATGATTGAGAAAGGTGACCGTGTAGAGAACACGATGGATGGGAAGACCCCACCAAGCCGTACACAAGAGAGAAGAAAAAGGTAAAATGGTGCTAGGTCCCAATAGAGTCTATATGAGAAATCTGCACTCTTGCACCTATGTCATGTCATTTGTAGTGTCGCATCTAGATTGCTCATCATTGGAATTGCAGTGATAGTAGTTAGAGGTATTTTAGCAATCACTCATAGACTACTTTCCAATGGTCAGATTTCATATTTGGGGTATTGACTTCTTGGTGGAGCTCACCATCACTTTGCACCGTTTGCACCGTTGGGTGTGCCATCATCGGGATTGTTAGGGTTTCAGACCTCGAGTCCAAGGGTATACTTTCAAAGTGTAGCTCCAGAGAGCTCACTTCTCTGATGTTGAGACTTTGAGTTCCTGGCTATGGTGGATAGAGGTTGACGAGCATCACTTGGATTCTCTAAGCTAGAGTGGGTGTGGCTTGACTATAATCAGTGCCTAGTTGTTGGTAGTTTATAGAGTGACGGATCAAATACTGATTTGAGTTGAGTTGATTCGAGTGGTGTAAACAAATTTATTATATCAGAGAAGTGAAGTTAGGGGAAAATTGGGTGCAAGAACTACAAGTGTTGGTGGTATCTCCAAGCTCGGTGGATTGTTGGTAGCTCAATTGAAGTTCAAGTTTTCCCTGGTGTGCAGAAGCTCGTTGATTGATGCAGATTTGGCAGTAAGGTAGACGTTGTGCGGAAGCACTGGTCAAATTTTGAGCATAGAGAAGCAACTTTTGAGTAGTGGTTGTGATTTTGAGCTCAAGAGGTGAAAGCAAGACCAATTTGTTACAAGTTGTGCTCAAAAAGTGAAATTGAAGGTGGAGTTGTGAACCTATCCTTGTGAATTTGTGATTTGGCAAAACCTATCATTTCAATTTGGCCCGAGTGGAGAGTTAGCGGAGGATTTGGTGGTCAACAAACTTTAGGGTTTATGTCAGATTTTTACTAGAGTTTATGTTAGATTTTGGCCAGATTTCAAGGAGTTTCGAAGTGGCAGATTTTTTGCCAGAGTTGGAGGAGTTTTGCAGATTTAGAGGAGTTTTGCCAAATTTGGAGAGGGTTCAAAGTGGTAAGAAGAAAGGGCTGCATTTTGAGACTTTGAGGCATAAGGCTGTGGGCCATGAGAGGCTACGAAGGTCCAACAAGCTAGCTTGTAGCCCCTATGCATGAGGCTACCTAGTTTAGACTAGATCTTGATCATTGTTTGGCAAAATCTGTCCATCTTACTACATTGTACATAATAGGGCTTGACCCTTAGATCTTTGGTTCCTAGACTAGTGCTCTATCCAATTGGCCCACCTCACTTGTTGTCATAGTGACTGGCCCATTATCATTTATACACTTATAGCTTTGGCTAGGAGAGGCAGTTTGATCCCATTCTTGGGGATCCTGGTAGCTTAGGATGTAGATAGGAACTCCTATTATGTCAAATGGCAAATGGTGACAGAGTCAATCCCGTATTGCTTTATGAGATGGACGATTTTTGTTTAGATTTCTTATGATTGAACCCCTTCTATTCTCTACTTCTTGTTTGTGCACCATGTTTGTGTGAGGTGCCTTGAATTTAGAGCATTGGTGCTTTGGTGTGCTCTTGAGGTGAGGCTGGAGTGATGACTTGCAAACCTTGAGAGTGCGTGTTGTGATGGCAAGTTACAAGTCGCTCTTTCCCCAAGTGTAGTTGTCTCAGTTAGAGTTACATTAGTAGGTAGTGTTTTGTTGATATTGGCACTTGGTGGTGCTTAGTTGGTATTGGTATTTGGTGGTGTTGGTTCTTGGTGGGGTACTTGCAGTTGTGGTTGCGGTTGGCGGTTTGTGGTTACTTTGTCACAAGGGAGTTCTTTGGGGATTCCAGAGGAGATAGCCTTGCAATACATAGTGAGTTTACTCGAAGTGGTGCTAGGTATCAGCCAATATCTTAGGTCCTAGTGAGGGAGGAGATTGACTTTGAGTTGGAGTTTGATACAAGTCATTCAATTGAGAGTGCCAACTCATTCAATTAAGAGTGCTCTTGGTGTGTCCGCACCATTGTTGTGGGACATGGACAAGATTTATGGGGCCTCTAAAGGCCCTAGGCGTTACTTTGGTAGAATGGGTACCATTGAGTTGAATGACTTCATCCAAGAGTTCAATAGTTGGTGTGATCTGTAGCAGATGTGCAACTCGACTTTGTTCACACCCTTCATGGCATGGAAGTGCTTGTTTCAACATTTGGAGGGTCCACCGATGGACGACTACCATGAGTTTAAGAGAGCTCACTTAGAGGAGATTGAGTTATGGAGACAGTATTGGTCTCTAAACTATGTCTCCATTACTTCAAGCTTAGTTTCTAGGGGTAGATTGGTTGTACCCATGAGTTCTAGCTTAAGTAGCGCTGGTGGAGCTAGTGGAGGTGCACTAGCTAGAGATAGTGCTACTACAAGTGGAGGGATCACTACAAGAGGTGGTGTGATACCAAGGTTTAACCCCATGGTAGAGTTCTTCTAGTGTTTGAGGCAGAACTACTAGGGAGTGCGGACTGACAAGCTAAGGAGCTTGCAGGAGTTCTAGTGGAAGGCAGTAGAGAGCCTACACTATTGCGAGGAATGTTCGGTCTCGAGGGTGCGCCAGGCACATGGCTGCTTGTGCTCAGTTGTCCCTATTATCTTCTTTTGGATTCTTCTTGTTGTCCCATGGTGGTCGGTCTCAAGGTTGCACTGGCGCCTGGCTGCTAGTGACTAAATGGCTTTATTATCACTGGCTCACACCTTGCTATTTAGAGACCTATTTTTGCACTCCTATCTGGTCAACAATCCTCTCTTTTTGGTTCCCAAGTTGGTCTTGTCTAGAATTATTGTTTGTCCAGGTTCACTAGCTAACATTCGAGTTAGTTAGAGATGGGTTTATATTTAATGGGATGACAATGAATTTGTGTCTGACAAGTCATAACCCATAAGCCAATTTCAGATCAACATGGCTAGACAGTGAGAAGGATTCCTCCCTATGCAGCATGACTAGGAGCTCCTAAAATAGAGTCCTCCTTGACACTCTCACAAGTTGATATGTACACATTTAATCATGGAGAACCACAGATACATCACATCACCAGCCTTGCAATTTATAACATTGGAGAGAAATTCCCAACTCTAGACCAAACAAGGATCACTTAAGTTCCACTATCCAAGCAAAACAGAAGGTAGAATCAACCAAGACCCATTCCCTATCTCTTACAGTCCGTTGCCTTCCTGTCTCATCATAGCTATCTCATGAGACACCTCAGGTCCTCCCTCTGTCCGGTCTCTCCTTTGGGAGTTCTCCTCTGTTCCTCATTCTTCATTTATTCTAGTTCAAGGCACCAACAAACTTCAAAAAATGCTCTCTCTCACACACCTTCACTCCTGATCAGGGCAAACTCTCCAAAATCTCTCCCTTTCTTCACTCTCTGTCCAGGCCAAACCTTCAAAAATTGCTTTGCTTTCCCTGTCCAAGTTCCTGTCCTTGACCAAGCACCAGCAAAATTCAAAAATACTCTCTCTCACACACCTTCACTCCTTATCAGGACAAACTTCCAAAGCCTCTAACTCCTTCACTTCTGCCCTGTCACAAACCAAGCACCAGCAAAACTCAAAAAAAAACTCTCTCTCACACACACCTTCACTGTCCAGGCCAACCCTCAAAAACATCTTGCTTTTTTCCTTCACTGTCCAGACCAAACCTTCAAAAATTGCTTTGCTCTTCCTGTCCTTGACCAGGCACCAGCAACCTTCAAAAAATACTCCTCCCTCTATTTCACAGTCGAGGACCTAATCCTTCAAAAATTTCCCTCAGCTCCTCATTCTTCATTCAGTCTAGTTCAAGGCACCAACAAACTTTGAAAATGCTTTCTCTCACACACCTTCATTCCTGACCAGGGCAAATCCCAAAAATATCTTGCTTTCTTCCTTCATTGTCCAGGCCAAACCTTTGAAAATTGCTTTCTCTCCATGTCCCAGTTCTTGTCCCTGACCAGGCCACTAGCAAAATTCAAAAATACTCTCTCTCACACACCTTCACTCCTAATCAGGACAAACTTCCGAAGCCCTAACTGCTTCACTTCTGCCCTGTCACAGACCAAGCACGAGCAAAACAAAAAAAAATAAAATCTCTCTCACACACACCTTCACTGTCCAGGCCAACCCTAAAAAATCTCTTGCTTTCTTCCTTCACTGTCCAGGCCAACCCTCAATAATTGCTTTGCTCTCCCTATCCCAGTCTTGTCCACCTGTCTAGGCACCAACAACCTTTGGAAAATCTCTCATGTCTCAGTTCTTGTCCACCTGTCCAGGCACCAACAACCTTCAAAAAATCTCTCTTGTCTAGGTTCATGTCCACTTGTCTAGGCCAAAACTCAAAAATCTTCCTTTTTCTTCTTCTTGTTTATCTATCCAAACCAAAACTCAAAAATGTCCCTTTCCCTTGTCCCTTCCTCAAAACAGCCCCTCTCAAAACCCTTTTCTCCTTCTTTTCTTCATTACCCATAATTAAAAATGCTCAAAGCTCATTTGATTGAAGCACCAAATCTAACTTCGGAGACCTTTTGGCTCAAGAAGAAAAATGCATCAACTAAAATACTCTCACACGTATTATTTGTTCAAATGACACTGAAGCATAATTGCAAGATTCCAATACAATTAACAAGCCACGGTTGGCATATCACAAAATTAAGCTCCAAGTGTTGTGTAACACAATGAAACTCTCGAGCTTGGGTATCACAAAGGAAAACTCTAGAGCTCACTAAATGGCACCAACTCTCTATGAATCATTTTCCCAACAACAACGCGAGGCATACACTTGTATGAGGCAGCTGATCAGTTTCACCCAGGAAGTTATTGAGGCCTTAGCAGCACAATTTTGGTATGGGATTGGACAAGGAGTTGAGACGTAGAGGTGGTGATGCTACGTTGTTACAGGCTACTTCACCCACTTTGGTAGTGGTCTTTGGTTTGGTTGAGCATATTGAGCTCAACATGGTGGAGGAGAAAGTGGTGATATCTGGATTTGGTAGGGAGACCTCATCCACAACTGTAACTTCTTTTAGAGTGCAGCAAAGTGCACCAAGTCTAGTTGGTTTTTGAGGACAGGGTGGACAGCCTAGGTCCTATGAAGCGAGTGGAAGGCCTATTGTAGTTAGACCCTTACCTTCATTTTTGGGTCAGCAGCAGCCAGTGAGTAATGGTGTTGCTTGTTGGACTTGTAGTGGACCTCATCATAGGAGAGAGTGCCCTCAAGGTAGCGGACTTGATATCTCTGGTGCATCACAACCAGCATAGAGACATTGTGAGCATTGCCATAAATTTGGTCACACTAGTGACCGATGCTTTGACCTACACTTGGAGTTACATAGTGGTAGGGCTGCCATGGCAAGTGGTAGAGGAGCTCCAATTCATGGAGGATAAGGTGGTGGTAGAGGATCTACACCTAGTAGGGGTGTAGTACCTACTCTTACTTCTGATACAACTACGACTACTTGGATTGAGCAATTGGGGCAAAGATTGGCTAGTATGGCCATTGCTTAGAGGAGATCAGATTTGAGTGTTGAGGCTTCTACCTCATATGTTGGTGATAGAGATGCTTTGGACTTCATGTGTAGATCAGTATAGGTGGATGTATTTGCAACAGTGACTAGGAGTGCAGTACATGCTCTAGAGCTTAGAGGAGCATCAGTAGAGTTGGATCCACAAAGAGGAGAGGTTGGAAGACTGGTCAGACTTTCCTAGTCTTTCATGCTCTCTAAGGCCCTACAGACATCATCCATGACTCCTAAATGTCCTAGTGCAGGTGTGGTAGGTGGTGATAGAGTGCATGATAGACTACCTGCTAGTTAACCACCTACAACTACACATACTAAGTCTAGTATAATGTTGGGGCCGGCTCAGCTGATTATGCGCTATCCTTTATTTTCAGCCAATGACATGTGTACATTGTGAGTTGACCCAACCCCAATGTTCAGATTGGTTGGCCTGCTTTGTAAGAGTAGGGATGATGTGGTTCCTTCTTCTAGAGTAGAGGTGGTTGATAGTGGAGCTGACTTGGTTGAGGAGCATGGGATCCGCTCAACAACCAATGGTTTAAGGTAGGCAGCAATGGCTAGATTGGAGGAGTTGCCAACTAGACCAACCTTTGAGAAAGCACGGTTAACACTTGGTGTTGTCCTATTGGATAACCAAAGGGAGATTTTCCATCTGGTGGGACCTTTAGGGAAGGTCTATACACCACAAAGAGTCTTTATTAGACTCTCTTTGCGCAACCTCTTATGTTGGGGAAGGCTGTAGTTGTCGGTCTGGAGTTATGGAAGACCAATGTGGAGAGGTATCCATTTCAGATCCGGACATCTCTAGGTGGTGGTTTGACACAATACATCACATGTGAGGAGCTTGTGTCCAGGTTTAGTGTGGTCACTCGATTGATAGCTTGGTGGTGAGAGCTCAAGTTATTGGAACAATAGTTGAGTCATATGATGTGCTAGTTGGTGGAAGAATGCTATACTGCATGGGTTTTAGTATCAACTATTGGGAGGAGACAACCTCCTATAGACTAGGTTGGCAGTCTAGTGAGGGACGAGTATGTTGCCTACCAATATGCTTCAATAGTGGCAATCTTGGCTCACTACATACTGAGACCATGGCAACATCAGTCTAAACTTTTAGTGGTGTTCTTACTTGGCCTGATGACTTATTGGAAGGGAATGCCCATGCAGAGGATACTCCAATACCAAAGGAGATCACTTGGATTTGGAGTACAAGTGGGATTGTTCCATCCACCTTGGATGTTCCATTGTGGAGTTTGGAGGATGCATTGTAGTGGCATGAAAATTGGTTGGTGCAATAGGCTTAGAGTGGAGCCTTTGTACCACCATGAGATGAGTGTGAGGATGAGCTTCCAGAGTTGATTACCTTGACAACTCTGGATACCACACTCATTGCTTGGACGTATCCAATAGAGGGAGTATGTCTACTAGAGTTGTTTGGTGGGATTGGCACCAGACTAGCTACGGTCCTATAGGCGGGTATAAAAGTACGGAGGTACTTGTATGTGGAGAGAGATGAGACTACTAGGCAAGTCTCTCTCCATCATGTGGCACACTTGACCTATTGGTATTTTGAGTTATTACCTATGTAAGTAGTCAGGGATTACCAAAAGGCCCTATTAGTAGACATTTCCTTACTGGGGGCGCATGATCTGGAGCAATATAGGCCTATTCATTTGGTGATTTTTGGATGGCCATGTTAGGGACATACACATGTTGGCCTAGGTCTAAGTCTTTAAGATCCCTATTCTAGTATGTTTTGGGAGATGTTATGAATACTATGACATCTCTAGGTTGACCAGTCTATTTCTCTAGCTTACTTACATCAATCCCTTTAATGGATGATTCTCGTACTCAGGTGCTAGCGAGTACACATCAGGTCCATTCTTGGATGGGACTTGTTGTTTTGTTAGATGCAGCTAGAGTGGGATCACGGTTCATCATCTTTGTCTTTGGTGGATGAACCTCTTACCTAGAGAGGTTCTACTACGTGCATATGATGGGATTCAACGACTAGACCACATCATTGTTGATGACATCTTGGATGTTGGGCATCAGTCTCAGATAGCGGTAGTGGCTGATAGTTCACCACTATGGAAGTGGTGAACTTAGTTAGATAGCCTAGAGCCACTTTTCCCACACTAATGAGTTTCCTAAGCTCTTGTGCTTTTCACGAGGGAGGTCATGGACTTGTTTGGGACTCACAATTCCAATAGTTGGTGGAGCCTAATGCCGATGAGAGAGAGCATGCAATGGGTTTTCACATTGGTATTACCGCTGTTCCAACAATGTCAGAGGCATCCAAACATCAAGTGTTAGGTCAGGCTATGGATTTGAACAGTTTGCTTTGGATTATGAGCCTTGGCTTGTAAGAGCAACATAGGATGCGCTTGATAGGCATCACCACTCAAACACTTGTGAGCTTTGTGCCTATTGAGACAATTCAGGCACATGCTAGGGGCAATGGACCAAGTGGACATGGTATACTTGGGACACAACCTATAACTACTAGGGAGAGTGGTCTACTTGGAGTCCATCCAAGTGAGCGTAGGTTACTTGGATTACACCCTTGGTCTACTTGGGATGCTGCTAGATGACGTGTGGAGCTTGCAGCTAGAGTGAAGGGAGTATTTTATACAAAGGTTGGGACCTCTAATAGTGGGAAGCATGACACTATTGCTCCCAAGGGTCCAATGTAGTAGCTAGTCAGTACATCTTCTACTCCTATGACAATTACAGAGGATACTTTGGAGCCAGATCTTGGACCCAAGCTTACAAGAGAGGAAAGATAGAGAGTTTGGAGGTTCTTGAGGAGCTACACAAGTTTTTTTGCCTTCAATATGAAGGATTTGGGTGCTCTAAAAGGACATGGCATTTAGATTGAGCTGACTAACAATACTCCAATTTTCCAATGTCCTTATTGATATAGTGATATGGAGAGGACATTGATTTAGAGTTGGAGTAGAGATCTTTTTGTGGTTGGTTTGGTAGAGATTTCACATGGAGCGTATGCATCAGCTACAATGATGCCAACCAAGAAAGATATGCATGGCAACTACACAAATAGGTGGATGTGTGGAGATTACCATCCATCAACCAATAGACTAAGGCTGATCGATATGCCATGCCTACACTAGAGGAGATCCTTGATACGATTGGGCATGCAAAGGTCTTTAGTACTTTGGATCTTCAAGCAGGATATCACCAATTGCCAATCAAGAAGGAGGATAAGTCAAAGTCAATATTTTGGGCTATTGATCCTCATAGAAAGGATGTGCTATATCAATGGAGGTTCTTACTATTTGGGTTAAAGAAGGCTCTTGTTAAGTTCCAAAGTGTCATGGACAAGATCCTTGTTGGATTGGATTTTTCTTGATACTATATTGATGACATTTTGGTCTATAGCACTATGATGGAGGAGCATGAGAGACAATTGTTGGAGAGGTTGAGATCTCATGGACTCAAATTACATCCTAGAAAGTGTAGGTTCTTCCATGAGCAGGTTAAGTATTTGGGTCACACAATCTACCCCGGAGGATTTGGTGTTCAATAGACCAAGGTGGAGGCTATTGCACATATTCCTTGACCTACGGATGTTAGCAAAGTGCAAGCATTCCTTGGGTTGGCAAACTTCTATTGCCGTTATGTTAGAGGATTTAGTGCCATTGGCCATGACAAAGGACAAGGCCATGACAAAGCTGACCAATCTTACACAAGAGTGATGTTGGGGAGATGAGATGAGAGAGCTTTTGTAGAGCTCAAGGAGAGGTTGACATCTGCTCCTATTTTGAAGAGACCAATCAGAGGATGACCAGTTTAGGTTCACACTGATTGGAGTATATTGGGGCTTGGAGCAATGCTCACCCAACATGATGATGAGGGGAAGGAGTTTCTGGTGGCCTATGCTAGTCCAACAATTCAACAAAGGTGAAGTATAGTTCATATGAGGGAGAATGCTTGGTAGCAATTTGGGCAGTAGCACATATCCAGTGTTACCTATTTGGTAACTCCTTTACTCTCATCACTGATCATCAGCCACTAAAGTGGTTGATGTAGTTCGACAAGCTTTGAGGGAAGCTTGCATGATGGGCTCTAATTTTACAAGAGTATGATTTCACAGTTATTCATAGGCCTAGAGTGGTGAACCGTGATGCAGATGGGTTGAGTAAAAACCCATGTCCCAACCAACAGGATCAGACCGGAGCACATTGGCATGGTGAATCAGATAAGGAGATGGTGCCAAGTTAGCATGTATCTACCTTTCTATGTACATTTTTTGAAACTTTGGTGATATCTCTCTTAGTGCATACATGAGGAGTTATTGGGGTCATAGATCCAGAGAGTGAAGATATTGGTATAGTCTAGCAAGACATTCATGATGATGTCTTAGTGATGGACTATCTTTGCACTGGTGTTGTGGGTGGCACAATTGGGGCCTAAGAGAGAGACCGTGTTCTTTAGTGAGCCATACGGTTTAGATTGGAGGGCAGACACCTTTTGTGTCTATAGGAAGATGGTAGAGTGAGAGTAGTACCACTTACATCTCAGAGACCACAGTTGGTCCGTCATGCTCATGAGGAGCTAGAACATTTTGGAGTAAGGCGTACATATAGCTTACTCCAGAGTCATTATTGGGGGTGCGGTATGCAAAACAATGTATAGCGGTTTGTTGCCAGATGTGTGGTTTGTGACCAAGTTAGGGCATCATTCAATGCTCCCTACACCACTGTTTCACCCATTACCTATCATGGGATTGGGTTACCATTGGAGTTTGGACTTTGCTGGACCTTTAATGTTGACCGTGAGACATCATTGGTATGTTTTGGTGATGGTGGAGCACTTCTCCAAGTGGATTGAATTGGTGGCATTTCCTCACAAGTCTAATGAAAGGATGCCTTACTTGTTCTTGGATTAGGTTCTTAGTTATTTTGGTGCACCAATCGAGGTTTTGATTGATCAGGTACAAAGTTCTTGGGGGAGTTTCAGGTCTTGTATGACAAGGCTTTGATTGATCATCATACTACCTCTTGAGATCATAGGGCATATGGCTTAGCAAAGAGAGTAGTTTAGATGGTGAAGAGAGGATTGCAAAAGTATGGTTTGCAAAAAGGCCACTTGGGAGATTGGGATCTTCAGTTACCTTGGTTGGCCATTGGCTATCCGTTTAGCCGGCAAGCCTCCTTAGCATCCTTCTCTCCTTACTTTCTACTATGTGGACAAGGTCTAGATTTATCTGCAACTATTTATTGAGATGCTACTGTAGTTTTGGACCTGGATGATCCAGATGTTTGGATGAGAGCATGTTCTCAACGGGCAGAAATCTTTTGGAGAGTGATACCAATGGCCTTTGAGAGCTTAGCAATTGCTCAACATAAGGATACCTTACCTTATGCTACTATTTAAGGAGGAGGTTATAGGCCCTCAATCCATTGATTTTATCTAGGTGACTATGTACATCTATAGTAGGTAGCACCAACAACACTTGATGTTTTGATAGGCTGCACTATTGTGAGAGTGTGAGGTTTTGCCACTTGGAGTCTTGATGTTAGAAGGACATGATGGTGTTGTTTGGAAGGATCATGTGAAAAATTGTGCACCATGCTACCTCCCAAACTTGGTACCCAAGCTTGGCACTTGTACGGGCAGGCTTGAGGTGTATGCTATGCGGCTCTTCCAATGGAGCTGCTACTATGTTAGTGTGTGATAGTTGTTTGAGAGGATGACATATGTTATGTATGACTCTTCCTCTCATGGTGGTTCCTTAGGGACAATGGTTATGTCCTAGCTGTACTTGACATGTAGCTAGTTCATCCTTTATATGGTATAGATTGCAAACAGGCGACTAACGATGGGGCTCTATAGCACCAAGTCTCTTGATCTTTGCCCATCATAGGGTATACCATATACTTGGAGTTGATGACTATTTGGAGTTAGAGGGACCTAACCACCAACTAGGGGCAATTGTGGCACTTTAGAGTTCTTGTATGACATATGTGTGAGTTGTGCTTTGATAGTGTATGATGTTGACATCGATGTATGTTGCATAGCAATGTATATATGCATGATAGTTGTCACGCTATTTGTAGTGTCACATCTAGATTGCTCAAACACTAGAGTTCCAATGATAGTAATTAGAAGCATTTTGGCAATTACTCATAGACTACATTTTGACACTCAAATTTTTTGTTTGGGGTATTGACTTCATGGTGGGGCCCACTGTCACTTACACCATCCGCACCATTGGATGTGCCATCAATGGGACCATTGGGACTAGACCTAGGTTGAAATCAAGAGTATACCATAAAAATGTAGCTCCAAAGAGCTCACTTCTTTGATGTTGAGCCTTTGAGTTCATGGTTAGAGTGGACAGAAAGCTGTTGAGTGTCACCTGGAGTCTCTTAGCTAGAGTGGGTGTGGTTTGATTGTAATCTATGCCTTGTTGTTAGAAAGTTGTTGAGGATCAGATCAAGTACTGATTTGATTTGAGTTGTAAACGATCTGATTATGTGGTACTTTAGAGTTCATGTATGACTTATGTGTGAGTTGTGCTTCTATAGTGTATGATGTTGATAGCAATGTATGTTGTATAGCAATGTATATATGCACAACATCATCATCTTTGTCTTTGGTGGACAAAATTCTTACCTAGAGAGGTTCTACAATGCATTTATGACGGGATTCAACAACTAGGCCACATCATTGTTGATGACATTTTGGATGTTGGGCGTCAGTCTCAAATGGTGGCAGTGGTTGATAGGTCACCAATGGCAGTGGTGAACCTAGTTGGACAGCCTGGAGCTTTTCCCATATTTATGAGTTCCCTAGGCTCCTATGCTTTTTGTGAGGGAGGTCTTGGACTTATTTGGAACTCACAATTCCAATAGTTGGTGGAGCTCACCGTCAATGAGAGAGAGCATGCAATGTGTTTTTGCATTGATATTACCAGTGTTCCAACAATGTCAGAGGCATCCAAGCATTAGATGTTAGGTTAGGCTATAGACCTGAACTATTTGACCTGGACTGTGAGCCTTGGCTTGGAAGAGCAGCATAGGATGCGATTGATAGGCAACACCACTCAGACACTTGTGAGCCTTGTGCCTATCAAGATGATTCAAGCACACATTAGAGGCAATGGACCAAGTGGATATGGTATTCTTGGGACACAACCAATGGCTACTAGGGAGAGTGGTCTACTTGGAGTCTATCTAGGTGAGCATGGTCTACTTGGATTACATCCTTGGTCTACTTGGGATGCAGCTAGAGGACGTATGGAGCTTGCAGCCAAAGTAGAGGGAGTTTTTCACTTTAAGGTTGGGACCTCTAGTGCTTGGGAGCATGACACTACTGCTCCCAAGGGTCCAATGTAGTAGCATGTCAGTATGTCTTCCACTCCTACAACAATTATAGAGGATACTTGGGAGCCAGATCTTGGACCCAAGCTTACAAGAGAAGAAAGATAGAGAGTTTGGAGGTTCTTGAGGAGCTACACAAGTTGTTTTGCCTTCAATATGTAAGATTTGGGTGCTTGAAGGGACCTGGTATACGGATTGAGTTGATTAGCAATACACCAGTTTTCCAACATCCCTATCAATATAATGACATGGAGTGAACATTGATTTAGAGTTGGAGAAATGACCTTTTTGAGGCTAGTTTGGTGGAGATTTCATATGGAGAGTATGCATTAGCTATAGTGATACCAACCAAGAAGGATATGCATAGCAAATACACAAATAGGCAAATATATGGAGATTACCGTCCTATCAACCGATAGACTAAGGCTAATTGGTATGCCATGCTTACACCGGAGGAGATCTTTGATGCAATTGGGCATGCAAAGGTCTTCAGTACTTTGGATCTTAGAGCAAGATATCATCAATTGCCAATCAAGGAGAGGAGGATAACTCCAAGACAACATTTTGGGCTATTGATCCTCATGGCAAGGATGTGTTATATCAGCAGAGGTTCTTACTATTTGGGTTAAAGAAAGCTCCTACTAAGTTCCAGAAGCTCATGGACAAGATCCTAGCTAGATTGGATTTTGCTTGATGCTATCTTGATGACATTTTGGTCTATAGCACTATGGTGGAGGAGCATGAGAGACAATTGTTGAAAGTATTTGAGAGGTTGAGATCTCATGGACTCAAATTACATCTTGGGAAGTGTAGGTTCTCCCATGAGCAAGTTGAGTATTAGGATCACACTATCTACCCCGGAGGACTTGGTGTTTAGCAGACCAAGGTGGAGGCTATTGCACATATTCCTTTACCTACAGATGTTAGCAAAGTGCAAGCATTCCTTGGGTTGGCAAACTTCTATTACCGCTATGTTAGAGGATTTAAAGCCATTGCCAAGGCCATGACAAAGTTGACCAAGCTTACACAAGAGTGGGGTTGGGGAGATGAGCAAGAGAGAGCTTTTGTAGAGCTGAAGGAGAGGTTGGCATCTTCTCCTATTTTGAGGAGACCAATCAAATGATGACCATTTTAGATTCACATTGATTGGAGTATGTTGGGGCTTGGAGCAATGTTCACCCAACATGATGATAAGTGGAAGGAGTTTGTTGTGGCCTATGCTAGTCACTCCAACAATTCAATGGAGGCAAAGTATAGTTCATATGAGGGAGAATGTTTGGCAATAATTTGGGCAGTAGTACATCTTTGATGTTACCTATTTGGTAACTCCTTTACTCTCATCACTGATCATCAGCCACTACAATAGTGATGTAGTTCAACAAGCTTTGAGGGAAGCTTGTACGATGGGCTCTAATTTTACAAGAGTATGATTTCACGGTGATTCATAGACCTAGAGTGGTGAACCGTGATGTAGATGGGTTGAGTGGAAACCCATGTCCCAACCAACAGGATCAGACCGGAGCACGTTGGCAGGGTGACTTAGATGAGGAGATGGTGCCATGCATCTGCCTTTCTGTGTATATTTTTTGAAACTTTGGTGGTATCTTTCTCAGCGTATGTAAGAGGAGCTATTGAGGTCATAGATCCAAAGAGTGGAGATAGTGGTACAATTCAGCGAGACATTCATGATGATGTTGTAGTGGTGGAGTATCTTTGCATTGGTGTTGTGGGTGGCATAGTTGGAGCCAAGGAGAGAGACAGTGTTCTTCAACAAGCCAGGCGGTTCAAATTGGAGTACAGACACCTTTTGCATGTATGGGAGGATGGTTGAGGGAGAGTAGTACCACTTCCATCTTAGAGACCACAATCGGTCTGTCATGTTCATGAGGAGCTACGATATTTTGGAGTAAAGCACACATATAATTACTCTAGAGTCATTATTGGTGGCGCGGTATGTAAACCAATGTACAACAATTTTTTGCCAAATGTGTGGGTTGTGACCGAGTTAGAGCATCATTTAATGCTCCTTCCATAGCTACACCCATTACCTATCATGGGGTTGGGTTACCACTAGAGTTTGGACTTTGTTAGATCTTTATCATTGACTGTGAGACATCATTGGTATATTTTGGTGATGGTGGAACACTTCTCTAAGTGGATTGAGTTGGTGGCACTTCCTGACAAGTCCAGTGAAGGGACAACTTATTTGTTCCTAGATCAGATTCTTAGCTATTTTGGTGCACCAATTGAGGTTTTGACTAATCAGGGTACAAAGTTCTTGGGAGAGTTTCAGATCTTGTATGACAAGGCTTTGATTGATCATCATACTACCTCCCAAAATCACCTTGAGGTAGATGGTTGAGCAGAGAGAGTGGTTCAGACAATGAAGAGAGGATTGCAGAAATAAGGTCTGCAAAGAGGCCACTTGGGAGATTGGGATCTCTAGTTACCTTGGTTGGCCATGGGCTATTGGTTTAGCCGGCAAGCCACTTTAGCATCCTTCTCTCTTTACTTTCTACTCTATGGACAAGATCTAGATTTACCTACAACCATTTGTCAATACGCTATTGTAGTGTTGGACTTGGATGATCCAAATGTATGGATGAGTGCATGCTCTCAATGGGTAGAGATCTTTTGGAGAGTGATGTTGATGGCTTTTGAGAACTTGGTAATTGCTCATCATAGGGATACCTTATACTATGCTACTATTTGAGGAGGAGGGTATAGATTCTCAATCCGTCAATTTCATCCAGAAGACTATGTATATCTATAGCAAACAACACTAACAACACTTGATGTTTTCATAGGTGGCACTATCTTGAGAGTGTGTGAGGTTTTGCTATCTAGAGTCCTTGTGTTGGAAGGATATGATGGAGTTTTTTGGAAGGATCCTGTGCACAATTGTGCGCCATGCCACCTCCTAAAAATTGATGATACTATGGACCCAAGCTTGGCACTTGTATGTGCAAGCTTGAGGTGTATGTTATGTGGCTCTTCTGATGGAGCTGCTATATGTTAGTGTGTGATAGTTGTTCTAGAGGATGGCATATGGCATGTATGACTCCTTCCCTCACGGTGGTTCCTTAGGGATAGTGGTTATGTCCTAGATGTACTTGGCCTATAACTAGTTCATCCTTATATGGTATAGATTGCAAATAAGCAACTATCGATGGAGCTTGATAGCCCCTAGCCTCTTGATCTTTGCCCATCATAGGGTATACCATATACTTGGAGTACATGGCTATCTGGAGTTAGGGCGACCTAACCACCAGCTAGAGGGGCAATTGTGGCACTTTAGAGTTCATGTATGACTTATGTGTGAGTTGTAGTTCTATAGTGTATGATGTTGACAGTGATGTATGTTGTGTAGCAATGTATATATGCACAATAGTTGTCACACCATTTGTAGTGTTGCATCTAGATTAGATAGAGGTATTTTGCAATCATTCATAGATTACTTTCTGATGGTCAGATTTTATGTTTGGGTATTGACTTCATGGTAGAGCCCACCATCACTTTGCACCATTTTCACTATAAGGTATGCCATCAACAAGACTGTTAGGTGTGCCATCAGCAAGACTATTAGGGTTTCAGACCTAGCTCGAGTCTAGGGAAAGTGTAGCTCTAGAGAGCTTACTTCTAGATGGTGAGCCTTTGAGTTCCTGGTTATGGTGGATAGAGGCCGGCAAGCATCACTTGGATTCTCTTAGCTAGAGTGGGTGTGGCTTGATTGTAATTAGTGTCTAGGTGTTGGCAATTTAAAGAGTGATAGATCAAGTACCAATCTGAGTTGAGTTGATTTGAGTGGTGTAAAAGAACTGATTATTGTGGCACTTTAGAGTCTATGTATGACTTATGTGTGAGTTATATGTCTATAGTGTATGGTGTTGACAAAGATGTATGTTGTGTAGTGATGTATATATGCATGACACCTAAGATATCCAAGCTACACAAGTCGTATGGTCTACAAACAATTAGTGAATCCAAAGAAGCATCACCTAGTGTGATTGCTCTCCTATGAATTGTAATAGCCACTGCCCTTTGTAGAGCAATGGACACGCATTGCCTAAAATATACTACAAAGTATGAGAGTGAGAGTGGTACTTCCTGGCTCCTAACATGATAAGCTCTTGTGCACTCCCTAACAAATGTGTCAAACATAGTGTCCATCGCTCCATATAACTCCAAGGCTAGAGGGACAAAGAGATGATCTTGCTACATACTCCTATACTTGGAGACCTTGTGACCTACTGCTGCACTTGCCGCCCATCCAAGGGGATGGGTAATCATTCCCTCCAAAATTGTATTCCATGTAGGGTCTATAACCATGACATCCGCTACTATCACCTGATCATCTTGGACCAAGTATAAATCTGCCCTGACACGTATCGTCTGCAAAGCATATGAACACTCCCTCCAAGCCAAGTATCCACTCTCTTGTGCTATAGCAAACATTATGTCCATAATAGCATCATGGGTAGCTATCCTCTGTCCTCCAAAAGGACATCATGTCATATAGACCGCTATTGCATCTAATGTAGAACCACACTCACAAGTGAGTAATGAAGATGAAGATGGGTGGACCAAACCTAGGCAAAACCTCACAGCTGTAGAGAAAGTAGGTGGTGCAAGTCGGAACGCCCTAATGCATGGTCAAGCTAGGATCCAAGAGCCTGCACCCTTGCCGGAGCAAGAGCAAAGACATGCTCTAGTAGCATGAGGACTGGACGAGTCAACTAAGAGAGAATGTAGTGCATGCTCACACTAACACTCCATCAAGGAAGACTCTAAACCTTTAGTCCAATCTGATGATAGTGAAGCAAAAGATGGAAAGTCTTCTTGTGCCCCGTGGGGAAAGACTATCTCTTGTCTACCACAATAACATCTAGAGAGAATAGGATCCCTCATGTAATACCAAGAGCTAGCCCATATGATCTAGATGTGAAATTTGGTTGGATAACATCTAGAATGATATTATACATGATGGTCAAAATAGATCAGATAGAAGTAGCACCAAAAGGGTACTACTAATAGGGCAGAAATCAAAATAGATTTGAAAACTTTAGAACCAATAGCTAGACATATGATTTAAAGGTAATAATTGGTTTGGTAACATCTGGAAGGATGTTACACATGATGGACTAAAAAAAATCAAAAAGAGGTATCACCAAAAAGGAACTTCTACTAATAGAGTAGGAACCAAAATATGCCTAAAATCTTTGAAGGCAATTTCGGAGGCCTAAATGGATGAATTAGGCCTTGAAAATAGGCAAATTCCATCTAATGGAGGAAAAGTTGGCCTTCCCACCCCACGCTTTGTCTCATTGAGAGCTTTCCAATGGTACCTCACCCATGTGATTATGAGATTCCTACAAGAAGATTCCCATAAAGATTTCCTCTAGTCAAAGCTTGTTTGACCAACCAAATAGGACCACGACCAACATGTCACCCATCCAAGTGAGTAATCCAAGGGTGGAGCTTGCTGATATGTCACCTATCTATGTGCCTAATCCTATGGTGGAGCTTCCTTGGAGGAGATCCTCTTTGTCTATATAATAAAGAGAAGGTGCTCCTTTGGAGCATTGGATGATTGAGTGTGAAATCTGTGTTTTCTCTCTTCTCTTGTCCTCGGAGTATTACACCTCCTCCACATCTGCCACATAAGTCTCCAAAACTGGCCTATCAACAACCACAAAATGAGAGGAAAGTAGGGATGCCAAGAGAGCCTAACTACCCAAAAACACTATAGGTGCCATCTCCTCCATAGATAGCAAGCCAACCCCCCCCCCCCCCCCCCCCCCCCCCACACACACACACAATTGGCAAATCCATTTGTCTATGTGCCAAATCCCTTGTCACACACTCAAAAGTCCTTGGTCCAATAATATTACCAAAGACTCCTATAATCCTCCTAAAGGCTCTCAAATGTGATAAAAAAGACAAGAAAGGGGAACTATGCATATGAGGTACATCGGTCAATGAGCAATACTTGAGGAGAGTATACCAAATGTGGATCTCTTAGTAATGGAAGGTCATCCACATGGAGAACATCCTCCAAAAGGGCAACGTCTAAGAAGCATGTGATAAAATCCTTGGAACCTATTGGCACTTCAAGAACACGTAGTCCATCTATAGATGTGATACACCCTTCTAGAAGCTCAAGGTGGAGAGGGATACCTAATGGGGACCATACCTTGCACTTGACACCTTGATTCTCAAGCCAACTAGATGTAGCTTGGTAGTCAAGTGATCAAATGCATGCTTAATCTGATCTACAGGGCCCATGATGTGTGTATCATCTGCCAAGGAGGGAAATACACAACCTGGCATGGCCAAACTAATAGATAAGAGAGATTTAAAGTGAGCTATGGCAAATAAGGGTCCCCCTAAAGGATCTCCCTAACGTGTACCAATAGCTGACTCCAAGATGATGACTCACTCCTATGAACAATTATGCTGGTAGTAAAGGGAAGCAAGAGAGCCATAAAAAGACTACACATAAGGAATAAGACTTGCTAAGGATCCACCATCCTCCCTGAGCTCTCTAAAGATGGATGCATGTGAGACACTATTAAAAGCATTCTCAACATCCACATGTAGGACGACCCACTCCAAAGGATACCTAGGATTGCTCTAATACCTAGAGATATAGCCTCGCATCCTCCAAGTGTAGCTACTCCAAAATGATGTGGATTGAAGTGGTATCAAAAGTGAGAACGGTGCTGAAGGACAATGATACAGATGACCAATCATAAAAATATCTCTCCAATAGTAATTGGTCTAATGCTCCCCGTGTCCTTCTCCATCGCAAGAAAGTTGATTAGCATCTAACACCAGACTAATAGACATAAGAATGTCTCCTCTTGCTGCTACTACAGCCACCTAAAACAACTTGGTAAAACCACTAGAAGGATCATATGCCTAAAAACAATATCTAAGGTGCTCATAAACCATCCCTAACAAGCCTCTTGAGTAAAGGTGAGGGGCAGTGCACAGTGCTTGTGCAAAAAGTGACCTATCAAGACATAAAGGCTGCTCTGGCTGATCATCTAAGGATGCTCCGGCTCCTTTACTACCATGGGATGTAGTGAGTGTAGGGAAGAGATAGTCTCATCAATAGGACTAGCCATAGATAAAGGGTGTAGTGCTTGTGCTACTCTACTAAACTCTCCCGCTTGACCCAATGTCCTACACCGTTGTAATTGAGTGGACTCTCTGGTATCATGTGGCAAAACCTATCTCCTAAAGCATGTAGCCCCAATAGACTCCTCTTGAAGGGCCGCCCAATCCCCCACTCAAAATTGATGAAATCCAACAACCACTTCTCTATGCCCCGCACGTCCCTCTCTAGCATAACAAAGACACCATCGATGGAGTAAGAGTGTAATACCAAAAGCTAGCCATATGATCTAGATGTGAAATTTGGTTTGGTAACATCTAGAATGATGTTATACATGATGGTCAAAATAGATCAGACAAAAGTATCACCAAAAGAGTACTTCTACTAATAGAGCAAAAACCAAAATAGACTTGAGAACCTTAGAATCAATAGCTAGACATATGATTTAAAGGTAAGAATTGGTTTGGTAACATCTGGAAGGATGTTACACATGATGGACTAAACAGATCAGAAAGAGGTATCACCAAAAGGGGACTTCTACTAATAGAGTAGGAACTAAAATATACCTGAAATCTTTGAAGGTAATTTTGGAGGCCTAAACAGATGAATTAGGCCTCAAAAATGTGCAAATGCCCCCCTCTCCCCGCCCCCCGTCATGGAGGATAGGATGGCCTTCCCTCCCCCTTGGTTTTTCTTATCAAGAGCTTTCCAACAATACCTTACGTGATTCTGAGACTCCTACAAGAAGATTCCCTAAAAGATTTTCTCTGGTCAAAGCTTGTTTGACCAACCAGATAGGACCTAGACCAACATATCACCAATCCAAGTAAGTAATCCAAGGGTAGAGCTTGCTGACATGTCACCTATTTGTGTGCCTAATCCTCTGGTGGAGCTTCCTTGGAGGAGATCCTCTTTGTCTATATAATAAAGAGAAGGTGCTCCTTTGGGGCACCAAATGTTGAGTGTGTAATCTGTGTTTTCTCTGTTCTCTTGTCCTTGGAGTATTACAATGGTATCAAAGCAAGTGTCTTAGTCCAAGAGAGGGGATCACCCTTCTTGGAAGAGCACAAACTACTGAAACTGAGTAATTTGAGGTGGAGAACATAGAGTAATTGCTAGACTTAGGAAGGACTTTAGAGAGTGGACGGGATGGATGCACCGGGAGGACAATTTCCCACACCTAGCTTTCCATTCTCGAGTTCATTCCACATCAAGGTTATGTACATTCAACATGAGCAAATGAGGGTATTGCTAGTTTATCACTTTGGCACAAAATTCATGGATAGGGTGATGAACTCACCAAACCCGGTGATTCTACCCGTAGTGATATATGACAGAGAGTGGGATTTGACAATCTACATTCTATTATGATCATATGGATGTGAATGTCCCAAATCTTCTCCCTTTCAACACTCAAGTAGAAATCCGTATGTAGTGAGATCAAAAGTGATGTTTAGAGATTTTGTGGTTAGGAATTTTGGCGAGGAGTATTATCAACAAGTGATAGCTTCCGAGGTCCCAATGGTAGTTCTGATAGTTTGTGCACCTTCCAGAGTGATCATATTGACTTTGTATTGAAGTAGACATTAACAATTGAGTGTTGTAGGAACCATGGATATGCAATTGCAAGAGCTGGTGCAAGGAATGCAAGGGATGTTGAATGAATTTCGAGAGATTAAGATGACCATGGAGACATTACAAAGTCAAGTGCAAATCCTTAGGAATGATCAAGCCATGCAAGAAGAAGATCCATCTTAAAACCCAGTACCTATGACTAAAGTACTTGGAGATGCACCTATACCTACAAACCCTATCAATGATGAAGCCACATTGCTACTCCGGATGAAGAAGACCTGCAACATCAAGCCTTACAAGGGGCAGCGTATGATGGGAGTAATGGAAAATTCGATCTCGAGAGTGAATTGATATTTCTGATTGTTCTCAACAGAGATCACGGAGCATGCTATAGGCGTGTTTGCATGTGGGTACTTGATTGATAAAGCCCTCACATAGTATGATGCTTGAGAACAATCCATTTTGGCAGAGAGAAAGGAGGTCATATGGATAGCAATGCAAGAAGGATTACTAAAGAATTTCCAATTGGTGGATTCTGTGCAGATGGCTCAAACCCGATGACGGGGATTGAGAGAAAAGAATAGCATACAAGAGTATGTGGAGGTATTTCTAGATGTGCAAGTCGCAATAACCAACATGAGTCTAGCAGAGGCTCTTGACAATTTCAAACGAGGATTAAAGGAGCGGATTTGCCAAGAAGTCATGGTGCAAAATCCTCACACGGTATTTGAAGCCATTGCTTGTGCACAAAGAATAGCAAGAGCATTAGGTGGAGGTCAAGGAGTAGTTCCACCTCAACATTATTGGGTAGAAATGCCACACATGGGTGGACCAATACCGATAGAATTGTGCAACCTTTGATTTCAAGATCAAGGAGCACGACCGCTTCAAGGGGAGCGTGGATGGGTAGAAGAACAAAGAGATGGAGGCCCACAAGGAGAAGGAAGTCAAGGAGAACAACATTTTTGTTATAATTGTGGCCATATTGGGCACATATCTACCAACTATTGCACTTGTTTACCTAGAGGCACACGGCTTTTGTATAGGCAATCTTTGAACAACGTGGAGAGATGCATTGAAGAGGAGGAGGTGGAAATCACTTCAGAAAATGAAGATTGCTGGTAAATGTACCTTGCGGCCTTATTGGCTCAATAAGGAAGAAGAGAAGTGAGGGAAAGAAGAAGACTAATGCGCAAAGATCCCAAAAGACAACCTCACAATTGATTGTTGTGAATGGAGTCCTAGAAGGCAATCAAGTGAGAGTATTAATCAATCATGGAGCAATAGAGAATTTCTTATCTCGCTCTATTGCAATAAGATTGGGAATGGATCTAGAGAAAGATAAGAGTGAAGAAGTAGAGTTGCCTAACGGGCAAACAAAGAGGATTGAATCATTACCTAGACGGGTAACACTCTTTGTAGGAGAATATCAGGAAGCAATTGAGTAGCAAGTGATACAATTAGCTCGTTATGATGCAATCTTAGGCAAGTCATGGATGGAGCATTACAACCCTATAGTAGATTGGAGGAAGAAAGTAGTGAGAACCAACCAATGGTCAATCATTGGGGTTAAAGAAAAATCACCCAAGCAGGATCTGCCTCTATATGTCATAGGGACGGCAATTGTCTATAAGACCAATAGATGTTTCATGGGTCTAATAAGAGAAGTCCAGAGTGCACAACTCAATGTACAAGTTCTTGAGAAATTGAAGGTTATGGTGGATGAATTTCAAGATGTCTTTCTTGGTGATCTATTCTCAGGGTTACCACCAAAAAGGAGAGTAGATCATAAAATTGAGACACTCCCGGGGAAGACACCTCCTTGTATAGCCCTATATAGCTTATCCTATCACCTCATGAGTTGGAAGAGTGTAAGACTCAAATTGAGGAGATGTTGCAAAAGGGGTTCATCCAACCTAGCGTATCACCATATGGGGCTCTTGTCTTGTTTGTGAAGAAGAAGGATGGTACAATGTGCATGTGCATTGACTATCAAGGTCTCAATCAGCAAACAATGAAGAATAAATACCCCTTACCTCACATGGATGACATGTTTGATCAACTCTATGGAATGAGATACTTCACCAAATTGGACTTGCGAAGCGGTTACAATCAAATCAAATTGTACAAGAGGATGTGTACAAAACTACCTTTCAAACCAAGTATAGCCACTTCAAGTATCTTGTGATGCTTTTTGGCCTCACCAATGCACTTGCCAATTTCATGAGTCTAATGAATGATATATTTTGTCCATACTTGGATAAGTCTGTTATCGTATTCTTGGATGATATCTTAGTATACAGTCGCACAATGATGGAACATAAACAACATCTACGAAAGGTCCTCCATGTTCTAAGACAGAATTGATTGTAAGCCAAAATCTCAAAGTGCAAGTTTGGCAAGTCAGAAGTAGACTACTTGGGAGATAGAGTAAGTGCAAAGGTCATTCAAGTATTGACAGATTAAAAAGAGGTCATTCAAAAATGGCGTGCCCTAGAAGATCAGACTCAACTCAAGAGCTTCTTGGGGTTGACGGGATTCTATCGTAGATTTTTCAAGGACTTCTCCAAGGTTGCACAACCTTTAACGACACTACTTGGCAAGGAGAAGAAGTGGACATGGGGAACCACACAAGAGTTGGCCTTTCAAGAATTGAAAGCCGCCTTGCTACATGCATCAATCTTGAAGTGGTATGACCCAAAACAACCAATCAAGTAGGCTACAGATGCATCAAGCATAGCAATAGGAGTAGTCCTACAACAAGAGTGGCATGACCGATGGCATCTAATTGCATATTTCTCTAAAAATTTGTTATTGGCAGAGTGCAACTACCACACCACAAAACAAGAAGAGTTGGCCATTGTTATGGCAACCAAACATTGGAAGCACTATTTTGGCAAGAAGGCAATTGTAGTAGAGACAGACCACAAACCTCCAGTCTACCATGAGACACAAAAGGATCTATTTCTTTGCCAAATTTGGTGGGCAGAGTGGCGACAATGCTTCAACATGTCAATCACCTACATGGAAGGTAAGAAGCAACTTGAAGATGCATTCACCCCCACCATGCCAATGGCAAACAACTTGGTGGCAGACGTTAAGATTAACCCTAAATTTTGGTAAGAGATTCTAGCTGCTACAAAAATTGATCCACAAATTGTAGAAGTGCAATCATCCAAAGGCGTCACCAGCACCCAAGGACTCACCTTTCATGATGGCAGATTATGGATCCAAAATGTCATAGAATTACGCACCACCATTCTAGCAAAATGTCATGATTCGGCCATTGTAGGTCATGTTGAAGTGGACAAGACCTTAGATGCAGTCCAACGCCATTACTATTGGCCCAAGATGAGCAACAACGTGATGGACTATGTGCACAACTGCCTACTTTATCAATAGAACAAAGCTTCTAATCAAGCTCCTGCAGGGCTCCTTCAACCTCTCCCCATGCCTACCCAACAATGGGAACAAGTGAGTATGGATCTCGTCTGTGAATTACCCAAGACCACCTTAGGGTTTGACTCCATTTTGGTCTTTGTGGGCCGGCTCAACACAATGATTCATGTACGTCCTACCACCAAGGATGTGACCGCTCCACAACTAGCTCAATTATACTTAGAGGCAGTCTTCTCTCACCATGGCTTGTCTAGAGTACTTATCACCGATAGATGCACTCAATTCACCAATTTGTTTTGGGAAACACTCTTTGGTTTCTTCAAAACCAAGTTGGCCATATCCACAACTTACCACCCACAAATAGATGGCCAAACAGAGCGGGCTAATCGCATGATTGAAGACATGTTATGCGGCTTTACCTTAGAAGAGCAAGAGAGGTGGGATACCCTACTCTCATTGGTGGAATTTGCTTACAACAATTCAATGAATGCATCCACCAAGGTCACTCCGTTCTTCCTCATGTATGGTGAGCATCCCTTCACACCTTCTAGCTTGATGAAGATCTGTCCAGTGGCTACCAAGGTCGATGTAGTCAACACATTTGTTTCTAGAATCTAACATAGTGTGGAGAGCGCCAAACACAGATTATAGATTGCACAAAATCGACAAAAGTAGTATGCTGATGCACACCGTAGCCACATGGAGTTCAATGTTGGGGATCAAGTGTGGCTATTGACAACCAACCTCATATTAGATGGACCTCATAAGCTCAGACCTCATTTTATTGGGCCTTTCTTGATTCTTCGTCACGTTGGTGTCGTGGCCTATCACCTTGAGCTACCACCACACATGAAGATCCATCTAGTGTTCCATGTTTCCCTACTATGCAGATATGCTCCCCAATCATGCTAGGGTCATTCCACACAAGACATTCAACTTTGTCCGACACTCATTGATAGCACAGAGGAATATGAAGTGGAGCGTATTCTCCAAAAATGTATGCATGGTACTCGCCATCCACAGGTGGACTATCTAATATAGTGGAAAGGTTACCTCCTCTATGAAGCAACATGGAAGCCCGCTGCCAATTTGACACATGCACCGGTGTTGGTGCAAACATTTGAGCAACAATTGCACAACAAAGACGTTGCGTCTTAAAAGGAGAGAGGTATGTAATACCAAGAGCTAACCATATGATCTAGATGTGAAATTTGGTTTGGTAACATCTTGAATGATGTTATACATGATGGTAAAAATAGATCAGATAGAAGTATCACCAAAAGAGTACTTCTACAAATAGAGCAAAAACAGAAATAGACCGAGAACCTTAGAACCAATAGCTAGACATATGATTTAAAGGTGAGAATTGGTTTGGTAACATCTGGAAGGATGTTACACTTGATAGACTAAACAAATCAGAAAGAGGTATCACCAAAAGGGAACTTCTACTAATAGAGTAGGAACCAAAATATGCTTGAAATCTTTGAAGGCAATTTCAAAGGCCTAAACATATGAATTAGGCCTCAAAAATGTGCACCCCCTCCCTCCACGGCCCCCGTCAATGGAGGAAAGGCTGGCCTTCCCTCCCCCCTGGTTTTTCTTGTCAAGAGCTTTCCAATAACACCTTACGTGATTTTGAGACTCCTACAGGAAGATTATGTTAAAGATTCCCTTTGGTCAAAGCTTGTTTGACCAACCAGATAGGACCTAGACCGACATGTCACCCATCCAAGTAAGTAATCCAAGGATGGAGCTTGCTGACATGTCACCTATCTGTGTGCCTAATCATATGGTGGAGCTTCCTTGGAAGAGATCCTCTTTGTCGAGATAATAAAGAGAAGGTGTTCCTTTGGGACACCAAATGTTGAGTGTGAAATCTGTGTTTTCTCTCTTCTCTTGTCCTTGGAGTATTACAAAGAGGAATAAGAACCATGCTAACTCGTCCAAGGGATCACATGCCAAACAATCAAGTGGTAGGGAAAAAGCTTGTCTAGCCTCATCATGGAGTGTGCGGGGTAGCCTATTGAATAGACATGGAAATGAAAAACTAGTCTCAAATAACCCCAAAGTGCAACCCGCTTGAGAAGCTAACCACTCCCATGACTCAATCGGTATCCATGGAACGGTCAACAAAGGGATAGAAGAAGTGTGTGTAATCTCGAGTGTCATTGTTATTGATGTGGTTGCTCACCTCACTTGGGCATCCCAAGTAGTCCAATCATAGTCATTGTGCATCCTCCCCACATGTGTCTTTACCCCTTGTGAAGTAAAGCGTCGGTGACACACCAGGCATGGTGTATCCCGAGCGGCTCTAGGCGGCCCCACATGGGGAGGTGTAGCCATGGCTAGCACAAGAATAATAATAGTAACACAGTAATGCGCTACTCCATATCTCCCCACACCTACAAAACCACAACCCCTCACATCCACACTCACATAAGAAAATACAATCTCTCCAAACCCTAAAATATACAAACTTTCATAACTTTCAAACTTCATCTCCAAAATTTTCAAACTAAATTCCCGTAGAACTTAATCATAAAAACCAACAGATTAGAAATGAAAATTCCAGACCCATCACTCTCAATGTGTATGGATCACTCTTAACCCTAACAAACCTAAAAATCCTTCTAACTTTCTACTTAATTCTCCACAGTCTTCAATCTAGGTACCAATGGAACCGAAATTGAAAAACAAACCAAATTGACTATTCACTTGAGTGCTATATACTAGAGTGCCCATCTTTCCTCTCACATCTCTCGCTCTCCGTCTCCACACTCTCCCGAAGTTCAACAAGTTCCAATATGGGAATGTAACTAATTGTGAGTGTAAATAATTTTATTTTTATTTACTACCTCAAACTGAGATAATGATTTATCAATCAACATTTAGTTTAACATGGAAACGACTTTATTGCTTTGAACTTCCATGGCTATGAGTTCAGAAATTTTCATGATTTTGGCACAAAGTCAAAGGCGTGAGTTCAAGACGGCAGAGCTCTTGGGGTTTAATACCCACGTTCAAACTGTTCCAAAAATCAAAAGAGATTTTTGGAACAATTCTTTAGAAATTAAGGTGAGTTTCAAATTTTATTTTGAAATTTTATTTGTCTTTGTTGTTGAAGATCTTCTGGTAATTTATGGACTTCGTTCCATACTTGACATTCCATCATTTGAAAGTTATATCTTAAATTACATTTTATTCCCTTGCTCTGAAATTATTTTTTTGTTTCGAGAATCATGTATTCTCATAATGGATCCCTTTCTTTATTTTTTTAACCATCGTTCTTTAGAACTGGCAATGACATCCAAATGGGCATGACAACTAATTCAAATTCCGAACATCAAAAAATTCTTCACATTTATATGCACCCCGATACACAATAATGAATAACAATAATAAAGTGCTATTTTTCAAGGTTATTTTACTCTTTTATAATAGAACTAGAACGAACATTTCAAAGAAACTAAATCTCAAGGCTTGTGAATTTCATTGTAAGCTAGGATTGAAGTGATACGTCACGCCACAAGGGGTGGTTAAGTTTTTGTGCCAAGTTTGAGAATTAAATCTGTGTTCGAACCTAGAGGTGCAGTTAAGTCTATCTTTGCTTATAACAATAGAAAGATATATATGTTTTCTATATCTATAAGCAGACGATCGCGTAGAAAAACGAAAGTTAAGTCTATATTTGCTTTTAATTATATATATGACCATGTAGAAAAAAATAAATTAAATGTATTTTTGTTTTTAACAATAGAAAAATATATATGTATTCTATATCTATAAGCAGGCGACCGCGTACAACAGACGAAGGAGGGAAAACCCCATCAAATTATACAAGGAATAGAAAAGAAAAAAGAAAAATAGTGCCAAACCCCAATAAATATAAATAAATAAATAAATAAATAAATATAACACTATACATGCGCAATCTTGCAGTACATCGCAAAGTTCATGATCGGATCCTCGCGCTACTCGAGATTTTGGAATTCACAATCCGCATTTGGTACGGTGTGAAGTTGCTGTTTTCATTGTGTGCTCATAATTGGAAATAATATCTTCCTCAGTTTGCAGATCTGGCCATAATATTGAGCCTAAATGGCATGCAAGGCACTTCCACTTTGCCTCGTAATGTAAGTCTTTTGGCTCTGAAGTCTGACCTGCTTTCATGTCACGGAGGTGAGATCAGATTCTATGATGCTCTTTGCACCCACAGAGCATGATAGAATCGAACTTCTTGATGCGAAGAAGCTGGTTACTTTAGTCCGTACATCCTTCACCCTGAAATTCAAGGTTCAGCTGTATGTCGCAAGCGGTATTCTCAGGAAACTTGACTGTGGTTCAGCGAGCAGTATGTCCACGAGTCAATGAAGCGGAATATCAGAGTATCTCAAGCACTGTTTCCGTGCCAGTCTTAATGATTCGAAGAACATGTCCAACTGCACAACATTTCCTTATGTCAACTTGTGTTGATCCGGTATCGACCGTTTCAAATTCCTTTCGTTCCGTGAGTACCAAGCCCAGTGGAGTCGTTACTTGTTTCAGTGGAGTACGTAGTACCATCCATGTCTTCGGAGCTCTTCACGACAGATTTTGACCGACTCTCACCGAAGGTGGTCCGATGTAGGTTCTTTTCTCCAAGCAAAAGATCGTGAGGCTCAGGGTAACGCTATGTTGACTGTGCGTACACCAGGTTGTTGATCTAAGGGAGACTGGGCGTGGACTTGGGAGACCACAGCAAGGCTGGTTGATTCCTTCTAGTTACAGTTCGACTGACCCCACAAAGCTGGAAGAAACAACATGGGGAGCCGGAAGTCAACCTGGAAGTGAAGGTATTAATGGCCTGCCTACCGAGAACCACTTTGCAGGGTTACACATGAAACACCGTACTTCTCCGTCGTCGTTGTGGCTGCTGTTCTCTTTCCACTTTGTTATCCCACCGCCAACTCCGTTCTCACTCGACTCAACTGCCGTGACTGACGGGATGATCCTCCGAGCAGTGATTGTGTGTATGGTCACCCTTTGAATGAGATTATCAGCACATGTCGCGCTGGACTGACTCGCACACAGATACTTCACGGCGTTAAGCTTGCTTCGTGTCCTCTAAGTGGGATTGCAACACTTTGGTCGTCCCCATCTCCTACATTTCATGGCTGCAATAAATGGAGCGCTCACTTGCTTGTCTTTTCTTGCCTGGTTCTGAACCTCACGAGCCCATCTCCGCAGTCACTGTGAGTCACCACGAAAAAGCTGCGCAAGGTCACCAGCCTTAACTGAGCTGGTTTGTTGAAATATCGTCAGCTTTTACCATCAGTGAGAAGAAAAGGTGCGGCATCCATGGTGCTGAACGCAAATTACCCCCTATGGTACAGCGAGGTATATCGTAGCTTACAGGGGTTTTCTGAAGTGGCAGACGCTTATTAAGCAGCAGATTCGTTGCTGCGTCTGGCAGGACTATTTCAGTATTTTCACGTCTACTTGAGAACAGATCGTAGCCAAATGGATCCGACATTAAGTGAAAGGTTCTGCCACGCGCTCATTATTTCCCTTATTGATTCTTCTTGATTCTCTATCCCGGCTAAAGGTGACAAAATTGATTAATCTTGTCACTCTCACTCCCATATCGGTGACAGGATTGACTAATTTTGTCACCAAGAATCCATTCAGCCCATGACAGGAGTCAAGTCCCTCAGTCAAGTTCGTCATGGTTCATTAACTTCACGACAAACGGACTTCTTTTCAACTCTCGAACCACGGAGAGACTTCAACTTCTTTTGGAACTGTTCGTACCCTGGCAAACGGAGCCAATGAGCACAATGGGAGCTGCTTCGCCAAGAGCTCCTCTTTACGATCCATTGAGAGACATTCTAGTCTGGTTCCAAGCTGGACCTAATCATGTGACTGAAAGTAAATTCCGCTTATTACTGTAGTCAATTTCCTCATGGTCCATTAGGTTGATGAAATCAGGACTCTTCTCCTTTGCGATCTTCCCACCCGACAACGCGGATAAGTGGAGCTAAGGAGTGCTGCTGCAAGCTACCACCGAGGGGACCGTAGAGTAAGTGCGGGTAAAGTAGAATGTTGGTAAAGTCCCGTACAGATTAACTGGAGGGATTTCGCTTGCTGGCAGTCTTTCGTAATATATGGATGCGGTTAGACTAGGAATTTGCATGAGTGCACAGAGATCCAAAGTTTTTGGCCTGGATTAGCTCGTCGTTGTAGAAGTCTACATAGGAGGCGTGATATCCATCTTCCTAGTGGGCAGTTGTTCACGCAAGAGATGTTGATAGATGCCATTCAACGAAGCATGCTCCCCACACCGTTCTTGCATCTACGTTTAAACTAATGGAAGCATCCGATTCATTTTATTTCGGCTCGCTAGCGTCAGTCATTCAAGGGGTCACAAAGCCTACGACACCTGGTCTATTCGGCGCTATCTCAGCAATAAATCCTCACTGAGCCATGTGATACAGATAACATCAAGAGCTTAACATATTGCGGCTCGAATCGATCCTGTGGTCGAACCTGCGACAATATGCACTTTAGACCGACGAATATGTGCTCTCACTCCCACCGACCAGCAGACATCTGAGGAAGTCGTGCATATTTTATCACGGAAGGGTGAAAAGGGAGATCTGAAATTTATTTTTGATTGAAAGGAGGGGATATCGGCGGTTATAGTGAGAAGATCTGGGCTGTTTTGAATTAATGTGATGGTAAACTCTCTGCTCTGCAAGACCCACTGTGGATGATGACCTCAATATGTGATTAAGAGCGACCAGGCTGCTGCTGCGTTTAAACAGTTGCTTTTGCACAGTATATTAGAACTATCAAAGGCTAGTTCGAAGGAATATGAGAGAGCTGCCTTGCTTTGACAGAGCATAATGCATGCCTTGCTTCACCGACTATGATGTTTTCACGTATACGCAATTTAATAAAAACAGATCCCAAAGGACTTCTACTCCTGTGTATATGGTTTCCAGGTTGATACTGCCGGCCAACACTACGAGGAGGAATAACTCAATCCTAGTGAAAGATGAATGAAGATCTGCCCTGGTTTATTTGAGAATAGTAGTGTTGTAGTTTCAATACCATGCTGACATCTAGATGCTGTACTCTCACCTCCAATCTTCAGTGCACGCAGAACCGTCTCTAGCATTGAAATCATGCTGATTTTCATTTCGTGCTGCTCCAACGATCATCATCATCATCTTCCTTAGCTTTTCGTACTTTCCAGAATCGAGAACTCAATGATACTTTGAGTTCGACCAGGTAGCTCCTATACGGAGAGCTGTGGGTTAATGAGATATTCCTTCAGCTCTATCTCTTCCTTGCTGCTCCAGCAACTTGGACTTAGTGCGTTCAAGCGCTGCAGCCAGTTGGAGTTAGTGTGTTCAAGAGCTGTACATCCCCGGCTTCCTCTCACTTTTTAGGATCAATAGCTGAAATGATACTTCGAGCTCGATCAAGTAGCTGCTCCTTAGATGAACTATGGTAGATGAGATATTACGGATCTAAGGCATAAACAAACAGAATCCAAACGGATTGCACGAACTGAAGTCATGTCGGGTGAGATACTTTCTCTAGTGAAGGACCACCAAAAGGTCTACGATCAGTCCCAGTTCTCGTCTTCCTTAAAAAAGGAGGAAGCGTATTCGCAGGTCGATTCAAATTAACTATAAGAGGTAGCGATGTCGTTTTTTATTCGAAGACTGGAGGGAGCTACAAGTGAAGTACAAAAGGAAAATGAAACGAGATAGTCTAAGGCTGAAAGTCTAAGATGAAAAGTCCAAGGCTTCTACCAACAGTGGATATACATTGACAGTAAAGTACGAAAAGACGAGATCCTCGTCAGTCCTTTACCAGGAGTGAAGTCAAAGTGGGCAATGATTGGAAAGTGATGACGATTAATTCTTGACATATTGGCGATTACTTTGCAAGTACTCTTGGTGTGTATTTTCCAACTCTAATCAATTCAACGCTCTTCGCCAGGGTTCTTGGGCCCCTCGTAGGTCCAGAGATTTGACAGGATTTTGTATCCCTCATAGTCATAGAGGCATTTACAAGGTTCACTACTGCATAGTGCTTCGCAAATGGGCCTTCTAGACTTTTCTCTAAATTATTTTGGTTCATTGTTGCACATTATGATCCCCATCTAGAAGTTTTTCGGTTCATTGTTGCACATTATGATCCCCATCTAGAAGTTTTTTGGTTCATTGTTGCACACTACGATCCCCATCTGAAGTGTAAAATAAGGCCTAGCCGACATGCCATTTGTAATGTCGCATCTAGATTGTTTGGACTATGGAATAATAATATTTGTAGTTAATAGTATTTTGGTAATTACTTATGGACTACTTGTTGATGGTCAAATTTCATATTTAGTGTTCTGATTACATGGTGAGGCTCACAGTCACTTGCACCGTTGGGTGTGTCATCAACGGAACCGTTCAGGTTGGAGAATAGGGGGGTATACTTTTGAAGTGCAGCTCTAGAGAACTCACTTCTCTGATGTTGAGCCTTCGAGTTCTTGGCTATGGTGTACAGAGGTCGGCGTCACCTGGATTCTCTTAGATAGAGTGGTGTGACTTGACTATAATCAATGTCTAGTTGTTTGCAGATTATTGAGTGACAGAGCATGCATTGATTTGCTTGAGTGTAATTCAAATTGTGTGAACAAATTTATTACATCAAAGAAGTGAGGTTAGTGGAAATTGGGTGTAGGAATTGAGAGTGTTGGTGATATCTCCAAGACTTGCTAATCATTGGTAGCTCGATCTGAGTTTAGATTTTCCCTAGTGTGCAAAAGCTCGTCCAATTGATGCAGATTTGGCATTGAGGCAGACGGTGTGCGGAAGTGTTGGCCAAATTTTGAGCAATGAGAAGTAATTTTCAAGTGGTAGTTGTAATTTTGAGTTCAAGAGGTGAAAGCATGACCAATTTGGTGTGAGCCGAGCTCAAAAAGTGAAAGTGAAGGTGGAGTTGGGAACCCATCCCTGTGAATTTGAGATTTGGAGAACCACATCTTTTCAATTTGGCTGGAATGGAGAGTTAGCGGAAGATTTGGCGGTCAACCAACTTTAGGGATTTATGTCAGATTTTGCTGGAGTTAATGTCATATTTTAGCCAGATTAGGAGGAGCTTGGCCAGATTTGGAGGAGTTCAGCCAGATTTGGAGAAGGTTCGGCCAATTTGGAGGAGTTTAGCCATATTTAGAGAGGGTTCAAAGTGGTAAGAAGAAATGCCTCATTTGGTCGTTTAGAGGCTTCAAGGCATAGGGATGTGGGCTATGAGAGGCTACAAAGGCCTAGTAGGGCCATCAAGCCAACTTGATGGCTAGCTAGTTTAGAATAGATTTTGGTCATTATTTGGTAAAAAATACACACCTTGCTAGATTGTGCGCAATAAGGTTTGACCCCTAGATCTTTGGTTCCTAGACTGTTGCCCTAGCCAACTGGTACACACTCACTTGTTGTCTTAGTTAAGATTGATTGTTCCAATGTTATCTATACACTTGTAGCTTTGGCTAGGAGAGACAATTTGATCTCATTCTTGGTGATCCTAGTAGCTTAAGAAATAGGTAACTTGTACTATGTCAAATACCAAATGATGATAGAGTCAATCCAATGTTGATTTATGAGATGAAGTGTTTTCATTTATGTAGTTGTCATAGTTAGAGCTACATTAGTATGTGACATTCAGTTGGTGGTATTGGCACTTGGTGGGGCACTTATGATGGTTATGGTTAAGGGTTGTAATTTTTGGTTACTTTGTCACGATGGAGTTCTTTATGGATTTTGGAAGAGACACCATTGTGACATGCAGTGGGTTTACTTGGAGTGGCGCTCGATATCAACTTGTATCTTAGGTCCTTATGAGGAAGGAGATTGACTCTGAATTGGAGTTTGACACATGAGTTGATTCAATTGAGAGTGCACTTGGTGTGTACGCACCATTGTTGTGGGACATGGACAAGATTAATGGGGCCTCTAAAGGCCCTAGATGTTACTCCGGTATAGTGGGTACCATTGAGTTGGATGACTTTATTCAAGAGTTTGGTAGTTAGTGTGATCTGTAGTAGATGCGGAACCTGACTTTGTTCACACCTTTCATCGCATGGAAGGAGTTATTTTAGCAATTAAAGGGTCAGGTAATGGATGACTGCAATGAGTTAGGAGAGCTCACTTTGAAGAGAGTGAGCTATGGAGATAGTATTGGCCTCCAAACTATGTCTCCATCACTTCAGGCTCGGTTTCTAGGGATAGATCAGCTATACCCATGAGTTCTAGCTCTTGTAGCATTGGTGGATCTCTTGGAGATGGTGCTACTACAAGTAGAGGTACTACTACAAGAGGTGATTTAGTATTGGGGTTTAACTCCATGGTGGAATTCTTCCAATGTTTGAATTAGAACTACCAAGGAGTGCGGATTGATAAGTTGAGGAGCTTGTAGGAGTTCCAATGGAAGGCTAGAGAGAGCCTATGCAAGGCATATACTTGCATGAGACGGCTGATCAATCTTACTTAGGGAGTTATTGAGGCCTAGGCAGTCTAGTTTTGGTATGGGATACTAGACAAGGAGTTACAACGGAGAGTCCGTGATGCTACATTGTTACAAGCTACTTTGCTTACTTTGGCAATGGTCTTTGGTTTGGTTGAGCGTATTGTGATTAACATAGTAGAGGAGAGAGTGGTGACATTTGGATTTGGTAGGGAGACCTCATCCACAATTATTACTTCTTCCATAGTGGTTTCCAAGGACAAGGTGGACAGCTCAGATCCTATGGACTGAGTGGAGAGCCTAGTGTAGCTAAACCCTTACCTTCATTTTTGGGTCAGTAGTAGCCAATCAATGGTGGTGTTGCTTGTTGGACTTGTGGTGGACCTCACCATAAGAGAGAGTGATTTTAGAACAGCGGATCTGATACCTTTGGTGCATCATAGCCAGCATAGAGACAACGTGAGCATTGCCATAGATTTGATCACACTAGTAACTAATGCTTTGACCTACACCCGGAGTTACAAAGTGGTAGAGCTGCTATGGCAGGTGGTAGAGGAGCTCTAGGTCATGGAGGATAAGGTGGTAGAGGATCCACACCTAGTAGGGGTACAAGACATGCACTTACTTTTGATACAGCCATGGCTACTTGGATTTAGTAGTTGGAGCAAAGATTGGCTAACATGGCCATAGCTCAGAGGAAATCAGATTTGGGTGTTGAGGCTTCCACCTCATATGCGGGTGATAGAGACATCTTAGACTTCATGTGCAGAGCAACACAAGTGGATGCATCTGCCGTAGTGACTAGGAGTGCAATATATGCTCTAGAGCCATAAGTAGAGGGAAGGCTGGTAGACAAGTCAAACTTCCCTAGTCTTTTACGCTATTTGAGGCATTATAAACAACATCCATGGCTCCTAGATGCCCTAGTGCTGGTGTAGTAGGTGGTGATGGGGTGCATGATGAACTACCTACTAGTCAACCACTTGCTACTACATAGATTGAGTCTAGCATGATGTTAAGAGCGACTTATTTGATTATGCTCTTTCCATTATTCTTAGCCAATGACATATTTACCTTGGGAGTTGACCCAGCTATAGTATTATGGTTGGTTGCCATGCTTTGTGAGAGTAGGGATGATGTGGTCCCTATACTACAGCAGAGGTGGTTGATAGTGGAGCTGACTTGGTTGAGGAGTATGGGATCCATTCAACAACCAATGCTTTATGACAAGCAAGAACGGTTAGATTGGAGGAGTTACAAACTAGACCGGCATTTGAGCGAGCATGGTTTACACTTGGAATTGTCCTATTGGATAACTAGAGGGGGATTTTTTCTTTAATGAGACCTTCAAGCAAGGTCTATATACCATAGAGGGTTATTAAACTATGGTGCGCAACTCCTTATGTTGGGGAAGGTTGCAATTGTTGATCTAGAGTTACAAAAGATTGATGTGGAGAGGTGTCCATTTTAGATCCAAACATCTCTAGGGAGTGGTTCTACACAATACATCACATTTGGAGAGCTTGTTGTTTAGATTCAACTCGGTCATCCAACTGATAGCTATGTGGTAAGAGCTCAGGCCAGTGCAATAGTAGCTGAGTTATATGATGTGTTAGTTGGGGAATTAGTGTTATACTCCATGGGTTTCAATATTGCCTATTGAGAGAAGATAGCCTCCTATAGATCAAGTTGGTAGTCAGATGAGGGATGAGTACACTTCAATAGTGACAATCTTGGCTCACTACCATTCGGGACCATGGCAACATTAGTTTCAGCTTCCAATGGTTTTATTACTTAGCCTGGTGATTTATTGGAAGTGAATGCTCATGCAAAGGATACTCCAATACCAAAGGAGATCACCCCGATTTGGAGTACGAGTGGGATTGTTCCTTCTACCTTGGATGCTCCATTGTGGAGTTTAGAGGAGGCATTGCAATAACATGCAGATTGGTTGGTGTAGTAGGCTTGGAGTAGAACCTTTGTATCACCAAGAGATGAGTGTGAAGATGAGCCTCCAAAGTTGATTACCTTGACACCTTTGGATACCACACTCATTGCTTGGCAATATCCAATAGAGGAAGTATGTCTATTGGAGTTTTTTGGTGAGATTAGTATTGGACTAGCTACGGTACTATAGGTGGATATATGAGTATAGAGGTACTTGTATATGGAGAGAGATGAGACTGATAGGCAAGTCTCTCTGCATCATGTGACACACTTGGCCTATTAGTATTACTGACTTATTACCGATATCAACAGTCAAGGATTACCAAAAGATCCTACTAATAGGCATTTCCTTGTTGGGAGCATAGGATTTGGAGAGACGTGGTCCCATTCATTTGGTGATTTTTGGATGGCCATGTCAAGGACATACACGTACAGGCCAAGGTTTGAGTCTTTAGGATCCCCATTTTGGTGTGTTTTGGGGGATGTTACAAATATTATGACATTTCCAAGTTCATCAGTCCATTTCTCCCGCTTACATTTTGGAGAAAGTCCCTTTGATGGGTGATTCTCACACTAGAGTGGTGGTCTTTTCTTGGATGGGACCTACTATGTTGTTAGATACAACCAAAATGGGATACAAGCTCATTGTCTTTGTCTTTGGTGGACCTCTTACCTAGAGAGGTTCTATAGTGCACTTATGACGAGATTCATCAATTAGACCACATCATTGTTGATTACATCTTGGATGTTGGGCATAAATCTTAGACGGTGGTAGTGGCTGATATATCACCTATGGCAATGGTGAACCTAGTTGGACAGCCCCAAGCTGCTTTTCCTACACTTATGAGTTTCCCAAGCTCCCATGTTGTTTGAGAGGAAGGTCTTGGACTTATTTGGGACTCACAATTACATTAGTTGGTGGAGCCTAACGTTGATGAGAGAGAGCAAGTGATGGGTTTTCACATAAATATTGCCATTGTTCCAATAGTGTCACAATGTAATACTCCAAGGACAAGAGAACTCTCCAAGAGAGATACAAGAGAGAAACACAAGTTTCACACTCAATACACCAATGCCTCAAAGGAGCAACTTCTCTTTATTATATAGCAAAGAGGATCTACTTAAAGGAAGCTCCATCCTTGGATTAGATATATGGATTGGTGACCTATTTTTGAGCTCCATATTTGGATTAGTTTTTTTGATGGGAGACATGTCAATCCTTGTCCTATCTAGTTGGTCAAACGGGTTTGACCAAAAGGAATCTTTAAGGAATCTTCTTGTAGGGAGCTCAAAATCACATGGGTGAGATATCATTGGAAAGCTCTCAATGAGATGAATCATATGGGAGAGAAGGCAAGCCTTATTATCATGAGGTGAGGAATATTTCCAATTTCAAGGCCTACTTCATCCGTTTAGGCCTCTAAAATTGGCTCTAAAGTTTTCAGGCTATTTTTAGCTTCTACCCTATTAGTAGAAGTACTCTTTTGGTGACACCTTTGTTTGATCTTCCTAGCCCACTATACACAACATCCTTCTAGATGTTACCAAGCCAATTTTCACTTCCAAATAATATGTCTAGCTACTTGTATTATACAAAGGCATCCAAGTGTCAGGTGTTAGGTTAGGCTATGGACTTGAACTCTTTGACCTCGATTGTGAGCCTTGGCTTAGCAAAGCAATGCATCATGTGCTTGATAGGCATCACTACTTGGACACTTGTAAGCTCTATGCCTATCAAGATGATTCAAGCATATGTTGGAAGTGATGGACCAAGTGGATAGGGTTTAAGGACACTACCAATGGCTACTAGCAAGAGTGGTCTACTTGGAGTTTATCCAAGTAAGTGTGGTCTAGTTGGATTACACCCTTGGTCTATTTGAGATGCAACTAGAGGATGTTTAGAGCTTGCCGCCAAATCAAAGGGAGTTTTTCATATTGAGGTTTGGACTTCTAGTGTTGGAGGCATGACACTACTACTCCCAAGGGCCCAGTGTAGCAGCCAATCAATACGTCTTCCACTCCTATGATAGTTATAGAGGATACTTGGGAGCCAAATCTTAGACCCAAGCTTACAAGGGGGGAAATATAGAGAATATGGAGGTTCTTGAGGAGCTACACTAGTTGTTTTGCCTTTAGTATGAAGGATTTGGGTGCTTTAAAGGGACTTGGTATTTGGATTTAGCTGACTAGAAATAAACCAATTTTTTGACATCTTGATTGATATAGTGACATGGAGAGAGCACTAATTTAGAGCCAAAGTAGAGACCTTTTTGAGATTGGTTTGGTAGAGATTTCACATGGAGGGTATGCATAAGCTATTGTGATGCTAGCCAAGAAGGATATGCATGGCAACAACACAGATAGGTGGATATGTGGAGATTACCATCCTATCAACTGATAGACTAGGGTTGATTGGTATGCCATGCTTACACCAGAAGAGATCTTTGATGCAATTGGGCATGCAAAGGTCTTCAATACTTTGGATCTACAAGTAGAATATCATCAATTTGCCAATTAGGAAGGAGGATAAGTCCAAGATAACATTTTGGGCTATTGATCCTCAAGGCAAGGATGTGTTATGTAGTGGAGGTTCTTACCATTTGGGTTGAAGAACACTCTTGCTGAGCTCCAAAGGGTCATAGACCGGATCCTAGCTGGATTGGATTTTGCTTGGTGCTATCTTGATGATATTTTGGTCTATAGTACTATTGTGGAGGAGCATGAGAGAAATTTGATGGAGGTGTTTGAGAGGTTGAGATCTCATGAACTCAAATTACATCCTAAGAAGTGTAGGTTCTTCAATGAGTAGGTTGAGTATTTGGGTCACACTATTTACCCTGGAGGACTTAGTATTCAGCAGACCAAGGTGGAGGCTATTGTGCGTATTCTTTGGCCTACCAATGTGAGTAGAGTGCAAGCATTCCTTGGGTGGGAAAACTTTTATTGTGGCTATGTTAAAGGATTTAGTGCCATTGCCAAGGCCTTGACAAAGTTGACCAAGTTTACACAAGAGTGTTGTTGGAAAGATGAGCAAGAGAGACCTTTTGTAGAGCTCAAGGAGAGGTTGAAATCTGCTCCTACTTTGAGGAGACCAATCAAAGGATGACCATTTTAGGTTCACATTGATTGGAGTATGTTGGGGCTTGGAGCAATGTTCACCTAACATGATGATGAGAGGAAGGAGTTTGTGGTGGCCTATGCTAGTCACTCCAACAATCTAGTGGAGGCAAAGTATAGTTTATATGAGGAAGAGTGCTTGGTAGTAGTATGGGCAATAGCACATTTTTGATGTTATGAATTTGGTAACCTCTTTACTCTTATCATTGATCATCAACCACTAAATGGTTGATGGAGTCCAATAAGCTCTCAAGGAAGCTTGCATGATGTGCTCTGATTTTACAAGAGTATGGTTTCACAACTATTCATAGACCTAGAGTGGTGAACCATGATGCCGATGGGTTGAGTAGAAACCCATGTCCCAGCCAGCAAGATCAAACCAGAGCATGTTTGCATGGTGAGACAGATAAGGAGATTGTGCAAGGTTGGCATGCATTTTCTTTTCTCTATATATTTTTTGAGGCTTTGGTGGTATCTTTCTCAGCACATATAGGAGGAGTTATTGAGGTCACAGATGTAGAGAGTGGAGATAGTGGTATAGTTTAGCAAGACAATCATGATGATGTCTTAGCAATGGATTACCTTTGCACTAGTGTTGTGGGTAGCATAGTTGGAGCCAAGGAGAGAGACCATGTTCTTCAATGAGCTAGATGGTTTAGATTGAAGGGCAAACACCTTTTTTGTATATGAGAGGATGGTAGAGTGTAAGCAGTATCACTTCTATCTCAAAGACCACAATTGCTCCATCATGCTCATGAGGAGTTAGGACATTTTGGAATAAAGCGTACATATAGCTTACTCTAAAGTTATTATTGGTAGTGCAATATGAAAACTGGTGTACAATAATTTATTTCCAAATTTGTGGGTTGTGATTGAGTTAGAATATCATTTAATGCTCCTCCACCACAATTACACCCACTACCTATCATGGGATTTGGTTATCATTAGAGGTTGGACTATGTTGGACCTTTACCGTTGATTGTGAGCATCATCAATACATTTTGGTGATGGTGGAGCACTTCTCCAAGTGGATTGAGTTGGTGGTACTTCTTTACAAGTCTAGTGAAGGAATGACTTACTCATTCTTGGAATGGGTCCTTAGTCATTTTGGTGCACCCGTTGAGGTTTTGATTGATCAGGGTATAGAGTTCTTGGGGGAGTTTTAGGTCTTGTGTGGCAAGGCTTTGATTGATCATCATACTACCGTTTTGGACTTGGATGATCCAAATGTATAGATTAGTGCATGTTCTCAACCAACAGAGATCTTTCAAAGAGTGATGTCAATGCCTTTGAGAACTTGGTGATTGCTCATCATAGGGATACCTTATGCTATGCTACCATTCAAGGAGGAGGTTATAGACCTTTGATCCATTGATTTCATCTAGGTGATTATGCATATCTATAGCAGACAACACCGACAACTTTTGATGTTTCTACAGGTTGCACTATCTTGAGAGTGCATGAGGTTTTGCCATCTAGAGTCCTTGTATTGGAAGGATATGATGGTGTTGTTTGGAAGGATCATATGCACAATTGTGCACCATGCTACCTCCCAAACATTGATGGTACTATGGAACCAAGCTTGGCACTTGTACGTGTAGGCTTGTGATATATGTTATATGACTCTTCTAGTGGAGATGCTTCTATGTTAATGTGTGATAGTTGTTTGAGAGGATGGCATATGGCATGTATGACTCCTCCCCTCATGGTGGTTCTTCAAGGATAATGGTTATGTCCTAGATGTACTTGACCTATAGCTAGTTCATCCTTTATATGGTATAGATTGTAGACAAGTGACTAACAATGGGGCTCAATAGCACCTGGCCTCTTGATCTTTTGCCCACCATAAGGTAGACCATTTACTTGGAGTAGATGTCTATTTAGAGTTAGAGGCACCTAACCGCCAACTAGGAGGCAATTGTAGCACTTTTAGAGTCCATGTATGACTTATGTGTGAGTTGTGCTTCTATAGTGTGTGATTTGACAGCAATGTATGTTGTGTAGCAATGTATATATGCATAATAACTGTCACGCCATTTGTAGTGTTGGACCTAGATTGCTCAGACTCTAGAGTAGTAGTGTTTGCAATTAGGAGTATTTTGGTAGTTACTCATAGACTACTTGTTGACGGTTAGATTTCATGTTCAAGGTACTGACTACATGGTGGGGCCCACTATCATTGGCACCATTTATACCATTTGGGGTGCCGTCAATAGGACCATTAGGTTTGGAGACTAAGGGGTATACTTTTGAAGTGCGGCTCCAAAGAGCTCACTTCTCTAATGTTGAGCCTTTGAGTTCTTGGCTATGGTGGATAGAGGCCGATGAGTGTCACATGGATTCTCTTAGCTAGAGTGGGTGTGGCTTGACTGTAATTAGTGCCCAATTGTTGGCAAATTATTGAATGACCGATCAAGTACTGATCTAATTGAGTGTAATTTGAGTTGTGTGAACAAATTGATCATTGTGGCACTTTACAGTCCATGTTTGACTTATGTGTGAGTTATGCTTCTATAGTGTGTGATGTTGACAACAATGTATATTATGTAGCAATGTATATACGCATGACAAAGTGTCAAAGGTATCTTTCAAGTAACCATTTTATTGCTTCCCAATTGTAATACCAATAGCTAGATAGATGATCTAGAGATGAAATTTGGATTAGTAACATTTGGAAGGATGTTATACATGATAGACTAAGTAGATCAGATAGAGTATTACCAAAAGAGTAATTCTATTAATAGGCCAAAAACTAGAATATGCTTAGAATCAATAGCTAGGCATATGATCTAGAGGTGAAACTTGGGGTGGTGACATCTAGAAGGATGTTACACATGATGGAGAATGTAGATCAGATAGAGAATCATCAAAAGAGCACTTCTACTAATAAGGTAGAAGCCAAAATAGGCCTAATAACTTTGGAGGCAATTTTGGAGGCCTAAACAGATGAATTAGGCTTCAAAAATGTATGGATTCACCCACAGTTTGTCTCACAGAGAGCTTTCTAATGGTGCCTCACTCATGGGATTTTGAGATTCCTATAGGAAGATTCCCTAAAATATTCCCTCCAGCCAAAGCCTATTTGACCACCTAGATGGGACTAGGACCAACATGTTACCCATCCAAGCCAATCATCTAAGGGTGGAGCTTGCTGACAGGTCATCTATCCATGTACCTAATCCTATGGTGGAGCTTCCTTGGAGGAGATCCTCTTTGGCTACATAATATTGAGTGTGAAATCTATATTTTCTCCCTTGTATCTTTCTTGAAGAGTTCTCTTGTCCTTTGGGTATTACACCAATGCTCTCTTCTAAGGTTTGACATGAATCTCCTTACAACTCTCATTGCTTGAGCAATTTTTGGCTTAGTGCATACCATTTGCATACATTGATTGTAAATCATTGATGCATAAGGTACTTTGCTCATGTACTCTCTATTTGCATTAGTTCTTGGTGATTTATCCTTAGAGAATTGGAAGTAACTTCCCAAGGAAGTCGTTCAAATTGTCACATTCTATAGACCAAATTTATCCATCAACTTCTTGGTGTACTTTTTGTAACAATATGGAGTTTAGTGACGAATTTAGTTGAGCTTACGAAGTAGAGAATAAGACAAAATAGCCTAGAATATTCTAGAAGCATCTAAGAAGCTTCTTAGGAAGCTTCCTAACTAGTTAACTTGCGCCCTAAGCAGGTAGCTTCTAGAAGGAAGCTTCTAGAAGCTTCTAACTAGCTTAGCTTGCACGCCAAGTAGGCGGCTTCTAGAAGGAAGCTTCTTGAGAAGCTTCCTAGTTAACTTGGCTTGCACTCCAAGAAAGCGGCTCAAGGAAGCTTCTTGAGAAGCTTCAAGGGACTTGTATGATACCTATAAATACCAAGGCCGAAGCTCATGCTAGGCATTCGGAGTTTTCCCTCATTCAAGTGTCCCAATGTGAATTTCCATTCTCCTATTTCTCTCCTCGGTTTCGGTCTTTTACACTTTTCTTGAGACAACTTCAAAGTACCTACAAATTTATCTTTGCTAATACATATTCCAAGTATATGTTATGAAGGACCTAAATCTTTAGTTTCAAATACATCAAAAAACTGGTGCTTTAGCTTGTTGATTTCCCTCATGTTAGATCCAACAACCAACATATCATCAACATAAAGTAGCAAGATGATGCATGAATCAAAAAATGACTTAATGTAGCAATAATGATCCATTTTGTATATGGTGTAACCATTGTTAGTTATATAGCCATCAAATTTCAAATACCATTTTTGATGAGCCTATTTCAAACCATAGAGATGCTTCTTCAACTTGTAGACCATGTCTACTTTATTAGTGATTTGAAACTCCTCAACTTGTGCCATATAGACATCTTCCTCAAGGTTTCCATGTAGAAATAATTTTCTTACATCTAGTTACTCTAGATACAATCACAAGACCCAAGACTAGGTTGGCTTAGGACCAATAAAACTAGTTATATTTGAAATCAGCTTGAAATCTATTTCCACTCCTACCAATCATCATTTGTCCCTAAGCATGGACCAATCTATTAAGAGTGGAGTTTGATTAATTACTTAAATGCTCTATGGGAAAAATATCTTACAAGAAAGCTGAAGAGTTAATATGGAATAGATCACCTACGAGAGTGTAGAAGTGTAAGTATGAAACAAATCTTCATATTATGGGATTCCATTTACAAGAGTGCACAAAAGTTAGTCACATTGGGACTGATTTCTTGATGAATATAAATGAAAATGAATTGTGTTTTATATCATTATAACCATTCTCTATAACACCAAGATAATGGAAAATAGAACTCTAAAAAAGAAGTTATGTCCACCTAAATTTTGGTTCAAATGTGTCTTGTAGGACCTCTAAGATTGGTTGTGGGAAAAGCTCTTGCAAGATTCTATTGGGGGACTTGTGGAAATGGTTGTGAGATTGGTTGTGGGAATGGCTGCAAGATTCTACTACATGAACTATCGTGGGATTTCATTGCAAGAAAGGCTCTTGTAGGAAGTTGTTGTATGGGAAGTTGTGGGAATAGATCCTACTTATAGAACTTTGTGAGGTGATGTCTATCACTTGGTACTAAATAGTCTAGGTTTAGATATGAGATCAATTGGCACCACACATTCTAAAATGAGATAAGAAATGATAAGTACAACTACATATATATATATATATATATATATATATATATATATATATATATATATATATATATATATATATATATTCATATTCTAGTGTTGATAGTCAGTCCTGACCTTGACACTTCTTATCTAAAGACTGAGGAGAGAAATAAGAGAATGAAAAACTGAAGTGGAAGATCACATTGGGACTATCAAATGAGAGAAACTTTGAAAAACTAGCATGAACTTGGGCTTTGGTATTTATAGTGAACATACAAGGCTCTTGGGAAGATTCTAAGGAAACTTCCTATAAGTTGCCTACTTAGAGTGCATGCTAAGTTAATTGGGAAGTTTCTCATGAATTTTTGTTCCTAAAAGTCACCTACTTGGTGTGCAAGCTAAGCTAGTAGAGAAGCTTCCCAAAAAACTTCCTCCTAGATGTTGCCTACTTGGCATACATATTATCCAATACTTAGAAGGTACCAAGAAGCTTCTTAGATGCTTTTAAAACATTCCTAGCAATCATGGCTAATTTGGCTTATTTGCTAATTCCATAGTGTTAGCTTGTCTGCTTGCTTTGCTACCTTTTCTACTAATTCCATATTGTTACATCTTGAGCAAATCAAATTTATGGAGTTATGGATGTAGGTAAACATTGGCCAAATCACATAAAATTTGTGTAATTTCTGTGCATACTTTTCTTTACTAGATCAATGAATGAATTTTTCTCTATAGAATAACCAAAATCAATATTCCTATTGTTCTCTCAATTTAGTTCAATTTATCTCAACACAATCACTCTCTACTCAAACTAACATAGACCACATGATAACAGTCCCTTATCATAGTGATGTTGGTAATTTCATGTGAACAATGACCAACTCTTGACCTAATATTACTTATTTAGTTAGTATTGTTGCTCACTTCATGTCCAACCCTAGACCTACTCATTGAATAGTTGTTAAAAAAAACTTCTCCTATCTATAAGGGACTTTATATATTTTCCTCAAGTATTCTCAACCAAGTTCACCATTACATCTACAAGGGTTTTTTGATTCAGCTTATCATGACAATATGGATCCACACAAGTCTATTGGACTTTTTCCTGCTAGCAAGAGAAGCAATGATTTGTGCAAGTAAGAAGTAGAAGTCAGTTGCATTATCCAATACTAAAGCTGAGTACATGGCTTTAACCAAAGTGAACATTAAAGCAATTTGGATAAGACATCTACTTTTTGACAATGGTTATCTTCATGAGACAACATAGATCTTTTGTGATAATAAGAGAAAAATTGTTATTTCTTCTATGAGCAAAAATCATGAGAAGACCAAGCATATTGATATTAAGAAAAGAGAAAAAAATGCAATTGTGTGTTTATGATATCTTTGAACCCTCGGCAAACCTCTGGTCCAATTTGATGGTAGGGAAGCAAATATAGAAGGTTCTCTTGTGCCTATGGAAATATGCTATCTCTCATCTACCACAATAACACCTGGAGACAAAAAAATCTCTCCTCCACCTTGGTTACAAATGTCCCCAACATTGGCCTATCAACAACCAAAAAATGGGAAGAAAGTAGAGGTGTCAAGAAAGAACAACTACCCAAAAAACTATAGGTATCATATCCTCTATAAATAGTAGGTTTTGGCACTTTGCAAAATATTGGTAGACATGTTTGTCTATATGCCAAATCCCTATCACACACTCAAATGCCGTTCATCCAATGATATCACCAAAGACACCCATAAGTCTCCTATCACATGCACGCAAATGTGATAAGAAGTCATAAGAGGAAGAACCGTGTGAAGAAGGTAGGTCATCTTACAGGAACTATAGAGGAAAGTATACCAAATGTCACCTATGGATCTCCTTGTAGAGGGAAATAATCAACATGAAGAATATCCTCTACAACGGCTACGTCTAGGAAGCATGTGACAAAATTATTGGATCTTATTGGCACTCCAAGTATAAATAAGCCATCTATAGATGTGATACACTCTCTAGAATCTAGAGGTGAAGAAGAACATCTAAAGGGGACCATGCTTTACACTTTGATACCTTGACTCTCAAACCTACAAGAAGAAGTTTGATAATCAAGTGGTCAAAGGCCTACCTAATCTGATCTACAAGACCCAAAATGTGTGTATCATTTGCCAAGGAGAGAAAACACATCCTAGCATGGTCAAAGTAGTAGATAAGAGGCTCTAAAATGAGCCATGGCAAATAAAGGTCTCCTAAAGGATCTCTTTATCTTTTACCAACAATAGACTCCAAGACAATGACTCCTTGTGAGAAACCATGTTGATAATAAAGAGAAGAAGGAGAGCCGTGGAAAGATCACACTAAAGGAAAAAGACTTGCCAAGGATCCACCAACCTCCCTTAATTCTCCAAAGATTGATACACATGAAAATATTAAAATCCTTCTTAACATCCACTTGTAGAACAACCCACTCATAATATATATCTAGAAGTGCTCTAATACCTAGAGATATAGCCTCATAATCTCCAAGTGTAGCAACTCCAAACTGATGTGGATTGAGGTTTTTGTTGGAAGTGAGAACCATGTTGACAGAAAATCCTCAATGAAGGACATGAAGCACTTAGAACCATTCAGGCTAGAAGTCAAAGTTGTCCATACATTGTTGTGCACCAACTTGAGGAGTTGGGTAACATGTTTACCTTGGTGATGATAAGGCTACCTAGCTTATTTTCTAAATTTTTTGAAGCGGGGAAAATCTTTGCACTATCACTAGATGTAAATTGCAGAATACTTTTAAGTACAATAGTGTTTGGTAGATTCTTCAATTTATGGACATTCATGTAGCCAAGGTGCTTATGTCAAATCTGCATATCAGTCACCTGGGATCCACTTTGTCCATACATTGCTGCTTGAATCCAAGGCATTGTGATATCTAATTTGAGTAGCCTACCATATCTAGTCCATGTAGCTATCATTGCCTATGTAGCTATACTCTGAATCACACAACCATCTAGAGTAAAAAACACTTGATAACCGGACTCTACCAATTGGCCTATTGAGACAAGATTTAGAGTGATGGTTGGTACAAAGAGAACATCACTTAATGCAAAAATCTTGGATTTTGAAGCAAGAACAAGCACTCTACCCTTATGAGTGATCTGATGTTGGGAATCATTGCTTGTAACAACAATAGCGGGATGTAGAATGGGTTTGATATGATTGAACCAATCTTGATGGATTTTCATATGATTGTTGGCACTAAAATCAATGTACTACTCTTTAACGGGCTGCACCATAGTCCTTATGACATATGTCATTGTCAAGAGGCTCTCTTCTTCAAGATCATTGCAATCATCAAAGTCACAGGTTACAAAATTATGTTGAGCAACATACTTGTGACTAAGATTATGGTGTTGATATTGCCACTTGTGATAGTCACAAGCATAGTGGCCTTTTGCACCACAATGGTTACAATGCCTAGGGAGAATGTAACCTCTGCTCCGGTTTTAATCTTGACTCTCTTGTGATTGAGCCGGTCCATGAGTTTGGTAACAACTTGGATGTTGATATTGATGCGGATGTCCACAAGCACCTCCACCATTACCATTGTGATGAAAAATCCCACGTCCAAAAACACATCCATGGCCTTTACCTCTACTAGCACCAACATATAGAGCTTGATCTTGTTGTTGCAAATTGGAGGAAGATTGTTGGTTTCTTCTCAATTACATCTTGACTCACTAATAAGGGGGTCGGATCTTGAAGTGATAAAAAAGTCTCACACATAGCAATCTACGTTTGAAATGATTGGTACTCACGACCCAAGCCTTGTAAGGTGATCATGGTCAAATCATCATCTATATAGATAGAATGTACTTGTTTATTGATTGTGACTCTTTCTTCACAACATTGAGCTTGTTTCAATTGCAACTTTTGTGTCTTGGTAGATGTCTCATACACCCTACCAATGGCCTCCCATGCACCTTCTGGTGTCTCTTCATCTTGAACATAGCCACACATTGACACAAAATTAGTAATCATAAGGTAATGCAAGACTTAGTTTGCTCGCTTCTTCCATTTCCTTACCTTTGGACTCTTATTATCTCCTTTTGGCTTAATATCCTCCTTAATGGAAGGCTCCCATAGTTCTTGTCCCATGAAGAAATATTTCATGCGTAGTTTCCATACAACATAGTTGCCTTTGTAAAGCTTCTTGCATGTGATAGAACTTGTAGTGAATTCAAACAATGTGTATCAGTACTCAAAAACAAAGAATCAAAAACCTTGCTCCTTCCTTTGATTAAGCATATCTCTCTTTATGCATAGTTGTAACTCTATGCTCAATGTTGCACCTCTCTGAACACGCATGTCCATCAACCTCAAAAGACAAGAAGTCAAAAATCTATCATAAGACACAAGAAAGAGACCCATTCAAAGTAGAATTGATAGAAAGTGACCTTGATGATGGTGATCAAGGGCAAAACATGCCAAGAAACTTCAAGAAATTAGGATTTTTGAGTTTGAAGTCATAAAATCCAAGTGACCCTTTAAAATGTGAATTTTATTCAACACATTGAATTTATACAGTTATTGTTTGAAACATATTGCCGTTGAAGAATCAATTGTCAAAAACTCTTATTCTTATTGCGCTTAAATTTGGTGAGCAACTAAATTTGAGCCTTCTGAACAAGACCAAGATGCAAAAGACTTCCTCAATAACAATAGGTCTAATGCCTCATGTATCCTTCTCCATAGCAAGAAGTAGACTACCACCTAACCCCTAATTGATATATGAATCTCTCTCCTTGCTACTACTATAGCCACATGAAATAGCTCAATAAAACCATTACAAGGATCATATAATTGGGATCAATCTTAAGATGTTCATATACCATCCCTAACAAATCTCTTAAGGAGAAGCATGGGATGGTGCACAATGCTTGTGCAAAGAGTGGTCTATCAAGACATAAAAATTGCTGAAGCTAATAATCTAAGACCTCTAGTGGTACTCCCTCTCCTACAACATGATGTAATAAACATAAGAAAGAGATAGTCTTATCAATAGGACTAGCCATAGACAAAAGGTGCACGGCTCATGTTGCTCTATTTTACTCTTTTTAACCCAATATCCTACACTATAGTAATCGAGTGAAATATGTAGAAGATTATAGTTGAAACTATCTCCTATGACATGCAACCCGTCTAGACTCATCTTGTTTGGTAGCGCAATCTGCCTTTCAAAGCTACAAAATCTAACAACCATCTCTCTTCGTCCTACACATCCCTCACTAGTATAAAGAAGACACCATCATGGGAGTAAGAGGAATAAGAACCATGTTAACTCATCTATGGGATCATGAGCCAATTAGTCAAGTGGTAAACAAAAAGCCTATCCAACCTTATTATGAAATGGACAAAGAAACTTATAGAATGTACATGGACACAAAAAACTAACCTCAAATAACTCTAAAATTCAACCCATATTTGATGTTAACCATTCTCACAACTCCGATCAATATACTCAAGGTGGTCAACAAAGGGATGGACGAAGCATGTGTAACCCCGAGTATCAACAATCTTAAAGTGATCAATCAACTCAAATGAACATCCCAAGTGATCCAATCATAATCCTTGTACATATTTCTCACATGGTTCTTTATCTTTCTTGAAATAAAGAGTAGATAACACACCAAGCATAGTGTACCCAAATCACTCTAGATAACCTCACATGGGAAAATGAAACCATAACTAATACAAAAATAATGATAATCAATACAAAAATAATGATAGTTATATATATTGTTGCTCTCCTTAGCTCCCCCTAACCTATAAAACCACAATCTAATCTAACTTCATTTCATATCTCATGAGTGTATGTTAACTCTCAAAACTTTAAAAGATGATTAAATTCTCATAATTCTCAATTTATTTTTTTATTTTTTTAATTAATTAAAATATAATTAAAAAATATAAATATGAAAATTTTAAACACCTCATTCTCATCGCAAATTAATCATTCCAAACATAAAAAATATTAAATATCTTCATATTTTTTAATTATATTTTCCATAACCTTCAATTTAAATACCACTACAATCAAAATCAAAAAACAACAAAAAATTACTATTCACTCATGTGTTATAAACTAACATATCCTCACCAATTGCAAAATGCCTTTTCTCTTCTCTCCTCGCAGTCTCAAACATCTCTCCCATTTTCAAATCTCTCTTCTCTCTCTGCATTAAGGACAGGATGATACAAAAATTGCCAGTGGGAATATTATCAAACAGTAGTGATATGTGTGCCTTTCATCAAATCTAATGTAAGATTAGGATTAGTCCTAGTAAGTGATGCCTATTCATCAGTGAACAGTCGTCGTATGAGTTGTGTCGTATGGTTTCTGGTGTGATCATTGTCAATTTACATTACATCCTAACAAAGTTATTCCTTGCACGGAGTACTATCGTCTATGGATTTATATCTCACAAGTCTAATAGATGAGCATGACTGATGCGCTCTTTTACAAATGTTCCATTATCTATCATGGGCCTATATCGCCTTTGTGTTGTAGTAGTAACAAGATAATACAAACGATTGTTAGAATAAGGCAGTTTGAAGCTGGAATCGACAGGGTCTGTTCATTCAATAAAAGAGACTATATTTGGGTGATTCGCAGGCCCACGGGATTCAACTACAGGTTAAAAAAAGGTTGTAAGACTGAAGCTAAACAACTCATTCCACATGCATACAGACACGACTAAAGGGTGACATCAAGTGGTTTAAATACAGGGATTTCCTTCTTTCGGGGAGTCACTTGCTTGGTAAGTGTATCTGCAAGTTCTTGTTGTATTTCCTGCAGGGGGGCATCTGCTATGCTTCACTTGCAAGTCACTATGAAGATATCTGCAAAATGACAACATCAGTTTTTGAAAAGCTCGTACACAACCACAAGCTTTTTAACACAAAGTATCATTCGGCAGGGTATACAGATCGAACACAAACAGGAGGAAGACATGCCAGATCAAACACGAATTGGCTATCGGTACTACCCACAAGCTATTGAAGATTACAACGCTCTCTAGGTTGCAGAGCCCTGAGGCTACAACCTAGGGAACTCTCCTCAAATATCCCAGACAACAATGGCAAAACAGAGGAGGTAAAAGCTGTCGGTAGCTTACATCTTTACATCGGCCCTGCAATTCAGGTGCACGAAAGAATTGCTCATGATGCCACAAATTGACCATTTACTTCTTTCATGAGTATGGCAGGTGGCATAAAATAACAATAAGAATTTCCTACTGCATTAACATTTGGACTTGGCAATCTCCCTATTTGTTGAAGCTTATAGAAAGCAAACTTCAAGAATAGGGCATCAATTAGAACCAACAATGCAGATTCACATAATAAATCTTAGCTCAAGATAACACCTTACCTCATTTCCAATCTTCTTTTCTCATTGCCTCCCGTTTTCTTAACTATAGCTATTCTACAATTTAATCCCTCATCAAAAAAAAGTTACAACAGTCGATAATAATTTGTCATCATTTCAGATACCCTTGCCATCCAACCCTTTCTAGCTTTTCAGCCTTATCAAGTACCATCTCTTTCAGCTCCTTCTGATACTTCAACATCCTGAAATGACAAAGGAACGAGATGTTTTGTTAATACGTCAAGTGGCCGGCGGCCTATAACCCTTTCCACTGCAGCCCAAATCGAAATCATGTCGATTACGCAATCTCCGTCTAATCGGAGTTGCAGACAGATATAATGGTTGAGAGAATCCGGAAAAAGTGAACAATATAAATCAGAAGGTCGCGCGTCCCCAGAAGCAGACTCCGACTGTACTTGAGAGGAATACTCACTTCTCTAAAACCTGAGGATCTGCGGCTCCAAGCATGCGCACAGCAAGGAGTCCTGCATTTGTTGCGTTGTTGATTGCCACAGTAGCTACTGGTATACCTCCTGGCATCTATGGACGAAAGAAAACTAAAGCATTAGACAGCATCATAGATGGACTTGAGCTTGACTTCCGAACATCTCACGATGTCCAACCGATGGAATTTTGATTCACACTTATGTTGCCTATTGTCGAATCTGGTTAACGTCTTACAAGTTAGTTTCCAGATTTATAATTCACTTTCCGCTATTTTAAATTTACTATGTACAGTAAAGTGGAACGGACATATCAAAGCGTCGTGCATAGAACGCCCTATGCAGGAGGCTTTGAAGTGTCCGTGGCAAATTTATGAAACATGTTCGAAGGAGTTTATTCATTCTGTGTATAATCCTGAGTCCTCCAGAATTGACAGGGACAAGCAGAACATAAGGAGAAAATCTCCTGATACGATAAAATGGACAAAAATAAAAAGGGAGATAGTTGGAGTAATCTTCTCCATCAAGACAGAGAGACAAGGAATAGCCAATCGAATATCTGGTCAACAAGTTCATCATGACCCTAGCAGCGAAAAGAGTTCCCACCTGAACGATGGATAGCAAAGAGTCCATTCCATCAGTATGGGACCCTTTGACTGGCACACCAATAACAGGAAGAGGCGAAAGAGCCGCTACCATGCCTGAAACATCGACATCATACTTGATCAATATATTATTGTATTATGGAATACAGAATCCGTTGTAAACAACCCAGCTCCACTTGATCAACATGATATACAGACGGCTCTACTAACACTGCGTAGGTTTTGTGCACTCCTGATCAAGCATCAACAGAGGTAGAATATGATGCACATGGTCTTCGAAAAATGTTCTTTTTTCTTTTTGAAGACAGGTATTACATCACAGTAACCACCGATCAACTTGTGCACCCCCAACAAGATACCATTTTACCCTCCCCTTTAAGGAAAAGCCAAGTTCTTCTAAGACACTGTGACTTACCAGGCAAATGGGCTGCTCCTCCTGCGCCTGCAATAATAACCTTTACCCCTCGTTTATGTGCTTGTTGGGCGTATGTTACCATTCTTTCAGGTGTCCGATGGGCAGATACAACTGTGAGCTGCATAACATGAGGCGTGCTGACTGTTAGCTCCCTAATCATCAGCCTCGTCCCCGTACAAATAGAATTCTAAATGGACAGCAAAAAGATCCAGAAGTGGATGGCAGGTGATAGATCAAGTGGCGGTAAAGGTTGTTGCTGCTACCCTATTTCTGCCTATTTCACTAGTATCATAGTATGAGGCACAGACAGGAGGTCAAACCTCATATGGAATGCTAAACATTTCAAGAATCTCCGCTGCCGCCTTCATGACTGAAAGATCGGAGTCGGAGCCCATAATTATACCGACAGGAGGATCCGCTGCAATTTATAAGGACAATATCAGAACCACACAGTTGGCAGAAATGAATACTTAGTCTAGGCTTCCCGTTCAAGTCAAGAGTAACAATGATCTTGATTTTCACCAGAGATTTCGTAAAGGTAACAAGACAATCTCCAGCAACACACCAAGCAGGCCCAACATGTTAGAGGAGCAGTAATACTTCAGATAAACCTTATCAAAGATAAAAGACAATGAGAATACAAGTCGTTGCCACCCCGGGTCACAGCTTATTTGACGGCAAGAAGTGAGTCCCATTTAGTGTGCAAATACAATCAAATACGAAGCAAATAATTCTTGACAAAGTACCGAGCAACTTAGGCAAAACGCAATACTATAGTTCTGATGCAATGCGATAATGTATTGTACCCTCCAAACGTCTCCCATATGCTTTTAGAATCTCTCTAAGCTTGATAAGCAGTTGCAGCAGCATATACAGCAATCAGCAAGACCTCAATAGAATCTTCGGCATACATTGGCGAAGACTAGAAACTTTAATTTACACCCCCTTCCCTGCATGTAAATAGTAAAACGCTTGTAGCCCATGAGGATGAAGATCCATACCACGGTCATTCTTATCTAAAGATGCCTCCGATAGACTTTTGGACACTACGTTGCTACTTCCATCGTTGGGTGTATTGTCGTCGAGGATACTGATGAGACGTGCCCTCACAATGGAAGGTGTTGGGCCGACAATAGTAATGTGTCCCATCTTTCGTTGGCGCCTAATTTCTGCATTGAGAAATGTCGTGAACGACAATGTATTAGTAAAATTTCTATCAAGCAAAGCCAGGTGAGCAGGAAAACTTCCGACTGAGGGCTAATCGAGAATAGGCAAAAACGAGAACTACAAAGCAAAATTACATATTCTAATGCCTTAAAACGTAGACAAGTATCCGGATTAATGAAATGGCCACGACGTTAAGCACAGCGTCGTGAGAAGGAGAGACATCAACGTTTGAAAAGTAGACGTAGAAAAGAGAAGACTTGTTTAATATATTACGTATGATCATACCTGGCTTTTCGTACCAGTGGACGCTAGCTCCAGGGACCGTGACGGCTTTCCGAAGAATTCGATGGGAAATAGCAAATCCGGCCTCTCCCTGCATACGTGAGTGGTCTAATGTATACTTAGCTAAGAGTCGAAGAAACAAACGTAAAATTCAATCCCTTTCTATTCTGAACTTCTTCTAATCTGGCAACTGACAAGATAGAAGTCATTTCCTTCCCACTTAAATAAATAAGAGTTATGGGTAATTTGATTGAGTACATATTGGTAGTGTTTCAGGAAGCTGTTAATAGACAGCATCAACAACACGAAGCCCTTTCAGTTTTTCGGTCAAAAGTACACACACCAGTAAAAGAAGCGATACGACTATGAAACCACTGCACTTACTTCTTCTTCTCCAAGTATGTTGTACATCAGGGCTGCGGGTACTTTCATGGAAGGATCACCTAGAGGCAAGCCCAGGATAGCTCGCAGATGCTGCTCATATTGAGAAACGAAGCAGGCTTCGATAGTGTGGTGGCCACTGTTGTGAGGCCTAGGAGCCACCTCGTTCAAAAGAACCTGTTTCCTTGAGACAACAAACCTTGTCGATACGTGTACAATAAACAGGGAAGAGGGAAATTTGAGCAAGCTGCGAAGGGAAGTATAAGGAGTGTTCAGCAAGAAAGGCAATAGAAATTTATGACTAGGACTTATACCTGACCATCAGCTAGAAGAAACAGCTCAACACCGAAAACTCCTGCACCTTCCAGAGACCTGATAGCTTTCTCGGCAATACTCAAGGCTAACTTGGAGACATCTGACGATACTCTAGCGGGGCATTCTACGGTATGACAAATATTGTCCCTGCAACCAGATACGTCTCTCAGAGCCAGCATATATTCTGCTGTGGTAAACAGGAATCTTGACACCAGAAGACGTTCTCTTCTGGTCGCAGAATGTTCCTATATTCCATACAGACAAACTTATGGCTGTATCCTCCCGATACTACTGAAGGTATTTAAATGACTAAGCAGATTCAGTTCAATGAAAATGAGTTGAGGAGGTTTACTGGAGGATCTACTGACTTGTGAGTAGTCTCTACTACTGGGAAGGAGGAGATGATTGCGTCCCTTCCCCGCGCCACCATCACAGCGAGTTCCTGCAGAAATGACAATGAGAAAACTGTTGCACGAACTTTCTAGCTTCTAGCTTTTAAACCTTGCAATTTGAATGGATACTACATACCTTCACAAACGGAGCCCACTTCTCCGCATAAAGACCTCGCTCATAGCCACCTAGTACTGTTCGGTGCATGTGATAGTAAAATAGAGCGTGTCACTTGATGAGCCATTGATACTTAGAACGTTTTGTGTCATATTTAAATCTACGAGAGAAAATGTCAAATCCTGAAACACTCATTCGAGACACCGTCAGTGCTCAAATATGTAAAATTAGAAGGATGTGCCAAGAGGTCGGTACCGACATGAGACTGCTCTGAGAAAATCATCTTTAGACCGAACAACAGCATTTCCTCGTCCATCGTATGCAAGCATTCGGCTTTTTAGCATGAATGGATATCCGAAAAGGCGTCCTGCTTCTTGTGCACTCTCGGCATCATCTACCTGCCATGAACCACCATAGCCTTCATAAGTGTGGAACAAATCCAAGGATAGGAACGGGGGCCCAACCTACTTCAGAATCACAGACGAAAGTGGGACATTATGCAGAGGGGCACTACATTGGGCTAATTTGACAACGTGAATGGTCAAATTCACATTGTCAAGAACTGAAAGAATGAAATGAAAAGAATAAGATGAAAAAATGAAAGAAATGAAATGAAAGAATAAGATGGAGATCACATTGGCAAGAAGTGAGATTACACGAATGCTTGAACTAGAACCCTGTTTGACTTGAAGACTACTGAAGTAGACACAAGGACCTGGTTCACCTTCATGAATTCTGGAAGTGCAACGCCGTGCTCCTGGAAGTGCACCTTCTGTAGATACTTGTCCTGAACAGGCAGGGTGATTCAATTCAAATTGTGCATCAATTTCAGGATCCAACTAGGGTAGCTGCTACACTGTTTTACACACGGCCTTGTTTACACAATTTTACACACGGCCTTGAATTAGCAGAAGAGTTAATACATAGACTCAGAAACGTATTCTTCGTAACTTATCGGACGTAATGTGATCAATTTCAATCACGCTGCACCCTACATTCACCTGAATTATTCGTATGGTAGAAGGCTTCGGTTCCACATCCACTCCCTCATTCGCAAGAGCCTCCAGCGTCTCCACATCCACATGCTCTATTTCTACAGTCAGGACCCCGCATCTGAAATCCACGATCCAAATTTTGAGAACAAATTAGAGCAATAATAATTACCATTGCAACTTTCGGTAAGAAATCCACAGTCGCATAGATGTGGTGGAGTGGAGTTGGATCGGCTTTGATAAGTTCAGTGGCCCCAACAAACCAGCTGAATTTAAACCCAGAAGACTGTCAGGAAATTCAAGTACAACATGCGTCAAACAAAAAGGACGTACCCTTGTGCAAATTCCCGTACAGCAGTTCTGTCCCGGAAGCTGCCCACCGCGTGACGGTAAGCTATCGAGCTTGCAGGGCAGATGTCCAAAGGATCCAAAACCGCTACTCTAATTCCCATGGGCGATGCTGCTTGGCACAGCATCCGCCCTAGCTGACCTCCACCCAGCACCCCAACTACTGTATCGCACAGTCCCTCATTGGAAGAGCACAATTCACCCATGCAGGAGGACTCCTGGCCAGTAGAGACAACTCCTGTAATATGGGGATTGACTGCCGGAGAGACAGTCAACGAAGAGCGAGGCAGCAGGCAAGAAACAGCTCTTGACGGGGAAATTAAACTGTGTCTGAATTGGAGATATGAAAGAGGAAAAACCCCACCGAATACTGCAGAAGAACGGGATGAAATGGGACTCAATCTACTGCAGGAGGAGGATTCCACCGACAAGGTTGAGAGGCTAGCAATTTGCAAAGCTTGGGCCATCTCTGCTCTCCCCCACCTGCAAATAAACCGCAAAACCAGATACGTTACTCTTCCACCTGCCCTCACTTACTCATACTGACCAAGTTCTCATCAGATGAACATCATTAACAGCAGTCGCAACCGCCACCTTCTCTTAACCTCAGTTGAAATTGATTCCTGTAGCACGTGGACACCACAAGAAGGAAACGAAGGAAGCTCCCATGTATACACTGCCTTTGTGAATCTTAGCCTTCTGCTTTTCGCCCGGGGGAGGATTGGTCTCACTTCTCTGTGTCAGCAGCCACCCACAAAGAGTTCACATCTACCCACCAACGTCCCCTCGTCCAAAGGATTCTTGTGATGTGCTGCTTGAAGCCCTACAAGAACTCCAAAGACTGGTGGTTCTTGTACCAAGCTTGGGTTAAACCCAGCTTTCGGTTTTTCTTACTAAACCCTCATGGTGGTTCTTGTACCGAGCTGAGGTTAAACCCAGTTCTCCTCTAAGTCGGTTTTCTTACTACAGCCTCATGGGACCGGTTCTGGTTCAATCGACACACTGCACGAATCCATTACGGTACAGTAGTGTTGTGGGTTGATTGAAAGACATTGAGTTCCATGCGTTGTTTGCCAAGGAACCGGTGAGTTCTCTTCGTTTATTCTGCTCCTATTTGAGAAGGGAGATGTCACTGGTTCGTTGTCGTGAGTATGTGTTTTACGAATTGTTACAGCGACTAGACTTTGTTACTGAAAATTGATGGAGTGAATCATTTAGTTTTAGGCCCGGGTTTAATGGATTGCTACAGTTTAGTTCTAAGTTTATGAAGGACTGATCAGCGGTCTTGTGGATGGTGTTTTTCACGGAAATTGTGCTCAACTGTATTGTTGGCCTTTAGAGGAGTGAAGACATCAAAGAGCACGGTCGGTAGTGAGGACTGAAATCATGTGCTCTTTAACCAATCCTTCAATTGTGAGTTCTTAATTATTTTCTTCTTCGAATTCTTTTCATGGAGCTTGGGCAATGCCTCATACCAAGTTGTGACAGTGAATGTGCGCATAGACTTTTTTGGCGCGTGATGTTTGTGACCAAATGTAGAGTCAGGCGAAAGAGTGAATTAGAGTTGGTTATTTATCCTTGCTGGCTAATTTGTACAATTTATAGGGTAATAACAAATGCCGGAAGGGTGCTTCATCAAATGAGTCTCCCGGAGGTGATCGATCGACCCTGTTTTGGGATCAAGTCATATATATGTCTACTCTTAATTCTGTCGCTTCGTTTATCACCACGATTTAGCAGTTCATGGAAACCAAAAATGTTAATTTCAAAATTACCTGCTCTGATTGGTTAGATTGCACCATAGTGTTAAACGCAGGATTAGTATCCTCGACGGCCGCAAATCTCGTCATGAACAGAGTAAAGCATATTGTATGTACTTTCTTGCGATACTCCGGCTGCGATTGAACACATTCTTGACATGGAAACATATTTTACACAGGGTAATGGCTCTGGGTAATGTATAATTATCCACTCTGATGTTTAGAGATGCTGTGGTTTATTTGGTTCTGTAGAAGATGATGACTCCGAAGACCAGATTGTGTATGGGCATGATCAGCCGAGTGAATTGGTGGCTCTCTACCAGCAACGACATCAGGTGCCACCTCGTCGCCCTTTGTCCATCCAAGCATTGCTGCATAAGAACTTAAGTTGCTCTGACAGGATCGGTATACTTTCTTCTGCGATGAGCCCTTTCGCTCCTGAAGTTATTGAATCATTGAAAACAACGATTTCGGTTTAGCAAGCATTTGACTCACGTCCAAATATTGGCGATGTACACCAACTGGGGAAACTTGCAGAAAAACTAGAAAATTGGATTTGTGACCCTTTCAAACTTTACCGAGAAAGCAGACATCCATGAGTAGGTTGAGAGTGCATGCATTAAGCAGGGTTTGTCGTGTTAAAGAAAGATACTCTGTCATGCATTGGAATTACTAAATACTTGAAGCAAATGTAAAAGATGGTTCAAGAGGAAAGTGTACATGTTTTGACGCCTAAACGTCCTGTCTACGTTTGCTGTTCACTCCAAAGTCTCCAAGGCATTGCCTTGGAGGTCAGGTCTATTAGGTCGCTAGGTGAGATTGAAAATGTAAACACCGGAGTTTATACTACCACCTCTCTTGAAGTCTAATTTATCTAAAAGTTTATTTATCTATATCATGACTTTCTGCCCATTCCCCGTGCAGATAAAAGCTCAAGGATCTCCTCATGTAAGAGCACATAAGGGTACGTATATTTACGTCTTCCAAAGAGTAATTAATAGGCTTATGAGGAATAGCAAGGCTGTTTAATGGGACATGGACCGCATGTGCTGTATTTACAACTCGGATTAAGAATCACAGGGATTGGACATTTGTGTTTATTTATTGTCGTCAACTAGCCTTACTGAATCTACATGGTCCTGTAGAAAAGAGAAAACCACAGGAAACGTCAGCAAAGTCCTTATTACCTCCATCGGCAGTGGAAGAAGCAGCCTGGTCATCATTGACGGTATGAATCTATCGATTTCCCATAATCTTCATGACAACCCTGTCCGTGAAGCATGTCGAACGAGAGGTGCAACAAATTGAACCTACAGTGCAGTTGCTGGCTGGAACGAAGCTGTATCAATCAGACACGACAACGCCAATGTATTAACTTGTGTAAAGATCTCGGTCTTGCACATATTCCACCTTTCGATCTTTACTATTGGATAACATCAGTTGTTTCGTTCTTTCTCCTAGGCAATGTGCTTCACACATAAGGCAAAAGAGTCAACAGAGAAGTCATGAAAATAGTAATTGCAGCACTTTCACTTGTAACTATCTACATGTCTTGCCACCTGGCTTCTGCCTTCTAGACATCTTTCTCTAGAAACCTGGTACAGTCACTGTGAAGGAGATCGCAGCTCAGAATCGGCCAAGGTGATGTTGAAACTTTGTGCCGTGTGCAGCAAGCCAACAACCACTGGAGGATCTCCCATAACCTTCGCGAAGACCTTGATCACCATGACAGCTCTTATGAGTTTTTGTGTAAACACGCTGAGAGACTCCGGGTAATCTTGTTATGTTCTTACCTCTCATGTAGTTCTTGCTTCATTTCTTTCCTTTCTACAACAAACTCACAAGTATAAACTGCAGCCAGGCTGCGGGATTTGGGAGGCTTCAAGCGGCAACAACTTATGAGTACACAAAGTCACCAGAGTAGAAGTACAGTTGCCTCATGTTGTCCTTCTGTTGTTCAGCTTTCTTCAGTCGTCTTTGACCTGCGTTGTGTTTCCATCAGGGCGCTGATATTCCGATAGATGCAGACGTTCAAACACTGTCACGAGGAGGTGGAAATGGAGAAAATCACTGGACTGAGACCATAGAGCATTTCTATGAGCAGGAGGCAGTAGACTTCAAAACGAGAATACCTGCGAACATCCACGCAGCACAACCGTCTCTACCTGTAGATGCACATGCAGGAGATGCAACTCCAACTCAAAGAAAAACTCTGGAAGCACCGATTGCAAATGGTTTCCCATCGGCTGGACAACCACCACAACTGCAGTCTGGTAGGAAGTTTGACAGGTCTTCTGCCTCTAAAGGTAGAATTACTTCTGTAGTAGGAACGTATAAGCCAGTAGTTGCTCCACCATGTTCTGGCGTTCATATTGAGCTTGTGGAGTTACTGATGTGATAGTCATTCATGGTTGACAGGAAAGCAAAAACTTCACGTCGCAGAACGGTATTGGATCAGCAACATGAGAGCTCCCCAGCCTAACTTTAAAGAAGGTGCTCCTATTCCGCTGGTTCAACGGCTTCAGGAACTTCAGGAAGATGTTAGGGATAATTCCGGTCAGCGTCCTTTAACCGTGGCAGAACAACTCCAAAATCTCGTAGGTGGCAAAGCATATCATAAACAAGCCACGGTCAGTATCTTGCTAGTCCGCTATCTACTACCTTTTTAGTAAATCTTCTCTCACTCTGTTTCTTGATTCGTTGACTTTCGCTTATGTTATCAGAGTCGAATTGTAGAGGAGTTGGAAAATGTACTCTACTAATTAGCTTTTTGTATCGTTGTTTGTGCTTAATGCCAAATGCTTTTGCATATCGTAAAGATGTTTCATACTGAAGATTGCTGAAGGGAATCATAACATCCTGCCCATCTCCATGACCCGTATGGGTTTGTTGAGCTTATGTCATTGTTTCATCCCAAGAGTGTGTTTTTCTATGATCTGAGGTTGCGGTCAGCTCAGCTCAGAAACGTTTACCGGAGACCCCTGATATTGTTGTTCTGCATCTATGTGGGACGTGATGAAATGTGGGGAGACTGGTGCTGCTAATGATGAAATATTATGCAGGCGATGGAAGTTAGCAGACGGTTACCCAATCGTCAGAGAAAGACAGACAGACCAGTCTGTAAGTTCCGAATCAACACGATAGCTTTCCAAGACGATATTGTTGACTCAAATGAAGACGACAATGATGTTCAGGTAACGCTCTTTTTTCAGCGGCCGTTCTGACAATCGTTTGAGCTACAAGAACACTTCTGGGAAACTTTGTAAAACCTAATCCCCGTAACCACTTATAAATATCGCAAACCGCATGCTCTCTTGAAAATAGAGATGAATTTTCCTATTCGTGTCATGGGTTATTCTTCAGGCAGCCATTTGATTAGGAAGTGTTGCTCAATAGGACATCTAAGTTTTCTTTGTGCCGTTGATTTCCAGACAGCATGGAACTCGTTATTTTTTGTGTAGTTAATCTTCGATATTGGATACTTCTCATCTTAGTTGGGACAGCAAAGTACTGTCCTGATTTGTTTTCGTTAAACTGTTTCCTTTAGGGAAGTACACGGTATGTCGACAATGCGCTAGAAAGAAACAGGCCAGAACAAACGATACAGGATAGTCACTCAATTTTCCAAGATGATTCTTTGGAAGATATTGACGACGATGATGATGTTCAGGTAAATCTCTCTTAAGTAGAACTTTTAATCTCAAAGTTCTGTTGTCCTGATTCATACAGGCGTTATAATGTCCGGACGATTTCGGGATTTTCGAAAATTTCTACTAGTAGTTTCGAGAGTGTAAATTCGCGAGGACTCTAAGTTTTTCAGGCTCTACTCGCAGGAAACATACAACAGAGAGGAATCAATCACAGTAGCTCCATCAATTCTACCCACAAGTATATCGGAGCGGTTTCGTGATGCTCTACTGTCTGCACCTCCTGAAATTACCAGTACAGATAGGTCTAAATACAAGAGGTTCCCTATAAATGTTTTCCTGCAATTACCTGGTGTCGCTTTACTCGACGTTTGTGGAAAAAGTATACTGATCTTCACGGTGTCTCGGGCTGTTGATAACGAAGGCAGTCCTTTTCTTGTTTGCCATTTCCTTAGTAAAAATACTGGCTGTGACTCGTCCAGCAGATTATATTCCGTAATGTGCGAGTAAAAGAACAACTTCAGCTTGCTCTGTCTGGAAAATATCTGAAGGTAGTAGGAGATTAAAGTCCTGCTTCTTTGACATCACAGGAGGTAATCAGAATCATAAGTTGTTTAGCCTGGTCTCCGCGTCAGTGACTCTGTATAAGTGTAGATGGGGCTATTGTTGATCAATGTAATAGGGTAACCATGACATGTTCTGCATCTATGAATGTCAACCTTCCGTTAGGTGCACCAGTCTTGCTAGTGACTAGATGATGACCACCCCTCTCATTCAAAGTTGGCGGTTGTGTGCAGCTTTGGTATTTCAGCACGTTTGGAAAGTGTACTATCAGCGCAGAAGAGCAGGCATATGCTGTTCACAAAGTCGTTACAGAGGAAACAACCAACAAGAAGTGGGTTTCTGCCAATGATCATTGACTTCAAACAACCTGTACTCTCATCTGCACCAGTCTGTGTCCTTCAAATTGGGAGATGTTATTTCCATTACAGGAGTACATCTGACCTGCGCAGTATGATATGGGTATACATGTCATCTATAGTTTCAACATAAACAGGTTATTATCTTGCGTCATGCCTGACTAAAATGTAACTTGTTATCAATGCCGAAATCAGTAGGTGGTACCTTCAGCGTCCGTGTCCTTCTGCTTTCAGGTCTCTCACAGTGTATTGAGGTTTCAATCACGGGCACGATCGATGAAGCACAGCTTACAGCATGTCGTTGTGACGTTCTACGTTTTCCTGAGGTCTGCGCAACACTTCTGATTAAACAAACTTCCAAACTATTTCGCAGTGATCGTTTTAAAGACCAGAGTCTGTGCTACTTCCAATTTTGCAGACTAAAAGTTAGTGAGCTCTGCTCGATCCGGGAAAGTTTTCACTAAAATCCTGATCGGATGTGCAGCAATGGAATCAACAGAGATATCCACCAAATGCTGCTTTTGAGGATGGAAACATGGACTCGATCGTCGAAGTCATATTCTCGAAGATTAGCTCCGGAATACAGTTTCATGCCGGAAATGTTGTTCGTATACACCCACCTTGGTATAGTTTTCTTCACCTATTATTGCAACGGACTTCCATTTCTACGACTTGTCTTCACAGTTTAGGGTCATGGAACCTCTGGAGATTTTGTGCATTTCTGGAGGATGTGTCGGTGGTGAGCTCTATTAACTTGAAGATTTGTGCCTATTACGGTCCGCAGGCAGGAGATTCCACGAGCTGGACAATCAACAAGACTCATTATCTGCACCTTCTTCTGTGAAATATTGCGCTAACTCGTAGTTATCTAGTCTCCGGTCAATTCTGTAAATCTCAATCTGTGGCGTTGGTACTGTGAGAACGAGAATCGGTACGAATGAGAATTCGCTTCCGACATCCAAGCGTTATGGATGTGCCGAGAAGCTAGAGGCTAAATGGGTACCAGTGTTTTAAATATGTGTTTACAGGGCTGCACTTTGACAGTGTCCTGAAATGCTGATTGAGCATATGCGCTTGCGCGATTTTTACTACAAACATGAGTTTGTTTCCAGATGTAGAATCTGAACCAGGCAATAATTCTAGGTGATAGCAGCAGGGATTGAAACTAGTTGGGTTATTTCGGCCCGTCGTTTGATTTTGACCCCAGCTAAACCGGAGTTCGTGGCATCTACCCAAATGTAGACCCATCAAAATTGTAAATACTTGAACCTAGGAACGATGGATGGCCATCGAAAGCGTGAGGTACGCCTGGATCTCCCAAGCGAATGTAAGAAGGAATAATCTCAGCAAGCTGCAGCAAAATAGAAGATCCCAGCTCACGAATCTTGCCTCTTTGCAATCTCTCGGGAATCTGCTTTGTGGGTTTGCCGTGCTGTTCTTCCAGCAGGCCTTCAATTGTGCCGCGAAGAGAGGCGATGGATTCAAAAACTGTGCTTGGACACGCCCTCTTACGCTGACTTCTTGGTCTAGAAATGAAGGTGAACTCCAATTGAGCTTTTGGTTGTTCACAGCCTTCACATCTGTATACAAAGTTTGATTTATTAGAACATCTGAACGAAGTTCTTCCCTCAAATCAAATAGCAAGAGAATTCTGCTCAGTCCATGACTGCCTATCCTCAAGACTCAGGAGCTGCAGTTAATCTCGTGCATGGTGTATTCTTCAGGCTCTGCCTCGAACTTGGAAAGGGGATATTAGCACCAGTGTAGAACAGAATCGTTGCCTCTGACAAGTTTTGCTGCGAAAAGACGGAAGGTTGACAGGCTTACTGCAAGTCCTGGAAAGCTACACTACAGTAACTATTGAGACTTCCAGCTAGCAGATGGGCATTTTACAGACACCGGGGAAGATCCGAGAAGCTAGCTACTGTGGCTGAGAGGCAGACAGACCTGTTTCTAAGAGCTGAAAGTGCAGCTGATGAGGGCCCTTATATGAATGTATACCCCAAAAATTCCCTCGCAGATGGTAGACTTTGTTGTAACCAATCTAGATCTTTCTGAGGATGAATATGTCAGCAAGCACTCTCTTGCAAGTATCCTAAGGCTGGATTGATATCCAACCATAAAGATGCAAATTGTCAACTGTTCTGTCCGAGGGGATTGTCAAACCGGCACAACAGAGTAACAGAAAAACAGGATGGCAATCTAAAAGTTATCGCCTGTTTTATTTGAGCTGATTGATTTTCTCCGCATCGTCGTCCACCAAAAGTTTCAAAACCACACTTGCTGCTAATTCTCGTGAATAATTTGATTAGTTCACAGCAAAACATATGAATAGCTATCTCCTGCTTCGGTGGCGGCGAAAAGGCTTCAGGGTTCATATAAAAGAATGATGTTCATTAAACTGATCAAAACTGTAGTTTGACCGAGTGGCTCACAGAAAAAGAGGAGATCAAGTCTAAGTCGCTTGTTTTGTCTGAGGTGTTCAGTTTCCTTGACTTCATCAGAGAAGTCTTGAAGTCTACTCCTCGAATAAACAAAAGCATTACAGAGGCCGGAAGATTTACAGAGTTTGGAACATGGGTCCACAATTTTTTCACCCTTAGCACCTGAGAAGATCGAACAGATGAACTGATTGGACCTAAGGACGAGAAAGAAGGACAGACGCCAAACAGTCATGCTATTCGAAGCTGTAACCTGGAGAGAAAGAGACTGGGGAGCCCATGAATGAGCGAAGGAGTGACTGATGGGACATTGCCTAGACATGGACAGGGAAGATTCTGCTCGCAGAACGTAGATATTATGTTCCGGCCACTAGATACGTAGTTTAAAATTCATAAACAACAACACTCCTCACTGTTGGTGCAAATTTAGATGATGTAGTCCTGAACTGTTCCTTAAGTTATGGCACTTCCGCATTTTTGGTGGAGATGGGGCGACCCAGAAAGACTAGTTCAACACAGAAGAAAGAAACGAGAAACTACAGCTGCTGCTCAGAGACACTGTTTTATACCATTCTCCTTACAATCTGCATCCTTAAATGCGGATCTCCTGGTCAATATAAAGAGTATGAAGTAGAGAGGGCTGGTGGCACCTCTCGTTGACAGTGTATAAAATAGGTCCGCAGTTTTCCCTGCCCAAAAAATTCTTTCGTCACAATCCGATAAGAGCAGACTGCCACTTGTAATTGGCTCCTTTCAGACATTTGAATTGCCGAGTGATATTGTAGTATATGAGTTTCAGGGGAAGATTATTAGAGTAGAAGTAAATTGGGAAGCAATGTCGTCAACTTCAACGCATCAAGGTCACATCTGAGAGTGTAAATTGCAAAAGAATTCATCTACTGCAATGCGAGACATCGAGATTTTCAATGACTTGTTTACAGAAGATCTGAAAGATGCAGTGGAGGCACTTGTGTGGGGCAACACCATGCCAACTTCATTTTCAGTGGAGTGTATTGGTGTACTCAGGACTATCTTCGGTCCTGGATGTAGAATCCTCCCAGAGGTGGCAGAGGTGTGTGGGGAAATCACAGAGAAGGAGGTGATTATGATCCTCGACAAGACATGTCTGAACTTTGAGCCTCCATGGGTGCAGGAGATCATCAAGGGGGTAATACAGGACATCCGGGTGACAGAGAAGACCACTTCCAGTGATACCCAGCTCTTCGTTCATCTCATGGTACCTAGTGGAGGATTAGATGGGCATTCAAGAGGAATGGAGTTTCTTAGGGAAATCCGATCTAAAATTCGTAGCGCTCTGAAGCTGCGAATTCTGGACTTTGTGGGAAGGAGTCGAACCATAATTAAAGCGGATCTTGAAGGAATTTTCATACACAAGACAGACGATTTGGCAGCATTTGTACGAGTTTTATGCCAGGGCCTTCGGTTCAACGATTCTCTGAAGGATTTATCCTTAGCTCAGAAAGAACTAGGAAACGCAGGGTTTCAGCATCTAGTTGATATGTTGTTGTTTAACAGTAGTTTGGAGCATCTTAACCTCAGGAGGACGAACATGTTAGCCTCTCATTTGAGCCAATTAGCTTCAGCTTTGGAGCGTAATATAAACTTGTCCCTCACATTGTCGAGTCTCTTGCTCGGTGATAATCCTGGTCTGCTAGCAGAAGACGATGGATCTCATATCATGAAGCGGATACTTACAGTCAACAAGAACCTGCAGATGCTGGATATAAGGAACACCGGTGTCGATGCAGTGTCAATCGACGATATCTCCTCAGCCCTGACAGACAACAAATCTTTGAAGTGCCTAGTTCTGGCTGAAAACATGTTGGGACCGGAAGGTTTTAAGGAGCTGTCAGTGATTCTTGGCACCAATCAAATTTTACAAGAGCTGGATCTTTCAGGATGTGGATTGCTCTCTGCCGACCTTCGACTGTTGGTTTCAGCTTTGGTGAAGAATAGTTGTCCGGCTCTAAGAGTTCTGTTGCTGGACCATAACCCTGGGATGCTGGTCAAAGATGATGGTTCCAACTTACAAGAGCTACTGACAGTTGTCACCAATTTGCAGGAATTGGGCTTGAGCAACACTGGTCTGAACAGTAACGAGGGTACTCTGGCCAGGATTTCTATAGCTCTGAGGACGAACACAACCCTCAGGAAGTTGAATATCGGGGGAAATAGAGTATTTGGAAAAGGAGGGGATAAGCATATCGGGCACATGCTTCGACTCAACACTGGACTGCAAGAACTTGGAGCAAGTCGGACGAGGTGGAAGAGAGGGGATGGACTGATGGATGCTTTTTCGTTAGGGTTGGAGAGCAACAGCACTCTGACGCACTTGGATTTTAGTCAGAATCTACCGAGTGTGCAGCTGTTCAAATCTCTGGAGAAAAACAAGTGCCTGACTAGTCTGAACATGGAGCTCTGTGACTTCGACAGGACTTTTTTCCAGCAAGCAATTATGGATATGCTAGATCAGAATACGACCTTAAAGGAGCTTCGTCTGGATAAAAGCACAGGTTTAGAAGATACGGACCTGGCCAGAGTGCGTCTGCATTTGAAGGAAAATGCCCTATTCGCTGAGAGAAAGCATTTGATAGGATCTATGGAGACTTGTAAACCGAGGTTCGCTCGAGTTTTTCTTTGCGGGTATCCTTATGCAGGCATGTATTTCTTGCTGCTTCCTTAATTTAAAACTTCAAGCTCGTGTCTCAATTGGAATCTGAATATACCTGGGATAAAATATTTACTCCCTTGTCTCAATGAGCATGTAAACTTCTTAGGAGGATTTATCAGTCCTGCACATGTTTGATCTGGTCCTTTCTCAGAGGCTTCAAAAGAGAATGTTAACAAACAAATGCCTGAATCTATAAGCTCATGGCATGATTGGGACCTGGATATAGCTGATATAGAATGTTTGTTCATGGAGCACCACACTTCAAGCATTTAAGGCGGATGTAAAATCCTTAGAAAAGTTACCTGGACATGTCGGAACTGCTTGTTTGTTAGAAGATCGAAGCTTGTGACCTTGTTTGTTTCTCCAATGTCCTCCTAGGGGCATCGTCATTGTCATTTTTCATTTATTCCTCTCTCTCCATCAATCCCTGTACCAAGTTCTACCTAGGAAGGACTGCTTGTCATCTGATTCAACTTTATGCTCTACTCTCAGGTAAGACTACACTTCGGATGGCTATGCTAAAGGCTCGCAAACTGGACAGATCATCTACCATCGGGGCGATGATGCTGCATGCTCGCAGCTTTTCTGAGTCCGTTCTGGGGCTCCGATGGTTGAGGGTGCTGCGAGCTGAGAAGACTGAATCCCGACCTCGAGGGATAGAAGTTCACGTCCTGGAGGAAGATCCACGAATGAGCCTATCTCTTTGGGACCTTGCGGGCCAAGATGAATACCATGCTTTTCATGAGAACCTATTTCCCAACTTAAGTGGCAGTGGTTATACGTCGACATTCTTGATAATCTGTAACCTTTACAAGAAGCAGAACGGAGAAGATCTGGAAGAGTCCAAATCCGCTGAGGATGTTCAAGAAGAGTGCGAGTACTGGCTGAAGCTGTTAGCTTCCAACAGTAAGCAGCGGCCTATAAGTGAAATACGCCCACGAGTTTTAGTACTTCTGAATAAAATAGGCTCCGTAAATTGCCGATCACTTTCTGTACTGCTTAATAGAATCTCAATGGTAGTGGGCAGGTTACGGAAACAGTTTGATCTGTACCTCGATGTTGTGATTGAGAAGGATAGTGTTCCAATCCTGGATGCCTCCTCGGTACGGTCTGTGTCTGGGTTCACCAAATATCTCCTTGATATTACTCAGCAAGTCCTTATCCAAACACTGCAACCCGAGGTACCGCAAGCAAGCGTGGATTTGACCGTGGTCCTTTCAAGGTGGATGCTCCGGCATCCCAGTCGGCCGGTTATAACTTGGCACAGGTTTGAAAAGTTGTGTAAGGAGAACAGGATTCAGGGCTTAGGCGTACAGTCAAAGAACGAAGGCAATCTCGAGGATTTCCGACAACGGTGTAGAGCAATGGCAGAGAACCTGCACGATGCAGGACAGATTATTTACTTCGACGGTCTTGATATTGTGGTGATCAGTCCACGGTGGTTCAGCCATTCTTTTCTCGAGCGTTTAATTGCTGTTCGTAACGATGTTGAGGACACGTCTGTGGCACTCAGGGGTGTAACGAGTAGTAAAGCGTTGAGAAGCATCCTTGTTGACTCCCTGAAAGGAGAGTTTTCAAAGAAGACGCAAGAGAAACTCCAAAACGTTCTTACTGACGAGAAGCTGATCCAGCTGATGTTGAAATTAGAGCTGTGCTATGAGAGTCATTTGGATGTGTATGATGGAGACGAGAGATTTTTCGTCCTTCCAGCAACACTTGGGGATGATGAATTGGCAGACTATGGAAGAAGAAAGTTGCAGTGGCCTCTAAAGAAAAGTTCTGACCTTCAACTCGGCTACTTGGGTCGCAGGGTCACCTGTAGAGATCAGATCTGCACATTTTTAACGGCAGGGTTTTTCCCCAGGTTACAGGTGAAGTCCTTCTCCACAATTAATTTAACAAACAACATATCTTTTAGTGTGTCCAGCACAGATGAAAGTGACCTCGTCCAAATTCAGCGAAGATTATATCTGCATCTTCTTGGTCGTATCCCTTGGTCCAAGCCAGCTTTCAAGCCCAGTTGTCTTTACTACGCCTCTCTTACCACTTCGATGCATACTCTGCTGCTACGATGCAACCCCTTACGGCACTTCCAACCTTCAACAAATTTGTGATGTAAGAATGAGTGTTAATGAAGTTTGTAGTCCTTTTTTCAGAAACTAGTTAGCGCCATGCGAATGAGTGCAGCTCCTGCGAGCAACGAGAAGCAAGATCCCTGGAAAAATCGGCTTATTGACTGGCCGTATTAAAAAAGAAGTACACTTCTTTTTGTGTATACAGGGACATGAACTAGTTCACAATATTTTTAGTGACATTTGACTCACTGTGTTTTACTGCGCCTCTCTTTACTTGTGTACAGGTATACCTGTACAATTCCTTAGTCAACTTGAATGGATTCCAAAAATCTCAGTACAAAGTGGAGAAAAATCTGATATGCTTTTCTTGTGGTAGCGTGGACTACATCATCGAGTGCAGCGGCCACATCGATTTCTTCGTGGACATACTCGTGAGGTTTCCTCTACACTCCATCAACATCTTGCCTCAGGTGCGTGAGAATGTGATTGGACCAATTCAGGAGTTTTGTGCATCTCATCACGGGTGCCAAGGTGTGGATCTTCTGGAAGGTGTAGTTCGGACATCGTGTGTCGAAAACTTGCATCTCTGTAGGAACAGAAGAAACCAGAGTGCACTTTTAAGTGACTTGGTACAGGAAATGGAAGTTCATGGTTCCAACTATCTCCACCGGTGGCCAGCGGACGTGAATGGTGTCAATGACAGTGAGAACGTTCTTGTACTTCTGGGTGTGGAGGATGCAAAAAGCGAAACTGAGAAGTGGTTCAAAGGCCTTGAGGATGCCGCTGAGGAGCTGAAATTGGATTTTGTGAACCAAAGTACATTAATTTCAATCCATTGTCAGTTCTCTTCTGGAAGAATTCCTGAGGCTTTGAGGGAGAGGCTGAACCGGCTGTCGGAGTCAGAAGGCATTGAGATGTCTTACTTGTCGATCAAGATCGATCAGATGATAGCATGGCAAGACAGGCTTCTGTCGGAACTGAGCAGACGATTAGACAGGCTGAACAGCTGCACTGTTTTGCTGCACAATCAGCAGTTTCCCAAACTTCCCTACTTTACTTACATAGATGTGAACAAGGTTACCAAAATGGTAACCGAGATGTGTCCCTGGTTGGCAATAGTCAGAGTGCATTTTATGTGCGAGGCACAAGTCAAAGGGAAGCCTCATCTAGTATCAGACCAGCCCGGTCGACCTATAAGCTTGAGAAGAGAAACCCTTAGGCCATGGTGGCCTTACCTCGCAGGGGCATTGACGGTGTTAAATCTTATGATGAAAGCAGGAGCTCAACAGCTTATTGGCTCAGGTGCATATATCCCAGCTTTCTCTACCAGGGCTTACTGGAAGGAAAAGGAATTCTGGGACTGTGTGGGCGAGCCAGAGAAAGATCTTCCTCAGTGGCTGGTGGAAAATCTGGCAGGACGACGAGCTTCGAGTTTGTACGATGACTTCCTGTTGCACAAGGTCCAGTATAATGAATCTGGTCAGGTGGCTTGGATTTGTGAAGATCATTTGAAGATAGGAGAGGATTGTGGTTCCCTCAGGTTGCTACAATCTTAGGGCTGGATACAGAGTAGATACATGAGGAGAAAAAAGTCAGCAGCACGAAGATGCAGTACATGAGTTAGCAGTAGAAGTTACTGCTCAACTTTTCTCAGATTAGTCATTTTAGTGCTTAACAACATGGTCAGTTTGATGGGACGTCCCTGACCATGTTCTAGGTGTTCACTGAGAAATCTGATGCAGATGCAAGAACGAACAACCAAACACAGGGAGAAACAGTACACATTGGAGCGAATTGAACCACGTCAAACAATCCACATGTATAGTGGCATACCCTCAACTAGTAGTAGAGTCAGAAAACCTTGTACATACTGGTAAAAGCCTTGAAAGAACATGAATCACGGAAGCTGCAAGGTTGCTTCACAGTCGTACTCTACTGTCTATATAATGTACGACTAATGAAATCATGAGACATGATGCGTGATAGAAAATCTCCTCCATCTCCGAAGTCCTATGGTCTTTGCGGAGACAGAAAATCAGATACAGCATAGCACTTGGATCCTTTGATCTTCAAAGCAAGCAAACTCTTAGATCCTAAAGGGTACAAAGGTTCGGACAATATTTTTGGCCGACAGTAGAAACATCGTGCATTGAGAGATGTATTCAGTGCCGAAGAAAAATATCCATGCTGCTCTCTAGAAACTTGCGATTGTCTTTTGGAGAGACTGACGCCATGTATGTACGTAGTTCGCGTGTGTCTGGGTGAACAGGTGGGGTCTATTCTATGCCGTCCCGATAGCCGATATTGTAACTCCCCAGAACTCAGCTCACGCAGACAACCATCAATTTGTTTGTTTTGTCTCGGACCATCTCATCAGCTGTAAAGTGTCCCGAGGAGTCTAGACCCACGGCTCGAGCTGTAGCTACGACGCTGTATCTGTGAGCTAGGATTTATTTCGAGATACATGCAACTCGATCGTCCATTTATCCGTACAACCTGGAAGCGACTAAACATTCTGACCTGTAAGAGTTGTACTGGACTTTTGGGACAAACAAGGGCAATGGCGAGGAGGGAATATCAACCACCACAACCAGGAGGTTTACATTGCACACAACCACTCCAGTAATGAGAGACAGACACTCTTCCTATTTCAGAACCTGCGTTTGTTGTTCTCGTTGTCTAGACTGCGGAGCAAAGCTGTCACATTGCTAAATTCGATTACTCAATGTCCTCTGCATTGGTTAGTTATAAGCTTCACTTCAGGTAGTCACTCTGTTCCAGTAATGCAGTAACGATGGGTTACGGAAGGGAGTAACAGCAAGCGTATCCATGTACACTCATGTCAATATTTACAACGGCTGTATTACACTGGATTGGATTTGAACATTGGTAGCCTCCTGTTGCAAGTATCCAGAATCCATTATGAAGTTGATAACACTGTTTGAAGAAAGGCCGTCGTTTCTCCTTTATTTCTGACAAACCAAACTATGTATAAGCATTTATCTATTGGAGGTGTGCATGACCCATGTATGTGCATGTAAATTACCCTGATTGAGGAAACCACTATGGTGCTACCGATTCAACAAAAGACTTCAAGATTAGGGCATATGTCCGTTAGTTTCCATTATTCTTGCGCAAAGCCTTGCCGGATCCACGCTCTTCGGACTCGAGCTGATAGCACACGATGTGGATTTTATGATAGATCGAATCTACAATGTGGAAATTATGGTTCCCGAAGGATGTGATACCATCTGCCGCTGGCCTATTGGAGCTAAGATTGTGAACACCATCTTCTTATTGCGGCGTTGAACTTCAGATGAGGCTGGAGGTTGATTTGAGAGATCAAGCATGAATGCCTTCAGACCAATCCACCCGATGCAGTAAGAAGTTGCTGAATGTAGGGGACTTGAAAGAGCAACGTTCTTAAAGACGGGAGAATAAGAAACAGAATGTGAACTCTGTTGCTATTTCATCGACATTCATGGTTAGGACCTTGGAGCCGATTGAGATGGGTAGGATGTGTTCACCAGATATTGATTCTTTTTAAGTAATTAACAAAGCAGGTTACCTTCAGGAATTGTGACTCTTGGAAAGCAGGCCAGAAGACAAGACAGGAAATGTGTTGGTTACTGTTACTGCTGCTGCTGAGTAGTACATGAGGTACCACCTATCCGCCAGGGTACCTGTCTATTATGCACAGTGAGACAAGAAACATATAGACGGAAGATTTACACAATCCTTCAAAGATTTAATTGGTGACAAGGCTATATTGGTGCGCATACTCCCCGATCCACCTGCTCCGTTGTGATGTACGCAATGTCAGGAAAAGATGAGTCACAGACATCAGCACAGACATCATATCACATTGCAGGATCAGTAGGACCTAAAATGCTTGTGTTTTGGAAGTCAAATTCCTCGGCAACAGTGTGGGACTTTTATATTCGAAAAGTTGCGGGATGGACGGTACAAAATAATCATGTTCTGGTGCAATAGATACCAGAGATGAAGTTGGTGTGTATATCTCTGGCGATCTGCTTTCGTTTCTGCAGTACTAGACATGACAACCGTGGTATAATCCCATGTTCTCTCGAAGAACCGAGAAGTACACTTGATGTATCCAGTGTGCAGACATGATGAAAATACTCTGCAGCGAAGCGGGTTGTTAGAGATGTGGTATTGATCAAGCACGATGCATGATTGATGAGGAGAGACCAGGCAACATTCCTCTTTCCCAATTGTTCACTGTTTTCTAGTGGACTGGGTACTAGCATTCTATTGATCAGGAAAAAAGTCTTTAAACCAAGTATGATAAATGCTGGTCAGAAACCTGCCATTGTATGCACACTGATTGGAACTTGCGTCAGCTTGTCTATGCAGTATCAATCTGAGCAGTTCCTGGTTAAACTGGTGCTAAAAGGCTATGCTGATTCCTATCATCATTTCAATTGCTATCTAACTGTCGTCTGTTAAAGTGAGGGAATCACGGAGAATCACAGCCAAGTAATTACAATGAATGAATGAAAAAGGGATACAGGGAGCAGAGAAGTGAGAGCACGAGGCCCCATGGAGAAAGGGTGAAGCCCCGAGCAAATAATGTAAGAGGTTAACTTCATAGAGAAAGAGCCAATCCCCAGAGCAATAAATATGGAGATTGATATATTCTAATAATATATGATATGAATACAATTGAATAACAAATATTGCTATCTTTTGAAACATGTTATAAAACTCCTTAATGGTTTTCGAGTAGAAGAGAGTGAGTTTCCATTGCAAGAGTGCATGTATTCTGATTAAGATTTCTTATATCTGAATTACGATGTGAAGGTGACCTGAAAAACTCCACTTTTTCGTTCTCCTCTTTGATTAACCTCAAGCTGCGTCTCCGGTAAGACCATCAAGCTATCTTCCCGATAAGACCATCAAGCTATCTTCCCGGTAAGACCATCACAAACAACAAAAAAAGGAAATACCAAAAATCTTAACTGCAAAGTGCAAAGCATGGCCTGGTGTTCTTCCGCTTGGCACGACAATGCCGGTCTTTGTAACCATTCATGCCAGATAACTATCACCATATTCAAGTAGTATGCGACCCTCATCGAAAAAAATTACAGATCAAAGTGGACGCTATTCAACTTGTCACTAGGTGTGCTCACCAGCGGGAAGGCCGCTTACTTCACCGATGTCTTCATCAATTTTGGATGCGGGTCAGAAACTTGACACTTCATACAATTGTTAGGAGGGATAGAAATTTTGTCCTTGATCACCTTGAGCTGTCTTTCTCTAAGCAGTTGCAAACAGGCTAATCTAATCACAGTAACAATTCCGAGAACAATTAGTTAATGTTTCTTTTAGAATGAACACTGTTGTTACGAGGTCTATTGATCTGCACGAAGCTCATTCTCCACATCGACATGTTTAATGCGGGCCACAATAATGGATTCCATTCATAATGGATCGAATTGGCATTAAGGGTTCTTCCGAAAGTCTACTATATTCAGACGGCAGTTTGAGTTCTCCTGTTCCAGGTCCGTGATAAATCCTAAGTGTGTGCAAAGTCCGTGATAAATCCTAATTCAGAGAAGGAAGCAATCAGTTATTAGCAACTTAAGTTTTACCGAACAAGAACATGAGCACACACTCGAGGATTTAGAACCATCACAAACTTGTACCTCAGTAACATATCTTCACGCTTACTATGTCAAGTTTGATTTGGTGCCTGGATCTATAGCCGGTGAGTTGGGATAAGCTGTTCAATGTAATTGGGATGTAATAATAACATGTTACCTCCGAAACAGTATTGTACACCATTACTCGTCTAAGAGAACTCGCTAGACTGAACGAGGACAATCAGTGTCTTCCTAGAGCATGTTGTAACTCCTGCTTTCATTTAGGCAAAGGATTTAAATTTCTACATCCAAATCTCCTCCTCTTGGGCAGTTTCAACTTTTGGAGGTACTGCAGAGAAACACGGAGATTCCGTTCGACATGGTACCAGCATAAAGGAGGTGGAAGTGAGTGGATCTTCTCACCGTCCAACTTCTTAGCTGCATATACCGTAGAGAGGAGAAAAGAATCTGCCAGTTCAAGGCAGATGCTCGACCAGAATTATGATTGAGACTCTCGTCACACGCCAAGTTGGGAATTGATCCAAAAGTGTACTTTCCCCTCAGATCAACGGATGGAGAGCATGTAATGAACACAGGGCATGGTGAGGTGAGGTGAAGCTTGACTTATGAAAGGCTGGGGAGAATCCCAGGACCTTTTGTTCGCCAAGCACTTTAGAAATGTGTGAAAGTTCGGATGGATGTACAGTGTGTGTGGCCTGGGAAGTTGACGAGGACAGGACGGCACGAGTGGAAGTCAAAGGTGGGCTTGACATTCGAAATAGTTGCAAATAGTTATGGAAAGGCACCATATTGGTGGTGGCCGTCCCCAATTATTATGTGCATGTTGAATATTATTAGAAAATACATAGCGTGCCTCAAAGTGTTAAAGCTTCATTGGCACTTAGCATGGATCAAGAAGGCTTCGATTTGTGATAGACATAAATGACCTGCAAACCTGGCCATGTTTCGGGATGAGCGCTCATTCCTTTCATGTGAGACGGCTGACAGTTTCAGCACATGAACGGGAAACTATTCGACAAATTTTTGCTCCAGAGTCATCATGGATACCAGACCTCATGTTCAAGACTCATAAAAGGACCAAGGTATATGTGGAGGTTAACCTCGTGAAGAAACAATTATGATCTCGGTCTCTACATGTGAATGAGCTACTACTACTCCTGGTGCTGCTTAAGAACTTTTTGTAAGTAAAAACTAGAAAATGGCGACCGTTAAGGATAACAAGAGGGATCGGAAGGCCCTATCAATCCCGTACAAGGATAAAACATAAGAGGTAAAATGGGGCTGAGCACGAATAGCATCCCCATCAAGCCCGTACAAGGATAAAACATAAAAGAGGTAAAATCCCATGGCACTTTAAGTCACAACAAGCACGAAACGTATTTTCATTAGAACTAACTCTGTACGGCGGTCGTGGTGGTGGTGGTGGTGGTGGTGACTATTCAGCCAGAAATGGATGGACTCTAAGCAGCAGCGAACAAATATCAGCTCGGGGAACTACTAGGAAAGTGCATTCTTTACCCAGGTATTGCAGGGGAGGGTATCACAACACTGTGGGATAGATGAAAGCTGCAATCATATTCGGTTGGTGGGATTCCAATAAGATCTGCATCATGCGGAGGCATCAAACTCCACAACTGTTACACAAAGTGTTGGGAAAGTGTCCCTATCTAAGGTTATTTCTGTCGCACAAACCTCATGGGAACAACTTCCATGGGGATGCACTCCAAGAACTCCTTGGATGTACCTAGTGATGGTGAGTCTTGCTTTGTTATTGTTGTTGCTGCTGTTGTTGTACGAGTTTGCACGGATGTTGCAGTCCATTTGGCTACCTCCCTCGTGGTGCTTGTTAGTGACCTCGCTCCCCTCAATAAAGATAGCAACGTTCTCCAGTCTTTGGAAGTTTTCGAAGTAGCACACGAATCTATGCATGCGAGAAAGTGAGAGGGGTCCTTCCCCAACAATTTCTGTAGTCACGTTCCCGTCTGGTCACGTTCAGCTGGCTCAAGGCTCGAAAGTTAGCAGGAGATCAAAAGTAGAGAGATGGGGATCGGGGTTTAACTCCGTATAGCCCTTTGGGTTTTCCTTGTGCGGCTTGATGGGGTCTTGTCGTCCTCTCTGCGCGTTATGATTCTGAATGGGGATCTTATATTATGTTCTCTCCCTTCTCTTCAATCAAGAGCCTCTTAATCTGTCTCGGTAAATCTACTTCTACTCGTGTACGTTTCCACCCTCAGCTACCCAATGCCTCGACCCATAAGAATAATGCAAAAACCATGCAAAGTACTAACGAAGTCCGCCAAGGGTGTGCCTCGTGCAGCTAAAGAACTTAGAGAAGACTACTGTTGAGTAGTGACCAGTAGTATGAACTGGTTACTGCATGACTTTCACTGTTTAGAAGGAGAAACTTTTCACCACATACTCACAAACCATAACTTTTGAGGCAGCAGAATGTGCATTAATACTGATGAGACGCGCAGACGCGCAGATGAGAAGCTCACCAGAAGCATCTCTTCCCGCTCATTAAGCAGCAGCTGCAGAAGCCATGAAATTCAGAAAGAAAGAAAGTAGACGGAGCACGAGCAACAGGAAGGCGTCTGGTTTGAACAAGAGAAGGGAAGGGTATCTCTTCTGACACGACCTAAGGTGTAGCACATGGAGCATGGCAGCAACATCAGTTATGGAAAATCCAGAAGTCGAATTCCATTGGTCGAAATCCTTAGGCCCATACTCAGGTTTCTCAAGTGGGGACACTCTCAGACTCCAGAGTGGAAACATGTTACTCCTTCGTCGTCCCCTGCGTTTCTTCTTTCATCCTAGCCTAGATCCTCATCCACTGCCTAGTACTGAATGATGCCAGTCACGGCCCCCCACGCACTAGCTTCCAAGATCACATTTACAAGTCCATGATTCATCAATGGGATCCGGGCTTGAGTCGTCAAGAGTGTGCTGGAGGCCCCACCCCACAAGGCCGGGGTGAGGGGTGTTCTTGTTCTCGATAGACGTCAACTTGGAGAGCCGAATGTTCCCCTCCGTCCTCACTTATAGTAACGCAGACGACAAAATCCAAGCCCTTCTGCCTCCTGCTTTTGTCTGCTGATCTAAAGAGGAAAGCAGCAGCAGCAGGAGCACACTTCCTGTCAAAGTTCGGACATTGCAGCAGCAGCAGTCACACCCACAAGGGGAGCCGACCCAACCTAGCGCAGCCTCTTGGTCTCTGCTGCTCTCAATTCGTTCCAGTGGGGCCTATGAATCAATTTCCTCCCATTGCTTCACTCTCAGAGGTTGAGTCCATGTTCCCTTCCTTCCGTGTAATCCTCCCCACTCCGTCCATTCCTGATCACAGCCTCCCAATCGGACAACATCTGCCAACTTTTCTTTCTCTTCTTTGATCTACAGTAATTTATTTTCCTCTGTTTCCACCCCTGTAGTAGTTTTGTTTAGCCACAAGTAGCCGGCTACTAGTGGATGGATGGCGCCATTCACGCATCCAGGATCAGTTAACCAATCTACCACAGCACAAACACATCTGAGGCTCTATCCTTCTTCCTTCCCAATGGCATGGAACCTCTTCTTCAGCAAAGGCTTGCTGGATAGGCCCCCAAGCAAAACAACCAGGGTATGGAACTTTCCTGAGGAATAAATTTGTCCACAACAGGAAAGAACAGTACAGCCTACGACAGCAATTTCATCAGTTCAAATAATGCATCTACCTCACGTTAAGCTACGCTCATGATCAAAGCTCACATAAGCAGGTGAAGTACCAGCAGCCACTCCTCCCCATGCTGTGCCTGGCAGCAGGGTCCATAAGTTTCATCACTCCACAGGATCACCACCATGCATCATCCCAATGTCGTTTGAAGAAGGATAAGTCAAATTCATGCAAATTTGAACGGGTTGAGAAACACCGATTGTTCCATAACCAACGTAATAGATGAACCGTCCATATGATAATAATCAATGCCCAACCACATCAAGAAATTTCACCGAACGAAGACGTAGTTGTAGATTGACTTGACTGACTGCGCATGTCGAATCCTGCATGAGATTTCAGTTTTTTCTCTGTTCTCCTCCATGTGCAGTAAAGAGCGAAACGCTTTTCGCAAAGCTCTTAGCTTTCAAGCACAAAAGCGTGGGTTACCATGTCACCAAAAGCCTTTATTCTGTAAAGAACATTCACATCACTGTTGGATTCCATCACCACTTCAATATTGTTTCCGAATCTTCATAAAGCGTTGCGTTCTCGCTCGTAGATTCTGCCCTGTCTAAATGAATTGCCAATCTATATATGCATAGAGAATACATTTAAACTCTAAAATTTCAGAAGTTATACTTTTATAGGAAAGGTGTAGGGAAACTAAATTTTAGCATTACTCTATTAACTAGGAGTGGAAAGAGGAGAATGACCTTCGCGTCATTACTGTCCACTAATGTAGATTGAACACGAAGTGCACAGGTGCTAACTTTGGATACCTCGTCTAAATTTTGGTCGTGTTCTTGCCTGAAATGTTCAGTTGTGGAACATGTACTTCCTTTTAGAAAGTTTTAAAAGTCAATCTTCTTAGAATGCTTGTAATTCTTCTTACGTGATAAATATAACGGGAAGCTGTGGTGCACATACCATACACAGCAAGTTCTACGGTAACATGTTTAATCATATCTTTTCATAGCCTCTAGCTTAAAAACTCACCAATACTTTAGAGCATGGTATTTATTTATTTATTTACTGTGCATACGATATGAATTCACGTAAGGAGGGAATTGCCCAAAGGAAAGAATAGATTTCCCGCAAATCTAATACGTTAAACATGGGGAGTTAATTTCCTACGCTCTCAATTCGTAGTCTCTAGATCTACACTTTCTAGCGTTCATACACTACGTAGTGTACTGTAGAAAGGAGAAAAGAGTGTATCATACGAATTGACATCTTGACGCGTTTCCTGGGCCCAGTTCATACAAGGAACAAACCACCACTTACCTCAACGTGATGCCGGGATCTTGACTTAACCTCTCATCGTTCGAATTAAGATCTCGTTCGGATAATACCTCACAAGATTTTGATTGAGTTTGCGGTGGATTTTCTAGAGTCTGGAGAAGCCGGTGTTTCACCCTTAACTGACGACATCCATCCGAGATGTCTTCTTTCTCTTCTTAAACTTCTTGTCATGATGACGTGCAATATTTCGTTGTTTGCACTAGTCCAAACATTCACTGTCAGTTCGTTTGAAGTAAATAAATTGTCATCCTTAGAGGTGAAACTAAGTAATTAGGATGTGGCAGAGAGTTGCCTAAGGTTTATTTTGCGAATTTTCCATATGATTGCTCTGTGGGGAAACCCTTGGTTAAGAGATGAAGCCCCTAATCATGGTTCTTCCGAATGCTGTGCAGGAAGCCCGGATCATATTGACAAAAGCTACGATATGTTTTATTCAAGGGAATATAGTACTTCCTCTTGTGGATACTATTGGGGCTTAGCCTCATTTTACCCCCTATGTCTTTATCTTGTACGGCTTGGGCTGGATGGGGTCTTCCTATCCTTCTTGTTTTCACACGCCGTCGCCTCTTCTAACGTAGGTATAGTACTACCATATCCTTTTCTATCTTCGTCAAGTTTTGAGAAAAAACTCATTATACGAACCTCTGACACAAGATTTCTGACTTGTGTCTTCATCAATAAACTCTAGCAACGCAGTAGAGGTATCACACGCACATCCCTTTAAGTGTATACACTATTAGATAGTAACATGGACATCACAGCGTACCGTAATCAACGAGATTGTCTTATATCCTCTAAATTGAAGAAAGACCATTCCCCAAAAAGCCAATTCTCCTACGATGTTTAGGTTGCGGAATCATCATTGAGGTGCGCTTCTTACATCCGTCTTCCCCAAAGATGTTATACTGTTCGTTCTCAACCTTATGACAATATTAGGGGGTTTCAGTTACAGCTTTGATGGATATCTGTTGATAAATAACAAATTTTGGAACTATTTTTAGTGAGGTTTGTAACATTACGAGATGTTAATAAATGAATGCACCGTAATTTGTGATATGGAGTATGTCGGCCAATGTGCATTCATTTATAAAATTCAGGCGGAATGATATAATAAGTTTAATAAGAGAATAGCCACTTGGTTGGGTGGGTGGGTTTTGGAATGAGATATTTCAAATTTGTTTGCGGATCCAAAATACCGCTCTCAATTATTCAAAATACCAACTCAAATTTGGCATCCTGAGAGTGCAAATGCTCTTTTTGTCAGTTTAGTTGCGGTACATGAAACAGTACAAAGAAACTAGGGAGCTGAAGACAAAGGCTACGGGAGAGGGTCTTGCTGAGAAGGAATACGGCAAAGGGTGGAGAACTATAGAAGATAAATTGAATGGAATGTCAGAAGTCAGCATTTTGCTAGAATGGAAGCCATACTCGGGAATAGGGCAAACATTAGTCCACCTGCTATGGTAAGTTTGAGAGTTTTAAATCCAAATCTGAGAGAGGTTGGCTTGGAGGAGGTCCATGAGGTACATAAGAGGGCTCTCAATTCCCATCTCCCACAAAAGTGGTGGTCCTTGAGTCATGGCCCCAGTTTGTCCCGAACACCTAAGAGGTGCAAAATTTACCTAGTGTTTACATGGATAATGGAATCCAATCGCCCAAGGAGGAGTCACCATTTGTGGCGCCTGAAGAGGACTCACCTTTTGTTACACCACCTCCACTAACTTCTACAAAAGGGGATGGGTTCAAGGGCACTTTCTTGGATCAAGAAGGAGAACGAGACCCCAAGAGGAGAAAAGGTGGAATTTCAATGTAAGGTAACGAGGATGTCTTCTAGTATGTCATAAACTCATGATTTAGCAAAAATCACCATGTTGAAAGTAGATACTATAGAATCACAAGAGAAGTTATGACTAGCTGAACTAGAATCCACCAACATGAGGAAAAGAGAGAAAACACTTCTGAAAATGGAAGCGGAACATGTTAGATTAGAGACAAAGAGGCTGAAAGTTTAAATTGAGAAGGAACTAAGCGCAAACAAAAGGAAAGTTAGAGCAAATAAACACCAGTTTAAGGAGAAGAGTTTAGAGTCAAAGCACACTCATGAAATCAAAATGAGACTCCTCCGAGCAAGAAAATCTCTTGAGGAAATAAGCATGTATTTCAAAGTGCTAACTCAATTGTTGCATGAAGATCATCCATGTACTTTGGATGGAAAAAACACTACTCCAAATTCATCATATTCTAGTGATAAAAAATAGCATGTCACAATGTAACCCTACTAAGTGTGTAATAAAGATGACTTTTCTCAAAAAATGTTTTGGTTCAAAATGTCAAACCGTGTTTTTGGGAATGAAACATGAATGAGTTTTTCTGAAAAGACAACGCTTGTTGGAGCCCATTGCCACTCATGGGTGCCTGTCAAAGCTTGATCTGAAGGCCCAATGCCACTCGATGCCACTCATTGCCACCCAGTCCCTCCAAATGGCACTTGTTCTTGCCCGGTATGCATATCAAAAAAACCCATAGGCGCCTAGTGCATGCCACGAGTGGCACAAGTGATGGCGCCTATTGTTGGGATGGCACTCAGAGCCGCATGATGGCACTTGAATAGTGGAGGTGGCACTCATAGGTGCCAATTGACACCCAATCAAACATAAAAGAAGTGACACATAACAAAATAATGATCCACAAGAGTTTGACAAGGAGATTTAGAGAAGATGTGATAAAAGGTGTGAGAGAGAATATGATACATAAGATATGTATAAATGTACATAAAATGTGTATAAAAGGGGAGCCACTAAAGCATGTAACTATGCTAGAGGAGAAGGAGGTGAAGAAAAAGAGGGAGGTGAACAATGGTGTAGAAGTCTTGCTAATGCATCCTCAAGTCTACGCTGGTATACATGATGCAAAATCCAAAATGAACTCAATGACCACCAAAGAGGCCACTCTCTCTCATCCAAGGGTTGGTGCTTGATACTGGTAGCAAGAAGTGAATATAGGTCACTACTACAAGAACTCAGTCTACCTAATGTCCATCCCTCTTCTGCCCAAATAATAGCAAGTCTATTATCATGGACAAATCTGTCCAAAGCACTCATCAAAGGGTTGAATGAGCAAGTGTATGAAGTTCTCTCTACCTTGTAAGGATGGAAGTGGGTAGGATGGATAGCACTATGTAGATAATTCCTTAATAAGAGAGTGAAAAACAGTCTTGGATAAGAAGATCACAAAGTAGTAAACCTAATGAAGTGAGATGCTCATATGATCTAACTCTAAGTCCTTTAAACTCATCATCTTGCTGGACATCTGCAAAACACAAACATGCCATGAGGTGAGACCTAGTGTGAACTCCCTCTGGGAGTTCTGACCATTGCCACATGCCCCAAAGCAACCACTCCACTCCATCTAAAGTAAGATCTATCCATAAGATAACCTCAAAGTGTAGCAAACAAAACTGAATGAAATGGTAAACCCCAAGGCGTGCAACCCACCCTATAGGCCTTGACTGTGTGTGAGGGCATCAACCATGCCTAGTAGTTACAATCTCCCATGCATGGAAACCAAAGCTTCCATGAACCCAATATGATGCCAAGAAGTAACATCCACAACAATAATCTTCTTCCACATGAAGCCAAGGAAGAGAATACATGGAATATATTCTCCCAATAGGTGAAGCCTCCCTCTAAACTTAGTCTGAGTCTCTTATGTCTCAACATTGCCTTATGATGCAGAAGTTTGGGTCTCTTAAGTCACAATAGTGTGTGGTAACACATGGGTGGCATCAGTCTAGGTATACATCTCATGGTAGGTATGGGTCTGGTGAGCAATAGTACATAGTCTAGGTCCAAGATAAGCTACACAAGCCCTCACTTGAGCTAGACTACTCTCACTCTCCTCTACTTGTACATGTGCACTCACACCTCTCCATAGCAAATGCTAACTCTTGTGCTTGCTTTTGTAATTGGACCCTATAATCCTCAACCATGGCAGCGGCACCTAGTATGTCCATGTCAAAGTCAGCTAATCTTTGCTCTATGTCCATCTCTACTAACAATCTACCATGCTCCTCTATGGTCTTTAATCTCCTCTCGTGTTCAAGCACTAATCTGTCTCACTCCTCTATACTCTCCATTCGCCTCTCGCACTCAAGCACTAATCTCTTGTGCTCCTCTACACTCTCCAATTGCCTCTCACACTCAAGTAGTAATCTCTCTCACTCCTCTACTCTCTCTAATCTATGCTCATGCTCAACCAAGAAGTCTCTCTCATTCCTCAGACGCTTGAACACAATCATCTATAACATGAGTGATGTCAATAAAACAAGAAAAGGGTGAAGGTACTATGATAGAAGTGGAGTGAGGTGCCCCATCCACATATGGAGAGAGAGGAGAAGGGGAAGAAGAGGGAGTTGGACCTTTCTCAAAGGATGAAGACAGAGACCTCACTACCGATAAGGAATGTGTCTCAACATGAATAGGTTGAACACTTGTTCACAAGTGGTACATTTAGTCATCCATCAAGTAAAACTCACTCTTGCATAAAATAAATACACAAGCTCATTAATTAAGGCATGTTAAATTAACATATTTATTAAATCTGGTAATGGTATGTACAATAGATATTTTAGATATTTGTATGTTTTCAAACAATAAAAATATACAAAAATGAATGCCAAAACTGAAATCTAATCATTCACTCACCACCCTCATCCTCTCTCTCATCTTGCCCATCATCAGCACTTTTGTCTTTGTCCTCACTATCATTCTCTACATCTTCATGATCATCATCATCCTCTTCATTATGTATAATCTCCTCCTCTCCTTCACTCAAGTACATCACTTCCTCCTCCAAAATGAAACCTCTATCCACAAAGAAGTGAGTGAGTATCTGCCCACGGAAGCTGAATCTTAACCTGCATCCCTTTGGTCTCTGCAATTGGCTTTTCAAACTACCTACCTCTGCAATGATAGCTCAAAATGCTAACTTCTCCAATCATAATCCTCCACTCCAAATCTCCTCAATTTTGTCTTAGTGTTGAGAACCATGTACAATCTTGGGCCGCATAATTGGTGCCACAAGTGCATCCATCAATTGGAAGAAAGCCAAGAAAGCAAGATACACACATTACGTTGCCAAATACCTCTTTGCAACTCTATCTCTTTGTGGAAACCAATATGAAACTACGGTGTAAGGAATAGTCTTCCTCCTTGGTGTCCTCTCCCTTGGCATTGCAAGTGCATCTCTCACTATAGCAATTGTCAATCTGAATTGCCTCCCCTTGACCAAGCCAATGCACAAATTCTTGTCTCAAGACCTAACAAACTCAATACATGAAAGAACCTGCACAAACAAGAAAGGAAAAAACTTATTCTTCACTATGAAAAAAGATAAGGTGCGGGAGGGTGTTGAGATGCACTAGGAGGCATTGGGGGGTGCTTCGAGACAAGAAAAAAGCAAGGGATAATGGGGCATGGAGGAGCATGGGAGGCACATAAGGTAGCACTGGGAGGCGCTCCAAGATTAAAAAAACAAGGAGGCATAGGGGCACGGGGGAGCATTGGGAGGCGATTTGGGGCCACTCCAAGATAGGAAAAAAAGGGAAGCCTGGAGTGCTGAGGGGTGAGAAGTGCTGGGGGGCACTTTGGGACAGGAAAAAATCATGGAGGCACGGGGAGGGGAGCGCGGGGGCACTAGGAGGCACTAAGAAGCACTACGGGGCAGAAAAAATCAAGGAAGCGATACCAAGTGGCACTTGTTGGTGCTTGAGGATAGGGTAGGGTTTAGGGTTTTGTGTTGGGAGCCACTAGGTGGCGCACATAGGCACTAAACATTGAGGCGACATTGTCAGATAAAACATTGAGGCTACATTGTCAGATAAAACATTTCATAACTTCCAAAAATTGAAGCAAACATGTAGAAAAACATGTAGTGAAGAATGAAAGATAAATACCTCTAGACATGGGTAATGCAGTCTAAGTGTGATTTTGAAGCCGATTACATCAAGATCAACCTCCTTGATTTTAGCCATTGCTGTTTGAATTTGATGTTTGTCTATCCAGCACCATTTGATGAAATTTTTTGGGTGTTGAATTGTGTGGAAACCTATAAGCCAATCTCCTTCTTGAGTATTCCTCATGTCTTCACCTTCAAAAATCTTCTCTTAGCCCCAAACTTCTTCCATGGAGAATATTGGATATGTAGGACTGAAATGAAATAGAAGAATGGCTCCCGAACCTCTCTCAAACCCTTCAACTCAACCCTGAATCTAGGTCCCAAAAGCACAATCTCAAAACTGGTCTCAAAATAGACTGTCTAAACCAACCCATCCACACTTTCAAACCTGCACTACTCGAGACCCCAAAAAGGTGTTTTTGGAATTTCAAGTTCCTAAACTTTTTGAAATTCACTAAGCTGAATTGCTCCCAAACTTTGAAAAACTGCTCTTAAACTTCCATAGATGCTCAAATGTGAAATTTACCTACAAGGAGTAAGTTTATATAGGCCCTACCACACAAATTATTCATATAAACTGGTCTCACTAAATCAGTCTTTCATGAAGAAGAACCAGAGTTCAATGAGAAAATATATAAATCATGAGCGGCAACATGCTTCACGCCACCTCGCAAATGGGCACACCCGACAGCTCAATCAATGCACCTGATTGCTCATGGCAATGCCAACACCTTTGAGCACCGACGGGATCACCCATCTAAATACACTAGTACCAAATGCCTCCCATCATCTACAAGCGAGTGTTGACCAGCACCACCCCCTACCAACTACCATGCCAAAATACACTAGCATTCCTAGCACCATCCTACAACTCTTTGGGCATCAACCAGCACCATCCAATGACTTCTAGTGTTTTGGGCATCATTGACGGGTACCAAACAACTTAGAGTGTACCTAGGGCTGGGCTTCATGTTTCCGCATTCTTTGCATTCTTATTTTAGATCCAAAACAAAATAATTTTTGAAGTCTTGGATTTTCTCAAGGCAGCACCATGTGAAGATGTTTTTTAAAATATAGAAGAAATACACCACTCATTGCTCATTACTTAAAAAATATGCAAAAACAAACCATGATATTTTTATTGTATTGAGCCATGATCTCATTTCCTTCCAATATATGATTCACATGATGAGAGAGGCATTGTTGCATCACTCTAGACCTACTTTCTTCTCTATCAAGCTCTATTCCATTAAAAGTCATATTTGAATCTATTTGAGTTTCCTCTATAAATGTGCCGTAGTCCTTTGACCATACGGCACACCTATTGATTAAGTATTTATATAAAATAATACAAACTGAAACCCACTTTAACAAATATGCATTTCTACTATTATCTTTAAATTGCACTCTAAGCTCATGAAGAGAATGCCAACTAGCTTTCAATACTCCTATACAATGTTCATTTATCACACTTGCCTTTGCCAAATATTTGTTGAAGTCTTGCTTGTCCTTTGTTTGGGCCTGCTTGAACACAAGGACAAGGTGATGCATGGGTACATAACCAGAATCACCTAGAAGGTACTCTTTGGCCTCAAAACTACGACACACTCCTCTTTAGTTCAAATCATTCCAGAGTGATGATTTCTTCAAACAAGTCATGTCATGATATGATCCAAGCATTCCTTCCTATAAACAAACCAACCACCAACCTTTAATACTATCATGCAATAATAAAATCATGCAAATGTACAAAGAAGAGCACCAATGCTAATAAACAATTCTGTTGCTAATAAAAATAAAAAAATATAGACCATTTACTTGCCATAAAATATATAATTCTTCTTTTATCATCATAAATCACTTGACCATTTATGCAGCAGTAGCCTTTTTTGCTGAAATAAATTTCTCCATCCACGGTGGGTAGGTCGAGTTGCAAGAGGAAACAATGTTCCATCTACCAAACCAACACAACCAGAGAAACCTTTTTGTGCAAAGAAATTGGATATCCTTCTCCTCTCCGTGTGCTCAGGCCATGCTCCTCTACCTCATACCAGACTCCTCATCAAATCTAATATGGCAGCCATCACTTGTTCAATAAAGGCAATAGTTGAACTTGCACTAATGCCTCAAATGTTTAACCCCCTTGCAACACATGCTCCATTACCTTGATGCCCAAATCTATCAAGAGCTAGAGCTACTTGTAGCCACACTCGTGTTTGTTCTTGCACACTCGTGTTTGTTCTTGCACATAGGTCTTCTCAAAATAGGGTGTGTTCTAATCAAATCTACCAAGGTTGAAAAAAAATTAACATCCATTCTAGTAAGCTATCAAAAAGCCCTTGGATCTAGACTTCTAAAGTACTTTATCACAAAATCTTGACTATGAGGATAAACTACTCAAGGTTCCATGTATCTACGCTTATGTACATACTCCCATCCAATGATAAAAAATTCTAGCATATCTAAATCAAGCTCTCCGTCTTTGTCTTCTAGTCTTTGTGTCAAGATCTCCAAATCTAATTGTATACACCATTGTATACATTTCCTTATGTTTTGAGTTAATTCTCCATGAGTGCTTACTCTTGGCAAGTTATACCACACTCTATCTCCTCTATTGTTCTATTACCAAAACTAACTCTACCCTCCTTGATTCTTTAATCACCAAAAATAACACTTGATTGGCATGCTCTACTCTTCTCACTTCAAAGATGGTACCTACACAATGAACAAGGTCTGCCATATGAGAATTACATTTCAAACTAGTTTTTAAATAATGAAATTGAAAATCTTCAAACTCGGGAGATAAGAATAACATTTCAAGAGATTTACATTCCTAATGAGATTGCAAATCTTTGTACCTTCACACAACCCAATGAACAAGGTCTGCCATATAAGATTACATTCCAAACTAGTTTGTAAGTAATGAAGTTGAGAATCTTCAATTGCATTGTTCATTATCTTGTTCTTTGCATCAATTTTTTGCATCAATTTTCTCTTCTTCTTGTGCGGTTCATCTTGTTCTCTCATACATCACCTATCGTTGTGACCTCACCTATCTTCAATTTTTTGTGTCAATTTCTCCTTCTCGTCCTCTTGCATGGTTCATCTCATTCTCTCATACATCACCTATCATTGTGATCCCACCTATCTTTGTGCTATCTTCATGGCCCCCTCTGGCGGCCACACTTTTCACACTAATCTAATCTACCCAGTATATTAACCCTAACGTGTAATCAATGCATTATAGAGTTACAACGGTTAATTAGGTATCCTTTATTTTCTATGAACCACCTATTACAGAGTTGCTAATGATCAGGAACTTGATCAGAACTTCATAGTCAGACTTTTTCCTCTATCGACCTGAACCTTTATCAATTTAGTCAATGCTTCATAATAAGTTATAAGGAAATCTACAGAGCTTCGCAAAACTATAACTGAAACCCCTTATTGCATCTAGAGTATACCATATGTCCATGCACATTGTCCATAAGGAAATTGACAAGAAATAGTGTGACCTCTTTTCAGAACTTGATTCATCAAAAATGATCCTGACCTATTTGCACAAGAGTTCATGCATATCATTGAGTAGTAAGTACGTAGATGTTCTACTAGTGATAGACTATAAATTTCTGGATAGAGTTTGCTCAACCTGTATGAGCTTGAAGTTGAGTTAGACTTTTTATGATCTACACTATTACAAAGCCAAGATTATTTTCTTATTTGGGTAGACAAAAGAGGGATGCAACTAAATTTGTTTTGCATGCAAATTTTAAAGCTATGAGGAGAATGCAAATTATCCTAGACTAAGTCCTATTAGATTTAATGTTGTTGCACGTTTTGCAAGGAGAATAACGTGAGATGCAATCAGAAACAAAGATTGTGGTATAGACCTCACATATATGTAAAATGCATACAATTATAGAAGTAAATTCCAACATTTAATATTTTGTCTAGTATGTCATGATATTTGAAGTGTTGAAGCTAGGTTGCTCAGACATTGGAATGGTCTTGTTGGTAATCATAGATATTTTGGTAGATACTCATGGACCACTTGATGGCAATCCAATTTTATGTTAGGGCTAATGATCACATCGTGAGACTCCCCATCACTTGCACAATTTGTACCATCAAATGTACCGTCAACTGATTCGTTAGGACTAGAGACCTAGGTTGAGCAAAAGGGTATACTTTTAAAGTGCAACTCCAAAGAGTTCACTTCTTTGATGTTGAGCTTTTGAGTTCTTAGCTTTTGTGGATAGAGATTGGTGAGCATCACCTAGAGTCTCTTAGCTAGAGTGGTTGTGGTTTGACTATAATCAATATCAAATTATGGACAAATTGTTGAATGAAAGATCAAGTACATACATGATTTGAGTGTGATTCAAGTAGAAGAATGAACTGATTTCATTGGAGAAGTGAGAGTTAGAGTGAAATTGGGTGCAAGAACTGAGGGTGTGGTGATATCTCCAAGCTTGATTGATAGTTTATACTTGATTATGATTTGAATTTCCCTAAGAGAGATCATATGTAAAAGCTTCATGAAATTTGATGTAGATTTGGCTATGGGGCATATAGTGTGCGGAAGTTGGCCAAATGTTTGAGAATGGAGTCAATTTGAGACAATGGGTGTTTGATTCGAACCTTGAATGTGAAATTAGGGTCAATTTGGTGCAAATTGAGCTCAAAGTGAAAAATTGAAGGTGAGTTGGGGAATCCATCTCCTCAAATTAGGGATTTGGAGATCCTTATCTTTCTAATTTGGCTCAAGTTGAGATTTACTTGAGGATTTGGCGGTCAAAAAACTATAGAGGAGGTGCGTTAGATTGGTAGAGGTTGGAGAGAGTTGGATGAGGTGCTCCAAAGTGCCCTAGCTAGTGCTTGAGTTAGCTAGAGTTGGATGAAGCTTGGCCAAATTTGGAGAGGGTTTAAATTGGCAAGAAGAAAGGCCTCATTTTGGTTGAATTTAGAGGCATAGGGTTGTGGGCTAAGAAGGCTAACTAGTTTAGATGAATTTTTGGTCATTGTTTGGCAAAATATACCCACTCTTCTAGATTGCACACAATAGGGTTTGAACCTTAGATTTTTGGTTCCTAGACTTGTACTCTAGCCAACTGGTCCACCTTCACTTGTTGTCTTGATGATTGTTCTATTGATACTTATACACATGTAGCTTTGGTTAGGAAAGGCAATTTGATCCCATTCTTGGTGATCTTGGTAGCTCATGAAGTAGGTAGACACTCCTATTATATCAAATGCCAAATGGTGGCCAAATCAGTCTGATGTTGATTTATGATATGGAAGGTTTTCATTTAGACTTCTTGTAATTGGACCTCTTCCATTCTTTACTTCCTATTTGTGCACCATGTTTGTGTGAGGTGCCCTAACTTTAGAGCATTGGTGTTATGGTGTGCTCTTGGTAGTGAGGTTGGAGTGATGATTAGTCATACTACTTGTATTTCTCTCCAGTGAGGCAAGAAATGATGACTTGTAGACCATGAGAGTGCATGTTGTGATGGTAGGTTTAGGTCATCCTTTTCCCTAGGGAAGTTTTTGTAGTTAGAGCTACATTAGTGAATGGTATTTAGTTAGTGTTGGCACTTGGTAGTGATCTTTGGTAGATACTTGTGGTGGTTACGATTGCAATTTGAGTTACATTGTCACAATGGAGTTCTTTGGGGATTCCAAAGGAGGTAACATTGCAGTACAAGTGGATTTATTCAAAATGACTTTCAATATTAACCTATATCTCAAGTCCTATTTATAGAGGAGATTGAATCTAAGTTGGAATTTGATATAGGAGTTTATTCAATTGAGGGTGTACTTGCTGCACCCTCAACTGCACCATTATTGTGAGACATGGATAAGATTTATGGGGCCTCTAAAGGCCCTATGCACTACTCTTGTATAGTGGGTACCATTGAGTTGGATGACTTAATCCAAGAGTTTGATAGTTGATGTGATCTATAGCAGATGTGGAACCCAAATTTTTTCACACCCTTCATGGTGTGCAAAGGGTTGTTTTAGCACTTGGAGGGTCCACCAATGGATGGCTATCATGAGTGCAAGAGAGCTCACTTGGAGGAGATTGAACTATGGAGACAATATTGGTCTCCAGTCTCTATCACTTTAGGCTTGGTTGTTATGGGTAGATTTGCAATACCCTTGAGTTCTAGCTCTAATACCATTGGTGGATCTAGTGGCGGTGCACTAGTTAGAGATGGTGTTACTATGAGTGGGAGTACCACTATAGGAGGTGGTGCAATACCAGGGTGAAACGCCATGGTGGAGTTCTTCTAGTTCTTGAGGCAAAACCACTAGGGAGTATGGATTGACAAGTTGAGTAGCTCCAAAGAGTTCCAATAAAAGGCTAGAGAGAGCATATTTAAGGCATACACTTGCATGAGATGGTTGATTAGTTTCACTTAGGGATTTTTTGATGCCCAAGCATTCCAATTTTGGTATAGGATCCTGGACATGGAGTTGCAATATACAATACATGATGCTATATTATTATAAGATACTTCACGTACTTTGGCAATGGTCCTTAGTTTGGCTAAGCGCATTGAGCTTAACATGGTAGAGGAGAGAGTGGTGATATCTAGATGTGGTAAGGAGAATTGATCCACAATTGTTACTTCTTCTCAAGTACAATAGAGTGCACTAAACCAACTTTCAAGGACAGAGTAGATAGTCCAGATCTTATGGAGCGAGTGGAGGGCCTAATGTAGCTAGAACCTTATCTTCATTTTCATGTCAATAGTAGCCAATGAGTGGTGGTGTTGCTTGTTGGACTTGTGGTGGATCTCACCATAGGAAAGATTGTATTTAAGGTAGTGGACATGATAGCTCTGGTGCATCACAACCAGCACATGACAATATGACCATTGTCATAGATTTGGTCAGGCTAGTGACCAATGCTTTGACCTTCACCCAGAGTTATGGAGTGGTAGGGATGCTATGGCAGGTAGTAGAGGAGCTCTAGGTCATGGAGGAAAAGGTAGTAGAGGTGGTGATAGAGGATCCACACCTAGTAGGAGTGTAATACCTACCCTTGCTTTTGATATAACCATGGCTACTCGGATCAACTAGTTGGAGTAGAGATTGGCTAACATAGCCATAGCGCAAAGGAGATCAGATTTGGGTGTTGAAGCTTTCACCTCTTATGTTGGTGATAGAGACATCTTGGACTTCATGTGTGAAGCAACATAAGTAGATGCATCTACTATAATGCCTAGGAGTGCAGTATGTGCTCCAAAGCCAAGAGGAGCATCAATGGAGTTGGACCCATAAAGAAGAGAGATTGGTAGACAAGTCAAACTTCCCTAGTCTTTCATACTCTCTAAGGCATTATAGATGACATCTATGGCTCCTAGATGTCCTAATGTAGGTATGGTAGGTGGTGATCGAGTGCATGATAGACTAGATGCTAGTCAACCACCTATTATTATATGGATTGATTCTACCATGGTGTTAGACACAGCTCAATCAATTACATTGTTGTGTTGTGCTTTACGCATCCCATAAAAAAGTAAACTATCATGGTTATCTCTACATTAGTGGAGTAGGTTGTGTGATAGAGCTGACAGATGAGACATTGCCATGTGAGCAATTTATGGACATGTATGCAATTGGCCATGTGGGTTACAATCTTACCATGTTTGAGGGCTCTAATATATATAGGTGAGAGAGGTGTGGAATCATGGAGTCTTGAGGGGGTAGAGGACGTTGGGAGTGAGAGTTGTAGCAGAGCAAAAGTGTTAGAACATTGGAAGAGGAATTGAGCATGAGATGTCCCATGCTCCTGATCTGCCACTCCCAAATCCATTACTCATCAAACATCAGATTTTACACCGACACAGCTTACGGGACTGGATGGTGGTACATTTCGGGGTGGTATTCATGGAGTAAATGATAGAAAACCCAGATCCAATCGTCCTTTTGGTGCTTATTTATAAATATATCTGGGACTTGACAATCTATATGCTTATACAGTTGAGTAATGCTTGAATTTTCACTCATAAGCTTCAAGGTGGAGTTGTGGGATCCATTTGTCAAAAAATGAAGAAACTACAAGATAAATTTTCAAGAGATTGGGTCCCAAGAGAAGGAGTCGGGAGTTTTTCAACTATTGGGGGAGTTTGGGGAGAAAATTTGGGAAGTGAAGACCACTGTTGGAGAGAGGAGCTGACAGGCTACAATTTGAAGACTGAAATCAGATTATTTGAGTAGATTTTGAGAGGGATATCATCAATTGAGTCAAGGGGGGTGGAATTCATACCCAAGAGCACAAAGTAGGCAATTGAGAGAGCTTCTTGAAACAATTTTGTACTTTTTCAGTGTGGCTAGAGAGTAGAGAGATTTTTTATAGCTTTGAGCACAAAATTATTTTAGTTTTGGATCAATCTTGAATCAGATCTGATTGATTGAAGTAGAAGCTTTTGAGACGTAAGGTGTTGGAGAAGAGCTGATCAGGTTTGGAGTTTTGGTCACTCTCCAAGTTGTGGTTTGAGTTACCTTATGAAGATTTCTAGTCTTGTTTTTGGTTACAGTTTGCACTTTTGTACAAAGGTTTAATGTTAATTCTCCAAATATAGAATTCAGGGTCTTGGATCAAGTATACTTGGGTTTGCAAAGCTCACAAGTTGGCCCAGCTCAGGACTTGATCCACATCTAGAGATTAGGGTTGGATTAGGGTACAAAACTTTGCAAGAGTTTAAATAAGGACACAACCAGCTACTATGAAAATTTTGGCTGGCTCTAGATCTATGGAGGGTGAGTCTGATGCAAAACATTCTGCTACAAATATTTTCATAAGCTTGGTAGACCAATTTTATCTTTCATCTTGATTGGATATCAACTCTCCAATCTTGTGAGTATGACTGAGAGTTTCAAGTTTCTAGAGTGTTTGTGAGGATCATTTGTACTTCTGAATCAGAAATCTGGGGAAAATTTTTCAAGAACCAGGAGCAAACCCTAAAATAGAGATTTCAAAATTAGGGTAAAAGTTGCAAAAACCTGGCCACATTTGAGAGCTTATCAGGGGAGCTATAATGATCTGATTCAGGTCTATTTTATGTCATTGGAAAGCTTGTTTTATAGGCTTTCCACTAAATCCTAGAAAACTCAAATCCAAGCTATAAAAAAAGTTATGTTCATATAAGCTTCACATAGTTTTTCCCATCAAGAAGACATAGGAACTCCTCACATGGATTAGGAAAAAGTACAGATTGGAAGAGACTTGGAGTACAGGTTAAAATTAGCTTGATGATAGAGCAAGAAGGCTATGAAGCTCTTTTCTGACAAAAAGCACAAAGAGCTATTATTGTATTTTTGTGATTGGGTCTTCTTTTTGCTTGCATGCCTATTTGTATGCCTAGTGGATTTGGATTGGTATGCAGGTGTTGCGCTTAGGTTCTTCCCTTCTAGGAGTGTTGTGTCAGTTTGGCTTATCCAGAGAAATTGTCAGCTTACAAATGTGGTTTTGAGGGTGGCTGTATTTCTCCTTGGTAATGCTAGAAATGATGACAAGCAGATCAAGAGTGCATGTTGTGCATGATAGGTTAGGTTGCCCATCACTACCCTACTTGATAGCAAGAATACTAGTTACGGGAGTGGAGGGTTCCAATGGTTGGGTAACACGCATGTTCAGACAAGTAGTTATAGGTTTACCTACAACCTATGATTTGCAATCTCCACAACTAGGCATCCTATGTGTGTTTAGAGAGAGAAAATAAAAGTAAGACAATATGCTTCCCTTTATTCTTAGCCAATGATATGTTTACATTGGGAGTTGACCCAACTCCAATGTCCCAATTGGTTGCCACACTTTATGAGAGTAGGGTTGATGTGGTTCCAACTACTAAAATAGAGGTGGTTGATAATGGAGTTGTTTTGGTTGAGGAGCATGTGATCTACTCAATGACCAGTGGTTTATGGTAGGTAGAAACCGTTAGATTGGAAGGGTTACCAACTAGACTTGCCTTTGAGCAAGCATAGTTCACACCTAGAGTTTTCATATTGGATAACCAAAGGGGGATTTTCTATTTGGTAGGACCTTCATGGAAGGTCTATACACCATAGAGAGTCTATTAGACATTGGTATGTAGTCTCTTATGTTGGAGAAGGTTACAATTGTCAATTTTGAGCTACAAAAGACCAATGTAGAGAGGTGTCCATTTTAGATCCAAATATCTCTAAGGGTGGTTCTACAAAATACATCACATGTGGAGAGCTCATTATCCAGATTTAACCTGGTCATCCAACTAATAGCTCTATAGTGAGAGCTCATGCCATTGCAATAGTAGCAAAGTCATATGATGTGCTAGTTGGTGGAGTAGTGTTATACTCCATGAGTTTCAATATTGATTATTGAGAGGAGATAGATTCCTATAGACTAGGTTGGCAATCAAGTGAGAGATGGGTATGTTGCCTACTAATATGCTTTAGTAGTGGCAATCTTGGCTCAATATAGTTAGGGACAATGGTATCAATTTCATCTTTCAATGCTTCAATTACTTGGGTTGGTCACTTATTGGAGGGGAATTCCTATATAGTGGATACTCCAATACTAGAGGAAATCACTTGGCTTTGGAGTACAAGTGGGATTATTCAATCTACCTTGGGTGTTTCATTGTGGAGATCTGAGGAAGGATTGCAATAGCATGTAGATCAATTGGTGCAATAGGCTTACAGTGGAGCCTTTGTACCACTAGAAGACCAATGTGAAGATGAGCCTCCAGTCTATTACCTTGTCACCTTTGAATACTACACTTATTGTTTGGCAATATATAATAAAGGAAGTATGTCTATTGGAGTTATTTGGTGAGATTAGCATTAAACTAGTCATAGTATTATAGGTAGGTATACAAGTACATAGGTACTTGTATGTAGAGAGATATGAGACTACTAGACAAGTCTCTCTACATCATATGGTACACTTGGCCTATCGGTATCCTAAGTTATTACCAATGTTAGCAATTAAGAGTTACCAGAGACCCTACCAATAGATATTTCCTTATTGGGAGTGCAAGGTTTGGAGACACATGGTCCCATTCATTTGGTGATTTTTGGATGGTCATGTAAGGGACATTCTCATGGTGGCTTAGGTTGGGGTTTGTAAGATCCACATTCTAGTGTGTTTTGGGAGATATTATGTATACTTCGACATCTCTAGGTTCATTAGTCTATTTCTCCAACCTACATTTTGGAGAATGTCCCTTTAATGGGTGATTCTCATACCCGAGTGGTGGCAAGTACATCATGTCCATTCTTGGATAGAACCTATTGTGTTGTCGGATGCAGCTAGAGTGGGATCATGGGCTCATTTTCTTTGTCTTTGGTGGATGAACCTCTTGCCTATAGAGGTTCTATAGTGTGCTAATGATGTGATTCAATGACTAGACAACCTTACTATTGATGACATCTTGGATGTTGGATGCTAGTCTCAAACAGTGATAGTGGCTTATAGGTTACCTATGGTAGTGGTAAACCTTGTTGGACAGTCCAGAGCCACTTTACCCACACTTATGAGTTTCCCAAGCTCCCATGATTTTTGATAGAGAGGTCTTATACTTGTTTGGGACTCATAGTTAAAGCAATTGGTGGAGCCTAATGCCAATCAACGGAAGCAGGTAATGGATTTTTGAACTAGTATTACTGTTGTTATAGTAGTGTTAGAGGCATCTAGGTGTCAAGTGGTAGGTCATGTTATGGACCTAAATTGTTTGACATGGATTATGACTTGGCCAAGCAACATAAGATGCACTTGATAGGCATCACCACTTGGACATTTGTGAGCTCTGTGCCTATCGAGACAATTCAAGCACATGCTAGGGACAATGGATCAAGGGAGCAGGGTATCCTTGGGATGCAACTAGTGGCTACTCGTGAGTGTGTTTTACTTGGAGTCCATATAGGTGAGCGTGGTCTACTTGGGTTACACCCTTGGTCTACTTGGGATGCAACTAGAGGACATATGGAGCTTGCAGCTAGAGCAGAGGGAGTTTTCCACACTAAGGTTAGGAACTCTAGTGATTGGGAGCATGACACTACTACTCCCAAGAGCCTAGTGTAGTAGCTAGTTAGTACGTCTTCCACTCTAACATCACTTATAGAGGATGCTTGGGAGCAAATATTAGACCCAAGCTTACAAGAGGAGAAAGCTGGAGAGTTTGGAGGTTCTTGAGGAGCTACACAAATTGTTTTGCCTTCAATATGAAAGATTTGTGTGCTTTGAAAGGACCTAGTTTTTGGATTGAGCTTACTAGTGAAACATCAGCTTTTTTATGTCCTTACAAACATAGTGACATGTGAGAGAATATTGATTTAGAGCTGGAATATAAATCTTTTTGAGGTTAATTTGGTAGAGATTTCACATGGAGAGTATGCTTCAACTACATTGATGCCAACCAAGAAGGATATGCATGCAACTACATAGATAGGCAAATGTATGGAGATTACCATCCTATCAACTAATAGACCAGGGCTAACCAATATACCATGCCTACATTGGAGGAGATCTTTGATGCAATTGGGTATGCAAAGGTCTTTAGTACTTTGGATCTCTGAGCAAGATATCATCAACTACCAATCAAGGAGGAGGATAAGTTCAAGATAGCATTTTGAGCTAATGATCCTCATGGTAAAGATATATTATATCAGTGAAATTTTTTACCATTTGGGTAAAAGAACACTTTTACCAAGTACCAAAGGTTCATGGACAAGATCCTAGCAAGATTGGATTCTACTTGGTGTTATATTGATGACATTTTGGTCTATTGCACTATAGTGGAGGAGCATGAGAGATATTTGTTAGAGGTGTTTAAGAGATTAAGATCTCATGGACTCAAATTACATCCTAGGAAGTGTAGATCTATCCATGAGTAGGTTGAGTATTTGGGTCACCATATTTACCCTGGAGGACTTGGTGTTCAGCAAACCAAGGTGGAGGCTATTTCATGTATTCCTTGGCCTATAGATGTGAGTAGAGTGTAAGCATTCCATGGGTTGGCAAACTTCTATTGCCAATATGTTAGAGGCTTTAGTGCCATTGCGAAGGCCTTGACAAAGCTAGCCAAGCTTACACATGAGTGTTTCGGCGAGATGAGCAAGAGAGAGCTTTTATAGAGCTCATGGAGAGGTTGACATATCCTCTTTTCTCCAGAGACCAATCAAAGGACAACCATTCTAGGTTCATACTAATTGGAGTATGTTGGAGCTTGGAGGAATGCTCACCCAACATGATAATAAGGGGAAGAAGTTTAAGGTGGCCTACAATAGTTGCTCCAACACTTCAATAGAGGCAAGTATAGTTCATATGAAGGAGAGTGCTTGGCAATAATATGGGCAATAGCACATTTTTTATGTTACCTATTTGGTAACCCTTTCACTATCATCACTAATTATCAACCAATAAAGTAGTTGATGGAGTATGGCAAGCTTTCAAGGAAGCTTGCACGATGGCTCTGATTTTACAAGAATATAATTTCACAATTATTCACAGACTTGGAATAGTGACCATGATGCATATAGGTTAAGTAGAAACCCATGTCCCAGCTAGCAAGACCATACTAGAGCATGTTGACAAATGAGGAGATGGAGCTAGGTCGACATGCATCTACCTTTCTGTGTATATCTTCTGAGGCTTTGGTAGTATCTCTCTCACCATATACAAAAGGAATTATTGAGGTCACAAATCCGAAGGGTGTAGATATTGGTACAATTTAGTGAGGTATTTATGATGATGTCTTAGTGATGGATTATCTTTGCATTGGTGTTGTGGGTGGCATAGTTGGTGCCAAGAAAGAGACTGTATTCTTCAACAAGCCAAGTGGTTTAAATTGGAGGGAAGACACCTTCTTTATGTATGGGAGGATGGTAGAGTGTGAGTAATACAAATTCCATCTCAAAGACCATATTTGGCCCGTCATACTCATGAGGAGCTATGACATTTAGATGTAAAGCATACATATAGCTTACTCCAAAGTTATTATTGATGGCATGGTATGCAAACCAATGTATAGTAGTTTGTTGCTAGATCTGTGCTTTGTGACCAAGTTAGAGCATTATTTAATGCTCACATGCCCTAGTCACACACATTAACTATCATGGGATTGGGTTATCATTGGGTTTAGACTTTATTGGACCTTTATCATTGACGATGTGTAATACCAATAGCTAGACACATGATCTAAAGATGAAATTTGGTTTGGTAACATCTAGGAGCATGTTATACATGATGGATTAAGTAGATCAAACACATGTATCACCAAAAGAGTACTTCTATTGATAGGCCAGAAATTGAAACATACTTGAAGACTTTAAAATCAATAGCTAGACATATGATCTAAATGTAGAATTTGGGATGGTGACATCTGGAAGGATGGTACACATAATAGACAAAGTAGATCAGGTAGAAGTATCACCAAAAGAGACCTTCTACTAATAGAGCAAAAACAAAAATAGGCCTAAAAATTTCAAAGGCAATTTCAAAGGCCTAAACGGATGAATTAGGCCTCAAAAATGTATTGATTCCCCCAGTAGAGGAAACATTGGCCTTCCCTCCTCCTTGGTTTGTCTCACCAAGAGCTTCCCAATGGTACCTCAGGGCACCAAAGTTTGGAGTGTGAAACTTGTGTTTCTCTTGTGTGTTTCTCTACTATCCTCAGAACATTACAATGGTATCAGAGTCAATGTTTCTATCCAAGAGAGCGGATCACCCCTCTTGGAAGAACATAGGCTATTGAGATTGAGTAATTTTGGGGAGAAAAATTGCAAAGCAATTGATAGGTTAGGAGAGTTTTAGAGAGAAGATGGGATGGAGGCTCCTAGAGGACAATTTCTTGCACCACAATTTCCATTCTTGAATCCATTTCACATCAAGATCATGTACATCTAGCAAGAACAAGTGAGAGTTTATCTTGTTTATCATTTTGGAGTAGAGTTCATGGACATAGTGATGAACTCACCAAACTCGGTGATCCTACCTGTAGTGATTTATGATAGAGAGTGGGATTTGACAATCTACATTTTGTTATCATGAATCTAAATGTCTCAAATCCTCTCCCTTTCAACACTCAAGTAGAAATTTGTTACATAGTCAGAGCAAAAGTGATGTTTAGGGCTTTTGTAGTCAGGAATTTTGGTGAGGAATATTATCAAAGAGTGATATCTTCTAAAGTCCTAATGGTAGTCCCAATAGTTTGTGCATCCTCTTGAGTGATCATATTAACTCTCTATTGATGTATGAAGGAGCAATTAAGCGTTTACAGGAACCATGGATCTGCAATTGCAAGAAATGATGCAAGGGATGTTGAACTATGGAGGCATTACAAAATATAAGTACAAACCTTCAAGAATGATCAAACAATGCAAGAAGGGGAATTGTCTCAAAGCCCAATATCTGCAAATGAAGTACTTGGAGGCACCCGTGCCTATGACATCAAACCCGGCCAATGATGAAGCCACATTGTTACTACGGATGAAGAAGACTTTCAATATTGAGCCTTACAAGGGGCAATGTGCTATGGGAGTAGTGGAGAATTGGATCTTGAGAATGAATTGATACTTCCAATTGTTCTTGATGGAGATCACTAAGCATGTCATAGGCGTGTTTGCATGTGGGTACCTGACTGATCAAACCTTCACATGGTATGATGCTTGGGAACAATCTGTGAGCCGGCATATCCCTCACTCAGGATGAACCTCTGATGGCTATTATGGTAGCGCACCATGGACTAAGAAGGCAAGGAATCCCAACTCCATCATACTCCTCCAAGGCTAACACTCCAAGACTCAAGACATTGCTCACTAGAGAACTCAATGAGAGAGATATAGTTGCAAATGAAAGGATGATGAGTACCTCCTCACCCCTTGTTTATATACTTGTGAAATAGTTACGTACCAAAGTTACTAATTACCGCAGTAACTCAAGTTACTAGACTAAAAGTCAAGTAAAGTCAAAAAGTAGAAAGGAATATCCCTTCACATGGGCATATTCCCCTAAGCATGTGGTCTTATCTTGACCCAACCACTAAGTCAAGGATTCCTTCACATGGGCTATCCTTGGACTAAAGAAGAATCCAAAACAAAATGGCTTGCGGGCTCAAGAGTTCTCAACTCTTTCCTCAAAGCCAAACACTTAGGAATAATACCAAGTCAACACACTAAAATCCAAAATAGTGGTGCTCATCTTTTATACTTCCTCTAAAGTAAGGTCCCCTCTATCTTAGCTATGACTAACTTTAGCTAACCATGACTAATATAGAACCATCCTTTATCTCTATATAAATAATATCTCTCAAGTACTTGTAATACCAAGCTATATCACAATATCACAATACCACACACATGCACAAATGGGTGTTATAGATCAATATTGGCAGAAAGAAGGGAGATCACATGGACAGCAATGCAAGGATGAATTTTGAAGAATTTCCAATGTGTGGATTCTGTGCAGATGGCCCAAATCCAACTATAGAGATTGAAACAAAAGAATGGCATATAAGAGTACGTGGAAGCATTTCTGGATCTACAAGATGCAATAACCAACATGAGTCTAGTAGAGGCTCTAGATAATTTCAAATGAGGGTTGAAGGACCAGATTCACCAAGAAGTCATGGTACAAAATATTCACATTGTATTTGAAGCCATTGCTTGTGCTCAAAGAATAGCAAGGGCACTTGGAGGAGGTGAAGGGGTAGTTTTATCTCAACATTATCATGCAGAATGCCACACATGGGTGGACCAACACCTATGGAATTAGAAAACCTTCAATTTTGAGATAGAGGAGCATAACCGCTTCAAAGAGAGCAGGGATGGGTGGAAGAACAAAGAGATAGAGTCCCACAAGGAGAAGGAACTCGAGGAAAAAAACATTGTTGTTACAATTGTGGCCGTATTGGGCATATCGCCATCAATTGTTGTATTTGTTTCTTTAGAGGCCCTCGGCCTCTATAGATGTGATCTTTGAACAACATGGAGCAATGTAGGAAAGAAGAGGATGCAAAAATCACTTTGGAAAACAAAGATTACTAGTAAAGGTACCTCACTGCCTTATTTGGTTCAATACGGAAGTGGACAACCAAGGGGAGGAAGAAGATGAGTGTACAAAGATCTAGAAAGGCAAACTCACAACTGATTGTCTTGAATTGGTCCTAGAAAGCATTCAGGTGAGAGTATTGATAGATCCTAGAGCAATAGAGAGTTTCTTATCTTGCTCTATTGCAAGAAAAATAGAGATGGATCTAGAGAAAGATGAGAGCAAAGAAAAGAGTTACCCAATGGGCAAACAAAGAATATTGAGTTGTTACCTAGAAGAGTAACACCCTCTATAGGAGAATATCAAGAAGCGATTGAGTGACGGGTGATACAATTAGCTTGATGCAATCTTAGGCATGCCTTGGATGGAGCAATACAACCCTATGGTAGATTGGAGGAAGAAAGCAATGAACACCCGCCAATGGACAATCATTGGGGTTAGAGAAAAAGCACATAGGTAGAAATTGCCTCTCTATGTCACAAGAACAACAACTATATGTAAGACAGATATATGTTTCATGGGTTTAATAAGAGAAGTCCAGAGTGCACAACTCAATGGACAAATTCTTGAGAAATTGAAGGATGTGGTAAATGAGTTTTAAGATGTCTTCCCAAATGATCTACCCTGAGGATTACCACCAAAAAGGAGAGTAGATCATAAAATTGAGATACTTATGGGGAAGACACCTCCTTGTAAGGCCCCATATCAGCTATCACCTCAAGAGTTGGAGGAGTGTAAGGCTCAAATTGATGATATGCTTCAAAAAGGGTTTATCCAACCTAGCGTATCACTATACGGGGCTCCTATCTTGTTTGTGAAGAAGAAAGATGGTACATCATGTGCATTGACTATCGGGACCTCAATCAGCAAATAGTGAAGAACAAATACCCTTTACTCTCCATGGATGACCTATTTGATCAACTCAATGAAGCAAGACACCTCACCAAACTGGACTTGCAGAGCGGTTATAATCAAATCTGGATTGCAGAGGAAGATGTATACAAAATTGCCTTTTGAACCAAGTATTCTCCCTTGGAGTACCCATTAGTGATGCCATTTGGCCTCACCAGTGCACCTGCCACTTTCATGAGTCTATGAATGACATATTTTGACCATATTTGGATAAGTATGTTATCATTTTCCTAGATGACATCTTAGTATATAGTAAGATGATGACGGAACACAAATAGCATCTACAAGAAGTCCTCCAGATTCTTAGACAGAATCATTTGTATACCAAAATCTTAAAGTGCAAGTTTGGCAAGTCTAAAGTAGACTACTTTGGGCATAGAGTAAGTGCAAAGGGTATCCAATTATTAATAGATAAAATAGAGGTCATTCAAAAATAGAGCACTCCAAAAGATTAGACTCAACTCAAGAGCTTCTTGGAGTTGATAGGGTTCTACCGTCAGTTTATAAAGGACTTCTCCAAGGTGGCATAGCCTTTAATAGCACTACTTGGCAAGGGGAAGAAGTGGACATGGGAAACCGCACAAGTGTTGGCCTTTCAAGAATTGAAAGACGCCTTGCTACATGCACTAATCTTGAAATGGTATGACCCAAACCGTCCAATCAAATTAGCTATTAATGCATCAAGCATAGCAATAGAGGCAATCCTACAACAAGAGTGGCATGATGGGTGGCATCCAATTGCATACTTCTCTAGAGAGCTATTACCGGTAGAACACAATTATCATACCATAGAGCGAGAAGAGTTGGCCATTGTCCTTGCAACCAAGCATTGGAAGCACTATCTTGGCAAGAAGGCATTTGTAGTGGAGACAAACCTTAAACCTCTAGTCTACCTTGAGACACAGACAGATCTATCTCATCACCAGATTTGGTGGGCAAAGTGGCAACAATGATTCAACATGACAATCACCTACATGGAAAGCAAGAAGCAACTTGCAGATGCATTCACCAGAATGCCAATGGCAAAAAATTTGGTGATAGAGGTCAAGATGAACCTTGAATTTTGGCCAAAGATTCTAGCTACTACAAAAATAGATCCACAAATTGTCGGAGCTCGATCATCCAAAGGCATCACCAACAACCAAGGACTCACTTTTTATGATGGTAAATTATGGATCTCAAATGCCCCATAATTATACACCATCATCTTAGCAGAATGTTATGATTCTATCATTGCAGGTCATGTCGGAGCGGACAAGACCTTGGATGCAATCCAGCACCATTACTATTGGCCCAAGATGAGCAATGATGTGATGTTTGGAGCTACCTACTTTGTCAACAAAACAAAGCCTCTAATCAAGTTCCCGCATGACTCCTACAACCCCTCTCTACTCCCATGCAACGTTGGGAACATGTGAGTATGGATCTAGTCTGTGAGTTGCACAAGACCACCTCACGGTTTGATTCCATCATATTTTTTGTTCACCAACTTAGCAAAATGATTCATGTACACCCTACCACCAAGGATGTGATGGCTCCACAACTAGCTCAGTTGTACTTAGATGCAGTCTTCTCTCACCATGGCTTGTCTTGAGTGCTCATCATTGATAGAGGCACTCATTTTACTAGTCTATTTTAGAGAACACTCTTTGGTTTCTTCAAAACCAGATTGGCCATGTCCACGGCTTACCATCCATAGACTGATGGCCAAATAGAGTAGGCTAATTACACTATTGAAGATATGCTTTGGGGCTTCAACTTAGATGAGCAAGTGAGGTGTGACACTTTACTTCCATTGGTAGAATTTGCCTACAACAATTCAATAAATACCTCCACCCAAGTCACACCATTCTTCCTCATGTACAGCAAGCATCCTTTCACACCTTTGAGCTTGATAAAGAGTCATCCAATGACTACCAAGGTTGATGTTATCAACTCTTTTGTTTTGAGAATCCAACAAGGCATGGAGAATGCCAAAAACAAGTTGCACATTGCCAAAAATTGACAAAAGCAATATGCCAATGCACACCATAGGCACATGGAGAAAAGTTGGAGATCAAGTCTGTCTATCAAAAACCAGCCTCACATTAGCTGGCCCTCGCAAGCTCAGACCTTGCTTTATTGGGCCTTTTCCTATTCTTTGTCAAAGCGGTATTGTGGCCTATCACCCTAAGCTACCACTACACATGAAGATCCATCTAGTGTTCCATGTCTCCCTCCTATGCAGATATGCACCCCAATCAGGCCATTGTCCCTCCATACAAGACATTCAACCTTGCCCAACACTCATTGATGGCATGGAGGAATACTAAGTTGAATGCATTCTCCAAAAATGCATTCATGGGACTTTTCACCCACGTGTGGAATATCTCATACAATGGAAAGGTCACCCAATTTATGAGGCAATATGGGAACCAGAAGCCAACTTGACCCACGCACCAGTGTTAGTAAAATATTTTGAGCAGAAACTTTGCAACGAGGATGTTGAGTCTTAAAAGGAAGGAGGTTTGTAATCCCAAGAGCTAGACACATGATCTATAGATGAAATTTGGTTTGGTAACATCTAGGAGCATGTTATACATGATGGATTAAGTAGATTGACACATGTATTACCAAAAGAGTACTTCTACTAATAGGCCAAAATTGAAACATGCTTGAAGACTTTAGAATCAATAACTAGACATATGATCTAAAGGTAGAATTTGGATTCATGACATCAAAAAGGATGGTACACATAATATACAAATTAGATCAGGTAGAGGTATCACCAAAATAGCACTTCTACTAATAGGGCAGAAACCAAAATAGGCCTAAAAACTTCACAGGCAATTTTGGAGGCCTAAAAGGATGAATTAGGCCTCAAAAATGTGTTGATTCCTCCCAACAAAGGAAACATTGGCCTTCCCTCCCCCCTGGTTTGTCTCACCAAGAGCTTTCCAATGGTACCTCACCCACATGATTTTGAGATTCCTATAGGAAGATTCCCTAAAGATTCCTTCCATTGAAAGCCTATTTGACCAACCAGATGGGACCAGGATTGATTGATTGACACCCATCCAACCAAGTAATCTAAGGGTGGAGCTTGATGATAGGTCACCTATCCATGTACCTAATCCTATGGTGGAGCATCCTTTGAGGAGATCCTCTTTGGCTATATAATAAAGAGAAGATGCTCCCTTGGGGCACCAAAGTTTGGAGTGTGAAACCTATGTTTTCTCTTGTGTGTTTCTCTACTATCCTTGGAACATTACACTATGAGACATCATCGGTATGTTTTGGTTATGTTGGAGCACTTTGAGAAGTGGATTGAGTTGGTGGCACTTCCTAACAAATCCAATAAAGATATGGCTTACTCATTTTTGGATCAGGTTCTTCGTCATCTTGGTGCACCAATTGAGGTTTTGACTGATCAAGGTATAGAGTTCTTGGAGGAGTTTTCGGTCTTGTGTGACAAGGTCTTGATAGATCATTTACTACCACTTGAGATCACCCTAAGGCAGATGGCTTAGTAGAGAGAGTGGTTAAGACAATGAAGAGAGGATTGCAGAAGTATAGTTTGCAAAGAAGCCACTTGGGAGATTGGAATCTCCAATTACCTTGGTTGGCCATGGGCTATTGGTTCAGCCAGAAAGCCTCTTTAGCATCCTTCTCTCCTTACTTTCTACTCTATGGATGAGATCCAAATTTACCTATAGTAATTTTTTGAGATGTTTTTGTAGATTTGGACTTGGACAATCCAAATATATGGATGAATGCATGTTCTCAATAGGCAAAGATCTTCAAAGAGTGATGTCAATAGCATTTGAGAACTTAGCAATGTCTCAACATAGGGATACCATATGCTATGCTACTATTTGAGGAGGAGTTTATGAACCATCAATTTCATCCATGTAACTATGTATATCTACAGCAAACAACACTAATGACACTTGATGTTACTATAGACTGCACCATCTTGAGAGTACATGAGATTTTTCCTTCTAGAGTCCTTGTGTTAGAAGGGATTGATGTTGTTGTTTGAAAGGATCACTATGTGCCATGCCACCTCCCAAACATTGATGGCACTATGAACCGAAGCTTGGCACTTTGTACTTGTAAGCTTGCGGTGTATGTTATCCGGCTCTTCTGGTGGAGCTACTACTATGTCGGTGTGAGATAGCTATTTGACAGGATGGCATGTGGCATGTGGTATGTTTGACTCCTCCCTTCATGGTGGTTCCTCAAGGATAGTGGTTATGTCCTAGATGTACTTGACCTATAGTTAGTTAGTGGTTATGTGGTATAGATTGCAAATATATAACTCATGATGGGGCTTGATAGCACCAAGCCTCCTTATCTTTGCCCACCATAGGGTATACTATATACTTGGAGTAGATGGTTATTTAAAGTTAGAGGGACCTAACCGCCAACTAGAGGTGCAATTGTAACACTTTAGAGTTTTATGTATGACTTATTTGTGAGTTGTTCTTCTATAGTATATGATGTTGATGATGATGTATGTTGTGTAGCAATGTATAGATGCATGATAGTCTTCATGATATTTTTAGTACTTAAGCACTAAAAATTCTAGATTGTTTGGACATCAGAGTGATAGTGTTGGTAGTCATAGGTATTTTGGTAGTTACTCATGGACTACTTGTTGTCGGTCTGATTTTATGTTTGGGCTACTGATTACATGGTGGGACTCACTATCACTTGCATTGTTTGCACCATCGGATGTGCAATCAGCAGCACCATTAGGGTTGTGTGTTAGATCCAAGTCAAGTAGAGGGGTATAACTTTGAAGTGCAGCTTCAAAAAGCTCACTTCTTTGATATTGAACTTTCAAGTTCTTGGCTATGGTGAATAGAGGCCGATGAACATCACCTGGAATTTCTTATCTAGAGTGGGTGTGGCTTGATTGTAATCAACACCTAGTTGTTGGCTGATTGTTAAGTGAAGGATCGAGTACATATCTGATTTGAGTGTGATTTAATAAAAAAAATGAACTTATTATTGTAGCACTTTAGAGTTCATGTATGATTTATGTGTGAGTTGTGTTTCTATAGTGTATGATGTTGTTAGCAATGTATGATGGTATCAGTGATGTATGTTGTGTAATGATGTATATTTTGTAATGATGTATACTACTGAATGATGTAATGATGAAGAAATTTGGTTTATCATAGTACTCAGTATAGTGTACTGAACATTTTTCTTGCATTCGTCCATGGAATGTCATAGTCTATGTCTTATACATTGCAGTTATCTTAAAACAACATTGATGTATAAGTCTTTTTTAGATTGTACTTTCTCCATCTAAATCTTTTATCTTGATACAATCATGTCTTCAACAGAAAGATTTATCTTAATTAGGGATATTGTAAATTAAGGATTTTGTTGTGTTATGAGACACTACGGAGACAAAAAGATATAATTCCTTTGAATCTTGAGTCTTTGAATTAGTACTTTGTCTCCGGAGGTTTCCAAACAAGGTCGTTCGTTAGCTCTTCCTACTCAAATAGGTGATGATGAGTAGACTAGAGCTTGAAGTGAGATTCTTACTTAAGGTAGTGCTTTCACGCACATAAGAGATTTTATTCCATCTCTCTATAATATTTAAGGGAAGAGGAGTATACTAGAGCTTGAAGTGAGATTCTTACTTAACTTCGTGCTTTTCACGCAAATAAGAGATTTATTCCATTCATATCTATTGTTAAAGGGAGCTGAGTATACTAGAGCTTGAAGAGAGATTCCTACTTAAGTTAGTGTTTTTCACGCATATAAGAGATTTTATTCCATCTATCTTTATTGTTAAGAGAAAATGAGAGTACTAGAGCTTGAAGCGAGATTTCGACTTAAGTTAAGTTAGTGCTTTCCACGCACATAAGAGATTTCATTCCATACATTTCTATTCCGAAGAAAAATTGAGTATAGTAGAGCTTGAAGAGAGACTCCTACTTAAGTTAGTGTTTTTCAAGCACATAACAGATTTCATTCAATCTATCTGTATCATTGAGCGAAGATCAGGTTTACGTAGAGCCAAGGAACTACGTAGAGTAGACAACATGTAAATACTTACGAATCCATCGCATCTAATGAATTGCAGATTGAGATGACACGGAGAATACTTTTTGCATGGTATCGAGATCTCAATTTTATTCATAGCACATGCATTCAGTGCAGAGCATGGCATCCCTATGCCTCTAAGTAAAACCAATTTGCACTAATAATTTATTGAATATTATATCATGGTCTAATGTTACTGGAAACGGGTATCATCTGAATCTCACGGTAATATATGTTTCTGCGTTGAGACGTGGGAGTACTGCCCGGGGTGGACCACGTTGACGACGTCGCGTTGACGGTTGCATGAACTGGATCTACTTAATTAATTTGATTAAAATTTAAATTTTAAAAAAAAATTCGTATAATATAATGGGAATCAATCTAAAATTAAAACTTTGATTTTTTTTCTCTTTTGTACCATCTCTTATTAGATTGGCTCTTCCTAGTTACCATATTATCATATAATATTTATTGATTTATGTTCAATTAAAGAATCACTATGATGTATAGAAGTGCTCGATTGCTCTTAGCCCATCTTGAGAAATTTAAATATCAATATTAAAACTTGAGATATTTAAATATTAATGTTATAATTATTAGTAACTTTGAATAGTTCTTAAGAAAAATCTAAATTACTTAATATACGTCTAACAACAGATTTATAAACCAAAGTATGCTGACATAGGTATACATTCGTAAAAAAGTCATCTTAATTTAACTTATACTAACTTGACCTTATATGTAGATATTACGAGAGATATTTCATAATCTATTTATCATATAAGAGATTAACAATTGCTTACATAATAAAATGAAATACATACTCTTTTTACATCTCTCCCTTGTACGGCTTCATGGGGTCTTCCCGTCCTTCGTTTTTCCTGGGCAGTCGCCTTTTTTTTTATTTTTTACATCAAGCATGTAACTTATTTTATCTTTTCTTGCTAAATTCTTTGATAAGTATAAAGTTCATTGCTAATTAAAATATATTTAAATATTTATGGGATCATCTAATGCCCCATGAACCAAGTAAATCACATATAAAAACTATATATATTCATATTTTTTAACAATATTTAGTAAAAAATTTACAATATTAAAATAATAATAAGGATAATTTTCAAGATCCAAAAAACAAATTAGCTTATCCATTGCATAGATACCTGACAAGGCAACTAAGCAATATATACTAGAATAATAGAGTAGTTAAAGTTGAGTAGAGTAGACATAAGCCAAATTTTAATATACCAAGATTCATAATAATCAAGAATAAGCACTAACTAGCCCATGACTTTTCAAAAACTATGTCCTTATGTTGGACTTAATTAGATGTTTATAAGGAATATAAATAACTATAATTATTGTAGATAACATAGACTATAATGTAGACAAATACTTAGTCAAATTATCATTTTAAATTTGCAATCTATAGAGTATTCTAGTACACATCTACACCTTTATTGGCATAGGTATTAATTTTTATATCAACATCAAATATTTTTTATAGAGCTTTAGTTTAAGTCACTCTTTTCTCATAGTTTTATTGAAATAAATTAACAAAAACATAAACAATAACTTAATATATTGAGAGGTATAGTCAAGTATGAATTTTAAGTATTTTTATTTTTTAAGAGTGGATAATTTAAATTCTGTACTAGTATGCAAGTTCTCTTTCTACACAAATGATTAAAATTAATATTAAACCACCATAAATCATATTGAAAGACTCAGTTATATATACTTAATCTAATAGTACACATTCAAAGTTCTATATTTTGCATGAAATTATTATTATTTGGAAAAAAATAAAATTTCAATTTTAAAACCATGTCATGTATCATACAACCATATGTATATTTGGGTTGTATAATACATTATATTATGTGAACCTAATTTATTGATAGATCTATAAAGAGAGAAATACTCAGTCAAATTTATTAAGTCGTGGAATAATACTTAGTTTAAATTTCCACAATTAGTATAATTTTCTTATTTAGTCATGTTACTTCAAGTTACAAAAAATAATGAGCTTATAACTTTAGCAATATAACAAAAGAAAAATATTCTCTAGATGCAAAACACAAAATTATCCATTTTATTTTTATGTAAAACTAAAATAATATGAGATCTACCTTATATATAAAATTTAAAAATTTATATTTAATTATCTTGATATATTTTATACTGAATAATAATATAAAATTATTTAAATAAATTTCCAAAAAATTCTAGATAATAAGGACCCATGACTTTTGACATTATGACCACTAGAATTAACAAATTTTGAAATATATATATATAGCATGAATTTTAATTTACCTGATATAGATATTCCAAATTAAGTTCTACCATACATCCATAAAATTAAAAATAGAAAAATCAAAGACATATCCTCTTGATATCAATATCATTCACTTATTCCACCTTTAATATTAATATATATTAAATATAGAATCCTATTACTACAATAAATATATTGGAAAATTTATGACATATTTGTAGCTTTTATAACTAGGAGTTAAAAAAAAAAGATTCAATATTATTTTTCAGTAAATCTATTTTTAAAATTAAAAAACCATCATTTTAGGAGACTTTTTTGGAGTTTAAAAGATAAATTAACTCATGACATCCAACTAGTATTACCAAGAAATATTAGAATTACTAACCTAATTAATATTGTTAATGATAAAAATTACTAAAGCAAAAAAATAAAGTAGATAATAGATTATGAATATGGATTCATCAAAACCAATAATCTTAGATTGATATAGTTAAAAAAATTATAACAAGGATAATTCAAGACTTAGTCTAGAAGTTATTTTATATCAATAAATTGATGGCATATGCATCTCATGCATATGTAGACATTCAGTTAGCATGGTATAAAACTTGGATTAATATTTTGTTCAACTATTATTTATAGTCCAATGATATTAGGAGTTAATACCATTTGAACTTTACAATGATATAAATTTTCTGCATTGATATGTGTAAGTGATGTCTAGAGTGGAGAAGGTTGGATATATACTTGGCACTAATTTTTTTAATACACTAAAATTTGAAATAATTTTTTCATAAAATATACCATGCCGTAAAACTTAAGTTAGATTAATTTTAGTTATAATCTATATTTTTTATACCTTCACTATTTTTTTCTATTCCAAAAATGATGGCTATATGATTTTAATTTACTAAAAATATATTTAAATTAACATTTTAAAATGAAGGAAAAACAAGTAACTCCATATGGTATATAATACTCCATAATTGATCTTAACCAACATGACATATTTATATGTTATATGTTGAATTCATTCATGTGCCTAAATATTTTTTCTCAAGAGAAAGCAGAACTCTTCTATATGTTTATTGATACAAAAACTTTACAATATGAACTCAAAATCAGTGTTAGCTAAACGTGTATATAAAAGAATCAAGTTTCACTCAACTTGAAATATAGACATTACAAATAAAACTTATTTATCATGTTATAGTGACAAATTATTTTAATAAATATTTAGGTTAAAATATACTCTTAGCATTAACCTTGTTTATATGTTCCTTTTTCTATATAAAATATTATAGTGAACTCTCAATACATCAAACATAATTTATTGTTTATAAAATTGAATAGAACCTCATGAATTAAGTAAGTCATAAAATAAATACCTTCAATGATAAATATAATTAAATAATATTTTAGTACTATCATATTAGAAATCTAAATCATGTTATTTCAACTATTTGTTCTTTGATCCTTCATTTATTTTACACGGTCGCCTTTTTTGTCTTTTTCAACTATTTTCAGATTCATAAAGCATACTAGCACATACATTATGTAGATACCAAACTAAGGAATTACAAGTCACTACTAGGGTGATAAAAGTTGAGTTAAGTAAAATATAAACAGAAATTATAATTCATAATAAATTAATGAAGTCAAGGATGAGGAAAAAAGCAAAGGCCCTTTTAATTTTCATTAAAATTTTCTTATGTTGGTCTTACCTGCCCTATTGCAATATGTGGACCACAATAACTATAAACAAAAATAGGATATAGCACATGATAAATATTGATTAGAATCTTTCAGTTTAGCTTACAGTCTATTACATTCACTTTTCTTATATCAATGTTCAAGAACCTAAAATACCCTGAAGAAAAAGAAACATACATGTAAATCTCTCTTTATTGGCATAAATATTAGTGTACACTATTATTACTATAATAATAATGCCTTTTAAATTTTATATAATAATAATAGTAGTAATACAAATAATAATACTTCATTCTACATTTTACAAACTACAATTACAGACCAAACATCTCCTTAAATAACTTAGACAACTAAAAGAACCCCAATTTTAGAGCTTTGGATTTAGCTAAAAGAATGCTTGTGATTGTATATAAGTTATACATGTACAAAACATGTAATTGGAATACTACAAAATTTTACATGTCATGTATGGAAGTATCAAATAAGTCTTTGTTGAGACCTACTTTGTTATGAGCCCTAATTTTTTTTTGCTTTTTTTTCTTTCTTCATGTAAATAGTCCAAACCAAACATCACGAAGTGCCATTTGTAGGTAGTCCTAACCCACCTGATAAAAAGATACATGGTACCTAGACAAAATTTACCCCCATGGACCGGACTCATTTTGTAGTCAGACCCATTTAGTTTCCTTTCTATAGGGCTTACAAAGAGGCTTGCCCAACAAAACAAACCATTCCGCTACAAGGAAACCCCAACTTCATAGAGTTCTATGGGATGATGGAGGTTGCAATGACTTTCTAAAAAAATATGAAACTCCACCAATTTCCACCTCCATTTCAAGATCACAAAAAAAGATACTTATGATGCCAAAGAACCATTGCAATCATTTTGCACCTAGTCTCATATGTGCAATGGATGATTGCAACCCTTCACTAACTGCCATGATGGAAGAAGGACAAACCCCACCTTATCAAGGCTATAAAGAGGCCAACTTGGGGCCAATCTTTTTGCATCTTCTTGCATCTTTTTGTGGGGCAAATCTTTTTGCATCTTCACTTTTCACTTTTCCTTTCCTTGCATTTCTCTCTCCACAACCACCATCTCTTATGACGTCAAGCAAACACTTTCTCTAGTAGAGACCAAATTTTGTTAACAATGTTGGGAGCACAAGTGTAATACCAAGAGCTAGCCATATGATCTAGATGTGAAATTCAGTTTGGTAACATCTGGAATGATGTTATACATGATGGTCAAAATAGATCAGATAGAAGTATCACCAAAAGGGTACTAATAGGGCAAAAACCAAAATAGACTTGAAACCTTATAACCAATAGCTAGACATATGAGAATTGGTTTGGTAACATCTGGAAGGATGTTACATATGATGGAATGAATAGATTGGAAAGGGGTATCACCAAAAGGGGACTTCTACTAATAGATTAGGAATCAAAATATGCCTGAAATCTTTGAAGGCAATTTTGGAGGCCTAAACGGATGAATTACGCCTAAAAAATGTGCATATCTCCCCTCCAACAAAAGAAATGTTGGCCTTCCCTCCCCTTTGCTTTGTCTTGTTGAGAGCTTTCCAACGGTACCTCACCCACGTGATTTTGAGATTCCTATAGGAAGATTCCCTAAAAGATTCCCTCTGGTCAAAGCTTGTTTCACCAACTAGATAGTACTAGGACCAACATGTCACCCATCCAAGTAGGTAATCCACGGGTGGAGCTTGCTGACATGTCACCTATCAATGTGCCTAATCCTAAGGTGGAGCTTCCTTGGAGGAGATCCTCTTTGTCTATATAATAAAGAGAAGGTGCTCCTTTGGGGCATCGGAGGTTTGAGTGTGAAGTCGTGTGTTTCTCATGGTGTGTTTCTTCTCAGATCTTATATCCTTGGAGGATTACAACAAGATACAAAATTGTTAAAAGGGGTACAAATTACACTATTGCATGAAATCAAATATTCAATCATGATGGGACAAACTCCCAAGAGGGGAATCAAAGTAAAGAGGGGCAAGGTGGTAGAAATCTTGGGCAAACCTCTTGAAATTTCTAAATGTGGATTATACTTCCAACCCAACTACATCAAGAAGAGGAAAATGGAATTCTTGCTATGGGATTGAGGTCTAACACATGGAGCTATGTTGTAGGAAATTCTCGACAACACCAAGAATTTGAGTGGGAAGTCCTTATGACGATGTATCACAATGTGAACGGAGGATCATTGGCACTTGGTGTTAGGCACAAAATTGCTCCACATTTAGGGAAATTGTTATTGATATCACACATGTAATACCAATAGCTAGACATATTAGCTAGAGGTGAAAATTGGCTTGGTAACATCTAGAAGGATGTTATGTATGATAGGCTGGTAGATCAGATAGAGTTGTTACCAAAAGAGTACTTCTACTAATAAAGTAAGAACCAAAAATAGCCTAAATTTTTAATACCACAAAGTAGACACATCATCCAGAGGTGAAAATTGGCTTGGTAACATCTGGAAAGATGTTATACATGATGGGCTAGGTAGATCAGATAGAAGTGTCACCAAAAGAGGACTTCTACTAATAAGACAAGAGTCATAGCATGGGAACTTTAGAGCTAATTTTGGAAGCCTAAACGGATGAATTAGGCTTCAAAAATATGCGCAAGGTTCTTGAGGAAGGAAAGGCTTGCCTTTTCCTATATGAATTTTGTCTCATTGAGAGCTTTCCAATGGTACCTCACCCATGTGATTCAGAGATTCTTATAGGAAGATTCCCCAAAGATTCCCTTTGGTCAAAGAGGGTTTGACCAGCCAAATAGGATCAGATCTAACATGTCACCCATACATGCAGCTTATCCAAGGGTAGAGATCATTGACATGTTACCAATCCATGTATTTGATCTAAGGGTGGAGCTTCTTTCAAGGAAGTCTACTTTGCTATATAATACAATCAAAGTGTTCTTTTGGGGGCATTTGAGATGGAGTGTGAAATTATGTGTTTCTTCTTCTATGTTTCTATTAAGGTCTCCTATCCTCAAAATATTACAATGGTATCAGAGAAAGTGTTCAATCCAAGAGAGTGGATCACTCTCTTGGAAGAACATGGCTATTGGGATTGAGTAATTATTGAGGAGAGACACCACACTGTAATCGATAGATTAGGAGTGTGCTAGAGGGAGGATGGGATGGAGGCTCCGGGAGGATAACATCTAGCACCTCGCTTTTTGTTCTTGAATCTGTTCCACATCAAGAATTATGTACATCCAGCGTGAGCAAGTGAGAGTGTATCTTGTTTTTCATTTCAGAGCAAAGTTCATGGATATAGTGATGAATTCACCAAACTCGATGATTTTGCCTATAGTGATCTATGATAGAGAGTGGGATTTGACAACCTACATTCTATTATGATGGATTTGAATATACCAAATCCTCTCCTTTTCAACACTCAAGTAGAAATCTGATATGTGGTCAGACCAAAAATAATGTTTAGGGATGTCACAGTCCACAATTTTGGTGAAGAATACTATCAATGAGTGATAGCCTTTGAAGTCCAATGGTAGTTCCAATAGTCGGTGCTCTTTCAAGAGTGATCATATTAACTCTCTATTGAAGTAGGAAGTAGTAATTGAGCAGTTCTATGTGTAGGAATCATGGATCCGTAGTTGTAGGAATTGATGCAAGGAATGCAAGGAATGTTGAACGAGTTTTAGGAGATCAAATAAAGGCATTGCACAGAGGGATTGAAAAATCAAGTATGTACCTTCAAGAATGATGAGGCAATGCACAAAGGAGTATCATCTCAAAACCCAATACCAATGATCAAAGCACATGGAGAGTCACTCATGCCAAGGACACCACCTCGGTCAACAATTAGGCCATATTTTTATTGCATATGAAGAAGACCTATAACATCAAGCCTTATAAAGCACAAAATTCCATGGGAGTCATGGAGAATTGGATTTCAAGAATGAATCAACACTTTTGATTGTTCAGAATTAAAATCACCAATCGTTCTACTGGCTTGTTTGCATGTGGGTACTTGATAGATAAAGCCCTCACATGGTGTGACGCTTGGGAATGATCAATGTTTGTAGAAGGAAGGGAGGTCACTTGGACAACCAATCAAGAAGGGCTGTTGAAGAACTTCCAATCAATGGATTTGGTGCAAATGGCCCAAACTTGACTATGGGAGTTGAAGCAAAAGAACAATGTACAAGAATACGTGGGTGCATTCCTTGATTTACAAGTTGTAATAATAAGCATGAGTCAAGCAAAAGCTTTGGATAATTTCAAATGACGGTTGAAAGAGCAAATCCGACAAGAAGTAATGGTACAAAACTGTAATACTCCAAGGACCAGAGAAAAGAGAAAACACAGATTTCACACTCAAACATTTGATGCCCCAAAGGAGCACCTTCTCTTTATTATATAAACAAAGAGGATCTCCTCCAAGGAAGCTCTACCATAGGATTAAGGACACAGATAGGTGACATGTCAGCAAGCTCCACCCTTGGATTACTTACTTGGATGGGTGACATGTTTGGTCTAGGTCCTATCTGGTTGGTCAAACAAGCTTTGACCGGAGGGAATCTTTTAGGGAATCTTCTTGTAGGAATCTCAAAATCACGTGAGTACAGTACCATTGGAAAGCTCTCGACAAGACAAAGCAGGGGGAGGGAAGGCCAGCCTTTCTTTTGTTGGGGAGAAATTTGCACATTTTCAAGGCCTAATTCATTTGTTTAGGCCTTCGAAATTGCCTTCAAAGATTTCAGGCATATTTTGGTTTCTACTCTATAAGTAGAAGTCCCCTTTTGGTGATACCTCTTTCTGATCTTTTTAGTCCATCATGTGTAACATTCTTCTAGATGTTACCAAACCAATTCTCACCTTTAAATCATATATCTAGCTATTAGTTCTAAGGTCAGTCTCAAGTCTATTTTGGTTTCTGCCCTATTAGTAGAAGTACTCTTTTGGTGATACTTCTATCTGATCTATTTTGACCATCATGTATAACATCATTCTAGATGTTACCTACCCAAATTTCACATCTAGATCATATGACTAGCTCTTGGTATTACAGACCTCCCTCCTTTTAAGACACAACGTCTTTGTTGTGCAATTGTTGCTCAAATGCTTGCACCAACACATGTGCATGTGCCAAATTGGCAGCGGGCTCCCAAGTTGCTTCATAGAGGGGGTAATCTTTCCATTGTACTAGATATTCCACCCACGGATGGCGAGTACCAGGCATGCATTTTTGGAGAATCCGCTCCACTTCATATTCCTCTATGCCATCAATGAGTGTCGGACAAGGTCGAATGTCTTGTGTGGAATGACCCTGGCCTGATTGGGGAGCATATCTGCGTAGAAGGGAGACATGGAACACTAGATGGATCTTCATGTGTGGTGGTAGCTCAAGGTGATAGGCCACAACACTGATGTAATGAAGAATCAAGAAAGGCCCAATAAAACGAGGTCTGAGCTTACGAGGTCCAACTAATGTGAGGTTGGTTGTCGATAGCCACACTTGATCCCCAACATTGAACTCCATGTGCCTACGGTGTGCATCAGCATACTGCTTCTGTCAATTTTGTGCAATCTTTAATCTGTGCTTGGCGCTCTCCACACCTTGTTGGATTCTAGAAACAAATGTGTTAACTGCATCGACCTTGGTAGCCATTGGACAGATCTTCATCAAGCTAGAAGGTGTGAAGGGATGCTCACCATACATGAGGAAGAACGGAGTGACCTGGGTGGATGCATTCACCAAATTGTTATAAGCGAATTCCACCAACGGGAGTAGGGTGTCCCATCTCTCTTGCTCTTCTAAGGTGAAGCCGCGTAACATGTCTTCAATTGTGCAATTAGCCAGCTCTGTTTGGCCATCTGTTTGTGGGTGGTAAGCTGTGGACATGGCCAACTTGGTTTTGAAGAAACCAAAAAGTGTTTGCCAAAACAAACTGGTGAATTGGGTGCCTCTATCAGTGATGAGTACTCTAGACAAGCCATGGTGAGCAAAGACTGCATCTAAGTATAATTGAGCTAGTTGTGGAGCAGTCACCTCCTTGGTGGTAGGGCGTACATGAATCATTTTGCTAAGCCGGTCCACAAAGACCACGATGGAGTCAAACCCTAAGGTGGTCTTGGGTAATTCACAGACAAGATCCATACTCACACGTTGGGTAGGAGTGGGGAGAGGTTGAAGGAGCCCTGTAGGAGCTTGATTAGAAGCTTTTGTTCTATTGACAAAGTAGGCAGCTACGCACATAGTCCATCACATTGTTGCTCATCTTGGGCCAATAGTAATGGCGCTTGATTGCATCCAAGGTCTTGTCCACTCCGACATGAGCTGCAATAGCTAAATCATGACATTCCGCTAGAATGGTAGCGCGTAATTCTGGGACATTTGGGATCCATAATTTGCCATCCCAAAAGGTGAGTCCTTAGGTGCTGGTGACACCTTTGGATGATTGCGCTTCTACAATTTGTGGATCAGTTTTTGTAGCAGCCATAATCTCTGGCCAGAATTCAAGGTTAATCTTAACCTCTGCCACCAAGTTGTTTGCCATTGGCATGCGGGTGAATGCATCTGCAAGTTGCTTCTTACTTTCCACGTAGGTGATTGTCATGTTGAAGCGTTGTCGCCACTCTGCCCACCAAATTTGGCGACAAGATAGATCCTTTTGTGTCTCGAGGTAGACTAGAGGTTTGTGGTCTGTCTCTTCTACAAATGCCTTCTCACCCAAATAGTGCTTCCAATGCTTGGTTGCTAGAATGATGGTCAGCTCTTCTTGTTCTATGGTGTGGTAGTTGCGCTCTACCGGTAACAACTTTTGAGAGAAATATGCAATTGGATGCCATTCATCATGCCACTCTTGTTGTAGGACTGCTCCTATTGCTACGCTTGATGCATCTATAGCCAACTTGATTGGACGTTTTGTGTCATACCACTTCAAGATTGGTTCATGTAGCAAGGCAGCTTTCAATTCTTGAAAGGCCAACTCTTGTGCAGTTCCCCATGTCCATTTCTTCCCCTTGCCAAGTAGTGCCATTAAAGGCTGTGCAACCTTGGAGAAGTCCTTGAAAAATCTACAATAGAATCCCGTCAACCCCAAGAAGCTCTTAAGTTGAGTCTGATCTTCTGGGGCACTCCATTTTTGAATGACCTCTATTTTATCTATCAATACTTGAATGCCCTCTGCACTTACTCTATGCCCCAAAGTAGTCTACTTCAAACTTGCCAAACTTGCACTTTGAGATTTTGGTGTACAATTGATTCTGTCTTAGAATCTGGAGGACCTCTTGTAGATGTTGTTTGTGTTCTGTCATCATGCTACTATATATTAAGATATCATCCAAGAAGACGATAATAGACTTATCCAAGTATGGACGAAATATGTCATTCATTAGACTCATGAATGTGGCAGGTGCATTGGTGAGGCCAAAAGGCATCACAAGATACTCAAAGTAGCCACACTTGGTTTGAAAGGTAGTCTTGTACACATCCTCCTCTACAATTTGGATTTGATTGTAACCGCTCCACAAATCCAATTTGGTGAAGTATCTTGCTCCATGGAGTTGATAAAACAGGTCATCCATGTGAGGTAAGGGGTATTTGTTCTTCACTGTTTGCTGATTGAGACCTCGATAATCAATGTACATGCGCATTGTACCATCCTTCTTCTTCACAAACAAGACAAGGGCCCCATATGGTGATATGCTAGGTTGGATGAACCCTTTCTGCAGCATCTCCTCAATTTGAGTCTTACACTCCTCCAACTCATGAGGTGATAGGCGATATGGGGCCTTACAAGGAGTTGTCTTCCCCGGGAGTGTCTCAATTTTGTGATCTACTCGCCTTTTTGGTGGTAATCTTGAGGGTAGATCATCGGGAAAGACATCTTGAAACTCATCCACCACATCCTTCAATTTCTCAAGAATTTGTCCATTGAGTTGTGCACTCTGGACTTCTCTTATTAGACCCATAAACATCTATCGGTCTTATAGACAGTTGCCATCCCTATGACATATAGATGCGGTTTTTGCCTGTGTGATTTTTCTTTAAACCCAATGATTGACCATTGGTGGGTTCTCACTACTTTCTTCCTCCAATCCACCATAGGGTTGTACTGCTCCATCCATGACATGCCTAAAATTGCATCATAACAAGCTAACTATATCACTTGCCACTCAATTGCTTCTTGATATTCTCCTACAGAGAGGGTTACCCATCTAGGTAATGATTCAATCCTCTCTGTTTGCCCATTAGGTAACTCTACTTCTTCACTCCCATCTCTCTCTAGATCCATTCCCAATCTTATTGCAATAGAGCAAGACAAGAAATTCTCTGTTGCTCCCAGATCTATTAATACTCTCACTTGATTACCTTTTAGGATTCCATGCACAAAAATCAATTGTGAGGTTGCCTTTTGGGATCTTTGCGCATTATTCTTCTTCCTTCCCTCACTTCTCTGCTTCCTTATTGAGCCAATAAGGCCGCAAGGTACATTTATTGGCAATCTTTATTTTCCAAAGTGATTCCACCTCCTCCTCTTCAATGTGCCTCTCCATGTTGTTCAAAGATTGCTTGTATGAAGGCCAAGGGCCTCTAGGGAAACGAGTGCAACAGTTGGTAGATATGTGCCCAATACGGCCACAATTGTAACAACGTCATTGTTCTCCTTGAGTCACTTCTCCTCGTGGGACTCCATCTCTTTGTTCTTCTACCCGTCCATGCTTCCCTTGAAGCGGTGGTGTTCCTCAATCTCGGAATCAAAAGTTGCCCAATTCTATTGGTACTTGTCCACCCATGTGTGACATTTCTGCTTGATAATGTTGAGGTGGAACTACTCCTTCACATCCACCTAATGCTTTTGCTACTATCTGTGCACAAGCAATAGCTTCAAATACCGTGTGAGGATTTTGCACCATGACTTCTTGGCAAATCCGCTCTTTCAACCCTTGTTTGAAATTGTCGCGAGCCTCTATTGGACTCATGTCGGTAATTGCAACTTGTAGGTCCAAAAATGCCTCCACATACTCTTGTATGCTATTCTTTTGTCTCAATCCCCATAGTCGGGTTCGAGCCATCTGCATAGAATCCACCGATTGGAAATTCTTTAGCAGTCTTTCTTGCATTGCTGTCCATATGACCTCCCTTCTCTTTGCCAACATGGATCGTTCCCAAGCATCATACCATGTGAGGGCTTTATCGGTCAAGTACCTACATGAAAACACGCCTGCATCATGCTCTATGATCTCTGTTGAGAACAATCAGAAATATCAATTCATTCTTGAGATCCAATTTTCCACTACTCCCATCGTACGTTGCCCCTTGTAAGGCTCAATGTTGCAGGTCTTCTTCATCCGGGGTAGCAATGTGGCTTCATTGTTGATAGGGTTTGTAGGCACGGGTGCCTCTCCAAGTACTTCAGTCGTAGGTACTGGGTTTTGAGACGGCTCTTCTTCTTGCATGGCTTGATTGTTCTTGAGGATCTGCACTTGACTTTGTAATGTCTCCATGGTCATCTTAATCTCTCGAAATTCATTCAACATCCCTTGCATTCCTTGCACCAGCTCTTGCAATTGCCAATCCATGGTTCTTGCAATACTCAATTGCTAATTTCTACTTCACTATAGAGTCAATATAATTACTCTGGAAGGCGCACAAACTATTGGAACTACCATTGGGACCTCAGAAGCTATCACTCGTTAATAATACTCCTCACCAAAATTCCTAACCACAAAATCTCTAAACATCACTTTCGGTCTCACTACATAACGGATTTCTACTTGAGTGTTGAAAGGGAGAGGATTTGGGACATTCATATCCATATTATCATAATAGAATGTAGATTGTCAAATCTCACTCTCTGTCATATATCACCACAGGTAGAATCACCGGGTTTGGTGAGTTCATCACTCTGTCCATGAATTCTGCACCAAAGTGATAAACTAGCAATACCCTCATCTGCTCATGCTAGATGTACATTACCTTGATGTGGAATGGGTTTGAGAATGGAAAGCTAGGTGTGGGAAATTGTCCTCCCGGTGCATCCCATCCGCTCTCTAAAGTCCTTCCTAAGTCTAACAATTACTCTATGTTCTCCACCTCAAATTACTCAGTTTCAGTAGTTTGTGCTATTCCAAGAGGGGTGATCCACTCTCTTGGACTAAAAAACTCGCTTTGATACCATTGTAATACTCCGAGGACAAGAGAAGAGAGAAAACATAGATTTCACACTCAAACATTCGATGCCCCAAAGGAGCACCTTCTCTTTATTATGTAGACAAAGAGGATCTCCTCCAAGGAAGCTCCACCATAGGATTAGGGACACAGAGAGGTGACATGTCAGCAAGCTCCACCCTTGGATTAATTACTTGGATGGGTGACATGTCTGGTCTAGGTCCTATCTGGTTGGTCAAACAAGCTTTGACCGGAGGAAATCTTTTAGGGAATCTTCCTGTAGGAATCTCAAAATCACGTGAGTACGGTACCATTGGAAAGCTCTCAATGAGACAAAGCAAGGGGGAGGAAAGTCCAGCCTTTCCTTTGTTGGGGGAGGAACTTGCACATTTTTAAGGCCTAATTCATCTATTTAGGCCTCCAAAATTGCCTTCAAAGATTTCAGGCATATTTTGGTTCTTACTCTATTAGTAGAAGTCCCCTTTTGGTGATACCTCTTTCTGATATTTTTAGTCAATCATGTGTAACATCCTTCCAGATGTTACTAAACTAATTCTCACCTTTAAATCATATGTCTAGATATTGGTTCTAAGGTTCTCAAGTCTATTTTGGTTTCTGCCCTATTTGTAGAAGTACTCTTTTGGTGATACTTCTATCTGATCTATTTTGACCATCATGTATAACATCATTCTAGATGTTACCAAACCAAATTTCACATCTAGATCATATGGCTAGCTCTTGGTATTACAAAAACCCTTGTATGATTTTTGAGGCCATTGCTTGTGCTCAAAGAATAGTAGGGGCACTAGGAGGAGGTGAAGAGGTCATCTCGACTCAACATTATTGGGTGAAATACAACACCTTGGTGGACCTGTTCCTATAGAACTAGGGAACATCTGATTTAGAGAACAAGGAGCACGACCATCCAAAGGAGAACAGGAGCGGGTTGAAGAAAGAAGAGATGAGGTCCCACGAGTAGAAGGGACTCAAACAAAACAACATCATTGTTACAATTATGGCCAAGTTGGGCACCTTGCTATCAATTGTGATACTTGTTTTCCTAAAGGCCCTTGACCTCCATACAAGTGATCTTTGGACAACATGGAGAGAAGAATTGAAGAGGAGGATGTAGAAATCACCTCAAAAAATGAAGATCATAATAAATGTACCTCACGGCCTTATTGGCTCAATGGAAAAGCAAAATAGTAAGGAAAGGAAGAGGACAAGTGCAAAGAGACTATAAAAGACAAGTTCTTAATTGGTTGTTATAAATGGAGTCCTAGAAGGCAATCAAGTGAGTGTATGGTGAGGTGATACACCTTGGTGATAGACCTTGGAGGTGATAGAGAATTTCTTGTCTCACTTTGTTACAATAAGGTTGGGATTGGATCTAGAGAAGGATGAGAATGAGAAAGTAGAATTATTTAATGGGCAAACAGAGAGGATTGATTTTTTACCTAGAAAGGTGTAATACTCCAAGGACAAGAGAAGAGAGAAAACACAGATTACAAACTCAACATTCGGTGCCCCAAAGGAGCACCTTCTCTTTATTATATAGACAAAGAGGATCTCCTCCAAGGAAGCTCCACCATAGGATTAGGCACACAGATAGGTGACATGTCAGCAAGCTCCACCCTTGGATTACTTACTTGGATGGGTGACATGTTGGTCTAGGTCCTATCTGGTTGGTCAAACAAGCTTCGACCAAAGGGAATCTTTTAGGGAATCTTCCTGTAGGAGTCTCAAAATCACGTGCATATTGGGGGAGGGGGGGGATTTGTGCACATTTTTGAGGCTTAATTTCATTTTTTTAAGCCTCCAAAATTGCCTTCAAAGATTTCAGGCATATTTTGGTTCCTACTCTATTAGTAGAAGTCCCCTTTTGGTGATACCTCTTTCTGATCTGTTAAGTCTATCATGTGTTACATCCTTCCAAATGTTACCAAACCAATTCTCACCTTTAAATCATATGTCTAGCTATTGGTTCTAAGGTTCTAAAGTCTATTTTGGTTTTTGCTCTATTATTAGAAGTACTCTTTTGGTGATACTTCTATCTGATCTATTTTGACCATCATGTATAACATCATTCTAGATGTTACCAAACCAAATTTCTCATCTAGATCATATGGCTAGCTCTTGGTATTACAAAAGGTAACACTCTTTGTAGTGGAGTATCAAGAAGCAATGGAGTGGTAAGTGATATGGTTAGCTCATTATGATGCAATCCTAAGTATGCAATGGATGGAGCATTACAACCCCATGGTTGATTGGAGGAAGAAAGTAGTGAGGACTTGCCAATGGACAATCATTGGAGTTAAAGAGAGAGCACTAAGGCAAGAATTACCTCTATATGTCATAGGGTGTAAAAGATCAAGACCAAGGAGAGAAATAGGAGAATGGAAGCTCGCATTGGGACACTTGAATGAGGGAAAATCTGAATGCCTAGCATGAGCTTTGGCTCTTGTATTTATAGGGAGCATACAAGGCTATTGAGAAGCTTCTGAAGAAGCTTCCTTGAGCTGTTTTCTTGGAGTGCAAGCCATGTTAATTGGGAAGCTTCTCAAGAAGCTTCCTTCTTGAAGCCGCATCCTTGGTGTGCAAGCTAAGCTAGTGGGAAGCTTCTTGGGAAGCTTCCTAGATACTCCTAGGATATTAAGGCTAATTTGGCCTATTCATTACTTTGTTAGCCTTGACTAACTTTGTTACTAAACTCCATATTGTTATATATCTCCCCACCGCTAGTTGGTGACATCCTCATTGCTATTGAAGCTTCAAACTCCTAAATGGCCATTTTTGCATTCTAGAGATGAGACAAGGACTCCCAAGTGGCATCATGAAGCCCTTCCAAAGGACCTTGTACTCTGTATGTTGTTGATGGCCATATTGGATGTGGCGATGTGCAAGGACATGATTGACTTTGTACTCATCATGATCATGGATAAGGATGGGAGGAGGAGGAGGAGGTTAGACATGAGAGGAAAAAGAAGATGGATTACAAACAAAGGGTTTTAACTTGGAAATGTAGAAGATAAGGTGGATATGCATATGACAAGGCAAGGCAAGTTCCTAAGCAACAAGAGAGATGATGTGGGTGATATCAAAGGGTTTTATCCAATTAGGGGCACTTTTACAAACTTGGGTATCAAGTGGGAAGGGTAGGTTACTAGAGGAGAGCATGACTTTGTCACCAACTTAAAAGGTGATATCATGATGATGGTGGTCCGCATATTATTTCTGACAATTTTGAGCAACAAGAGATGAGACTTGGCTTGTTGGAGCAATTGGGATATGGTAGTCAAGAAGGTTGAAGTATGAAGGACATGAGATGGAGAAGGAGCAATAAGGGAATCTAGAACAAGTGGATCTTGGCCAAAATTGAGAAAGAAAGGAGAGAATATGATGTTTGCCTATTTGGAGTTATTGTATGTAAATTCCGTAACTACAAGACATTCATCCCAATTGGTGTGGTGAATGTTGACAAAGGCACAAAACATACACTCTAAGGTATGATTTGCATGTTCAATTTGTCCATCAGTTTGAAGATGATAGGCAATGGACAAAGCAAGCTTGGTGCCGAGTATTTGGAAGAGTGTTTGCCAAATTTTCCCCGTGAATCAAGGATCACGGTCAAAGATGAGTATACGTAGTATCCCATGATGTTTGAATACATTGTCAAAGTAGATCTGCACCAAGGTTAGAGCATCCACAATATCAATTGTTGGTGCCAAACGGATTTGCTCACTAAGCTTATCCACAAACACCACAATTCTTGTGTAACCTTGCTTTGTCTTGGGCAAGCAAGTGATGAGTTCTAAGCTCACATGTTCCCAATGAGTCAATGGAATGGGGAGTGAATTGAAAGAGTCCACTTGGTTTCTAGTTATTAGCCTTGTTGCTTTGGTAGCTCTCACATGATTGAACAAACTCCCAAACATCTCATGCCATGTTGGGCCACTACCATTGGCGTTGGAGGGTATCCAAGGTCTTGTCCACACCTATGTGACCAGCAATTGGTAAATCATGGGCTTCTTGAAGGCACACAAGTCGGAGATCACCTTTGGTTGGAACATAGATCCGGTCTTCATGAAATAGAAGGTCTTCCTTGAAGGAAAATGTGTTGTATTCCTTGTCGCATGCTACAAGACAATCTTGTACCATCTAAAAGAATAGATCTTGTTGTAAGAGCTATCCTAAACTCAATTTGGACTTTGAAGTAGACTGGCACTATTGTAATTACTACCGTGATGAGAGGAAGAGACTTCAAATCAGGTCATCATGGTAGGCCATCAAGGATGAAATAGAACCAATTGGGTTTGTAATCAAATTTGATGTCAAACAATTGTAGTTGTTCCTCCCATCGATGATGTCGACTCTTCATGTGTTTTAAATGTAATGTTTGCAACAAGGACTTGTGATCAGTTTGCATGACCACTTGTTTCCCCAAGAGATAATGGTTCCATACCTTGGTGGTATACACCATCACTGGTTGTTCCCAATCTTGAGCATAGTAATTCCTTTCTGCTGTATTTAGTCTATGAGACACAAAGGTAATGGGATGTAATCCATCTATGAATTCCTATTGCAATATAACTCCAATTGCAAAATTAGAAGCATCAAAATCAACCACACATGGTAGTTGAGGATCATATGGTTGAAGAATTGGTCTTGCAGACACCATATATTCCAACTTTTGGAATACTTCTTCATGCTTGTTGGTCCATTGAAAGCTCAAGTTCTTTCCCAAGAGATTGGTCAATGGTACCGCTATATGAGCATAGTAGTAGATGAATTGTTGGTAAAAAATAGCCAATCCATTAAATGACCATACTTTAGTAGCATCCTTTGGAGTAGGCCAATCAATGATGGCCTTGATTTTATCCTCTTTCATCTTGATCTCCTCCAATGAGATCTTGTGACCCAAGAAGGTAACTTCCTTTTGCCAAAAGGTACACTTTGCCTTCTTGCAATAAAACTTCCACTATCATAGTTATCTTAGGACTTCTCGCATGTGCTGCACATGTTTTTACTTTGTCTTGCTATAGATTAAGATACCATCCAAGATCACCACCCCGTATCAATCCAACAACCCATCCAACACCCAATGCATATGATCCATGAAGACTGCTAGAGCATTAGTGAGCCCAAAAGGCAAAACTCTCCACTCAAAATGTCCATACCTTGTGCAAAAGGCAGTCTTTTGCACATCCTTCTTATCAATGGGGATTTGCCAATAGCTGCTGCAAAGATCCAACTTAGAGAAGTATTGTGCTCCACTTAATTGATCAAGCAAGTCATCAATTTGAGGCAAAGGGTATGCATTCTTCACTATCTATTTATTAAGCCCATGATAATCAAAACATAAATGAAATCCTCCATCCTTCTTTGGAACAAATAGTACCAATACTCCCCAAGGAGATGTACTATGCCATATGAAATCCTTCTCCAACAACTATATAAGTGTTGTTTGCAACTCCTCCAACTCCTTTGGTGAGAGCCAATAGATTGGTCTACTCATTGGAGTACTCCTTGGTACTAACTCAATCGTGAAAGGCATACCACAATCAGAAGGTAATCCCTTTGGCAGACCATCTGGAAACACATCCACAAACTCCTTAACCATGTGATCAACCATTGCTTGATGAGGCTTGTGACTCTCCTCATATTCTCCTTGTGCAATTGGCTTGATCCACACAACAAAAATAGACTTATTTTCCTCCAAAGCTTACTCCATAGCTGCTTCATTGACAAACTTCCCATCTAGGGACTTATCGTCCTTCATGGCTTATTCTATGGTTGCTTTCTTGACAAACTTCCCATCTTGAGACTTCTCTTCCTTGAAATCTTGCTATATGGCTGCTTTCTTTACAAAATTCCCATCTTGGGGCTTCTCTCCTTTCCAATCTTGCTCTATGGCTACTTTTCTTACAAACTTCCCATCTTGGGTCTGACTATCCTTAGGTGTCTTACTCAAAGGTGCAAGACAACCTAATTGGAAATTCCTACCTTGGTGTTGTACTTGAATTTGTCATTGTGTCTAATCAAATTGAACTTTATGACGTTTAAGCCAAGGTAGTCCTAGAATAACATCATAGTGTAGAGGTTCCACTACAAACCTCATACACTCCAAATACTCCTTTCTAATCTTGAGGGTAACAAGATGTGAGGTACAGAATGCAAAACCCTTTTTACCATCCGCCATCATCAATCTACTTCCCATTATTGGCTTGATATAATACCCAATTTCTTTGCTAATTGCCTGAACATGCAATTCTTGAACTTCCAAAATCAACCAATATCCTACAACTGCAATCAAATATCATACCTTGCAAGTGAAGCAAACTTGCATAGGTTGAGCTTTCAATCCTATTGGAACTAATCAAGTTTCTAGTAGGCGGCTCAAAATCTCCTATTGGGATTCCTCATTTCCTTGATCATTCCACTCCACAAATTCCATTTGGGTGACTTGTTGAGGCCACTCATTCTTGAGTGGACACTTTGCAATGTAGAGTCCAATTTGGCGACAATAGAAACATCCACCATTTTATCATAATCTTTCATGATTTATTGTGCCAAGTGGTCTTTGTTGGATGGCATTGATCTCCATGGTATTGGCACCTCTACCCGTGTGTAGTGTGTGGGTGGGTTTGGGGAAGGCTGAAGTCAAGACCAAGTTGTCGCAACCAAGGAATCAAAACATTTAGCCAACTGCATTCCTTCCTCCAAGTCTTTGAGCTCATGTAGAGTTACTTCCAATATGGTGCGAGGCTTCAAGCCTCTCACAAAGCAATCTAGAGCTTCTCCATCTAGTATATCTGGAATTTACATAATGATGTTCTAGAATTGAGTGATATAGCTTCTTACAAAGCCAATCTGCTTCAATTCTACCAACTTATCTCATGCGGCACATTTGGTGGTATAGCTTGGAACTGCCCAATTATTGCACTCTTCAATTCTTCCCATGTCAAGATTGGCATGACAAAAGGCCGCTTAGCTCATCCCACTCTAAATTGTCACCATAATTTAGCCACTCCATCCAATTGGCTTGAGGCCAATAGAGTTTATCTCCATTCATCTTTAAGGGTTGTTGCTTCAAAGTAACATTCACAATCAAACACAAAATTTTCCATTGCACTCAAAAGGTTCTTGCCTTCAAATATCTTAGGCTTCAAAAATTGGATTTTCTCTTCTCCTTCTTGTATTGGTGCTCTCTCTACCTGCTCTTGTCTATGACGGTCTCATTCAATTGAGTAAGGTGCTCAATTTGTTATTGCATAGCAAAGATAACTTTGGGCAATGCTGACATGGCTTCTACTCTATCACACTATCTCCAATTTATCTAATTTATTAACACATAGATGCAACATATCCACTATTCTTCATAAGTTATAACCTGAAGCACCAAGGGTTCCTTAGACAAGGTGATCATATATAGAAAATATTATCTAAAGCATGAGATGGTGAATTGTGTAAAATGATGCTTGGGTAGTACATGGACACAAAAATCCCAATGGTTTGGGGGAAGTGGATTTGGTGGTCCATAAATTTCATCCATCTAATTCTTGCCTTGATACCAATGTAAAAGACCAAGATCAAGGAGAATGAAAGCTCACATTGGGACACTTGAATGAGGGAAACTCCAAATGCCTAGCATGAGCTTTGGCTCTTGTATTTATAGGGAACATAAAAGGCTTTTGAGAAGCTTCTCAAGAAGCTTTTTGAGCCACTTTCTTGGAGTGCAAGCCAAGTTAACCGGGATGCTTCTCAAGAAGCTTCCTTCTTGAATCCGTCTACTTGACATGCAAGCTAAGCTGGTTGGAAGCCTCTAGAAGCTTCCTTTTAAAGATATTTACTTGGGGTGCAAGCTAAGCTAGTAGGAAGCTTCTTAGATACTTCTAGGATATTCAAGGCTAATTTAGCCTATTCACTACTTTGTTAGCCTTGATTAACTTTGTCGCTAAACTCCATATTGTTACATATGGACAACAACTATTTGTAAGACAAATAGATGTTTCATGGGCCTAATAAGAGAATTCCAAAGTGCACAACTTGATGAACAAGTTCATGAGAAACTAAGGGATGTGGTCAATGAGTTTCAAGATGTTTTCTTGGATAACCTACCCTCAAGATTACCACCAAAAAGGAGAGTTGATCATAAAATCACGATAATTCATGGGAAGACATCTCCTTGTAAGGCCCCATATTGTCTATCACCTAATGAGTTGGAGGAGTATAAGGCTCAAATCAAGGATATGATGCAAAAAGAACATTGGTGATACATTGGTTTATCCAACCAATGTATCACCATATGGGGCTCCTATCTTGTTGTGAAGAAAAGATGTTGGATGGTATAATGTGCAAGCGCATTGACTATCAGCGCACAAATCAACTAGTGAAGAATAAATACCTCTTACCCCACATAAATGAACTATTTGATCAACTCAAAGGGGCAAAGCACTTCACCAAACTTGATATGTGGAGCAGTTACAACCAAATTTGGATTGTGGAAGAAGATGTCCACAAGATTGCATTTCAAACAAAGGTATGGTCACTTTGAGTACCTGGTGATATCGTTTGGCCTCACCAATGCACTAATCACTTTCATGAGTTTGAAGAATGACATATTTTGTCTATTCTTGGATAAATTTGTTATTTTTTTCCTAGATGACATCCTTATTTATAGTAGGACATTGATGGAACACAAACAAGATATGTGAGAGGTTCTCTAGATTCTACAATAGAATCAATTGTACACCAAAATCTCAAAGTGTGAGTTTGGCAAATCTAAAGTACACTACTTGGAGCATAGACTAAGTGCAGAAGGTACCTAAGTATTAAAAAATAAAATAGAGGTCATTCAGAAATGGAGTGCTCTAGAAGATCAAACTCAACTTAAGAGTTTCTTGGGATTGATTGGGTTCTGTTGGCAATTTTTCAAAGACTTCTCCAAGGTGGCACAACCTCTAACAACAATACTTGGCAAGGAGAAGAAGTGGATGTGAGGAACCACATAAGAATTGGCCTTTTTAGGAATTGAAAGATGCATTACTACATGCACCAATCTTGAAATGATATGATCCAAATTGTCCAATCAAGTTGGCTATAGATGCATCAAGCATAGCAATAGGAGCAATCTTGCAACAAGAGTGGTATGGCGGATGGCTCCCAATTGCATATTTCTCTCAAAAGTTGTTATGGTGGAACAAAACCATCACACCATCAAACTAGAAGAGTTGGCCATTGTCTTGGCAACCAAGCATTGGAAGCACTATCTTGGCAAGAAGGCATTTGTAGAGGAGACCAATCATAAACCTCTAGTCTACCTAGAGACATAAAAAGATCTATCTTGTTGATAAATTTTGTGGGTGGAGTGGAGACAAAGGTTCAACATGACAATCACATATATGGAAAGCAAGAAGCAACTTGCAGATGCATTTACTCAAATGGCTATGGTAATCAATCTGATTGTAGGAGTCAAGATGAACCTTGAATTTTGGCCAAGAATTCTTGATGCTACAAAAACTGACCCACAGATTGTAGCAGCTTGATGATCCAAAGAAATCACTAGTACCCAAGGACTTTCTTTTTGTGATAACAAATTATGGATCTCAAAGGACACGGCCATAAGAACCACCATCATAGCAAAATGTCATGATTCTGCCATTGCAGGTCACGTAGGAGTGGACAAGACCTTGGATGCAACCAAACACCATTACTACTAGCCCATGATGAGCAATGATGTGATAGAGTATGTTTGTGCTGCCTACTATGTCAAAAAGATAAAGTTTCTAATCAAGTTCCCACAAGACTCCTTCAATCCCTTCCTACTCCTACACAATGTTGGGAACAAGTAAGCATGGATTTGGTTTGTGAATTTCTCAAGACCATCTTGACTCCATCATAGTCTTTGTTGATCACCTTAGAAAAATGATTAATGTGCATCCCACCACCAAGGATGTGACTGCTCCACAATTAGCTCAACTATACTTAGATGTAATCTTTTCTCACCATGGCTTGTCTTGAGTACTCATCATTACTCAAGACTTGTTCGGAGAACACTCTTTGGTTTCTTCAACACCAAATTGGCCATGCCTATGGCTTACCACCTACAGATAGATCAAAAAATAGAGCAAGCTAATTGCACTATTGAAGACATGCTTTGGGGCTTCACCCTAGAGGAGCAAGAAAGGTGGGACACCATACTCCCATTGATAGAATTTGCGTACAAAAATTGTAAAAGACCAAGACCAAGGAGAGAAATAGGAGAATGGAAACTCACATTGGGACATTGGAATAAGGGAAAACTCCAAATGCTTAGCATGAGCTTTGGTTTTGGTATTTATAGGTAACATACAAGGCCCTTGAGAAGCTTCTCAAGAAGCTTCCTTGAGCCGGTTTCTTAGAGTCCAAGCCAAGTTAACTAGGAAGCTTCTCAAGAAGCTTCCTTCTAGAAGCCGCCTACTTGCCATGCAAGCTAAGCTAGTTAGAAGCTTCTAGAAGCTTCCTTCTAGAAGCTACCTACTTGGAGGGCAAGTTAACTAGTCGGGAAGCTTCCCAAGAAGCTTCCTAGATGCTTTTGGAATATTCTAGGCTAATTTGGCTTATTCTCTACTTTGTTAGCCTTACTAAGTATGTCGCTAAACTCCATATAGTTACATATTCTCCCACCGCTAGTTGGTGATGTCCTCGTCACCATTGAAGCTTCAAACTCCTGGATGGCCATTGGGGCATTCTAAAAGTGAGAGAGAGGTTCCCATGTGGCATCATGAAGGAGATACCCTTTCCAAAGGACCTTGTACTCCGTATGTTGGCAGCGTCCTCGTTGGATGTGGTGACGTGCAAGGATACAATCAACTTTGTACTCCTCATGATCATTGATAGGGATAGGGGGAGGAGGAGGTTGGACTAGAGAGGAGAAGGAAGAGGGGTTAGGAACAAAGGGTTTCAACTTGGAAACATGAAAGATAGGATGGATGTGCATATGACAAGGCAAGGCAAGTTGATAAGCAACATGAGAGACAATTTGGGTGACATCAAAAGGTCCTATCCAATTAGGGGCAAGTTTGCAAACTTGGGTATCAAGTGGGAGGAATAGATTACTAGAGGATAGCATAACTTTATCACCAACTTCAAAGGTGAGATCACAACGATGGTGGTCTGCATATTGTTTTTGATGATTTTGAGCAAAGAGGAGGTGAGATTTGGCTTGTTGGAGAGATTTGAATAAGGTGGTCAAGAAGGTTGAAGTATGAGGGACTTGAGACGGAGGAGGAGCAAGAAGAGAATCAGGGACAAGCAAATCTTGGCCAAAATTGAGAAAGAAAGGAGAGAATCCGGTGCTTGCTTGTTTAGAATTGTTGTATGCAAACTCCATAACTGCAAGACATTCATCCCAATTGGTATAGTGAATGTTGACAAAGGCACAAAGCATATCTTCCAAGGTGCAATTTGCACCTTTAGTTTGTCCATCAGTTTGAGGATGATAGGCTGTGGACAAAGCAAGCTTGGTGCCAAGTATCTGGAAGAGGACTTGCCAAAACTTTGCAGTGAAGCAAGGATCACGGTTAGAGATGAGTACATATGGCATCCCATGATGTTTGAATGCATTATTGAAGTAGAGTTGCACCAAGGTTGGAGCATCCACAGTATCAACCATCGGTGCCAAATGGATTTGCTTACTAAGCTTATCCACAAACACCACAATTGCTGTGTGACCTTGTTGTGTCTTGGGTAAGGAGGTGATGAGATCTAAGTCACATGTTCCCAACAAGTAGTTGGAATAGGAAGTGGCTGAAGGAGTCCACTCAGCTTTTGGTTACTGGCCTTGTTGCATTGACAACTCTTACATGATTGGACAAACTACTAAACATCTTGTGTCATGTTGGGCCACCACCATTGGCATTAGAGGGTACTCAAGGTCTTGTCTACCCCCATGTGACCAACTATTGGTAAATCATGGGCTTCTTAAAGGCGCACAAGTCGGAGATCACCTTTGGCTGGGACATAGATCCAGTCCACATGGAATAGAAGGCCTTCCTTGAAGGAGAAGGTGTTGTACTCCATGTGTCCTGTTGTCAAACGACCTCGTACCATTTGGAAGAAGGGATCTTGTTGTAGAGCTGACACAAAACTTGTTATGGACCTTGGGGTCAATTGACACCGTTGTAATTGCCACCGTGATGAGAGAGTTCAGGTCGTCGTGATAGAGCATCAGGGATGACATGGAACCAAACTGGTTTGTACTTAAGTTTTATGTCAAACAATTGGAGTTGCTCTTCCTATCAATGATGTCAACTCTTCATGTGTTCCAAGTGTAAGGTCTGCAACAATGGCTTGTGATCAGTTTGCATGACCACTTGCTACTCCAAGAGGTAATGCCTCCATACCTTGGTGGCATTTACCATTGCAAGTTGTTCTTGATCTTGAGCATAGTAATTTCTTTCAGTTATATTTAGTCGGAAAGATACAAAGGCAATGGGATTGTAGTCCATATGGGAATTCTTGTTGCAACACAACTCCAATTGTAAAGTTAGAAGCATCAAAATCAACCACAAAAGGTAGTTGAGGATCATATGGTTGAAGAATGGGTCTTGAAGACACCATATGCTTTAACTTCTAGAATGCTTCTTCATGCTTGGTGGTCCACTGGAAACTCAAGTTCTTTCCCAAGAGGTCAGTCAATGGTGCAGCCACATGAGCATAATAGTGGATGAACCGTTGGTAGAAACTAGCCAATCCATTGAATGCCCATACTTCTATAGCATCATTTGGGGTAGGCCGATCAGTAATGGCCTTGATCTTCTCTTCTCCCATCTTGATCCCCTTTGATGAGATCTTATGACCCAAGAAGGTAACCTCCTTCTACCAAAAGGCACACTTTGACTTCTTGCAATAAAATTTTCATTGTCGTAGTTGTCTTAGGACTTCTTGCACATGATTCACATGTTCTGCCTCTATCTTGCTATAGATTAAGATATCATCCAAGAGCACCATTACAGACCAATCCAATAGTCCTTCCAACACCCAATGCATCTGATCCATGAAGACTTCTGGAGCATTAGTGAGTCCAAAAGGTAGAACTCTCCAGTCAAAATGCCCATACCTTGTGCAAAAGGCAATCTTTTGCACATCATCTCTTTCAATAGGAATTTGCCCATAGCCGCTACAAAGATCTAACTTGGAAAATTAGCGTGCTCCACTTAGTTGATCAAGCAAGTCATCAATCTGAGGCAAGGGATATGCATTCTTCACAATTTGCTTATTGAGCCCATGGTAATCAATATAGAAACAAAGTCGTCCATCCTTCTTTGGAACAAATAGTATTGGTGCTCTCCAAGGAGAGGTATGTCATATGAAATCCTTCTCCAACAAATCTATAAGTGTTATTCAAAACTCCTCCAACTCCTTTGGTGAGAGCCGATAGATCGGTCTACTCACTGGAGTACTCCTTAGCAATAACTTGATCTTGAAAGGCATACCTTGATTGGAGGGTAATCCCTTTGGCAAATCATCTAAAAACACGTCCGTAAACTCTTAAACTATCCAATCAACCATTGCTTGATAAGGCTCTTGGTCCTCAGATTGTTCTTGTGCAATTGGCTTGATCCATACCGTGAATACAAACTTATCTTCCTCCAAAGCTTGCTCTATGGCTGCTTTACTAACAAACTTCCCTTCCAAAGACTCATCTCTCTTCCAAGCTTGCTCCATGGTTGCCTTCTTGGCAAACTTCCCATCTTGGGACTCATCTTCCTTCCAGATTTGCTCTATGGCTACCTTCTCAACAAACTTCCCATCTTGGGACTGACTATTCTTAGGTGTCTTACTCAGAGGTGCCAGATAACCTAATCAGAAATTCCTACCTTGGTGTTGTACTTGAATTTGTCGTCGGGTCCAATCAAATTGAACCTTATGACATTCAAGCCAAGGTAGACCTTGAATGATATCATAGTGTAGAGGTGCCACTACAAACCTCATACACTCCAAATACTCCTTCCCAATCTTGAAGGTAACAAGATGTGAGGTGTGGAATGCCCTTTCTACCATCCGCCGTCATCAAACTACTTCCAAACATTGGCTTGATAAGAATACCCAATTCTTTTGCTACTTGCATAGACATGCAATTCTATGAACTTCCAGAATCAACCAAAATCCTACAACCCCGATTAGATATTCTATCTTGCAAGTGAAGCAAACTTGCATAAGTTGAGCTTTCAATCCCATTGGAACAAATCAAGCTCCCAATAGGTGGCTCAAAATCTCCTACTAGGATTCCTTGTTTCCTTGGTCATTTTGTTCCACAATCTCCATCTGTGCAACTTGTCGAGGTCACCCATTCCTAAGTGGGCATTCAGCAATGCGATGTCTAACTTGGTGACAATAATAACAACCTCCATTTTGTTGCAATCTTTCTCTATCTGTTGTACCAAGTGGTCTCTATTGGATAGCATCAATCTTTATTGGTGTTGGTTCTTCCACCCGTGCACAATGTATTGGTAGGCCTTGTGTAGGTCGAGGGCGAGACCATGTTGTTGCAACCAAGGAATCAAAGTGCTCAACCGATTGCATGGCTCCTTCTATGTTTTGTGGTTCCCGCATGGTCACCTCCAATTTGGTTCATGACTTCAATCCCCGCACAAATCAATCCAAAACTTCACCTTCTTGTATATTTGGAATCTGCATGATGATGTTCTAAAATTGTGTGATGTAGCTCCTTACTAAGCCAACTTGCTTCAACTCCGCCAATTTATCTTGTGCGGTGCAAGTGGCATTTATAGTTTAAAAGCGACCCAATATTGCATCACTTAACTCTGCCCATGTCAAAAATGGTGCAACAATCTGTCGTTCAACTTGCTCCACTCAAAATTGCCACCAAAGTTTTGCCACACCATCTAATTAGCTAAAGGCCAAGAGAATCTATTTCAGTTTATCTTGAAGATTGGTGGCTTCAAAGTAATATTTGCAGTCAACCACAAAATTCTCCACTGTGCTTGGAAGATTCTTGCCTTCAAACACCTTGGGTTTTGGAATCAAATGTGATCTTCTTGATCTTGAACTGGAACTCTCTCTATATATTCTTGTCATTTCTACTCTTGTTCATCTAGCAATCAAGTCAGGTGCTTGATTTGTTGATGCATTGCAAGGATGACATTTGGTATTGCCGCTATAGCTACTACTCTATTCCACTACTCCCACTTTATCTAATTGATTAACACATAGATGCAACACGTCCACCGTTCTCCATAAGTTACAACCGGAAGTATCAAGGGTTCCTCAGACACAATGATCATATGTAGAAAATCCTACCCAAAGCATGGAGTGATGAATTGTCTGAAATGATGCTTGGGTAATATCTGGACATGAAAATCCCAATGGTTTGGCGGAAGTGGATTTGGTGGTCCATAAATTCCATCCATTCCATTCTTGCTCTTATACCAATGTAAAAGACCAAGACCGAGGAGATAAATAGGAGAATGAAAACTCACATTGGGACACTTGAATGAGGGAAAAATCCAAATGCCTAGCATGAGCTTTGGTTTTGGTATTTATAGGTAGCATACAAGGCCCTTGAGAAGCTTCTCAAGAAGCTTCCTTGAGCCGCTTTCTTAGAGTGCAAGCCAAGTTAACTAGGAAGCTTCTCAAGAAGCTTCCTTCTAGAAGCCACCTACTTGGCATGCAAGCTAAGCTAGTTAGAAGCTTCTAGAAGCTACCTGCTTGGAGCGCAAGTTAACTAGTCAGGAAGCTTCCCAAGAAGCTTCCTAGATGCTTTTGGAATATTCTACGCTAATTTGGCTTATTCTCTATTTTGTTAGCCTTACTAACTACGTCGCTAAACTCCATACTGTTACAACAATTCAGTGAATGCATCCACACATGCCACACCATTTTCCCTCATGTATAGAGCGGATCCTTTCACACCCTTTGAGCTTGATGAAGATCTGCCCAATAGATACCAAGGTGGATGCTTTTGATACTTTTGTTTCCAAAATCCAACAAGGATTGGAGAATGCCAAAAACATGTTGCAGATAGCTCAAAATCAACAAAAATAGTATGGAGATGCATATTGTCAACACATGAAATTTAATGTTAGGGATCAAGTCTGGTTGTCAATAACCAACCTCACGTTAGTTGGCCCTTGCAAGCTCAAACCTTGTTTTATTGGGCCTTTTCCAATCTTTTGTCACAATGGCCTATCACCTTGAGCTACCATCACATATGAGCACCCACCTGATATTTCATGTTTCCCTATTATTCCAATATGCTCCTTGGCCGCCCCACTTCTCTTCCATATAGGGAAAGTAGACCTTGTCTAACACTCGTTGATGAGGCAAAGAAATATGAGGTCAAACGTATTCTCCAATTGTGCATCCATAGTACTCACCATCCGCATGTGGAATATCTTGTACATTAGAAAGGGTACTCACTTTATGAGGTAATATGGGAGCCAGCAGCCAATTTGACCAGTGCACCGGTGTTAGTGAAATCTTTTGAGCAACAACCTCATAATGAGGACATAGTGTCTTAAAAAGGAGGAAGGTTTGTAATACCAATAGCTAGACATATTAGCTAGAGGTGAAAATTGGCTTGGTAGCGTCTGGAAGGATGTTATGTAGAATAGGCTAGGTAGATCAGATAGAGGTGTCACCAAAAGAGTATTTCTACTAATAAGGCAAAAACCAAAAATAGCCTAAATTTGTAACACCAAAAGCTAGACATATCATCCAAAGGTGAAAATTGGCTTGGTAACATCTAGAAGGATGTTATATATGATGGGCTGTGTAGATCAAATAGAAGTATCACCCAAAGAAGACTTCTAATAATAAGGCAGGAGTAAAAAATAACATAGAAACTTTAGAGCCAATTTTGGAGGCTTAAACATATGAATTAGGTTTCAAAAATGCGCATATTAGCCCCCCACCCAATGAAGGAAAGGCCAGTATTTCCTCCAGCCTTTCCTCCACCCAGGTTTGTCTCATCAAGAGCTTTCCAATGGTACCTCATCCATGTGATTTGGAGATTCCTACAAGAAGATTCCCTAAATATTCTCTTTGGTCAAAGAGGGTTTGACCAGCCAGGTAGGATCATCTGACATGTCACCTATGCATGCAACTAATCTAATGGTAGAGATTGTTGACATATCACCAATCCATATATTTGATCCAAGTGTGAAGCTTCTTTTGGTGAAGTTCATTTTGCTATATAATATCGTCAAGGTGCTCCTTTGGGAGCATCGGATGTTGAGTGTGAAATTGTGTGTTTCTTCTTTTGTGTTTCTCTTAAGGTCTCCTATCCTCAAAGATTACACCATGTGGTACCCATATTTTTAGTTTTTTTAGTTTTTGTTCTATTTTGAAGAAGAAGTGTACAAACAAAGTCGTATTGAACCCAAATGGCATTGGAAGGAGAAGAATTGTATCTTTGGTTTGTAATCCAAAGTAAAGTGAATTTGTGTTAGAAGCATTATACTTGAATCAGACCCGGCCAAAGAGACCCAAAGTAAGGGAACTTTATCTTGGGGTGATCAACCCAATGCAAAGATGACGTAATAACTTCCCTTTGGATGGGTCAATCAAGAAAGAACATGCAAGAAAACAATGGACAAGGCGCAAACTACTAACTTGCATAATGCCAAGATGAATTCATGTAGAATGGGTGAGTCCCTGTGAAGAGGAACGGAGGAATGGATGATCAACAAAGAACTATAAAATTAGGAGTTTTTTAAGGGGATTTTGAAATGTCACACAAGTATCCTAAGCCATTGAGTAGTTGACCCAAAGGGGTGCCTATAGCCAAGCCAGTTGAGCATTTGATGTTTAACAATCCTAAAGGAGTTAGGATCTCAAGATCAAGAGACGGTAGGATTATCTTTAAGATACCACTTGTTAGAGATTGCACAATGCCAAAGAAGGGTGAGAAGAAGAGTCCTTCACTTGTAGTGAGAAATCCAATTATTTGAAGGTTAGATATGATAGTCGGGATCAAAGTAATGATAGGCTTTGGATCACTTTTTTGGCATGGAATTGGAATTTGAGTTTTCTAGAGTTCATGGCAGAAGTAGCTTTGGGTGATTGTGAGGAAGGACCTGAGAATGAAGGGAAGAGAGGCAATCTGGCTTGATGGACAGAGTCAGATTGGAGATTGGTATTGGGAAGAGAGGTCAATGAGGAAATTAGAGCAACATTTCTTGTGAAAGGAGAGTCTACGGATGAATTCAAAATTCCTTCACGACACCACAAGCAAAGAATGGGTACAATGTTGATACCTATCAGGACCGGTTAGGCAAAGCAACATTGGAGCAATGATGGCACTATTCAAGCCCGATTGCACAACGCATGTGATGAAGCATTAGGTAGTCTTTTTCCACTAGATGTTTGTAGGAGCACCGGTGAATTGGGCAAAGTGCTTTCACCAAAGAATGCAACAGATGGTGTGGTGTTGGAGAGATTGGGATGCTCCTCACTATCTGCTGCTATTTGCTGCCCACTTCTACTTTGGAGCAAATTTGATGAAGGAGATTGAGCAAAGAAAGATGGTATCACATTTTCATCCAGACTTACGCAAGATTGGAGATGATGAGAAATAGCAATATCTGGCACATCTAAAGTAGTGATGAATACTATGCAACAATAGGGAAATATATGAGAGTCGCAATGAACATCCCAAAGATGAGGAAGTGACATCAACTTGAAGAGAGTTTGTTGGCAGTTCAGCCAAAGAAGACAAGGAAGGAGAACCTAAGGCAAAATGTCATTATGATCGATGAGTTGTTGGGAGCAAAATAATCGGAAGGCAAAGCTGAGTATAAGAAAGAAGACTTGGGAGAAGAAGAAGAAGTGGAGTTGATGCTACAAAGTGAAGAATCAAGCAATGGAAGTGAAGGGGGGTAGAAGTTCAGCAACAAGGAGAAGATGATGCTAATAAGGAAGAGCAAGAGTTCCATGCGGCAATTGATCATATGGAGGGAGGCAAAAACCGGTGCCAAGAATTGCCAAGTGCAGAGATAGAAGAAACTCTAGAGGTTGAGCCAAAGTCAGAAGCTCATAGGAGTAAATGAGGGAGAAGGAGTGTTCCTACTACAGGGGCAGAAGCGAGTAATGTAAGCTTGGTAGTGGAGGAGGGAGAAAGCTTAGATGAAGTGCCCTTGAGAGTTAGAAGATTAAGACTTTGGAGTAGATCTCTAGTAGAAGAAGTGAGGAGAGAAGAACCAAAGCAATCTGAGAGCTTACAAGTCTTTGGTGGGGTAGAATAATTGTTGTAGATAGTTTGTCCCTTGATGTTGCAATTGCAAAAGAAAGGGAAGAGTTGAAGAAGGATCACTTAGGAGAGAAAGATGAGTTGGCAGTAGTGCAATATATGAGTGATGAAAATTTGGAGTTGAAGAGAAAGTTAATTCGTGGAGAGCATGAATTAGTAGAACTTAGGACTGATGTAGAGTTGGACAGGAAGGAGATTGAGAGCCTGACAAAAGACTTCATGAAGAGAAGTGAAGCCATGACAAAGCAAGAAGAAGATCTGAAGGAGCAGCTGGTCAAGACTGAGGCCTTGAGGGCAAAAGTGCACAATATGCAAGGGGAAGTCATCCATTTGAAGGCCATGGCTGTTATTATGGGACAAGAATTGGAGAGCTTGAAGGCAAGTGGGGTAGAGAAAGATTGGGCTTGGCAAAGGGAACTAGCTATGCAAGATAGTGAAGAGGATCAATTGCATGGGTTGGTCAGAGGAATGGAAGAACAACTTGGACAAAGTGTGAAGGAGAAGGAAGCATTGAAGGCCAAGTTGGAAAATGAGGTGAATATGTATTGTGAGGAGTTATTAGCAGAGAGAGAGAAGCTACAGACGCTGAGGCGGGAGATACTCAAAGAGGTGGTAGTGAGAGTGAAGGTGATGCTCAATACAATGTTTGAGGTTCAGTTTGAGGAAGAAAGACTGCACAAATTAAAATTGCTAGTGCAAGAAACGAGGAGGAAGCAAGCAGAAGACATTGAGTTGAATAAGTTGTTAATTTGTTTGAGAGATTGGGTAGATAGGAAGATATTAGAGGTAGGAAACAATGTGTGTCTCTGATTGGATTTAGTACATTTGGAATTAGAGAGACTTTGTAGTAAGATGAAGTTAGAGAAGAAGTCTGAAGTAGCAAACGTTGGAGTGCAAATGAATTTGGATCAATTTTCTGATATAGTGGAGAAGAGTGGGTTGCAAGATAGTGACATAAATAGATTACCCATGGTTGTAATTGCAGATTGTAGTAGGGGAATGATAAAAGTAGAGGAGGATGGAGCAATGTTAGGTAGACCCAAAGAAGTGGATATTCTTGAAGTAGCATCAGGTTTAGAAGCCGAAGTCGAGGTTGACATCGGATCGGAGTAGAGGTAAGTTTGAGCTTTGAAGAGGCAAATATGAAGAAGTGCATTGTCATTTTGGATCTATAGGTTGGTAAAGTTCTTAAGAATCGGTTTAGGAAGTTAGATAACTGTCAAAAGCTTTGCCTATTTAAAGAAGGAATTCATAGTGTGTTGTTGTTCAATATTTATAATTTTTGAAGATAGATAAAGCAAAGTGTTTATTCTTGGTGCTCTTTGCTTGAGCTTAATTCCAAGTATCTATGATTGTGTTTGTAAGTGTGTGAAGAGATTTAAAGTGAAAGTTAGCATGCTAGTTGGATGTTGGATTCTACGGCCTTGATCTTCATTCTGTGTGTTTGATCTTGAGTGAAGTGCAAACAAAGCAATGCTATGACAAATTTGAGAGGAATTGTAGTGTTTGTAGTATTTTGCAATTGTGAGTGCAGCGTAGGGTTGATGCAAAGTACTTTTGATCAAGGAAGTTGTGCCTTTAGTGGAAGGGTGGAATACAATTCTAAGGCGAAGGTGTTTTGCAATGAACTAGCCGTCTTTGGAGGAATCTGAATCATCACAAGCAAGATTTTTTTGGACAGAATTTGATGGAGTTGTAATTATAAGTGTTGTGATTTATGACAAGACTGCCATCTAGTGCTTGTTACTCTCTTTTGTGCATGGTTTCTATGGTACCCACATTTTTTTGTTTTTCTATGGTTAGTAGTGTTTAAGAGACAAAGTAAGCACTAAAAGTTGAATTGCGAACAAAGAATGGACGGAAGTAACTTTGGAGGAAATCCAAAGAAGATGATATTGGATCTGATGATGGAGGTACTTGGAAGAGGAGTACGCCGGAAAAAGTCTGAAGATCACCGTCTTTGGGTTGGAAGATGCAAGAAAGACGAAGACCGTTTAACAACCTCTGTACGTGGCAAGAAAGTACATTTCAAGAAACGGCGGGGCAAAAGAAGCATGTCTTGACAGTGACCAAGAGTGCATGCAGAAGAGAGAAATTTGCAGCCAAAATTGACTGAAGAATGATTGTGATTCGGGGTAATATAAAATTGCAATTGTGCAAGGAAAAGTTGAATACTACGAGTAAATTTCCAATTCCTTTGAGTAGTCGCCCTACAGTAATGCGTGTTTGGAAGCCCATTGAGAGTGAGATTTTCCAAAAACCTGAGGGAGTTAGAGTGTCTCGTCTAGGAGAGGGTCTCATCTTCCAACATCATAGAACAAGAGAACAGATCATGGCAAAGAAGGTGGCCAACGTGCTAGCGGTGAGAGGTTTTGTAATCCGAAGGGTCGATGTAGTAGTTAGAATCAAAGTCTTGATTAGACTTTGTATTACTTTTTTAGCATGGAACTGGAATTTCAGTTTCCTAGGAGTGATGGCAGAGATCGCTACCAGTAATTGTGAGGAGGGTCTTGAGGTGGAGGGGAAGAGAGGCAATCCGGCTCGATGAATTGAGTCGGATTGGAAGTCAGTATTGGGAAGAGAAGCAAGAGAACCAACGGGGATTACCTTCTATCGGAAGTGTGATGCTGCAGCGGAGACGGCGGAGATCTGCAATTTGTTCTTTGCTCCAAGAACCACAAATGGCTACAAGGTGGAGTCCTATCGGGATCCGATCCAAAGAAGTATTGTGGGGGTGATGATGGCCATGTTCAAGCCAGAACGAACCACCTACGTGAACATGCAGCAGGCTATCTTCTTCCATCAGATGTTTGCAGGAGCTCCAGTGAATTGGGCAAAGTGCTTTCACCACCAAACAAGGCAGATGGTGGTGAATTGGCAAACGGGCTTGCCACCACATTATTTTGTACCGTTCGCAACCCACTTCTACTTTGGGCTGAACTTACTAACTGAAGAAGAGCGTCATTGTATGGTGTCTCACATGCATCCCAATTTACGACGGGAAGCAAACAAGGAAGAGCGCCAATATATGTTGCATCTTTGAGCAAATGACGAATACTTCGTGAAGACGGGACAATGGAAAGTTGAAGAAATTACCAGTCCAAAGACGAAAAAACATGGCAAACCCAAAGAAGCAAGTTCGCCTCCCATGCAAAGGAAGACTCGGCGGCTGATGTTGAAGACGGCAAAGATCGTAAAAGAGGCATCATCGGGATCAGAGTCTGGGGAAGAGATTGAGTTGCAAGAGGAGGAATCAGAAGAAGAGGAGCTCACATTGAAAAGTGAGGAGTCTGGGAGCGATAGCAATGGAGAACCAGAGGTCCAGCAATTGGTAGCAGTAAGTGAGGCTTGTTAGGTGATGGTGGTGAACAAGTCAAGACCAGAAGAGAAAGCAAAAAATCCCACGGGACCGAGTTCAAGAGGCCAAGACAAAGAAAGTGCCAAAACGATGAAGATACAAAGATCACGACTTTGGATGAAGGAGCCGATGACGGAGGAGAAGACTCTAGATGAAGATGGCAATGAAGAGGAAGAAAAATTTGGCAAGATATCATATTTGATGAAGGTGGTCGCACCAGCAGCTGTTGAAGGAGCATCAAAGAGTAATTCCCCAAGATCATAGGAAGGGGATGAACGAATTGCAGATGGTGAAGTATCTGGTGAGTGAAGTGAAGGAGTTGCAGGAGCAACAAGTCCAAAGAAGCAAGGAAGTGGAAGAAATTTGGAGGGAGGAAGGCTTGATGAAGAAAACTCTGACCATGCTACAAGGAAGCTGCGCAAAAAAGGAAAAGGAACTGCAAAGGCAAGCTAGAGAATTTAAGGAACAAGCAATGTGGCTCAACAAGATGAAGGAAGAAGTGAGTGATGTGCGCATCGAGAATGTTCATTGGAAGGCAATGAACATTGTAATGGAGCAAGAGTTGGACAGTTTAAAGAAAAGTGCAGCAGCAAAAGATCAAGCATGGTAGAGAGAGTTGGCAGCCAGACAAGAAGAAGAAGAACAGCGATTGCAAGAACTTGTCAAGAGCGCGGAACAACAGAGCGTGCAATATGCAGAGGAGAAGAAGATGCTTGCTGCAGAATACAAAGACGAGTTGAAGATGTATAGTGAGGAGTTGAAGGTGGAGCGCTCTTGAGGATATGCATTGGAATCAGTAGGGGAAGTTGTAGGAAAGTTAAGAGCAATCTTAAGCACGGAGGCTGAAGGAAGATTGGAGGAAGCTCACCTACATGAGTTAAAGTTACTTGTGCAAGAAACGCGGAAGAGGAAAGCCAAGGATGTGGACATGAACACCTTATTGATTTGATTGAGGGAGCGTGTAGATAGGAAAATGTTAGATGTAGAGAACAATGTTAGTCTTAGACTAGATTTAGTCAATTCAGAATTAGAGAAGATTTGGAATAGTGTGACAGTGGAGACGAAACCCAATGTTGCAGAAGTAGGAATACAAGTGTCATCGGACTTGATGATTGACACATTAGAGAAGAGTGGGTCAAGAGATAAGAATGTAGATGGATTACCCATGAGCTCAATTGTAGATTGTAGTGTAGAAGTAGTAGAAGTAGTGAAGGACTTGGTGGAATTAGCTATACCGAAAGAAGGAGAAATAGTAGGAAGATCATTGGGTTTGGAAGCCAATGATGAGGTAGACATCGGATCGGGATAAAAGTCAATCTTGAGATATGAAGAGGCAGATATGAAGAGATAGACTGTCACTTAGGATCTATAGGTAGGAAGAGATGTTAAAAAGTGGTGCCTAGGTAGGCAAGTCTGCCATTTGCTTCAGTATTTAAGTGGAGCATTTGCAATACAATGTTATTCAGTATTCCTATTTCTGAAGATAGATAAAGCAAAGTGCTATTCTCAGTACTCCTTGCTTAAGCTTAATTCTGATTGTCAATTTTGTGTTTGTGTTTGTGAGTGTGTGGAGAATTCCAAAGAGCAAGTCAGTGTGCCTGTGGATGTTGGAATTTGCAGCCTTGATCTTCATTCTATGTGTTTGATCTTGAGTGAAGTGCATCGGAGCAATGCCTTGACAGATCTGAGAGGAATTGTAGTGTTGGTAGTATTTTGCATTTGTGAGTGTAGCACAAATTTGATGTGAAGCAATTTTGATTGAGGAAGTTGTGCCTTTAGTGGAGGGGTGGAACACAATTCTGAGGCAAAATCGGTCTTTGTAGTGAAGTGCCATCTTCGGGAGGATCTAAATCATCACAATCAAGAGTTGTTTGGGCAGAATTTACTATGATGTGATTATGTGTGTGTATTCTTGACAAGTTGTCAAGATTGTGAGCTTGTTACTCTCTTCTGGGTGTAGTTTCTACCTAAGAGGTTAAAGAAGAAACCAAGAAGAACTACCATTGTGACTTTTGACTTTGTATTTGACCAATTCTGGATAGTATCTCTACGAGAACGAACTTTACTTACCCGATTACCGCAAAAGTGATATTTGCCAAGTTGTCACGGTTTCTACCCAAGACATTAAAGAAGAACTCAAGAAGAACCATGTTTGTGACTGTTTGACTTTGTATTTAAACATTTATAACTTGTATCTTTGTGGGAACAAACTTTACTTACCTGATTACCGCAAAAGTGATATTTGCCAAGTTGTCACACACCACAAGGTCAACCCAAAAAATGATTGAAGTAGAGGATTGATGACTTATTCATTGGGGAGAAATCCATGAATGGTAACAAAATTGAAGATATGAAGGATCTCACTAGTGTAATGTTCCAAGGATAATAGAAGACACAAAAGAGAAAACACAAGTTTCACACTCAAACTTTGATGCCCTAAAGGAGCACCTTGACTGTAATATATAGCAAAGGAGACTCCTTTGAAGGACGCTCCACCTTTGGATCAGATACATGGATTGGTGACCTGTAAATGAGCTCTGCCCTTAGATTGGTTGCATGCATGGGTGACATGTCGGTTCTGATCCTATCTGATTTGTCAACCCATCTTTGACCAAAGGGAATTTTTAAGGAATCTTCTTGTAGGAATCTCCAAATCATGTGGGTGAGGTACCTTTGGAAAGCTCTTGATGAGACAAATCTAGGGAGAGGGAAGGCTAGCCATTCCTTGAGGAGGGGGAAGGAACTGCACATTTTTTAGGCTTAATTTATCCGTTTAGGCCTTCAAAATTGACCCCAAAGATTTCAAGCATATTTTGGTTTCTGCCCTATTAGTAGAAGTACCCTTTTGGTGATACCTCTTTCCAATCTATTTAGCCTATCATGTATAAAATTCTTTCATATGTTACCAAACCAAATTTCACTTCTAGATCATATGTCTAGTTATTGGTTCTAAGCTGTTCAAGTCTGTTCTCATTTCTACTTACTAGTAGAATTACTCTTTAGGTGATATATCTATATGATCTATTTAGTCTATCATGTAAAAAATCCTTTCAGATGTCACCAAACCAAATTTCACCTCCAGATCATATGTCTAGCTATTGGTATTACAACTAGCCATACAATCACTAAAACAATAATGCAATCTATTTGTTCAAAACAACCAAACTATGTCAATTAGAACCAAATGATCTTCCAACTCATACACAAGTAGAAGCAATGTTTTGTGAGCAAGTTATCAAGCTCTTAAAAGACATGATAAAAGGAACTATCAGCCCTCATCCGCCACTTACAGCACCTGGTCCAAACCCAAACAAACAAGAAGGACAAGGAAAGTGAGAAGCACTTGAAGGAGTTCCAAAGGAAGGAACTAAAATGCAAGAGAAGTATGACAAGCTGATCCACAGATTAATGAAGAATGTAAATGATTATAGCTTGCAGGTCATCCACCAAAGAATTGGGCATGAGGAGGAGAAACAAAATTGGGACAAACTTGCAATGCTACAAAGTGAGCTATAAATGGCCCAAGTGGAAGCAAAGGCAATGGAGACCCAATATGACAACCTGAAGAAGCTAACTGACCTGCATATCTCCAATCTATCTAGCAACCTCAAACAACAATAAGAGAAGGTGTTGGAGCAAGAAAAGTCAATTTGTAAGGATATGACCAATGAATTAAGCACCAAACAAACCAAACTAGAGAACAAACAATGAGGGCTACTCACAACTAGTGGTAATACAACCACTCAGCTACTTAGTCAGTTGGAGTGCATGGCCAATAAGACCACCTAACAAACAAAGACAAAGGGTGTGTGCACTCAAATCAATGCACTAGAGAAGAATACATACTCAAACTAGCAACTCAAATCTTTGCTATGAAACTCCAATGCCATACTAATGTCAAGTTTGAGGAGACTTGGTCCAACTTTGAACAAATCATAGAAGGCTATTAGGAGGAGCTCTTGTACCTTGCTCACCTCTACAAGAGAGCTGAGAGTTTGGCCCAAAACCACATGCCCTTCTTGCTATGGAATAATGATTGGAGCCTCAACTTACAAAGAGAGTTGTGGTCATTTTTTTTGTCTAACAAGGAGACATCATTTTGTACATATCATCAACATCATTGTTTTTGTTGCCTTAGGAAGTTCATAGATGTACCTAAATTGTTAATAGGTAGGAAAGCTAGATCAATACATAGTATTAGTTTGTTAGTGTTAGATGACCCTTTATCAGGTTGATTACAACCATAGCTACCTACCATTAGGTTTAGGGTTGGGTTAGGATAAGATATGATTAAGATTGAGCAATTTAAATGTATTTAGGAAATTCCCATCCATTGTAGCTATTGTATCATTCCATGGCCAAGTATTAAATGCATAAAAGGCTTAAGCTTGATGTTCATTGGGTCCATTTGGTGCATTCTTCTTTTGCAAGTAAATACAAAGTTTATACCATCAAGGCTCATGAGTTGGTGTATATGTATTAGTTTGCACTCTGTATGAATGATTGCATGCTCAATTGATTTAGGAGTGACAAATCCTAAGGCACAAACCCAAACATTGGAGTTCAATGGTGCATTCATATAGAACTAGAGCATAGCTCTCTAGAAATTTGGATGATTGGTGAACAAAGAAACTCTCGAACAAAGTGAACTTTGTTCCAAATGAAACCCCTCTCCCCATTTTTAGGAATCCATTGGATTTGACCCTTTAGCGCATACAAGAATAGATGGCTTAGCATTTTGTAGTATCACTTGCTTTGGATGATCTTACACTCTTCCAGGAATGAAGCTGCCCAAGAGGTTAAACATGAAATAATAGATTGTCTTCATTGTGACCCTATCTGTCTTGTTTTAGCCATTTCCAACCTGTATCCTCTAGGAATGACCTGTTATTATTGATTATACTATAGTAAGTCAACACATTCTCTCTTTCTCGAATCATATAAAAAAATAGATACTTGATAACCATAAATAATGTTGAAAGGTTTGACAAGGAAGTATTAGTATAAAGTGAACTTTAAAATCTATAATTATATAGATATCCTTTATTGAGGAATGATGAATAGAAAATTCAAACAACAATGAACAGTACTGTCTTGAAAGCTCTGAAAATAATATATTAATCATATAATATTTTTAAATACAGCATTTTATTATTTAAAAAACACTATAAGCATGTAATACATAATATAGAAATTTCTACTTCAAGCTATTCATTAATTCAGAGAAAAAATTATTCAATTTAAGGCATTATATCATGGAATGAAAGTTAATCTTAAATTATACCTTTTTGTTACTTTTTTTGTCTCTCTCTTGTACTGCTTGATGGGGTCTTCCCATCATTCATTTTTCCTACACGGTCGCATTTTTCTAAAATTATACCTCATTTTCCTACTATTTAGTATAATGATATTTCTCTTTTTTGGTCTTGCTACTTCAAGTTACTAAAAGTAAGGACATTGTAATAAAAATCAGATTAAAATACTCAAGTATTTATTCATTGATAAAAGAATAAAATAAAATAAATTGTATAACAGAGTGGGATCAAATATACATCATCCTAATGTAGTCTCATCAACTTTGTTTACCTTGCAATAATAATAATAATAATAATAATAATAATAATAATAATAATAATAATAATATGCAATCGGTATATGAAATATACTTCATTTTTTATGAACTAAATTGGAAATTCATAAACTAGGTTAGTCATAACACATAATGGATGTTTTTACTTATGGATGAGATTTGAATAGAAGGCTTCAATAAATCTACTAAGATTTATTGAAGCCTACTATTCAAATCGCCTAGACAATAAAGCTTTTTTATGTCTAAAAAATATTTGAATAAATCCCCAAGATTCACAAGACACTATAGCCCATGCATCCAATTCGCACCACTAGTCCATCCATATAAAAGAGAGGGTTCTCTTAGCGAATAATTTATATTTTTGGAACCTGGTCTAAAGAAATCTGGCATGGATTGCATGACCCTGAAGACCTCGTTGGATCATGGAGAAAATAGTAATTCTTTTTTGGCACACGGGATAAATTTTGGATGGCGTTTGGTGCAATCTACGTTGGCTTGAAGTGGCGTCTACGTGGATACTGCATGTGCTTAGTTCATAAGATGCGAGAGGCACGAAACTCGTCAACTGATATTCGGAACTCATGCTTCTGCGGCGACAGTAGAAGTCTAGAGAAATTGGTGTCATGATGCTGCCCTCGATGCAGCGGCGTAGATTCATACAATAGACTCAGGAGTAGCTGGCCCATCTCTCTCCATGTGCCGGCAAATACCTGCTCATCAAGCGACGGAGTTGAGGGGTTGACGCACAATTCACATGCTGCTGCTGCAGCAGCTGAGGACGAAATTGTACACCTCGTCGTGCAGCAGCAGCAGCAGCAACAGTCCACTGAAAACTTGTCTTTCATGTTTAGAAGAAGAATACCTATTTCGAAGACCCAGAAGTGGCAGAAGGAATAAAACATTGCTTGTCATTGTCATGAAGTCCATGAGATAAAGTACGGTATAATTTACTTGGGGTTGTTGGGTAAGATTTCCCGGTAACTTGTGCATCCCTTGCATAACCTTCGTTTGAGGTCGGATTGCATTGTGATGGTGTACAACAAAGAAGAGAATTGTATGACAGAGAATATCATCACAAGAGTATACTTTGACAGTGAGTACTTTCTCCTTGACGTAAATGACTTCCTTACTCGTTTTACGTGATAAGCATTGTATTCTTAGATAAGCAGATTCATTCTGCATTAATTTTTAAATATTTTCCGATTCAATTAAGAGCTATTATGATGAATGAAATGTACCGAGAACTATAACAATTTGAATGTTGGGAGAGATATCACTTTCTTTCCTGATGATTGTATAAATATAGCTTATGCATGTGTATAGTAGATATGTATTTTTCCGTCACATGAATGACTACATGAATGAAAGGAAATGAATGTCATAAGTATAAGATTTAGTTCAGTTTATCTTTTAATTGTGGTATTCAATTTTTTCACTGATACACGCCAATCATTATTTGGCGATAAACTAGCCGAATCTAGCCGTTTCTTTCATCGACATAATCATTGATTTGGTGGTAAAATAATCTACTGTATATACTTTATAAGCTGTATTTACGAAGTATCCAATAAGGAGATATCTCTCCGTAAATTCCCCTTGTTAAAGATCTTTGTTCATCTTGTTTGAGGTAAGTCACACAGTTACTTTGTAATTTCATGACTGGACAAAAGTATCACTCAATTTGGAGCAAAATTAGAATCGGAGTGCTTAATTTGAACACTATAAGCTAATTTGGAAAACTCAAGGATTTGTGATGACTAAAACTAGAATTTGAATCTAGTTCCAATTCAAGTTCTGAAATAGAATGCAAGTGGTATCTTAGATCAAATAATTTTCCAAATTAGCATACCATGTTCAAATTAAGCACTCCACTTCCAATTTTGCTCCAAATTAAGTCATACTTTTTGTCCATTTCCAAATAGATGTAAAGCAATCAATTAAGTCAAAATTTGAGTTAGAAATATTTGAATTTGATATTACTTTAGCAATCTAGTTGATTATTTGAAGTGAACAAAAGTGTTACTTAATTTGGAGAAAAATTGGATCTAGAGTGCTTAATTTCAACATGATATGCTAATTTGGAAAATCAAAAATATGTGATGAGTAAAATTGGAATTTGAATGCACAATTCAAACCAACCCAGTTTGAGAAACTAAGGATTTAAGTTCTAAACTTGATTGGAGAAGGTTTTGGGAAAATGGTTAATTTTCAAATGTGAGAAAGATGTAACCATGATTTTGCAAAGTCCTAGAGTTGGAGAAAAGATTTAATAAAGACTTTTGAGCTGATAAAATTTCTGGATTAGTAATAAAGTATGCCATATTTGGTAATAATAATGATTTAAAGCATAGTGACTAGGTTGAATAAGCTATAAGGACCTAGAATAACCAAGTCTTGCAAAGTTTTCAGAAGAGATTAGCAAAGAGTTCTTAGAGTTGGTCAAGTTTTGGAAACAATGAAAGTAGATCACCTTTGGCTAATGTTCATGCTTCAAGGTATAATAGATGTCATATTATTGAGTTGGAAATACAATGGCTATAATTAATATTTGGCTAATATTGCTATTTTGAGCAGAATAGATAAGGGAGGTTTTGGGTTTGCAAGAAAGTATATTATATGTAGGATTTCTTAAAATAACAGCTAAGTGTATCATTTATTTGAAGGACATTGATGCTTTAAGGCATAATAATTATGCACTAAAGAGATTAGAAAGATTGACCGTTGTGCTATTAACCTACAAAAACATAGGAGGCTATTGGTTTTATTGGTATAAAATCTTGCAATTTTGTTTATATCATATATATATATATATATATATATATATATATATATATATATATATATATATAATAGTGATGTAACTTCACCTCGCTTGAGGAAAATTTCAATTTTTTGGTTAGCTTAGTAGTTAAAATATGAAATGGTGTAGCAAGTTGGGAGAAAAATGACCAGAAGTTAGTTGCTAAACAAATCCCTCACAAAGTAAGGAAGATGAAATGGAGTCTAGACAAGCTCTTGCAACAAATATGCCATTCCCCTATACAAGGAGCAAGAATGCACATTGCGACTTGGAATACCTTGTAGACCTCTATTTTTACAAACATCAAACATATGAATGAGACTTGAAGAATACAAAGATGTTGAATTTATCACAATGCTATTCTGCCATTATGATGTTCTACCTATAAACATTGTGCTGCAAAACCTCATGCTCCTTACATGAAACATGAAGGCACAGCCAGAGAACATTTGGCACCAAGTGACATGCATTTCGGACATCACCACAAACCTTCACCGACCATCAAAATGGCCAAAGAATAGATTGGTTTGACAAAACTATTAAATGGTGTCCCCACCTTGCAAGGAAGAACTTTTTGAGTTTTCACTTTTCACTTTTCACTTTTCACTTTTCACTTTTTCAAAGTTTTTTCACATAGGAATTGTCCCCACTCTTATAAAGATCCACTTCCACTGGCCTTTTGATTTTTGGAAACTTTTCTTGTGCTTCTTGAAAATCTATTTCACTAGCATCATTAACCAAAATAGTATCCAAAGGTGTACAAGATTAGTTTTATGTTATGAAATTTAGGTCGTACTTCTTTTGTTGATTTGGTCTCTCTAGATTGGATTTGAACCAACAACCCAATAGTTAACAGCCATTTTTCTAACCATTGAGGTACTAGGGGAATGTTTAGTTTAATTGCATTTATTTTGTTATCTTATCAACAAATTTTTTCTATTTTAATAGGTTTTGATCTTACTTATTTATGAATTTTTTTTGAAATAACAAGAACAGATGAAACAAGGGAAAAACAAACCATATCCATGTTTGTGCTAGGACAATTCTGCTAAAATTGCAATATCCTGTGCATAGTATGCAAAAGTGCAAAAAAATCAAGAATGTGTGCAAGAAGGTGTTAGGAATAGGATATGTTCTTGGACTAGAATATTCAATGATTGCAAAACTTACCATGGAGGTGAAGTAGGAGGTGCAATGAGGAAGACTTGTAGAGATAGTTAGCAAACCTTGTGAGATTACTAAGTGGGCTTATATTGCCAAGCTGATTATATAAGAAATAGAAATCTAGAGTTCTTGTTGTGGGATTGGAGTCTATCAAACATATCCATACTAGAGGAGATTTGTGATAACATCTAAATGAGTGACAAAACTTTGAGGAAATCCTATTTTGTGGATAAAAGACCATTGTTAACAAGTGTTGGGACACAAGTGCTTACCCTTTGGACAAATGTTTATGGACACTCCTCAAGGCCCCCTTGGAAAGATCCTTAAAGCCAAAATTGAGAATTCATTTTTTGAAAAAAATTCAACAAATAGATAGCAAAAAGAAGACCTCAAAGGTTCTACCCGACTAGTCATCACCAAAATAATTATGAAACTATTTAGGTAAAAAAAATAGCCTATGCAAACTTGAATCAAGCCAATTTCTTCCAACTTCTACACAAAGGGAAACCCATAAGGTGGGCATAAATGTTTGAGAAAATGCTAATGAGCTATTGAAAGATATGACCCAAGGAGTTGCTATGATCATAATACCCTTTGATTTGCATTTTTTACATGGGAATGGACCTTCTTACATAAGAAGAGGAGTTTAGGGTTTAGGCCAAATGAAATACCTTGGCCATTTCTACCATCTAGCAAAGTTTAGTGTGCAAAGGAGTTCATATTCATCAAGAGTCCTTCAATACAATCATTTCTTGTAAGGAGGTGCTAGCAGCACAACCCAATGTCCAAGCCTTTAAGAAATAAAAGCAAAATGTCCAAATGGCTGAAAAGTTGTCTAGGAGAAGTGGAAGCAAAGACAATCTTGGAAATGAAAAGAATGACAACACGATGGGCAAAGTTGGTCAATATGCATCACAAATAGGTAGTGACCAAGGGAAGGTAGCTATGGTAATTACTGTAAAATTGGGAAGTGAAGATTCCTTCATCCAAATCTCATCAACCTGTAGTTGGCAACAATGTGGATTTTGGAGATTGTAATGATGAAGCACAATTGTCCCAAATAGCAAACAAAAATACATATATGGGGTTATCTTCATCCAAAGGAAAGGAAATAATGGAAGAAGACAAGGAAATCCTTATTTCCAAGCTCAAGAAGACACATCTTAAGAGCACCTAACAAACCATGCTAAGTCACCAGGAATAAAGCAAATGATGAAGCATTGTTGGATGATCAAGAACCAGTTAGGGAAGATGATCATTCAAGTATTGAACAACTCACCAAGGTTGAGGTCCTCAAATGAAGGAGGAGAACTCCACAAAAGAGGGTAGCTTTTTGAAAAAAAGGGCATCACCAATAGAGCAAATGATACCACCACATCCTAAGAGATAGCAAGGAATAGTTGTGTTGACATCCCATGAGCAAACAAACAACAAGTAACAAACAAACTATAGTCAAGAGTAGTATAGAGGAAATCCAATGCTGACTCAAAGTCAAAGGCAAATCACTTACTTGACTGATGATAGTGTATACAATCAACATGGTGACATCAACAATGGAGGTCTTAGTGGAAGCCCTACTCTTCTAGTATGAGCTTGAGGATACCATTAGGTATAATCAAGCTAGGGATCACCACCAAACATCCTAGTTGTAGTTAGAGTTGGACTAGTTGAATTTGCTATTCCACATGGTCCCCACCAACTTAGGTCAGATTAGGATAAGACAAGTAGAGAGGATGTGATTAGCATTAAGTTCCACAGATGTAACTAGAAGATTTCAAATACATTATATCCATTGGATCTATTTGATCGCTAAGTAGGACATGTATAAAGAACTAAGGCTTGGTGATCACCCATGTGTATTTGGTGCATATTTCTTTGGCCAAAAAACAAAGTTGATGCCATCAAAGTGAACCATGTGTATGTGTATGCACTTGATTGAATGGTTGTAAGCTAAGTTAAGTTGGAGTGAGGAATTCTTAAAGTAAGAGTAAATACACTTGAGTGAGCAAACTCATTCATGTTTGATTGGAGCATTGCCTCTATGTAATGTTTCAAGAACATGAGAAACCCCAACGGAAACACAAGGCTTCACTCCTCAATACTCTCCATTGCCCCAAAGGAGAACATGGTCATTATTTTATAGAAAAGAGGATCCACTCCAAGGGAACTACACCCTTGGATCAAATACATGGACTGGTGATATGTCAACAAGCTCCACCCTTAGATTAGCTATATTGATTGGTGACATGTTGATCCTTGTTCTACTTGGTTGTTCAAATATTTTTGACTAAAGGGAATCTTTGAGGAATCTTCATATAAGAAGCTCAAAATAACGTAGTGTTGGAAAGTTCTCAATGAGACAAACCAAAGGGAGAAAGCATCACCATTTTTCTTGGAGGAAAGAGGATTCCTTATTTTTTTAAGGCCTAATTCATCCATTTAGGCCTCCAAAATTGACTTTGAAGTTTTTAGGTATTTTTGACCTCTACCCTCTTAGTGGAAGTACTCTTTTGGTGACACTTCTATCTACTTAGACCATCATATATAACATCCCTCAAGATATTACCAAGCCAATTTCAACCTTTAGATAATTTGTCTAGCTAATGGTATTACAAACCTCTCCCTTTTTAAGACATCACGTCCTTGTTGTGAAGCTATTGCTCAAAGGATTGCACTAACACTGGTGCATTGGTCAAGTTAGTTGCATGCTCCCTTGTTGCCTCATACAATAGGTACCCTTTTCAATGTATAAGATATTCTACATGTGGATGGCAAGTACTACAAATACATTTTAGAAGAATGTACTTGACTTCATATTCCTCTATGCCATCAATGAGTGTTGGACAAGATCTAACTTCTTGTATGGAAGGAAAGTGGAGTAGTCAGAATGCATATCTGCATAGCAAGGAAACATAGAACACTAGATAGATCTTCATGTGTGATGATAGCTCAAGGTGATAGGCCATTGTGCCAATCCAATGGATTATGGGAAAAGGGCCAAAAAAATAAGGTTTGAGCTTATAGAGGGCCAACTAACATGAAGTTGGTTATGGATAACCACACTTAATCTCCATCATTGAATTCCATGTGCTTGTGATGTGTATCTATATATTGTTTTTGTTGACTTTGGGCTATCTACAATATACTTGGCATTCTCTACACCATATTGGATTCTAAAACAAAAGTGTTGACATCATTGAATTTTGTAGCTAATGGACAGATCTTTGGCAAGCTTGAAGGTGTGAAATGGAGTTCTCTATACATGAGGAAGAATGGTGTGACATGTTTAGATGCATTCATTGAATTGTTGTAAGGAAATTCCACCAATGGAAGTAAGGTGTCCCACCTTTCTTTGTCTAAGATGAAGCCCTAGAGCATGTCCTTGATAGTGCAATTGGCATGCTCTATTTGTCCACCGGTTTGTGGAGAGTATGCCATAGATATAGCAAGTTAGGTTTTGAAGATGCCAAAGAGTGTTCTTCAAAACAAACTAGTGGATTGAGTGGCTTGATTGGTGATTAGCACTCAAGACAAGCCATGGTGAGAGAAGACCACAATTAAGTACAATTAAGCTAATTATGGAGTAGTTATATTCTTGGTCATAAGACACACATGAATCATTTTGCTAAGTTGGTCTACCAAGACTACAATGGAGTCAAAACTTGAGGTGGTCTTGGGTAATTCACAACCAGATCCTTGCTGACTTGCTCCCAATGTTGTGTAGGAATAGGGAGGAGTTGAAGGAGTCATGTGGGAGCTTGGTTAGAGGTTTTATTTTGTTGATAGAGTAGGCAACTTTGAATACTCCATCATATCATTGCATTCATCATCACTACATCCTCATTGCATTGCATGAATTGCATTACATCAGCATTACATTGCATCATCACTCTATCCCATTACATCATTGCTCATCTTGGGCCAATAGTAATGTTGTTTGACTACATTTGTAGCAATAAGAATCTTTGGGCAGAAATATGGGTTCATCTTGACCTCTATGACCAGATTGTTCACAATAGGCATTTGGGTGAATGCATTTGCAAGTTGCTTCTTGCCTTCCACATACGTGATCGTCATGTTGGACCATTGTCTCCACTTTGCCTAATGAATCTATTGACAAGACAAATCCTCTGGTGTCTTGAGATAGACTAGAGGTTTGTAGTTTGCATTATTAAAAATACTTTCTTGACAAGATAATGCTTCCAATGCTTGGTTTCAAGGACAATAGCCAACTCTTCTCATTTAGTGATATGATAGTTGTGCTCTACCGCTAACAACTTTCAAGAGAAATATGAAATATGCCATCTATCATTCATTTCTTGTTGTGGGCATACTCCTATTACAATACATAATGCATTTATATCTAGCTTGATTGGACATTTTGGGTCATACCATTTCAAGATTGGTGCATGTAGTAATGCATCTTTTAATTCTTGAAAGGCCAATTCTTGTGTTGTTCCCCTCATCCACTTCTTTCCCTTATCAAATAGCGTTTTTAGGGATTGTATGACCTTAGAGAAGTCCTTGAAAAATGAATGATAGAATATAGTCAATCCCAAGAAACTCTTGAGTTGAGTCTGATCTCCTAGAGCATCCATTTTTGAATGATATCTATTTTATCTTTTAGCACTTGGTGTAAAAGACCAAAACCGAGGAGAGAAAGAGGAGAATGGAAACTCACATTGGGACACTTGAATGAGAGAAAACTCCAAATGCCTAGCATGAGCTTTGGCTTTGGTATTTATAGGTAGTATACAAGGCCCTTGAGAAGCTTCTTAAGAAGCTTCCTCAAGCCGCTTTCTTAGAGTGCAAGCCAAGTTAACTAGGAAGCTTCTCAAGAAGCTTCCTTCTAGAAGCTGCCTACTTGGCATGCAAGCTAAGCTAGTTGGAAGCTTCTAGAAGCTACTTACTTAAGGTGCAAGCTAAGCTAACCGGGAAGCTTCCCTAGAAGCTTCCTAGATACTTCCGGAATATTCTAGGCTAATTTGTCTTATGTGCTACTTTGTGAGCCTGACTAACTTTGTCGCTAAACTCCATATTGTTACATACTCCCCCGCCGCTAGTTGGTGACATCCTCGTTGCCAGTGAAGCTTCAAATTCCTGGATGGCCGTCTGTGCATTGTGGAGGTGAGAAAGAGGTTCCTAGGTGGCATCATGAAGGGGATACCCTTTCCAAAGGACCTTGTACTCCGTATGTTGGCGACGGCCTCGTTGAATGTGGCGACGTGCAAGGATACGATCAACTTCGTACTCCTCATGATCATTGATTGGGCTAGGAAGAGGAGGAGGTTGGACTCAAGAGGAAAAGGAAGAGGGGTTAGGAACAAAGGGTTTCAACTTGGAAACACGAAAGACAGGATGGATACAAATGTGACAAGGCAAGGCAAGACGATAAGCAACAGGAGAGACAATTTGGGTGATATCAAAGGGTCCTATCCAATTAAGGGCAAGTTTATGAACTTGGGTATCAAGTGGGAGAGGGAGGTTACTAGAGGATAGCATGACTCTATCACCGACTTCAAAGGTGAGATCTTGATGATGGTGGTCCGCATATTTTTTTTGGCGATTCTGAGCAACAAGGAGGTGAGAGGTGGCTTGTTAGAGAGATTGGGATATAGTGGTCAAGAATGTGGAAGTATGAGGAACCTGAGATGGAGGGGGAGCAAGAAGAGAATCTGGAACAAGCAGATCTGGCCAAAATTGAGAAAGAAAGGAGAGAATCCGGTGCTTGCCTATTTGGAATTGTTGTAGGCAAATTTGGCAGCAGTAAGACATTCATCCCAATTGGTATGGTGGACATTGACAAAGGCATGCAAAATATCCTCCAATGTATGATTTGCACGTTTGGTTTGTCCATCAGTTTGAGGATGATAGGCCGTGGACAAAGCAAGCTTGGTGCCGAGTATCTGAAAGAGTGCTTGCCAAAACTTCCCGGTAAAGCGAGGATTACGGTCGGAGATGAGTACGCGTGGCATTCCATGATGCTTGAAGACATTATCAAAGTAGATTTGCGCTAAGGTTGGAGCATCCACGGTATCACAGGTTGGTGCCAAGTGGATTTGCTTACTAAGCTTATCTACAAACACTACGATGGCGGTGTGTCCTTGTTTTGTCTTTGGCAAGGATGTGATGAGATCCAAGCTCACATGCTCCCAACGAGCTGATGGAATGGCAAGCGGTTGAAGGAGTCCACCCGGCTTTTGGTTGCTGGCATTGTTACATTGGCAACTCTCACATGATCGGACAAATTCTCAAACATCCCGTGTCATGTTGGGCCACCACCATTGACGTTGGAGGGTGCCCAAGGTCTTGTCCACACCTATGTGACCAGCGATGGGTAAATCATGGGCTTCTTGAAGGCGCACAAGTCAAAGATCACCTTTGGCTGGAACATAGATCCGGTCCGCATGGAATAGAAGGCCTTCCTTGAAGGAGAAGGTGTTGTACTCCTTGTCACTTGTTGTGAGCCAAGCATGTACCATTTGGAAGAAGGGATCTTGCTGTAGAGCTAACCAAAACTCGTTATGAATCTTGGGATCAATTGACACCGTCATAATTGCTGCCGCGATGAGAGGAAGAGACTTCAAATCAGGTTGTTGTGATAGAGCATCAGGGACGACATGGAACCGACCTGGTTTGTACTCAAGTTTGATGTCAAACAATTGGAGTTGCTCTTCCCATCAATGATGTCGACTCTTCATGTGCTCTAGGTGTAAGGTCTGCAACAATGGCTTGTGATCAGTTCACATGATCACATGTTTCCCCAAGAGATAATGCCTCCATACCTTGGTGGCATATACCATTCCAAGTTGTTCCCAATCTTGAGCAGAGTAATTTCTTTCAGCTGTATTTAGTCGGCGAGACACAAAGGCAATAGGATGTAGTCCATCTGGAAATTCTCGTTGCAACACAACTCCAATTGCAAAGTTAGAAGCATCAAAATCAACCACACAAGGTAGTTGAGGATCATATGGTTGAAGAATGGGTCTTGAAGACACCATATGCTTTAACTTCTAGAATGCTTCTTCATGCTTGGTGGTCCATTGGAAGCTCAAGTTCTTTCCCAAGAGGTCAGTCAATGGTGTGGCTATGTGAGCATAATAGTGGATAAACTGTCGGTAAAAACTAGCCAATCCATTGAATGCTTGTACTTTGGTAGCATCCTTCGGGGTAGGCCAATCAATAATGGCCTTGATCTTCTCTTCTTCCATCTTGATCCCCTCTGATGAGATCTTATGACCCAAGAAGGTAACCTCCTTCTGCCAAAAAGCACACTTTGACTTCTTACAGTAGAATTTCCACTGTCGTAGTCGTCTTAGGACTTCTTACACATGATTCCTATGTTCTGCCTCTATCCTACTATAGATTAAGATATCATCTAAGAACACTACCACAGACTGATCCAATAGTCCCTCCAACACCCAATGCATCTGATCCATGAAGACTGCTGGAGCATTAGTGAGTCCAAAAGGTAGAACTCTCTACTCAAAATGTCCATACCTTGTGCGAAAGGCAATATTTTGCACGTCCTCTCCTTCAATAGGAATTTGCCAATAGCCGCTACGAAGATCTAGCTTGGAAAAGTAGCGTGTTCCACTTAATTGATCAAGCAGGTCATTGATCCGAGGCAAGGGATATGCATTCTTCACGGTTTGCTTATTGAGCCCAAGGTAATCAATACAGAAATGAAGTCCTCCATCCTTCTTTGGAACAAATAGTTTCGGTGCTCCTCACGGAGAGGTACTATGTTGTATGAAGTCCTTCTCCAACAACTCTGTAAGTGTTGTTCGCAACTCCTCCAACTCCTTTGGTGAGAGCCGATAGATTGGTCTACTCACTGGAGTACTCCCTAGCAATAACTTGATCTTAAAAGGCATACCTCGATCAGAGGGTAATCCCTTTGGCAGATCATTCGGAAACACATCTGCAAACTCCTGAATTATCTGATCAACCGTTGCTTGATGCGGCACTTGGCCCTCCTCATATTGTTCTTGTACAATTGGCTTGATCCACACCGCAAATACAGACTTATCTTCCTCCAAAGCTTGCTCTATGGCTGCTTCATTAACAAAATTCCCTTCTAGGGACTCATCTCTCTTCCAAGCTTGCTCCATGGTTGCCTTCTTGGCAAACTTCCCATCTTGGGACTCATCTCCCTTCCAGATTTGTTCTATGGCTACCTTCTCAACAAACTTCCCATCTTAGGATTGACTATTCTTAGGTGTCTTACTCAAAGGTACCAGACAACCTAATCGGAAATTCCTACCTTGGTGTTGTACTTGAATTTGACGTCAGGTCCAATCAAATTGAACCTTATGACGTTCAAGCCAAGGTAGACCCAGAATGATATCATAGTGTAGAGGTGTCACTACAAACCTCATACACTCCAAATACTCCTTCCCAATCTTGAAGGTAATAGGATGCGAGGTGCGGAATGCAGAACCTTTTCTACCATCCGCCATCATCAAACTACTTCCAATCACTGGCTTGATAGGAATACCCAATTCCTTTGCTACTTGCATAGACATGCAATTCTCTGAACTTCCAGAATCAACCAAAATCCTACAACCCTGATTAGATATCATACCTTGCAAGTGAAGTAGACTTGCATAGGTCGAGCTTTCAATCCCATTGGAACTAATCAAGCTCCCAATAGGCGGCTCAAAATCTCCTACTAGGATTCCTTGTTTCCTTGATCATTTTGCTCCACAATCTCTACTTGGGCAACTTGTTGAGGTCATCCATTCTTGAGTGGACATTCAGCAATGTGATGCCCCAACTGGCGACAATAAAAAAAACCTTCATTTTGTCATAATCTTTCTCTATTTGCTGTGCCAAGTAGTCTTCGTTGGATAGCATCAATCTCCATTGGTACTGGTTCTTCCACTCGTGGTACTGGTAGATTTTGTGTAGGTCGAGGTCAAGACCAAGTTGTCGCAACTAAGGAATCAAAACGCTCAGCCAATTGCATGGCTTCTTCTACGTTCTGTGGCTCTTGCATGGTCACCTCCAATCTGGTTCGTGACTTCAATCCTCGCACAAATCAATCCAAAACTTCACCTTCTTGGATATCTAGAATTTGCATGATGATATTTTGAAATTGTGTGATGTAGCTTCTCACTAAGCCAATTTGCCTCAACTCCACCAATTTATCTTGTGCAGCTCAGGTGGCATTTATAGTCTGAAATTGACCAAGTATTGCATCCTTGAATTCTGGCCATGTCAAAATCGGTGTAACAATTTGTTGTTTAGCTCTTTCTACTCGGAATTGCCACCAAAGTTTTGCCACGCCATCCAATTGGCTAGAAGCTAAGAGAATTTGTTTCCGCTTGTCTTGAAGATTGGTGGCTTCAAAGTAACGTTCACAGTCAAACACAAAATTCTCCATTGTGCTTGGAAGATTCTTGCCTTCAAACACCTTGGGTTTCAAAAATCAAATGCGATCTTCTCCATCTCGAACTGGCGCTCTGTCTATCTGTTCTCGTTGTTGCTGGTCTCGTTCATCCAACAATTGAGTAAGATGCTCGAGTTGTTGTTGCATTGCAAGGATAACATCCGGTATTGCCGCCATCGCTACTACTCTATTCCACTACCCTTAATTTATCTAGTTGATTAACACATAGATACAACATGTCCACCATTCTCCATAAGTTACAATTGGAAGTATCAAGGGTTCCTCTGACACGGTGATCTTATGTAGAAAATCTTGCCCAAAGCGTGAGGTGATGAATTGTGTGAAACGATGCTTTGGTAATATTTGGACATGAAAGTCCTAATGGTTTGGCAGAAGTGGATTTGGTGGTCCATAAATTCCATCCATCCCATTCCTACTCTAATACCAATGTAAAAGACCAAAACCGAGGAGAGAAATAGGGGAATGGAAACTCACATTGGGACACTTGAATGAAGGAAAACTGCAAATGCCTAGCATGAGCTTTGGCTTTGGTATTTATAGGTAGGATACAAGGCCCTTGAGAAGCTTCCTCAAGCCGCTTTCTTAGAGTGCAAGCCAAGTTAACTAGGAAGCTTCTCAAGAAGCTTCCTTCTAGAAGCTGCCTACTTGGCATGCAAGCTAAGCTAGTTGGAAGCTTCTAGAAGCTTCCTTCTAGAAGCTACTTACTTAAGGTGCAAGCTAAGCTAACCGGGAAGCTTCCCAAGAAGCTTCCTAGATACTTCCGGAATATTCTAGGCTAATTTGTCTTATGTGCTACTTTGTGAGCCTGACTAACTTTGTCGCTAAACTCCATATTGTTACATATTCCCCTGCCTCTAGTTGAAAATTTGAATGTAATGAGCATTAGTTGTATGAGTTCTAAGAATAATCAACATTTTTTATTGTCTGACTATTTGAGATAATGTTTAAATTTTAAATGATTGGATTCAAGAGTTAAAACCCTAGATGTAATAACAATTGTTTAAATGGTTATAAACTAATTTTACAATTCCAGATTTTCTTAAATATATTGAAGGCCATTGAATCAATAATGATATCAAGAATCCATGATGTTATTTTGATAGCCAATTAGAGATGACATGTGGAAATCTATATATCATATTATAGATTTACATTAATATAAAATAGGCATAAACTAAAATATAAATTGATTCTTATTTCTAGAACATAAATTGATTCTAAAACATAACTTGATTCTTATTTCTAGAATAATCTTAATATGGCATAACCTCTACACAAATATATACAAATATTTTGAGTACTAGAATCTACACCTTACATGGCCTAAAATCTAAAATGTTTCCAAATATTTTGGGTTCTATATTGCAATTTTTGTATGGCCTTGGACTTGTTGAGTAACAAGTTTTGTATAAGTGAAAGTAAATAGATATATAGATATCTTTCAAGTGAAAATTTCCATTCAAGGCCAATATTTACAACATCTACAAATATTTCAGGTTGATACTAAACAATTAATCATATTATGTTATAAAATCTATGGAGATCTTGAATTTAAGTCTAGAATTTTGATTTGGTCCAAAATCTATAAGATCTAAATTATAATAAGCTTAAAATTAAGTTTAGGTATGGGTTGACATCTGAATAATCAATAAATATTTGCAAGTAACAAGATCTATAGAATATAAGCTAACATCTATCAAATCAATCATACATTTTCTCATCAATAATTGACAAGTTCTAATAATAGTTTGCATCTACAACATCCAGAATCTTTTGACTTCATATATGGGCTAGCACCTAAAAATTCTATCATGATTGTTTAAATGAACAACAATTCCAAGTTCCAAACCTAAACTAGCATCCATTTCAATTGTGGAAGAAGGTATGTCTCATTAGCACCAATTTCAATCAAGATCTTTTGTAGAATATCTAGCTATGTTTGAGGTGTATCTTGTTCCAAATGGCACCCAATTATGTCAAGGCTATTTGTCCCTAGTATTGGCACATTCTAGGCTATATATTCTTCCAAGACAATTTACTCAAGGATTTTTTATTGCAACTTAAACATTATTTTAGGATGTTTGGGTCTAGCACTCAAATATTCAAGTATATATATATATATATATAGTATTTTTAACATTTTTTTGAAGAAAGGAGTTTTGATTTTAGAAAATTATACATCATGAAGAAAGCAACCAATATATAGATATAAACAAGCATCTAAACATCAATGGTATTATGGAGAAACTAGGTTTCATTTGTACAATTTATACATCATAAGGATGTCAACTAATGTGTATATACAATATAGATATAGACAAGCATCTATACATCAATAATATTTAAAAGAAAGGAGCATTTATTGTGACAACCTGGAAAATATCACTTTGTGGTAATCAGGTAAGTAAAGTTTGTTCCCGCAGAGATACGATTCAAAATTTTCCAAATACAAAGCAAAGTAACCAAATTAGTTCTTCTTGGTTGTGTCTTTAGTCTCAAGTAGAAACCACACCTAGAAGAGAGTCACAAGCACCGACTCATAGTCTTGTCAAAATAATTTGTCACAATAATTTATCACACTTAATCACAACTAGTTCTTCTTGGTTGTGTCTTTAGTCTCAGGTAGAAACCACACCCAGAAGAATCACAAGCACCAACTCATAGTCTACTCACAATAATTTGTCACAATAATTTATCACACTTAATCACAACTCCATCAAAACTGTCCAAACAATCTTGATTGTGATGATTCAATCTCCCCAAAAATGGCACTTCGCTACAAAATGACTTTGCACTAGAATTGTGTTCCACCCCTCCACTGAAGGCAAAACTTCCTTGATTGAAATGGCTTCACATCAGCACTACATTGCACTCACAATTGTAGAATACTATCAACACTACAATTCTTCTCAAATCTATCAAGGCATTGCTCTAATTGCACTTCACTCAAGATCAAACACACATAATGAAGATCAAGGCAGCAAAATCTAACATCCAACATACACACTGATTTGCACTTCAGAATTCTCCAAACACTCACAAACAAACACGCAATGGTGATACTCAAAATTAAGCTCAAGCAACAAGCACTACTTCACATCACTTTGCTTTATCTATTCCTAGAAATTATGAGCATTGAACAACATCATACTACAAATGCCTCCGTTAAATAAGCAGAGCTCTTCAACAATTAATTAACTTCCTAAACTGCTTCTTAATAACTCTAACAACTTGCAAATCCGACATGACAATGCACCTCTTCATATTTGCCTCTTCAAAATCTCAAAACTATTACTAATCTGACCCGATGTCTACTTCTTCCTTGGCTTCCAAACCCAATCCCAAAGTAACCTCACATACTACTCTATCCTCGGGTTTCACAACTACTAACTCTTCTACCAAGTTTACTACTTCTTCTTCCTGACATGCAATTCCCATCATGGGCAACCTACATACATCTTCTCCCTGCAACCCACCTTTCTCTAATATCTCCAATGGTAGTTCCAAAGATAATGGTAGTTCCAAAGATATTTGTACTCCTATCTCTTCTACTTCGGGTTTCTCTCTAACGTCCTTCCAAAGTTTATCTATCTATACCTTAGCTAAATCTAATCTAATTGTGATATTGTCTTCCACTTCCAATATCTTCCTATCTACACAAGCTCTGAGACTAATCAACAAAGCATTCAAATCCTTATCCTTTGCATTTCTTCTCCTCATCTCCTGAACCAACAATCTTAACTCGTGCAACCTTGTTTCTTCAGTTATTACATTGGCTTTTGTATTCAACATTGCATTAATCTTTACTACTATCTCCTTCAACGGTTCAAGAAGCATTCTTCTCTCATGTTCCTGATCCGCATGCCAGTCTTTCCAAAACATTGCTAGCTCCTCCTCAAATTTGGCCTTCATAGTCTCCTTCTATTTCTCCTTTTCTTTCTGCACCACCTTCTCTTCCAAATTAAGAAGTAACTTCCTCAATCTTTCTTCTTCTCTATACCTCACTGTTAACTCTCTGTGCCAGAGCTGCTTCTTCTCTTCTACACTCTACATCACTCTATTGAGCTCTTGCTCCTTCTCTACTACTCTTGCCATAGCATGGATGATCTCTAATTGTGAATCAGCAAATTGATGTTTCAAGATTTCATACTCAACTATTTGTCTTTCCTTGGCTATGAAATTCTTGTCTATTACTCTCTCTTTACTTCCTACTTCCCTCTTTAAGTTCTCTATTACTTGATTCTGCACTACTACATCTACTTGTAGTACCTCCCTCTGCTCTCTCCTTGGGTTATACTCTTCTTCAACTCCAAGTTCTCTCCTTCTAACCTCACCAACACCTGCAACACAATCTTTACCTCCAAATACTCCAATTGCATCTCTTTCTTCCTATCCTCCAACTTTATTAGCAATAGGCATACAATCTCTCGCAAATACTCTACTCCTCCGCTTTGATTCACTTCTACTTACGGGCTTTTTTCCTTCTTTGCCTGACACTCTTCTCCTCATCCAAAGTTGCCTTATTGGGATGGATTGCTTGCTCCCTAAAATTTCATTCCCCATTTCTCTTCTTCTACTTGGCCCCGCCTCATGCATTGCATTTCTTTTGGAGCAGACACCTCTCTGAATGGTAATCCTCTTCTCCTCTTTCTCTGGAACTTCATCTTCTGACTTTAAGTTATCTTCTTTTGCCATTTCCAACTTTCCCTCTTCTTCCTCTGGTACCGGCTGCATCTCCACTCCATCTTCACTCTCACTACTCACTTCACCACTTTGCAATGTGAGTTCAGGTTCTTCCTCTCTCTCTAAGTCTTCTGACTTGTACTTGGCTTCCCCTTTGATTCTTCTCCCAACAACGCAATTACCACTAGGTCCTTAAATTGGTTTACTTTCCTAGTTTTCCAAGGTCTTGTTGCTGCTACTTCTTCTTCTTCTGGTTGGCTCCTCTTCTTTGACTTTGGAGCATTCATTGCCAACCGCACACTCTGCTCCATCTGCACATAGTTCCTGTCACTACTCTTGATCTGAAGAATTTATTGTTGGTCCTCCGCATCAGCATCTTTTCTTAAGTGGAGATGGAAGTGCAACACCATCTTGTGTCATTCTGCCGCATTTAAATAATTTAATCCCAAATAGAAGTGGGCTACAAATGGCACAATCTAATGTGGAGGTGACTTGTCCCGCAAATTTCACACCATTTGTCTCATGCACCGATGGAAGCACTTTGCCTAATTGATTGGTTCTCCTACAAACAACTTATGGAAAAACACTGCTTGATGTTTCATCACATAAGTGGTTTGCTCCGGCTTGAAGATAGCTATCATTGCTCTTACAATGCCTGTCCTCACAAGGTCCTTGTAACTCTCAACTTTATAATCATTCTTCATTCATTTTGAAGAAAAGGCATCACGCACTTCTTGGGTTTCTTTAGCTACCTCTCCTCTCCCTGAGAATGTGGCTCCGTGCTCCTCACCCACCTCTCTTCTGAGTACTAACCTCCAATCCAACTCTATCCATCAAGCTAGATTTCCTCTCTTATCCTCTGCTTTGGGTCCGTCTAGATATTTACTCTTGATGATCTAGGTCATGAAACCTGGAAAACTAAGGTTCCAGTTCCATGCCAAAAATGTCATCCGAAGCCTGCTCAAGACTTCAGTTCTTGCTATCACATCTAATCTCCAAATCGCAGAATTCTCACTACAAAATCTGAGTTCTTCTTTCCACCTCCCATCTTACTCTTCTCCACTCTGGGTTGGTGACTATTCTTCTGCCGACTCCTAGACTAACTCTCCTGAATTCCTCTCAATGCAAAAGCATGTCTCTTCCTACACTTCCTTTTCCCCAATCTCCCTCAGGATGACTCCTTAATGGCAATGGAAAATTACTTGTCATCTCTTTGTCTCCATCTCAAATTTTATAGTGGCACGTCTCCTTAGTCTTTCTTCACTTTGAGCTTCTACCAAGAAATCACACCTACTGCATGCTCTATCAATGTCAATTTTTCCCCACTCATAGGCCAGCAGTTTTTATGTGTGGTACCTTCTTGAATGTCCAACCCCAAAGGAAATTTGTTACACTATCCTTGCCTCATGTTGAGCACCCCCAAGACAAAGTCTCCTTACTTTGGGTTGAATGCTGACAGGACTCATTCGAGTACTTCGTCTTCTTACACAAAGTCACTTTACCCTGGGTTTCAACCCAAAGACACCATTCTTTTCCTTCTGATGCCATACAGGTGCAATATGTCTTTGTTTGTACACTCCTTCTTCATAAATAAGAAAAAAAAACAAAAATTTGTGTACCATATGTATATATCATCAACTTATGTTATATAAGAGTTTTACCTTAGTAAAGTTTAGAATCTCTTGTCAATGTTATATAAGAGTTTTATGATATGAACTCTATTGAGTAGTGAATAGACAACTACTTGAAATTCATCTAGCATTTACTTGACAAGCTTAAATAAAAGAATTGTAAAAAAAGTACCATATCTAAGAAATGAGAAGTCATTTGACACAACACGTTTGAATAGCTTCCAAAAGAGACCATGAGGTTCATTGAGTTTAATAAGTTGACTATTGACAACAAAACACAAGGAGAAATAAACTTGATTGGAATCTTACATCTTCATTGGATATGGATAGGTATTTGAAATTATTAATACTTATAGGATAAATAAGAATGAATTATTATGATATGTATAATCTAATTTTTTATGTGTCTTTTGTTTGTTTTGTTGATATGTGTCTTGTATTGTGTCAATATGAGCCTTCTTGATAGGCTTTCCCTATTGATCTCTCATAGCTTTTGTTGAGGTATTAAGGAAGGAGGTGAAGCTATTTTATTTTAGTCCTTCTTTTAGCAAGGGTGCAAAAAATGTTCCCATGGTTGGTATGGGTCCAATCTTGTGCTAGTTTAGTGAAGGTGCTAGTTCTTTTTAGAGATTTTATAAAAAATAATCATATGATATTAATGTACCACACAATTTATGATTAGTGAGCTCTTGTTGCGCTTGTAAAGCTATAATACTCCAAGGACAAGAGAAGAGAGAAAACATAGATTTCACACTCAATCCTCCGATGTACCAAAGGAACACCTTCTCTTTATTATATAGACAAAGAGGATCTCCTCCAAGGAAGCTCAGACCATAGGATTAGGCACATGGATAGGTGACATGTCAGCAAGCTCCACCCTTGGATTTCTTACTTGGATGGGTGACATGTTGGTCCTGGTCCTATTTGGTTGGTCAACCAAGGTTTGACTAAAGGGAAACTATTAGGGAATCTTCTTATGGGAATCTCAGAATCATGTGAGGTACCGTTGGAAAGCTCTCGACAAGACAAACCAGCAGGGAGGGAAGTAAAAACTCTCTTATGTTGGGCCAGGGGAGGTTAATCTGCACATTTTTGAGGCTTAATTCATCCGTTTAGGCCTCCAAAATTGCCTTCAAAGATTTCAGCCATATTTTGGTTCCTACTCGATTCGTAGAAGTCTATTTTTGATGATACTTCTTTCTGATCTATTTAGTCCATCATGTGTAACATCCTTCCAGATGTTACCTAACCCATTCTCACCTTTAAATCAAATGTCTACCTATTGGTTCTAGGGTTTTCAAGTCTATTTTGGTTTCTGCCCTATTAGTAAAAGTACTCTTATGGTGATACTTCTCTCTAATCTATCTTTTCCATCAAGTATAATATCATTCTAGATGTTACCAAACCAAATTTCACATCTAAATCATATGGCTAGCTCTTGGTATTACAAACCTCACTCCTTTTAAGATGCAACTTCCTTGTTGTGCAACTTGTGCTCAAACGCTTCTACCAACACTTATGCATGTGTCAAATTGGTAGTGGGCTCCCAGGTTACCTCATAGAGGGGGTAAAATTTCTACTGAACCAGATAGTCCATCCACGAATGGCAAGTACCACGCATACGGTTTTGGAAGATACGCTCCACTTCATATTCCTCATTGCAATCAATGAGTGTTGGACAAGGTTGAAGGTCTTGTGTGGAATAATAGTGGCCTGATTGGGGAGCATATTTTCATAGAAGGGAAACATGGAACACTAGATGGATTTTCATGTGTGGTGGTAGCTTGAGGTGATAGGCCACAATGCCGACTTGATGAAGAATAGAAAAAGCCCCAATAAAATGAGGTCTGAGCTTATGAGACCCAACTAATGTGAGGTTGATTGTAGCCAGCCACTCTTGATCCCGAACATTGAACTCCATGTGCTGATGGTGTGCATCAACATACTTCTTTTGGTGATTTTGTGCAATCTGCAATCTATGCTTGGCGTTCTCTACACCTTGTTGGATTGTAGAAACAAAAGTGTTAACTACGTCAACCTTAGTAGCCACCGGATGAATCTTCATCGAGCTAGAAGGTGTGGAGGGATGTTCACCATACATGAGGAAGAACTGATTTACACGGGTGGATGCATTCCCAAATTGGTATAAGCAAATTCCACCGAGGGGAGTAGGGTGTCCCACCTTTTGTGCTCTTGTAAGGTGAAGTCGTGCAATATATCTTCCATAGTGTGATTAGCCCGCTTTGTTTGTCCATCTATTTGTGGGCGGTAAGTTGTGGATATGGCCAACTTGGTTTTGAAGAAACCAAAGAGTGTTTGCCAAAATGTTTTGGTGAAGTGAGTGCTTCTATCGGTGATGAGTACTCAAGACAAGCCATGGTGAGAAAAGATTGTATCTAAGTATAATTGAGCTAGTTGTGGAGTGGTCACATCCTTGGTGGTAGGGCATACATGAATCATTTTGTTGAGCCGGTCCACAAAGACCACAATGGAGTCAAACCTTGAGGTGGTCTTGGGTAATTCATAGACGCGATGCATACTCACCTGTTCTCAACGTTGTGTAAGAATGGGTAGAGGTTGAAGGAGCCATGCAAGAGCTTGATAGAAGCTTTGTTTTGTTGACAGAGCAGGTAGTTATGTATGTAGTCTATCCCGTTGTTGCTCATCTTGGGCCAATAGTAAGGTCTTGTCCACTCTGACATGACTTGTAAGGGCCAAATCATGACATTTTTCTAGAATGGTGGTGCATAATTTTGGGACATTTGGGATCCATAATCTACCATCACAAAAGGTGAGTCCTTGGGTGCTGGTGATGCCTTTGGATGATTGCACTCCTACAATCCGTGGATTAGTTTTTGTAGCAGCCAGAATATCTAGGCAGAATTTAGGGTTAATCTTAACCTCTACGACCAAATTAATAACCATTGGCATGCGGGTGAATGCATTTGCAAGTTGCTTCTTACCTTCCACATAGGTGATTGCCATGTTGAAGCATTATTGCCACTCTGCCCACCAAATTTGGTGACGAGATAGATCTTTCTGTCTCAAGGTAGACTAGAAGTTTGTGGTTTATCTCTACTACAAATGCCTTCTCACTCAGATAGTGCTTCCAACACTTGGTTGTAAGGACAATAGTCAATTATTCTTATTTTGTGGTGTGATAGTTGCACTTTGCCGGTAACAACTTTTGAGAGAAATATGCAATTGGATGCCATTCGTCATGCCACTCTTGTTGTAAGAATGCTCCTATTGCTATGCCTAATGCATCTATTGCCCACTTGATTGGACGTTTTGGGTCATACCACTTCAAGATTGGTGCATGTAGCAAGGCGGATTTCAATTCTTAAAAGGCCAAATCTTGTGCAGTTCTCCATGTCCACTTTTCCCCTTGCCTAGCAGTGCCATTAAAGGCTATGCAACCTTGGATAAGTCCTTGAAAAATCAATAATAGAATCCCATCAATCCCAAGAAGCTCTTGAGTTGAGTTTGATCTTTTGGAGCACTCTATTTTTGAATGACCTTTATCTTATTTGTCAATACTTGAATACACTCTGCACTTACTCTATGCCTCAAGTAGTCAACTTCAGATTTGCCAAACTTGCACTTTGAGATTTTGGCATATAATCGATTCTATCTTAGAATCTAGAGGACTTCTCATAGATGCTATTTATGTTCCATCATCATGCTATTGTATACTAAGATGTTGTCCAAGAAGATGATAACAAAATTATCCAAATATGGAAGAAATATATTATTCAGTAGACTCATGAAAGTGGCAGGTGCATTGGTGAGGCCAAAAGGCATCATGAGATACTCAAAGTGGCCATACTTGGTTCAAAAGGCAATTTTCCACACATCTTCCTCTACAATTTGGATTTGATTGTAACCACTCTACAAGTCTTGTTTGGTGAAGTATCTTCCTCCATGAAGTTGATCAAATAGGTCATCCATGCAAGGTAAGGGGTAATTGTTCTTCACTATTTTTTGATTGAGGCCTTGATAGTCAATGCACATGCACATTGTACCATCCTTCTTCTTCACAAACAAGACAAGAGCCCCATATGGTGATACGTTGGGTTGGATGAACCCTTTATGTATCATATCCTCAATTTAAGTCTTACACTCCCCTAACTCATGAGGTGATAGGCAATATAGGGCCTTACAACGAGATGTCTTCCCCAAGAGTGTCTCAATTTTATGATTTACTCTCCTTTTTGGAAGTGATCCTGAAAGTAGATCATCAAGAAAGACATCTTGAAACTCATCCACCACATCCTTCAATTTCTCAAGAATTTTTCCCCCAAGTTGTGCACTCTGGACTTCTCTTATTAGACCCATGAAACATCTATTGGTCTTATAGATAGCTGCCGTCCCTATGACAAAGAGAGACAGTTCTTGCCTGTGTGATTTTTCTTTAACCCCAATGATTGACCATTGGCGGGTTCTTGCTACTTCCTTCCTCCAATCTACCATAGGTTTGTAATGCTCCATCCATGGCATGCCTAAGATTACATCATAACAAGCTAATTGTATCACTCGCCACTCAATTACTTCGTGATATTCTCCTACAGAGAGTGTTATTCATCTAGGTAATGATTCAATCCTCTTTTTTTGCCCATTAGGTAACTCTACTACTTTTCTCTCATCTCTATCTAGATCCATTCCCAATCTTATTGCAATAGAGCAAGACAAGAAATTCTCTATTGCTCCCAGATCTATTAATACTCTCACTTGATTGCCTTCTAGGACTCCATTCATGACAATCAATTGTGAGGTGGCCTTTTGGGACCTTTGCACGCTCATCTTCTTCCTTCTCTTGCTTCTCTTTTTCCTTATTGAGCCAATAAGGCCACAAGGTACATTTACTGGCAATCTTTGTTTTCCAAAGTGATTTCTACTTCCTCCTCTTTAGTGCATCTCTCCATGTTGTTCAAAGATTACCTATATGAATGCCGAGGGCCTATAGGGAGATGAGCACAATAATTGGTAGATATGTGCACAACACGGCCACAATTGTAACAACGGTGTTCTCCTTGAGTTCCTTCTCCATGTGGGACTCCATCTCTTGGTTCTCTTACCCATCCACGCTCTCCTCAAAGTGGTCATGCTCCTCAGTATTGAAACCAAAGGTTACCCAATTCCATCGGTATTGGTCCACCCATGTGTGATATTTCTGTCCAATAAATGTTGAGGTGGAACTACTCCTTCACCTCCACTCAATGCCCCTACTATTCTCTATGCACAAGCAATGGCTTCAAATACCATGTGAGGATTTTGTACCATGACTTCTTGGCAAATCCGCTCCTTCAACCCTTGTTTGAAATTGTTGAGAGCCTTTGTTGGACTCATGTTGGTTATTGCAACTTGTAGATCCAAAAATACCTCCACATACTATTGTATGCTATTCTTTTGTTTCAATCTCCATAGTTGGATCCGGACCATCTGCACGGAATCCAATTATTAGAAATTCTTCAACAATCCTTCTTGCATTGTTGTCCACATGACCTCCCTTTTCTCTTCCAACATGGATTGTTCCCAAACATCATACCATGTGAGGGCTTTGTCAGTCAAGTACCCACATGCAAACACGCATACAACATGCTTAGTGATCTCTATTGAGAACAACTGGAAATATCAATTTTTTCTCAAGATCAAATTTTCCACTACTCCCATCATATGCTGCCCCTTGTAAGGCTCAATGTTGTAGGTTTTCTTCAGCCGGAGTAGCAATGTGGCTTCGTTGTTGACCGGATTTGTAGCCACGAGTACCTCTCCAAGTACTTCAATTATGATTATTGGGTTTTGAGATGGCTCTTCTTCTTGCATTGCTTGATCATTCCTGAGGATCTGCACTTGACTTTGTAGTGCCTCCATGGTCATCTTTATCTCTTCAAATTTGTTCAACATCCCCTGCATTCCTTGCACTAACTCCCGCAACTTCAGATCCATGGGTCCTACAACACTCAATCACCACTATCTACTTCAATATAGAGTTTATATGATAACTCTGGAGGGCACATAAAATTTTGAGACTACCATTGGGACCTCAAAAGCTATCACTTGTTGATAATACTCCTCACCATAATTTCTAACCATGAAATCTCTAAACATCACTTTTGGTCTCACAACATAACAAATTTCTACTTGAGTGTTGAAAGGAAGAGGGTTTGGGACATTCACATCCATAGCACCATAATAGAATGTAGATTGTCAAATCCCACATTTTGTCGTATACCACCAGAGGTAGAATCACCAAGTTTGGTGAATTCATCACTCTATCCATGAATTTTGCTTTAAAGTGATAAACTAACAATACTCTCATTTGCTCATGCTGGATGTACATATTCTTGATATGGAATGGATTCAAGAATGGGAAGCTAGGTGCAAGAAATTGACCTCCCGGTACATCCATTCCATCCGCTCTCTAAAGCTCTTCCTAAGTCTAGCAATTACTCTATGTTCTCCACCTCAAAGTACTCGGTTTCAATAGTTTGTGCTCTTCCAAGAGGGGTGATCCACTCTCTTGGATTAAAACACTTGCTCTAAAACCATTGTAATACTCCAAGGACAAGAGAAGAGAGAAAACACAGATTTCACACTCAATCCTCCGATGCCCCAAAGGAGCACCTTCTCATTATTATATAGACAAAGAGGATCTACTCCAAAGAAGCTCCACCAAAGGATTTGGCACATGGATAGGTGCCATGTCAGAAAGCTCCACCCTTGGATTACTTACTTGGATGGGTGACATGTTGGTCTTGGTCCTATCTGGTTGGTCAACCAAGCTTTGACCAGAGGGAATCTTTTAGGGAATCTTCTTGTAGGAATCTCAAAATCACACAAGTGAGGTACATTGAAAAGCTCTCAATGAGAAAAACCAGCAAGAAGGAAAGTCCAACCTCTCTTTTGTTGGGGGGGGGGGGGGGGTGGGAATGTGCACATTTTTGAGGCCTAATTCATCCATTTAGGCCTCCAAAATTGCCTTCAATTTCAGCTATATTTTGGTTCCTACTCTATTATTAGAAGTCCCTTTTGGTGATACCTATTTCTGATCTATTTAGTACATCATGTGTAACATCCTTCTAGATATTACCAAACCAATACTCACCTTTAAATCATATGTCTAGCTATTGGTTCTAGGGTTTTCAAGTCTATTTTGGTTTATGCACTATTAGTAGAATTACTCTTTTGGTGATACTTCTATCTAATCTATTTTTTCCATCATGTAGAACATCATTCTAACTATTACCAAATTGAATTTCACATCTAGATCATATGGCTAGCTTTTGGTATTACAAAAGCCCAATCTCTATTATAATGAATTATTTTATGTGCATTTTTGTAGATGTAGCTTCAAATTTGGAAATGATTAACTTGCATTTTGTGCCTTCTCAATAGTATTGGATGTATCCTTTATATGCTTGTTTGTAGTTATTTTTAACAATTGATATTGATTCTTCATATGTAGTTGGCTACATGCTTTGATTCCTTGGTTGTTGCAACTTGGTCTAAACCTAGACTTCCACAAAACCTACAAATAAACTAAACATGTAGAGAAGAGCTAACATCAATGTATATTGATGCCATCCAACAAAGACTATTGGAGATTATAGATAGAGAAATATTAGAAAAAAATGGTGGTTGCTTCTATTACCACCAAATTGAACATAACATTGTCAAATATTCAACTAAGAATAGACAACCTTGACATATTGCTCAAATGGAGTTCTTGGAACATGAGGATCAAGGAAGTGAAGAATCCTAATAGGAGATATTGAGCCACTTATTGGGAACTTGATTTGTTCCAATAGGATTGAAGGCTTAACCTATGCAAGTGTGATATACTTGAAAGTTATGATATATAATTGTGACTATAGGATTTTGGTTGATTGTGGGAGTTTTGAGAATTGCATGTCTATGCAATTAGAAAATGGATTATATATTCTTATCAATCTAGTATTTGGTAGTAATATGATGATGGTGGATGGTTGAGGTTCTACTTTTAGTACTTCACATCTGATTACATTCAAGATTAGGAAGGAGTATTCAAAGTTTATGAAGTTTGTAGTAGCTCCCTTACACTATGATGTCATTTTGGGTCTTCCTTGGCTTGAACATCATGAGGGTCAATTTGATTGGGCCCAATGATGAATTCAAATAAAAAATCAAGGTAGGAATTATTGATTAGGTTATTTGGCACCTTTGAGTAAGACACCTAAGAATAATCAGCCCCAAGATAGGAAGTTTGTTAGTATAGTAGTTGTAGAGCAAAATTAGGAGAAAGATATTTTTGTAAAGGAAAGTAAGGGCCAAGAAATTGCCCTCCAAGAGCATCAATCCCTTCCTCTCTCTAAAATTCCCCCGGTCTATCAATTGCACTACTTTTTCTCCCCTCAAAAGTACTAAGTCTCTATAGCACGTGTTCTTCCAAGAGGGGTGATCCACTCACTTGAATTAAAATATTTTCTCTAATACCATTATAATGTTCCAAGGACAAGAAGAACTCCAAGAGAAACATAAGACTTCACTCCTCAATACTCTATTGCCCCAAAAGAGCACATGGATTGGTGACATATCATCAAGCTCCACCCTTAGATTAGCTATATGGATTGGTGATGTGTTGATATTTGTCCTATTTGGTTGGTCAAACAAGTTTGACCAAAGGGAATCTTTGGGAAATCTTCTTATAGGAAGCTCAAACAACGTGGGTAAGGTATCATTTAGAAGATCTTGACAAGAAAAAGCTATGCATATTTACTATTGCAAAGTAGCAAACTCTTTGTTAGCAAATAACATTGGGAGAGTAAGAAATCCCACCATCTCTTAATTATCTCATTTTCATCATGGCCAATTCATTGTCACTTCACCCAACCATTAAACACCATTTATCCCATTCCCAATTCATATACACCTTCCATCTCTAAAATCCTCTTCTCCATACATTTCTTGATTTCATTTACTAGAAGTTGGCATGCATAGCATCACAACATTGATACTCCTTAGTTGATGTTCCTTAGTGTGGAGAAATGACAAAGAATTATCATTTATTTAAAAAAAGTAGATTTTTTAAATCTTAATCTCATTGAAGACTTTGCAAATCTACTCAAAGAGTCTCTTGCTGTGGAAGAAGGAATTTGAATCAACCCAAATTTTCCTATTCATGATGTGTGTCCTTTTTTGTGCATGATATGTGTATTTCAAATCAAATTAACCTCTTGAATCACCATTATAACTTATGGGTTCATTAAGAGTTACAAGAAACCCATAAAAGGCTATGAGTCATAAAATTTATAACATGTAAAACTTTTACAAAACTCATGTGATCCTTGTAAAATTTTCTAGTAATCCTACCTCTTAACCCACAACCAGTTTTATGGATACCCATGAAAAAGGTATAGGACATTTATGGGTGGTGAAATTGTTTAATTTGAAACCCTCTATTACGTTGGTAGATTGTAAGATAATAGAAGGAGTTTGGAGAGGTAATCCTAAAGATTACTTAATACGTAAACTCAACATATGTCCACGTCTAGCTAGCAAAGAGATCTAAGTTGGAATTCTAAGGCTATAAAATGTATCTTTCTAGATTACAAAAATTCATGAAAGGATATAGGGTGTAGGATCCTACTAAAAAGTAAAATGTGAAAAGTAGAGATGTGAGGTTTGATTAGACCTTCATATGGAGCAACATGCACAATTATTAGGAGGATAGCCTACAATACTTGACATGCTTGAGATGGAGTTTGATGTTCTTGAGCATTTGAGTACATACGAGGATGTCTCAAATGTATTTGCACTTGAAACAGACAAGGATGAAAACCCCAAATTTTCCTTGTTAACAAAGAAAATACAAAGTACTCAAGAGGTTTAGCTTTTGCATTGATTATAGAAAATGGTGATCCATATACACATTTGGAAGCCATGAATGATAAATTGCATAAAAAAATGAACAATAACAAGAGAAGATATGGATATTCTCATAGTTTAGTTCTAGATCATTGCATAATGCTTTGTACTTTTCCTTGAACCTTTTGTTTGCTCTTTCCTCTTACACTTCTTAGTGTCTTGTATTTTTTCTTCTTTTTCCTTTGGATAAACTATTTCACTTGATAAGAAAAGGGAAATAAATAAAGACAATAGCATACTTGCTTCTCAAAATCAAGATTTTAGGATTTTATAACAAAGACATAAACATGATGTAGAAGTTATCATTCAAGGTTAGGTACTATTGTGTTAATGAGGTTAAAGATGAACTTAGGTTTATTTTATATTTTGAGGAACTTCATCAAAGATAAGAGATAGCTTGGATTATAGTTAATAATAGTTCATTCAGATGAAATATGTATAGGAATTTGAGATACGAATTTTAGAACCTACTATGTATTTAATGGGATAATTTGAGTGCAATCTTATTCTTAATACATCTTAAGTATAATAAGATAGTAGAAATTTTGAGTATGTATTGTTTTCTCTAACAAATAGAAAAATGTAATCTGTCTACTTTACATAAAATGTAATCTCTCTACTTTACATTAATCTATCCACAATAAATACTCTTACTCTTCATTCTTCATCAAATATAGATCTATATAGTTTCTTATCCTTATTAATCTGAACTTGTTCCAAACTCTTCTCCAAAATGTTATATACCTCTCTTCTTAATTGGTTTTGGAGATAAATTGGTGGAGGATAAATTGTTATATGGTAAGGTCCATGAGCTTATAAAACACTGAAATACGTCTTTGAGTTCACTTTGTTAAGTGTAATATGTTGCTATTTATTCCAGATTGTTTTGAAGATTTGGCCAAAATTTCTTTTATTGTCTATCAAATTCCAACTCTTGATAAAAAGACAAGGAAAAAAATAGTGAGATGTTTGATTTTACAAACTCATAGAAATCCAAAGCAAATTATTTGTAGTTAATAATAAAGAAATAGAGCAAAAAGAAGTTCTTTAAGAAAAAAGAGATAATTTGGAATCTAGTGATAACCATAATTTCTTAGTAATTATGATACTCATTATGATGGATCAAGTATAATGCTTTCATAGTAGAAGATACTCATTGCAAGGCAAGGTTTGTGAAAGTTAAAATTGAAATTAATGAGTGTTGATGGGTTAGGATGGGATTATCAAACGGGTGTTAGTAAGCCTTTTTGTCCAATTTTGGTTTGCTTGAGTGCAAGAAAGTCAAATTGGAGTAAAATCTATAGAGCTTTACAATAGGCAAGAAAAATCAAGAAGGTAAGGATATTGGGATATTAAATTTGGGGATAAATACAAGATTAAGATGAACTAATTGAAATATAGAGTATAAAAGATGATATTTTCATGATGGGATCTTTATAAAAATATTGTTGGACCTATAAGCCAAGTTTATAAGTTTAAGTTGCTTATATTGATAGCTCCTTGCTTGCATTGGTAGCTCTTCTCATCAAGTATGCTTTGTGGATTTTTGCAAGGGGATGAAAGAGTGATAAAAAGAGAAAGAAAAAAAAATATAGTTGGTAATATATAGTCAATGAGTTAGGATTTGACTAGAGATCCACAAGAGCTAGAATCTTATTGTGAGAAAAACAAGACAAGGGGATGAAAGAGTGATAAAGGAGAAAGAAATAAAATCATTTATAGATAAGAAATTAGTCATCAAGGCATTCCATATATTCCATGAGTTAGGATTTGATTAGAGTTTCACAAGAGAGGTAGAAATGTTATTGTGAGAAAAACAAGACAAAGAACTAGAGATCAAAAGTTACATACAAGAGCTATTTTAGTTGGGATAGACAATAGGCTTTAAAATGTTATTTAGGACTTAAGGATATTCATAGGCTTATAGTAAGGATAAATTTTACTATCAAATGTGATTGGAAAATTATGATTGAAGCAATCTTTAGGTTTTATAAGAATAATGAAATTTAAGTCTGTTTGGAGCTAAGTTAGAAGTTGTGATTGGAGCTCATATTATAGTTGTGATTGAACTTAAGAATGGGTTTAGAGTATTTGTGATCTCCTTTGGTCTTGGGTAGCACATAAGCTCCATTCACATTATTCTCTTGTTTTCTTTTTCCTCTTTTGTTCTTATATTGCTTTTTCTTATCATTTTCCAATTCTTTTTATTGATTTCATAATTAAAATCTAGTTTATCTATAATATATGGGTCTATTCTTGTGTGATTAAGTATGGTCATATATTTAGTTGTATTCATCTCTTAAGATACCTCTTTTTTGTTCTTTGGCATGAGAATCTAGTGGTCTACCATAGATGATACTAATTATTTAACACCTCATATCTTTAATGTGCAATTTGGATTAGACCCCATTGACAAATTTTAAAATATAGAGTTGTAGTTTCATGTAAATGGAGTCTTTTTGACCAACAATTCCCACATTTTGTTCCTAATATTAAAGTATTAAACACCTGTTGATTTCTCCATAGAGGATACTAAATCCCTTAACACATCCATACTTGATGTCCCTACCACAATCCCTTCTAACTTTAACACCCATCACTTCCTCAAGATCATATTCTTCCACCTACCTCCAAGCAGATCTATATATCCCACCTTACCAATGGCCCACATATCCTTGTAGGAATTGTACTTAGTTAGGTTTTGCCTTAGCATAATATAAAAGGAGATCTAGATGTGTATGGATGAGAGTGTCTCTTCCTACTTTCTAGACACTCTTTGCACCTTTCTACTGTCCTCTTACTCTTGGCTCTATTCTCTTGATCTTATTAAAGCACTTGGCTTACCTAGACTATGTATTGTAATAGTCCAAGGATAGGAGACCTCAAGAGAAGCACATAATAAGAAACACACAGTTTCACACTCAACTTCCGATGCCCAAAGGAGCACCTTGATTGTATTACATAGCAAGGAGGACTACCCCAAAGGATACTCCACCCTTGGATCAGATACATGGATGGGTGAAATGTCAATAATCTCTACTCTTAGATTTGTTGTATGCATGGGTGACATGTCGGTCCTGATCCTATTTGGTTGGTCAAACCACCTTTGACCGGAAGGGAATCTTCAGGGAATATTTTTGTAGGAATCTCCAAATTGCATGGATGAGGTACCATTGGAAAGCTCTCTATGAGACAAACCAAGGGGAGGGAAGGCCAGTCTTTCCTCCATTTGGGGGAGGGGGTGGTTTATGTATATTTTTGAGGCCTAATCCATCCATTTAGACCTCCAAAATTGGCTGTGAAGTTTCCAGGCTATTTTAGGCTCCTACTTTATTAGTAGAAGTACTATTTTGGTGACACCTCTATCTGATCTACCTTGCCTATCATACATAACATCCTTCCAGATGTTACCAAGCTAATTTTCATCTCTAGCTAATATGTCTAGCTATTGGTATTACAACTTTAGGCTATTTTTGGCTTCTGCTCTATTAGTAGAAGTACACTTTTGGTGACACCTCTATTTGATCTACCTAGCCCATCATGAATAACATCCTTCCAGATGTTACCAAGCCAATTTTCACCTCTAGCTAATATGTCTAGTATTACATGGATTCATAATAGGATCTCATCTATTTTTATACTACCTAGTGAGCTCAATGCTCTCCATAATATTATGAGCTATCATTGAAAATGATCAAGAGATAGATGTTTCTACTTGGACTTATTAGCCTTCTTCCAGTAATTAACTTTATGCCTTCCAACCTTTCAAAGTAAATTTTGAGATCAAAAGATTACTTCTAGAATTCATAGTTTTTGTGAGGTGATTAGTCATTCTTATAGAAATTATATCACACAAGTCCAAACAATGGCTAGTAAGTTCATGAAGTATACCTAAGTATACTTCATAAGTCTTATGCCTTACTTCCAAAGCATTTTCATCTTTATTATTATTTGATGTTAAGCTAGATAGGTGAATATAGAGTACAATCCAAGAATTATGATCCCTAGAATAGCCAAATTTCTATTGACATTTTGATTGGTTTATCTACATATCACTTATGACCTTTTTTTCATTACTCCATGACATTCACCCAAATAAAGAATTACAACTTAAGGAGTCTTTTTTACTTAACTCTCCATTCTTGACATTTCCATATGGGTAGATTATCAAGTTTATTTTTTGAGCACTTACTTGTCTCTCTGGATATGTCATATTCCAATTTTCTCCTATTTGCTTTTTAAGCACATTACCTTAGATCTAGTGCAACTTGGAGCTACATATTTTTTTGTGTGTCTTGTCTACTTGCACTTTCAATAAATTGGAGTTTTGTTCCATTACTATTGGAGATGTTTTCCTATGTTTAGTTGGAAGATATGGAATCCATTCATGAGAGCAAGACTTGAGATTTGGTGTTTTCATAGAAGAAATAATGCAATTGGTTGCAAATAAGTGTATAGGATGAAGGAAGGATATCTTGAAGCTAGTGGAATCAGATACAAGCCAAAGATTTTAGTAAAAGGGTATGCTAAAAAAAAGATATAGATTTCAATAGAATCTTTTCTCTTGGAATGATAATCACTTCTTTTGAAGAAGTGATTAGTATTATATATCAACTACTAATATATTAGATAATACCAAAAAAGTTTTTGGTATTATCTAACTTGATACTCCACTCAACAATCTGCCAACAATTGGACATTGATTACAATCAAGCCATATCCACTCTAGCTAAGAGATTTTAGGTGATACTTGCTAGCCTATTTCCACCATAGCCAAGAACTTTAAGGCTCAACATCAAAGAAGTGAGCTCTCTAGATTTGCACTTTGATATTATACCTCTCTGCTTGACCTAGGTCTTCAATCCTAATGGCACTATTGATGGCACATCTATCAAAAAATATGGTCCAAGTGATGATGGGTCCCACCATGTGATTAGTAGCCCTAGCATGAAATCTGGCCACCATCAAGTAGTCCATAAGAAACTACCAAAAAACATATGACTACCAACACTACCACTCCGACATTGAGCAAACTAGCTTTGGTGCTACAAATATCATGATAGCTATTGTGCATATATAGATCACTACACAACATAGATTGCAATCACATTTTACACTATAAAAAGCACAACTCACACATAAGTCATACATGAACATTAAAGTGCTACAATAGCCCTCCTAGTTGGCCATTAGGTCCCTCTAACTCTAGATAGTCATCTATTCCATGTATGTGCTATGCCTTATGGTGGGCTAAGATCAAGTGGCCGGGTGCTATCAAGCTCCATTATTAGTCATTTGTCTACAATCAATGTCACATAAAGGGTGGACTAGCTATAGATCAAGTACATCTAGGACATAAAAATTATCCTTGAGAAACCATCATGAGGGTAGGAGTCAAACATGCCATATGCTATCCTCTTGAACAACCATCACACACAAACATAGTATCAACTCCACCAAAAGAGCCACATGATATACATCACAAGCCTACACATACAAGTGTCAAGCTTGGGTCCATAGTGCCATCAATGTTTAGGAGGTGGCATGGTGCACATGATCCTTCCAAACACCACCATCATGTCCTTCAAAAATTGAGCAATCTATAAGGCAAAACCTCACACATTCTCAAGATAGTGTAGCTTGTAGTAGCTTCCAAAGTTCTTTGTGTAGTCTTTTGTAGATATACATAGTCATGTAGATGAAATCAATGGATAAATGGTTCTATAACCTCCTCTTCAAATTACTATTTGAGCAAAGAATAAGGTAAGGTATCCTTATACTTTTTGAGCATAGTGTAAGCTATCCCTATGTTGAGCAATCACTAAGTTCTCAAAGGCTATCAACATCACTCTTTAAAAGATCTTTGCCTATTGAGAACATGTGCTCACTCATATGCTTGGATCATTCAAGCCCAAAACTAAAGTAGCATCACAATGAATGGCTACAAGTAAATTTGGATTTCATCCAGAATAGAAAGTCTCACAAACTCTTTTCCCTCATCTTGTTGCATGAGCACTACTCCAAGCCCCAATGTACTCCAATCATTGTAAACATGGAATGGTCATTCTTTGGTTGGTCTCCTAAGAATAGGAGTACATGTCAGTCTCTCCTTGAGCTCTATAAAAGCTCTCTCTTGTTCATCTTCCTAACACTACTCTTATGTAAGATTGGTCAAATTTGTCAAGGCCTTGGTAATGATATTAACTCCTCTAACATATTGGCAATAGAATTTTGCTAATCCAAGGAATGCTTGCACTATGCTCACATCTATAGGCCAAGGAATACATACAATAGCATGGTTTATTGAACACCAAGTTTACTAGGGTAGATATTGTGACCCAAATACTCAACTTGCTCATGAAATAATTTGCACTTTACAAGATGTATTTGTGTCCATGAGATCTCAACCTCCTACAAACCTCAAACAAATATGTTTTGTGCTCCTCCACAATAATGTTATAGACCAAAATGTCACCAATATAGCCCCAAGAAAAATCAAATCCTATTGGGATCTTGTCCATGACCCTTTAGTACTTGGTAAGAGTATTCTTTAAACCTAATGGTATGAACCTCCACTAATAGAATACATCCTTGCCACGAGGATCAATAGCTCAAAATGTTACCTTAGAATTATCCTCCTCCTTGATTGGCAACTCATAATATCTTACTCAAAGATCCAAAGTACTAAAGACCTTTGCATACCCATTTCTATCCAAGATCTCTTTTGGTGTAGTCATTGTAAACTAATCAACCTTAATTTATCAATTAATAAGATGGTAATATCCATATATCCACCTATTTGTGTAGATTTTATGCATATCATTCTTGATTGGAATCACTATAGTTGAAGCATACTCTCCATGTGAAATCTCTATTAAACCAACCTCAAAAAGGCCTCTACTTTGGCTCTAAAGCAATGCTCTCTCCATGTCACTATATTTGTAGGGATGTCCAAAAATTAGTGTATTGATAGTAAGCTGAATCCAAATATTAGGTCCTTTTGGAGCACCCAAATCCTTCATATTGAAAGCAACACAACTCATATTGCTCCTCAAGAACCTCCAAAATCTCTAGCTTTCTCCTCTTGTAAGCTTGGGTCCAATTTTTGGCACCCAAGTATCCTCTGTAACTAATGTAGGAGTGGAAGACGCATAGACTGGTTGCTACATTGGGGCCAAAAGAGCAATAATTTCATGCCTCTAACCACCAGAGTGCCAAACTTGAGCACAAAAAACTACTTCTACTTTCACTACAAGCTCCATATGTCCTCTGATTGCATCCCAAGTAGACCAAAGGTGTAACCCAAATAGACCACACTTACCTAGATGGACCCCAAGTAGACCACTCTCACTAGTAGCTATTGGATGTATCTCAAGTTACCATGCCCACTTGGTCCCTTGCCCCCAACATGTATTTGAATTGTCCCGATAGGCATAGAGCTCACAAGTGTTCAAGTGGTGATGCCTATCAAGGGCATCCTACACTGCTCTACCAAGCCAAAGCTCACATTGGTCTCTTGGTGGTACAAAGACTCTATCCCAAGCTTGCTACACCAATTGATCTGCATGTTGTTGCAATGCTTCCTCAAAACTCCATAATGGAACAATCTTGGCCATATTCCAAATCCAAGTGATCTCCTCTAGTACTATAGATCTTTTGCATGGGCATTCCATTCCAATAAGTCACTAGGCCAAGTAACAAAACCATTGAAAGCTAAAACTGATGCCATGGTCCTTGATTATAGCGAGCCAAGACTACTACTACTACTACTAAAGCACACATGTAGGAAACATACCCATCTCTTTCTTGAATGCCAACTTGACCTATAGGAAACTATCTCCTCCCAATAGTCAATATTAAAACTCATGCGGTATAACACTCATTGCTCTACCAACTAGCAAATTGTATGACTCTATTACTATTGCAATGGCTTGAGCTTTCACTAAAAAAGTATCAGTCAAATGATAAGACTAAATTTGGACTTGAGTTCCCCACATGTAATGTACTTTGTAGAACCACTCCTAGAGATATCTAGATCTAAATAGTCTCTTCTCTACATTGGTCTTTGATAGTCCAAGACCAGCAATTGTAGCCTTCTCTAACATAAAAGGATGCACATCAGAGTCTAATAAGACCCTCTATGGTGTATAAACCTTCCTTGAAGGTCCCACCAAATGGAGAATCCCACTTTGGTTGTCCGATAGGAAAAATCCAAGTGTGAACCAGCTTGCTTAAGGTAGGTCTAGTTGGTAACTCCTCCAACCTAGTTGTTGTTGCCTACCATAAACCACTAATTGCTAAATGGATCCCATGCTCCTCACCCAAGTCAAATCCACCATCAACCACCTTTGCTCTAGAAGTAGGAACCATCTCATCCCTACTCTCCCAAAGTATGGCAGCCAACCGTTACATTGGAGTGGAGTTAGCTCCCAATATAACCATATCATTGGTTGAGAACAAAGGGAAGCATATAATCAATTGATCCACCCCTAACATTATGCTAGACTCAATCTGTGTAGTAGCAAGTGGCTGACTAGTATAAAGTCCATCAAATGCTTCATCACTACCTACCACACCTACATTAGCACATCTAGGAGCAATGGATATTATCTATAGTGCCTCTAAGAGTATGAAAGACTAGGGAAGTTTGACCTATCTACCAACCTCTCCTCTTTGTGAGTCCAATTCCACTAATGCTCTTCTAGGCTCTAGAGCACAAATTGCACTCCTAGTCATTATGGTAGATGCATCTACTTGTGCTACTATACATATAAAGTCCAAGGTATCTCTATTACCAACATAAGAGGTAGAAGCCTCAACCTCAAATCTGATCTCCTTTGAGCTAGGGCCATGCTAGCCAATCTTTGTTCCAACTGCTCAATCTAAGTAGCCATGGCTATATCAAAAGTAAGAGTAGGTAGTAGATCCCTACCAACTATAGATCCTTTGCTTCCACCTTTATCACCTCATTTTCCATGAATTGGAGCTCTTTTACCACTTGCCATAGCAAACCTACCACTATGTAACTCCGAGTGAAGGTCAAAGCATTGATCATTGGTATGACCAATTCTATGGCAATGGTCACATAGTCTTTGTGATGTACCAGAGGTATCATATCCACTACCTTGAGTGCACTCTTCTTGTGGTGAGGTCCACCACAAGTCCAACAAGCAACACACCACTCACCGTCTATTGTTGACCTAAAAATGAAGGTAAGTGTCTAGCTACACTAGGCCCTCCATTTGCTCCATAAGTTCTAAGCTATCCACTCAGCACTCAGAAGCCAACATGGTATGGTGCTCTTTACTACACTCTAGAAGAAGTAACAACTATAGATGAGATGTCCCTACCAAATCCAAATATCACCACCCTCTCCTCTACCATGTTGAGCTCAATGAGCTTAGTGTAACTAAAGAATACCACCAAAGTAGGTGAGTTAGCCTATAACAACATAAAATCATGTACTCTATGTTGCATTCCATGTCCAAGATCCATACTAAAATTGGATTGCTTGGGCTCAATAGCTCCTTGAGTGAAAGTGATCAACTATCTCATGCAAGTATATGCCTTGCATAAGCTCTCTCCAACCTTCCATTGGAACACTTACAAGCTCCTTGGCTTGTTTGTCTACATTCCTTGGTAGTTCTACCTCAAACACTAAAAGAACTCCACCATGGGGTTAAACCCCCTGTATTGCACCACCCCTTGTAGCGGTACCTCTACTTGAAGTAGCACCATCTCCAACTAGTGCACCTCCACTAGATACACCAATGCTACTAGACCTAGAACTCATTGATACTACTGATCTACTGCTAGAAACCAAGCCTAAAGTGATGGAGATGTAGTGAAGAGATCAATATGGTCTCCATTGTTCAAGTGAGCTCTCTTGAATTCATGGTAGTCATCAATTGGTAGTCCATCTAAGTGCTAGAACAACCTCTTCCATGCCATGAATGGTGGTGGGGACAAAGTTTGATTCCGCATTTATCGTAGATCACACCAAGTATTAAATTCCTAAATAAAGGCATCTAACTCAATGGTACCCATTATACCAAAGAAGCACTTGGAGCCTTTAGAGGTCCCATAAATCTTGTTTATGTCCTACAAAAATAGTATGGATACACTTGGTGCACTCTCAATTGAATCAGGTCTTGTATAAAACTCCAAATCAAAGGTCAATCTCCTCTCTCATTGGGATTTGAGATACAAGTTGATACAAAATGCCACTCTATGTAAACTCATTTCATATTGCATCAATATCTCCTCCAAAATCTCCAAAAAACTCTATTGTGACAATGTAACTCAAACCACAATTGTAACCATCACAAGTATCTCACCAAGGATCACCATCAAGTGCCACTCCCAATTGAACACTCACTAATATAGATCTAATTGTAATAACTATACTAGGAGAAAAGAGTGACCTATAACCTACTATTATAACGCACATTCTCATGATCTACAAGTTATCACTTCCTGCCTTACCAAAGAGAAACATAAGTAGTCTAACTGGTCATCATCCAAACCTCACTACCAAGAAAGAGCAAACCAGAGCACCAATGCTCTAAAGTCAAGGTACCTCACACAAACATGGTGCACAAATTATATGTAGAGAACAGAGTGAGTCCAATCCAATCACAAGAAGTCAAAAAAAAACCTTCCATCTAATAAATCAACATTAGATTGACTCTACCACCATTTGATATTTGATATAATAAGAGTGAGTGTCTATGTACTCCTAAGCTACTAGGATCATCAAGGATGAGATCAAATTCCCTCTTGTAGCCAAATCTACATGTGTATAGGTATGATTCAATCAATCACCATGACAACAAGTGAGGGTGAATGAATTGGCTAGGGTACTAGTCTAGGAATTAGAAATTTGGGTTCAAACCCTATTGTGCACAATCTAGACACTAGATTTTACCAAACAAAGACTAAAAACTACCAAAAAATCATCTAAACTTGCTAGTCATGCTAGCCTCATGGCAACAAGTTTGCTTGCTTGCCTTTCTAGGCCTTTGTAGTCTCTTTAGCCCTCAACTCCCTCAAAGCCTCTAAATGCCAAATGAGACCTTTCTTCTTGCCAATTCAAACCCTCTCAAAAGCTGGCCAACCTTCACCAACTTGAGCACTAGTTAGGGCAAAATTAACCCAAATATGGCCTTTTCTCTTGCCAATTTGAACCTTCTCTAAATCTGGCTAACCTTCAAAAACTAGAGCACTAGTTAAGGCAATTTGGGCAACCTCTAACTCTAAAAAACCTCCACAAACTAGACTTCCAAATTTGGACAACCTTGGCCAATCTAAGACAATTTCCTTATAGTTAGCTAATTGCCAAATCCTTCATTGAATATCAACTTGAACCAAATTGAGAATATAGGGATCTCCAAATCCTTAATTTGAGGGATAGACTCCCAAATCTGCCTCCAATTTGCAACACTAAGGCCTCTAATTTCACTCTCTTGCTCTCAAATGGATGTCCATTAACTCAAAAATTGCCCTCAATTCTAAAAAATTTGGGCTATACTTCCATACATTATCCTTCCCATTGCCAAATTTGCATCAACTCAAGCAAAACTTTTGCACATAATCACTCTCATGGAAATCTAGGACCACAATCAAATGTACCAATGATCCACCAAGCTTGGAGATACCATCAATGCCATTTGTTCTTACACCCAATTTCCCCTTGGATGTAATCAATTAACTATTCCACTCAAATCACACTCAAATTGGATCCAAACTTGATCCTCCACTCAAAAAATTTCCGACAAGTAGACATTCATTACAATCAAGCCACACTCACTCTAGCTAAAAAGACTCCATTGTGATGCTCACCAGCCTCTATCCACCATAGCCAAGAACTTGAAGGCTCAACATCAAGGAAGTGAGTACTCTAGAGCTACACTTCAAAAGTATACCCCTTTGCTCAACCTCAGTCTCCAACCCTTATGGTGTTACTAATAATACGTCTAATAGTGAAAATGATTGTAGGTCCCACCATGTGATCAATAGCCCTAACATGAACTATGGCCGCTTTTAAGTAGTCCATGAGCAACTACCAAAATAATTATAACTACTAACACTACCACTCCAACTTCCAAGCAAACTAGCTTTGACGGTACAAATGTCCTGTCATTTATGCTTATATGACCAACCAAAGCTACACCAAGAGTGAGTTTGATTGTTATTTGTATTCCAAACAAGTTTAGAAGATTGTTATATGATGTTATTGTTATTATATCCATATATTTATATAATCTTTTTGATTCATCTATGATATGTTTATTGTACATCAAAGAATATTTCATATGGATATCTACTAACAAGGTGGTTGACTACAAAGTTTCATATGAAGGACTTTAGATCTCCCAAGGGGATGTTAGGTATTATTATTTGATGAGTTTTGGCATGAAAAATGCAAAGGCAATGAGTTCACCTTTAGCTTCTCATTTCATATTGTCTTTTGCATAGTGTCTTGACAGTACATTTGTGAATTTATATGCAAGTAGTATTTACAATCATATGTATGCAATGGTTTGACAAGACTAAATATCATGTTTGAAGTTATTGTTGTAAGTAAATGCATGGTAGATAAAAGAGAGTATCATTAGGAAGTTTTAAAGTAGATATACTAATTTTAAAGTGTATTTTGGTATTATAATCCTTTTATTTTCAAAGCATGAGAGTGAGGACAAATCAAAACTTTGTTTATGCTGATTTTTCTTGAGATATGGACAAGATAAGCTCCTTTATCTGCAATGTCATTGTACTAGTTGTTGGACCTATAAGCTAGAAATCAAATTGATGGCACTTATTTACAATTTCAATCACTAAAGTAATAAATATAGTTACATCAAAAGCAACTAAGAAAGCTATTTGATTGAAGAGGTTTTTGAGCTAGATTGGTCTCATTATTACAAGATTTAATTCTTCTAGATTGTGGTTATCAAATTGCAATGTATTGGGTTAGGAATTAATTAACTCACTCTAGAAAGAAACATTTAGGTATGAGATATTATTATTGAAATAATAATAATGGAGAAGTGTATTGTAAAAACTATATAGACAAGAGAATACTACTAATATGTTTACGAAGCCCTTACCTATTGAGAAGTTTAGGTTTTTCTTGGATCTATGTCACGTTATTTGTAGCATTGCACCTAGATTGCTTGGACTTTGGAGTAGTAGTGTTGGTAGTCAGAAGTATTTTGGTAGATACTCATATACTACTTGTTGACAGTCAAATTTTGTATTTGGGGTATTGACTACATAGTGGGGCTCATTGTCACTTGCATTGTTTGTCTTGTCATATGTGCCATCAGCAAGACCGTAAGGGTTGGAGACAAGGGTGTATATTTTTGAAGTGCAGCTCTAAAGAGCTCACTTATGTGATGTTGAGCCTCGAGTTCTTGGCTATGGTGGACAAAGGGCAGCAATCATCACCTAGATTCTCTTAGCTAGAGTGGGTGTGGCTTAACTCTAATCAATACCCGGTTGTTAGCAGATTATTGAGTGACAAATCAAGTATTGATCTGATTGAGTGTGTGATTTGAGTTGTGTGAACAAACTAATTACATTAGAGAAGTGAGGTCAGGGGTAAATCTGGTGCAACAACTAAGGGTATTGGTGGTATCTCCAAGCCTTGCTGAGCAAGCTAGGATTTGGTGGTCAACAAACTCTAGGGATTTACATAAGATTTTATCTCAAATTTACATCAGATTTTGGTTGGATTTTATGTCAGATTTTTGCTCAAGTTGGAGGAGCTTGGCCAGATTTGGAGGAGGTTTGCTAGATTTGGAGAGGGTTCAAAGTGGCAAGAAGAAAGGCCTCATTTGGCCTCATTTTGGCATTTAGAGACCTCTCATAGCTATGGGCTATGAGGCTACAAAGGTCTAGAAGGGCCAGCAAGCTTGCTAGCATGAGGCAATTTAGTTAAGAGTAGATTTTGGTCATTGTTTGGTGTAATCTGCACACATTGTTAGATTGTGCACAATAGGCTACAAAGGCCTAGATCTCTGGTTTGTAGATTGGTGCCCTAGCCAACTAGTCCACCTTCACTTGTTGTCCTAGTGATTGTTCCACTATTATATTTACATTTGTAGCTTTGGCTAGAAGAGACAATTTGATCCCATTCTTGGTGATCTTGGTAGCTTAGGAAGTAGATAACTTGTATTATGTCAAATGCTAGATGGTGGTAGAGCTAGTTGGGTGTTGATTTATGAGATGGAAGGTTTTTGTTTAGATTTCTTATGATTAGATCCCTCCATTCTCTACTTCCTATTTGTGCACCATGTTTGTGTGAGGTGCCTTGACTTTAGAGCTCTAGTGCTCTAATTTGCTCTTTGTAATGAGGCTAGAGTGATGACCAATCAGACTATCTATGTTTCTCCCTAGTGAGGTAAGAAATGATGACTTGTACATTGTGAGAGTGCATGTTGTGATGACAAGTTATAGGTTGCCCTTTCCCATAGTGTAGTTGTCATAGTTAGAGCTACATTAGTGGGTGATGTTTGGTTGGTATGTTGGCACTTGATGGTGTTGGCACTGGGTGGTGTTGGCACTTGGTGGGATATTTATAGTGGTTATGGTTGCGGGTTGTAGTTTTTGGTTATTTTTTCATGACAGAGTTCTTTGGGGATTCCAGAGGAGATAATGCTATAGTATGCAATAGGTTTACTTAGAGTGGCACTTGATATCAAATTGTATCTCAGATCCTAGTGAGAGATGAGATTGACTCTAAGTTGGAGTTTGACATAGGAGGTAATTCAATTAAGAGTGCACTTGGTGTGTCCGCACCGTTGTTGTGTGACATGGAGAAGATTTATGGGGCCTCCAAAGGCCCTATGTATTACTTTGGTATAGTGGGTATCATTGAGTTGGATGACTTCATCCAAGAGTTTGATAGTTGTGTGATATGCAATAGATGCGGAACCCGACTTTGTTTACACCATTCATGCAATGGAAAGGGTTATTTCAACACTTGGAAGGGCTCTAATAGACAACTACCATGAGTTTAGGAAGGCTCACTTGGAAGAGATTGAGCTATGGAGACAATATTGGTCTCCAAACTATGTGTCCATCACTTCAAGCTCGGGTTCTAGGGGTAGATTAGCTAAACCCACGAGTTCTAGCTCTAGTAGCATTGGTGGATCTCTTGGGATGGTGCTAGTACAAGTAGAGGTACTACTATAGGAGGTGGTTTGGTACCAAGGTTTAACCTCATGGTGTAGTTCTTCCAATGTTTGAGGCAAAACTACCAAGGAGTGCAGATTGACAAGCTAAGGAGCTTGCAGGAGTTCTAGTGGAAGGCTAGAGAGAGCCTACACAATGCATACACTTGCATGAGATGGCTGATCAGTTTACTCAAGGAGTTATTGAGGCCCAAGTAGTCTTGTTTTGGTATGGGATACTGGACAAGGAGTTGCAACATAGAGTCCATGATACTATGTTGTTATAGGCTACTTTGCCTACTTTGGCAATGGTATTTGGTTTGGCGGAGTGTATTGAGCTCTACATGATAGAGGAGAGAGTAGTGATATTTGGATTTGGTAGAGAGACCTCATCCACAGGTGATACTTCTTCTAAAGTGCAATAGATTGCACCATGCTATGTTGGTTTTGAAGGATAGGGTGGACAACCCAAATCCTATGGAGCGAATGGAGGGCCTAGTGTAGCTTGACCCTTATCTTCATTTTTGGGTCAATGGTAGCCAATGAGTGGTGGTGTTGCTTGTTGAACTTGTGGTGGACCTCACCACAAGAGAGAGTGCACTTAGAGCAATAGACTTGATGCTTGGTGCATCACAACCAACGCAGAGACAATTGCCATAGATTTGGTAGCACCAATGACTAATGTTTTGACTTACACTCGAAGTTATAGAGTTATAGGGCTGCTATGGTAGGTGGTAGAGGAGCTCCAAGTCATGAAGGACAAGGTGGTAGAGGTGGTGGTAGAGGTACAATACTTGCTCTTACTTCTAATATAGCCATGGCTACTCAAATTGAGCAGTGAGAGCAAAGATTGGCTAGCATGGCCATAGCTTATAGGAGATCAGATTTGGGTGTTGAGGCTTCCACCTCATATATGTTGGTGATGGAGATGTCTTGGATTTTCATATGTGGAGTAGCATAGGTAGATGCCTCTGCTATAGTGACTAGGAGGGCAATACATGCTCTAGAGCCTAAAGGAGCATCAATGGAGTTAGATAGGAAAGGCTGGTAGACAAGTTAGACCTCCCTAGTCTTTTACACTCTTTGAGGCACTATAGATGACATCCATGGCTCCTAGATGTCCTAATGCAAGTGTGGTAGGTGGTGATGGGGTGCATGATGGACTACCTACTAGTCAACTGCATGCTAATACACAGATTGAGTCTAGAATAATGTTGGGGCCAGCTCAATTGATTATGCACTTTTCATTATTCTCAACCAATGGTATGTTTACATTGGGAGTTTTACCCAACCCTAGTATTTTGGTTGGTTGCTACGCTTTGTGAGAGTAAGGATGATATGATTCCTACTACTAGAGTAGAGGTGGTTGATAGTAAAGTTGACTTGGTTGAGGAGCATGGAATCTGCTTAGCAATTAATGTTTTATGGTAGGTAACAACAACTAGATTGGAGGAGTTACCAACTAGACTTGCCTTTGAGCAAGAACAATTTACAAGTGGAGTTGTCCTATTGGATAACTAGAGGGGGACTTTTTGTTTGGTTAGACCTTTAGGGAAGGTCTATACACTACAGAGGGTCTGACTAGACTTTGGTGCGTAGCTCTTTATGTTGGGGAAGGCGGCAATTATCAATGTGGAATTACAAGAGACCGATGTAGATAGGTGTCCATTTTAGATCCAAACATCTCTAGGAGGTGGTTCTACAAAATACATCACATGTAGAGAGCTTGTTGTACAAATTCAGCCAGGTCATCTGACTGATAGCTTTGTGGTGAGAGTTGAGGCCATTGCAACAATAGTTGAGTCATATGATGTATTAGTTGAGGGAATAGAGTTATACCTCATGGGTTTTAGTATTGACTATTGGAGGAGACAACCTCCTATAGACCAGGTTGGCAATCAGATGAGGGACGGGTATGTTGCCTACTAATATGCTTTAGTAGTAGTAGTCTTGGCTCACTATAATAAGGGACCATGTCAACATCTGTTTTAGCTTTTAGTGGTTGTGTTACTTGGCCTGCTGATTTATTGGAGGGGAATGTCCATGAAGAGGATACTTCACTGCCAAAGGAGATTGCTTGGATTTGGAGTACAAGTGGGATTGTTCATTCCACCTTGGATGTTCCATTGTGGAGTTCAAAGAGGCATTGCAACAACATGCAAATCAATTGGTGCAATAGACTTGGAGTGGAGCCTTTGTACCACCATGAGACCTATGTGAGGATGAACCTCCAAAGTTGATTACCTTGACACCTTTGGATACCACACTCATTGCTTGCCAATATCTAATAGAGGAAGTATGTCTATTGGAGTTGTTTGGTGAGATTAGCATTGGACTAGTTGTAGTACTACAAGTGGGTATATGAGTACAGAGGTACTTGTATATGGAGAAAGATGAGACTGTTAGGCAATTCTCTCTACATCATGTGGCACACTTGGCCTATTGGTATCTTGAGTTATTACAATGGTTAATAATCAGGGGTTACCAAAAGATCCTACCAATAAACATTTCATTGCTAGGGATGTAGGATTTGGAGAGACATGGTCCCATTCATTTGGGGATTTTTGAATAGCTATGTTAGGGATATACATATGTTTGCCAAGGTTTGGGCCTTTATGATCCCCATTTTGGTGTGTTTTGGGAGATGTTACGTATACTATGACATCTCCAAGTTCATTACTCCATTTCTCCAACTTACATTTTGGAGAATGTCCTCTTTGATGGGTGATTCTTGCACTTAGGTGGTGGCAAGTACACATTAAGTCTATTCTTGGATGGAACCTACAATGTTTTTAGATGTAGCAAGAGTGGGATCATGGGCTCATTGTCTTTATCTTTGGTGGATAAATCTCTTACCAAGAGAGGTTCTATAGTGTGCTTATGATGGGATTCAATGACTTGACTACCTTATTGTTGATGAGATTTTGGATGTCGAGTGCCAGTCTCAGATAGTGGTAGTGGCTGATAGGTCACCTATTGCAATGGTGAACCTACTTGGACAGCTCCAAGCTGTTTTTACCATAGTTTATGATTTTCCTAGGCTCCCATGTTTTTTGAGAAGGAGGTCTTGGACTTTTTTGGGACTCACAATTATAGTAATTGGTGGAGCCCGACACCTATGAGAGAGAGCATGCAATGGGTTTTTGCATTGGTATTATTGCTATTCCAATAGTGTCAAAGGTATCTATGCATCAGGTGTTAGGTCAGGCTATGGACCTAAACTATTTGACATGGATTGTGAGCTTTGACTTGGTAGAGCAACATAGGATGTGCTTCATAGGCATCACCACTCAAAAACTTGTGAGCTTTGTGCCTATTGAGATGATTCAAGCACATGCTAGGGCAATGGACAGAGTGGATAGGGTATTCTTGTGACACAATTAGTGGCTACTAGAGAGAGTGGTCTTCTTGGAGTCCATCCATGTGAGCGTGGTCTACTTGGGTTATACCCTTGGTCTACTTGGGATGTAGCTAGAAGACGTATGGAGCTTGCAGCCAAATTGGAGAGAGTTTTTCACATTGGGACCTCTAGTGGTTGGAGGTATGACACTACTACTCCCAAGGGCCTAATGTAGCAGCCAATCAATATATCTTCCACTTCTATGATAATTATAGAGGATACTTGGGAGCCAAATCTTGGACCCAAGCTTATAAGAAGAGAAAGACAAAGAGTTTGGAGGTTCTTGAGGAGCTACACGAGTTGTTTTGCCTTTAGTATGAAGGATTGGGTGCTCTAAAAGGACCTATTATTTGTATTAGCTGACTAGCAATACACTTGTTTTTTGACGTCTTTATTGATATAGTGACATGGAGAGAGCGTTGATTCAGAGCCGGAGTAGAGACCTTTCTGAGGCTGGTTTGGTGGAGATTTCATATAGAGAGTATGAATTAACTATAGTGATACCAACCAAGAAGGATATGCATGGCAACTACATAGATACGCAGATGTGTGGAGATTACCATCCTATCAACCGATAGACTAAGGTCAATCAATATGCCATGCCTACACAGGAGGAGATCTTTGATACCATTGGGCATGCAAAGGTCTTGAGTACTTTGGATCTTTGAGCAAGATATCATCAATTGCTGATTAAGGAGGAGAATAGTCCAAGATAACATTTTGTGCTATTGATCTTCATGTAAAGGATGTGTTATATCACTATAGGTTCTTCTCATAAAGAATGCTCCTATTGAGTTCTAAAGGATCATGGACAAGGTCCTAGCTGGCTTGGATTTTACTTGGTGTTATATTGATGACATTTTGGTCTATAACACTATTATGGAGGAGCATGAGAGATATTTGTTAGAGGTGTTTGAGGGGTTGAGATCTCATGGACTCAAATTACATCATGGAAATTGTAGGTTCTTCCATGAGTAGGTTGAGTATTTGGATATAGGAGAGAACTTTTGTAGAGCTCAAAGAGAGGTTGACATCTGTTCCTATTTTGAGGAGACCAATCAAAGGATGACCATTTCAGGTTCATATTGATTGGAGTATGTTAGGGCTTAGAGTAGTGGTCATCTAACATGATGATGAGGAAAAGGAGTTTGTAGTGGCCTATGCTAGTTGCTCCAACAATTCAGCGGAGGCAAAGTATAGTTCATATGAGGGAGAGTGCTTGGTAGCAGTATGGGCAATAATACATTTCTGATGTTACCTATTTGGTAACCTCTTTACTCTCATCACTAATCATCAACCATTGGAGTGGTTGATGGAGTCCAACATGCTATAGTGAAGCTTGCATGATGGACTTTCATTTGACAAGAGTATGATTTCATGATTATTCACAAACCTAGAGTGGTGAATCATGATGTAGATAGGTTGAGTAGAAACCCATGTCCCAACCAATAAGATCAGACCGGAGCACGTTGGCATGGTAAGACAGATGAGGAGATGGTGCTAGGTTGGCATGCATCTGCCTTTCTTTGTATATTCTTTGAAGCTTTGGTGGTATCTCTCTCCCTGCATACAAGAGGAGTTATTGAGCTCATATATTTTAAGAGTGGAGATAGTGGTATAGTTTAGCAAGACTTTCATGATGATATCTTAGTGATGGATTATCTTTGTACTAGTGTTGTGGGTGGCACAATTGGGACCAAGGAGAGAAACCATTTTCTTTAGTGAGCCAGACGGTTCAGATTGGAGGGTAGACACCTTATTCATGTATGGGAGGATGCTAGAGTGCAAGTAGTACCACTTCCATCTCAAAGACCATAGTTGGTCCATCATGCTCATGAGGAGCTAGAACATTTTTGGAGTAGAGCATACATATAGCCTACTCTAGAGTCATTATTGGTGGCATGGTATGCAAACCAATATATGGCAATTTGTTGCCAAATGTGTGGTTTGTGACCCAAGTTAGAGCATCATCTAATGCTCATATGCCATAGTTACAATCATTACTTATCATGGGGTTGGGTTACTAATGGAGTTTAGACTTCATTGAACCTTTACCATTGACTATGAGACATCATTGGTATGTTTTGGTTATGGTGAAGCACTTCTCTAAGTGCATTGAGATCATGGCACTTCTTGACAAGTCCAATGAAGGGATAACTTACTCATTCTTGGATTGGGTTCTCAATCATTTTGGTGCACCAATTGAGGTTTTGACTAATTGGGGTACAGAGTTCTTGGGGGAGTTTCAGGTCTTGTGTGACAAGGCTTTGATTGATCATCATACTACCTCTCGAGACCACCTTGAGGCAGATGGCTTAGCAAAGAGAGTGGTTTAGACAATGAAGGAAGAATTACAAAAGTATGGTTTGTAGAGAGGCCACTTGGGAGATTGGGATCTCCAATTACCTTAGTTGGCCATGGACTATTGGTTCAGCCGGCAAGCCTCCTTAGCATCCTTCTCTCCTTACTTTCTACTCTATGGATGCGATCCAGATTTACCTACAGCCATTTGTCAAGATGCTATTGTAGTTTTGGACTTAGATGATCCAGATGTAAGGATGAGTGCATGTTCTCAATGGGTAGAGATCGTTTGGAGAGTGATGCCAATGAACTTTAAGAACTTGGTAATTTCTTAGCATAGGGATACCTTATGCTATGCTACCATTCAAGGAGGAGGCTATAAACCCTCGATCCATCAATTTCATCCAAATAACAATGTATATCTACAACAGACAACATCAACCATACTTGATGTGTCTACAGACCACACTATCTTGAGAGTGCATGAGGTTTTGCCATCTGGAGTCCTTGTGTGGGAGGATGTGATGGTGTTTTTTTGAAGGATCATGTGCGCAATTGTGTGCCATGCTACCTTCCAAACATTGATGGTACTATAGACCTAAGCTTTGCACTTGTACAAGTAGGCTTGCGGTGTATGTAATGTGGCTCTTTTGGTGGAGCTGCTACTATGTTAGTGTGTGATATTTGTTCAAGAGGATGGCATATGGCATGTATGACTCCTCTTCTCATGGTGGTTCCTCAAGGACAATGGTTATGTCCTAAATGTATTTGAATTTTAGCTAGTTCATCATTTATATCGTATAGACTATAGATAGCGACTAACAATGGGGCTAAATAGCACTCAGCCTCTTGATCTTTTGCCCACCATAAGGTATACCATATACTTAGAATAGATGGCTATCTGGAGTAAGAGGGACCTCACCGCCAGCTAGAGGGCAGATTGTGGCACTTGAGAGTCCATGTATGTTGTGCTTCTATAGTGTGTGATGTTGACAATGATGTATGTTGTGTAGCAATGTATATGCACACAACAACTATCACATCATTTGTAGTATTGCACCTAGATTGCTCTATAACACCCATTTGTGCATGTGTGTGGTGTTGTGATATTTAGCTTGGTATTACAAGTACTTGAGAGATATTATCTATATAGAGATAAAGGATGGTTCTACATTAGTCATGATTAGCTTAAGTTAGTCATAGCTAAGATAGAGGAGAGCTTATTTTAGAGGAAGTGGAAAAGATGAGCACCACTATTTTGGATTCTAGTGTGTTGACTTGGTATTATTCCTAGGTGTTTGGCTTTGAGGAAAGAGTTGAAAACTGTTGGACCCGTAAGCCTTTTTGTTTTGGATTCTTCTATAGTCCAAGGATAGCCCATGTGAAGGAATCCTTGACTTAGTGGTTGGGTCAAAATAAGATCACATGCTTAGTAGAATATGCCCATGTGGATGGATATTCCTTTATACTTTTTGACTTTACTTGACTTTTAGCCTAGTTACTTAAGTTACTCCAATAATTAGTAACTTTGGTGACTAACTATTTCACAAGTATATAAACAAGGGGTGAGGAAGTACTCATCATCCTTTCATTTGCAACTATCTCTCTCTCATTGAGTTCTCTAGTGAGCAATGTCTTGAGTATTGGAGTGTTAGCCTTGGAGGAGTATGATGGAGTTGGAGTTCTTTACCTTCTTAGTCCATGGTGCGCTACCATAATAGCCATTAGAGGTTCATCCTGAGTGAGAGATGGGTGGGCCGGCTCACAACTCATTCTTTGGAGTAGTAGTGTTGGTAGTCAAGAGTATTTTGATAGATACTCATAGACTACTTGTTGATAGTCAGATTTCATATTTGCGGTACTGATTATATGGTGGAGCATATTGTCACTGGCACCATTTGCACCGTTGGATGTGCCATCAATGGGACCATTAGGGTTGGAGACTAGGGGGTATAATTTTGAAGTGTAGCTCTAAAGAGCTCACTTCTTTGATGTTGAGCCTTTGAGTTCCTAGCTATGGTGGACAGAGGCCGACAAGCATCACCTAGATTCTCTTAGCCAGAATGTGTGTGGCTTGATTGTAATCAGTGCCTAGTATTGGTAGATTATTGAGTGACAGATCAAGTACTGATCTAATTGAGTGTGATTTGAGTTGTGTGAATAGACTCATTGATTATGGCACTTGAGAGTCCATGTATGACTTATGTGTGAGTTGTGCTTCTGTAGTGTGTGATATTGACAACAATGTATGTTGTCTAGCGATATATATAAGCACAACATCTAATTAACATTGAAAGTATTTGTCATAGATACATCTACAAGATACAAGAAAGAACATACCACTAGAATGTTTCAAATAGATGGAACAAATATAATACAAGGTAGAGATTTTTGATATGTGCCTTACATTATATCATTGCAAGTCACTATAATTCTATACAAAAGAACCTCTCCTAGCTGATTCCTCTTATTTTTATAACCTTGCCTAGCTTATAAAATCTAGCTGGTCTTAACTTTGTCCCATAATGTACCTTATAAAATCCTCTTTCCTTTGATCTCATAAGAATTTCTTGGTCCCTAGCTGGTATGCTAACTTAGACTATATAATAGGGAGTTGGGAGCTTGGGTCTTGTTATTAGACTTGGCCCACATACCAAGATTCCTCACATCTTGAGTGTGTTATGAGATATAGTAATGTGCTTTTACTTAGCCTTGCAAAGATCAAGTTGATCTACAATAATAGTAAGAAGAAATCAAGAATGGTGCATTGCACAAGGTTCCCTATACAATTGTGAAACATGTAATCCTCGATGTCACAAATGCAATTCAAGTGGTTTTTTTGGTCATCATCTTGTTCTAGGAGAAAGAGGGCCTTATTTGTGCCACCTAGATTGCATCTTTTGGTTTGACTTATAGCTTCTCACTGTTATTATCAGCTTCATCTACTTCTTTAAAAGGATCTTTGGAAGTTGCTTATGCATTGTCAACACTTTGGATATTCTTGATGATGTCTTGCTCTATTTGAGTATATCCAACTTCTTGCCCTGCTAGATAGTCAATAAGGTTGCAAATGTCCATAAGATTTAGATATTGAAGGTGTCTGTCATTTAAGTTTCTCTATGATAACAAGTTTTGGCTCTACTTTAGGCATGTTTGACTTGCCTTGTTTTAGTGAGAAGATTTGCAATGCTTAAAGCAATTTTCAATTGTCTTAGGCTTTACATCCTTCTTCCATGCCTTGACCAAAATCATAATCTGTTCAAGGATATCTATTTTCTCATGATCAACTTGTTTGACTTCAAGATTCTCATCTTTAGGTGAAATCTTTAGGTGAAATTGGTGATGTTAGTATGCCTTGAAGCAACAAATGATCCCTATATGACATGGCTATAATTTGTTACTTTTATTGGGCAAGACATACTAAATGATGGTATTATGCAATTGCTGAAACAAGGAGATGACCACTAAAATTTTCTATGATGAGGAGCAACTTTTGATTACCCATTTGTGCATCAAACCCTTTGATCCACATAATAAAGATAATTTGAGTCATCCAAGAATTTTGGTTTGTGTGGTAGAAACATCCAAGATTATTTAGGTTGACATTCTTGAAGCAACATGGATTTGAGATATTTTCCAATGACCCAAAGCAGAAGCTTGTTGCTCCCATCACCATCGTAGTATATGGCCAATGTAAGGCACTCTTTGCTATATTTTCTTCCTTCAAGAAGCTTTGTTGCAGTGAATTGTGTGGTTGCAAATTGTAGAAGAAGCTCTTCTCATATATATATATATATATATATATATATATATATATAATTTTATTTTTTATTTTTTATTTTTTATTTCTTTCTTTCTTTCTTTCTCTCCAATCACACTTGTCAAGTAGTTGATAAAAGATTGTGCATGCATCTACATCTTCAACAATGGTCATGTTGACAAATCTGCTTACTCCAAATTGATAGAATGACTCAATGCCAAATTAAGTCTTGAAGCAATCAAGCCATCCATTGTAGAACTCAAACTTCTTCATTTGGATAAAGTGCCTTGAGGAACAATTCACCTTTTGACTTGAGCAAGTTGCCAAACATATGCACTTATGCTTGGTGAGTGAGAAACCATTGTTGCAAGGCAATCTCCATGAGTAGATATGTAATAACTGGTTGATATTTTTGACTAGAAAGTTGTAGATTCATCATTGTTAGCAAGAAGGGTCTTTGCTTTTGCCAACATCATTGACATTTTTTCTTGCAATGTCTTGACTCAAAACTCATCAAACATCCAATTGACAAGCACCTTTTGCTTTGATCCTAGTTCATCTTGATCCTTTTAGCACAAAGCTTGGTGCCTCATAAGAACCTCATATTTCTTTGGCACTTTTTGCTTCTATTGCTTTGGTCATATCAATTGTTGGGTTGTATGCACTATGGAGTTGTTAAGAGAATGGAGTCATAGAACAAGCAATGTTTGGTCCTTTAACACAAAGACATATGAGGATAGGAAGTAGAAATTTTTGTATTGAAGACCCTTTGCACAATGAGTCTTGCAACACTACTTGAAATTTGGTGACCTAATTGATCTACAATATTAAGGTGATCTAATTGGTCTTCTATAGTAAAGTGATAGATAAGCTTACACTCTCATAGCTGAAAATCCCTTTTATCCTATAACCAACAAATGGTCCTTGCAATATTGGCTAAGAAAGGTTCTATTGTATTGTGTATTAAACTACTATCAAGCTTGTTAATTTCTCTTAGGTTGAAGGCTATAAGATAAGAACAATTAATTTTTGGATATCCTTGAGATTTTGAGATGAAGTTAGATTAGATGTGGTTGGATTTGAACCAAACTAGCCTTATTCTTATGTAAAAGAACATCATCTATGTCAAATACAATATAGCTTCTATAATTACCTTGGAAAACTACAAATGTTACATAGTTAGGTTGAAATGCTAAGTAGTAAATGACTATCCATTATGTAAATTTTGAAAACCAAGTTATCAATTTGGTTATGTAAATAAGCAATCTTATTTTAGAATTAGTTCATCATTAGGCTTATTCTTATGAAGTTGCAATTCTAAGGGTTAGTTTTCTTGCAAAATGTTTGTAGTGAACTACCCCTACAGGTTTTGGTGTTAGATCCGTTATGGTTGCAATGGTTCCAAAGTTCATGGTGGTTCTTTCTCTTATGGATTTCTAGAAGGCTATACAACGAGGTCATAAGATGTCCATTCCTTGGAGAACCATGGTATTCAATTGCTTGTTGAGAGATGCTAGACATGTTATTGAATTGTTAACTTGTAAGTATGCATGTGAGTTGGTGATCCTTGGATATACATTCTTGATTGTGGATTACACTACTAGAAGTTGATGGCACTAGAGGCAACTGAGGTGCAATATGGTCAACCATTGAGGAACAAGGTCTAAGATGTTGAAGTTTGAAATGATATGTTGACCTGATCTAGGGTAGATCCTTGGCCTCTAGAACCAAGCTATGAACTACATTACTATATTTAAAAATACCTTCAATGTAAGACTGTAGATAGGATGAAAACATAAATTTTTTTTGCTAATCTCTGTCATTGGTAGAGGTGTTTTCAAGACATTGATAAGTAAGTGAAGAGGCTAAAAGACCAAGAATTGCCATAGATTTAGGGAGCTAATATTTTCATACCTATTTTTTTATATTTCCACACCTCATGCCAAGTTTGAGTGTTTTAGATTACACCTTTTGTCAAGTTGAAGAATTCTAAATAAGTATGTTCAATTGTATTTTACCATGGAAAATAGTTTGCTTATAATTGAGAACATTTAAATATGCAATTCAGGGCAAGTTCTCTTGGTCACTTAATTAGCTACTAATTTTTGTAAAGAGCTTCTTGTGCATCAAGGCTATGTGGCCATAAGCAATTCAAGTTTGTAGTTCTTAGGCCTTTTGACTTTCTCCATTGTGTGGAGTATAATTTGATAGATGGCACATAGGTTCTCTTGAGATTTTGGTGTCTGTAATTTACTTTCATTTTGATGTTGTGTCTTGTATAGTTTGTTTGATTTTATTCAAAGTTAAATTAATGTAGATTTACTCTATGTTATTCTAATTATTATGTAGATCTACCATATTTATCTCTACAATACACTCAATTTGGTGATGCATGTTATCCAACCATGACAATAACAAGCCAATGATGATGCACCAATGCTTACCAAATTAGCATTACCATAGTCATTAGGAACAGATAAGGTGATTCAATTGGCACCTTCACTCACTTTGGTGGATTTTATTTTCAAATAGCCACTTCTTTCATCTTAAGTTTCTGATCTTGATCTCTTGTGAAGGAGAGTATCACACCTAGAAATTTTAGGAAGGAGTTTTATTGGTAAGGAACAAGTTTCAATAAAGAAGATATTGTTCATACATTTTGAAGCATTATGGATGTGCTTGTAGATATCTGTAAGTGCAATGTGCTATTCAATCTTGTTATTGTATCTAGTTTTACTAGATCCCAAGAAGTTGAGATGGTTAGCTTGTGCTTATCTCAACCTCCATAGAATGTAACTACCAATATGTACCTTGCTCACTTGATTGCACAAAATTATTTTCCAATTTTGTGCTTTGCACTACTCTCCTTGCCTAGGAGCAAAAATAGCAATATAATTATATTAAGAAATGTATGAATGCCAAGAATTAGTTGCCACAATATATTTTCTTGATTCATGCATATAATACTATAGTCCATATGTCCTACAATGAGCTCTAGAGCACATACTTTGAGGTCCAACACCTACTTTTGCTAGACACCTACTTCTCCTTGGATGTTTAGAAATCTATTGCCAGATTTGGGAAGGATGTAGGATTAAACAATAAATAATTGAAAGTTTTTTAATTTAGAATTCCCCAACTTGATGGGACATGACTTGATAGGAAGTTTAATCTTATACACTTAAACTTGGCAAGAGGTGTGGAAATATAGAAAATGAGATGGAAATATTTGTTCCTTAGATTTATCATTCTTTGCATGCATATATAATTTTGTCTATTTTCTAGATAGTTGGAATATATATAAACTAACATAAAAATTATGAGGTAATAATCTAACATATTTAAACATTGAAGGAAAAGTACAAGGAAGGATGGATATGGTATTTGGTTTTTTCAAAAACAAATTGTTTCTATTTCCTTATCTTTGTTTTGTGCACTAAAGAGGGAAGACTTTGCTGGTCTGGGAGGGAGGAATTCCTTTGTTTGATAGTTTATTTGGAAGGGAAGCTTCTAATCCAAATAGTTACATGTAGATGCAATCCTTCTCAATAACCAGTCTTTCAAATATGTTTTTTTTCCTTTATTTGGAAGGAATGCTTTGGCCAAAGAGATTGGTAAAGGCTATACTTATTTTTGAAGAACCACACTTGTGTAATATGTTTTGAGGACAAGAGAAACCCCAAAAGAAACACAAGAGAAGAACCACAAGAGAAACACAAGGGTTTCATTCCTCAATACTCTGATGCCCCAAAGGAGCACTTGTCTTTATTATATAGCAAAGAGTATCCACTTAAAGGGAACCACATCCTTGGATCAAATACATGGATTGGTGACATGTCAACAAGCTCCACTAATAAATTAGCCACATGGATTTTTGACATGTTAATTCTTGTTGTATTTCGTTGGTCAAACAAGATTGACCATAAGGAATCTTTGGAGAATCTTCTTGGAGGCAACTCAAAACAACATAGGTAAGGTAACATTTGAAAGATCTTGATGGGAAAAAAAAGGGAGAGAAGGCAATGCCTTTTGCTTTGGGGGAATATTCCATTTTCAAGGCCTACTTTATTGTTTTGACCTCCAAAAATTGGCTTTGGAGTTTTTAGGGTATTTTTTACATCTACCCTATTAGAGGAAGTACTCTTTCGGTGACACCTCTATTTGATCTACTAAGACCATCATATATAACATCCCTAAAGATATTACCAAGCCACTTTCTACCTCTAGATAATTTTTCTAGATAATGGTATTACAACTTGTCCCCTAAAGAATTGATTAAAAAAATCATTAGTACCTATGAGTGACTTACACATGAAGAGAGTGTTGGATCAACAATTAAGAGATGTAGAAGACAAAGGCTCTAAAATAGAAATTTGACACTTTTCTAAAGGGAATTCTGTTCAATTATTTCCCTTTGTGATCATACTAGTAAAATTGATTGTTAAACAATTATTAGTTAAGAGCATGATGGTTTCTTTGGGTGTGAATACATTTATGTGAGTAGTAAACAAGAAAAATAATAGGAAGGAGAGTAGTTCAAAAGAGCATCCACAACTCCTTGAACCTAAGAACCCCTGCAATAGACCCATGGGAGATGGTAGGAAGGAAGTTTTCAATGCAAAAATTACATCTTAGCTTCCTACTCTAACAAGACCCATTGGAAATTTGGAGTATGAAGCACATGTTGTAACAATGGGGTGTCATTCAAATAAGTTATAACTTGGTAAGAATTGGTTGATCCAATGAGGATACAAATTGGATATGACTTATGAGATAAAAGTATCACTTTGACAATTTTCTACTTTTTTGTATTTAACTTCTTGGGTAGGATCATTCCAAAAAGAGGTAATGTCATCACACCTTGCACATTATGAAAAGATGAAAAAGAAATCAAACTCATTACAAGTCTAATCTAATTTCTAAATATGATGGTTCATTTGTAATGAAGGTCACCTTATCTCAAATTCTCCCTATCTTCCTCTTGTTTGACCAGATTCTAGATTGATGTTGTAGTGATGTTTGTGTATTCTAAAATTCTTATTCCTCTCTCAAAGGTCGTGGTCATATGAGTTCAACAATACTATAGGTTGTACAAGTAGTATCCTAGAATATACATATAAAGAGGAAGCATGATCTTCAAAGGGTTCTTCAATTACCTTGATGCTTACAACTATGAAGAAATGTTCTATCCTTCTTAGAAGACACAACTCTATAGGAGTCCAAGATGGATCTTATTGCTTAATCTCTTGATCTTGTTGTAACTATATAAAGCCAAAGACTTGTGGTAACCTATCATTGGATCATCCCTAACTTCTTTAGAGCACCTAGAGATAAATACTCTAGTTCCACATGAATGATTCTCCTCAGTCAAGTACGTTTGTTCCTTTGTTAGGATTCCTCATATCTACTCAATTACACATGTCATTGTCCATCCATACAAAGCATAGACAAATACTCATTAATCAACTCAAGAAGTATTGACGGTATGAAAGTCATTTAATATAAAAGAAGAATTCACTAAATGTACCCAATGAACATCAGGCCAAAGCCTTTTATACATGTCCTACATAGCCATTGAAGAGATACAATGGCTACAATTTCATGGGGATTGTCTAATTACATCTATGTCTCATTAATTCTATCTTTATCTTATCCTAATCTAATCTTAAGTAGGCATGGCTCAAGTGGAATAGCCACCTCAACCTCTTGTCTTACCATTATTTTTTCTTGTAGGTGTCTACATCAGATTGTGTCATAACTAAGTTTGACAAATTATGTTCATGTACAAAGTGGCTTGAGCCACAAACATAAGATCCATCCTATACTAACTACAAGATGTAGCATAGTTATTTGCCACTAACTCATACAAATGATCATCAGCCAACTCCATAGTTTTTCTCCATCAAACTCCCTTCCCCATTACAAAGTTGGATGGCCTCCACAAGCTCCATCTTGTAGCCAACAATGTTTTGTACAAAATTAGTTTGTGTCTCTTGGAAGTTGGAGGTAATATAGACTTGCAACTTTATAGACAATGCCTTGAGTTGCTTTTTTTTGTAGTCCTTTTTTTCCAGCTCATTAACTTTCAACTTGAGGTCCTATATCTTGGTATGATGTAGGTACTTAATTGCTATTTGTTCCAAATGGTCAAGGAGTTGGGTAGTTGTGTATGCACTAGTTATCAGCATACCCATTTGTTTGTTCTCCAATTTTTTTCATTCAGTTTGGAGCTCATGAAGTCACTTCATCATGAACCTTTGCCATAGTGAGCTATTGCACATAAAAGTCATAATCCTCTTGTAATTATTATAGCATGCTTTGCCTGTAGTCACCTTGGCTTGGGTCTCTTCCAACTCCCTTTGTATTGACACCAATTTTTTACCTTGTGCACATGTTAATCTTTGTATTGGGTTTTTTGTTGGAGAACCTTGTCATCAAAGGTGTCAACATCCAATTTCAATCATTGTAAGACTACCTTATTTTGCTCTTGTAGTGCAAATTCCTCCTTTTGAAACTTCTCTTGCACTATATCTTTCTCCTTTGGAATTTTTACTTCCTCCTCAATGTGTGCCTTGGCTTTGGTTATTTCACTATGAAGGAGGGTCTTCTCCATTGCAAACTTTTGAGCACGCTTATACATGTGTCATAAAAGTGTTACCATTTCATTGATAGTAGGGTTCTCAATAAAAGGGCATGGAATCATCCAATGCATCCATCATTTGTATCAATATTGTTATTAGCCACACAAGTAAGCTCTTGTTGCATTTTAAACATCATAAGATGTCCTCCATGATGTTCATTGACTTTGTCTATTTATCATTGATCAACCATGATCAACAGGTTGATCTTGAGGATCTTTCTCTATGTCCTTGGGTAATGTGGCCACATTATTGTCCACATCTGCATTTTTTTCATCATGTAGTTATCCTCACATGGACTCCTTTACCTTTATAGGTGGTTCCTTATATGGATTTTGTTTTTTGTTGACATGGTCTAGTTTTTTTTATGGTTCTTGTCATCTAGCTTCCTTTGTGACAACCAACTTTGTTAACAAGGGCATCAAAGATGAAATTGAGCATTGTTTCTACATCTTTGATCTGATTTTCAAGTTGAAGATAGTGCCCTTTTTATCCTCCACTATGGTTGTCTCCTTGGTTGGAGATCTGCCACTATCCTCATTCTTATTTGCTACCTAAAAAGACTATACTTGTTTGTTATGATCCTCAATTCACACTTTGTTGTCAATTGATGATATCTAAGTTAAAGAACTCTCATTGCTCAATGTTGTGTGCTAAAATAACCTTTTTGTGATTGGATGGAGTTCATGATCCTCAACAACTTGCGTTTTCCATACTATCATCATTTCCTTTATCCTCATTGTTGTCTCTAATTTTGCTCTCTTTTGATGATATATTTATCACTTAGGTGGCTCATTTTTTCTTCTTGGAGGCCTAAACTTTGGGTCATGCGCCCATTTTCTTCTTATGAGTGTTTTCCATATTTTATATCTCTTCCACCTCTATGTATGCCCCAGATTTTATATACTCTCCATCCACTACTTTGTATTTCTCCAGTTCCTTGCCTAAGTCTGGGCTTGTATTAAAGTGACTACGGTTTTCTAGTACTTTGCCTCCTTCATAAGAAGGTTCATTTTCCCTATGTATAAGTATACTATGAGGGGTGATACAATCATAATACCTCCCTACTCAGTCATATCTATACTAACTCCACCACATGTTCATAAAAAAGTTGTGCCACACAGTTGGCATGAGAGTGTTTTGGTTGAGGCAAAAGATCTACATTTCTATTCTTTGGCGGTATAGTCATGTTGCTTGCATGCTTGCATCAACACCTGACCGCATGAACATGTGACAGTCCTTGTACCCCTCAAAAACTTGTACTCATACTCCTTGGATGCATGTAGTCATAAGGTGCTTGAGATCCTTGTTACAACTTATGTAGTGCAGAAGCTAGGTTGCTTAGACATTAGAGTGGTAGTGTTGGTAGTCATAAGTATTTTGGTAGTTACTCATGGGCTACTTGTTAGCAGTCTGATTTTAAGTTATGGCTACTAATCATATGATGGGACCCACTATCACTTGTACCAATGGATGTACCATCAGCGGCACCATTAGGGTTGGAGATCTAGGTCAAGCAAAGGGGTATACCTTCAAAGTGCCCCTCTAGAGAGCTCAATTCTTTGATGTTGAGCTTTCAAGTTCCTAACTATGGTGGACACATGCCAATGAGCATCACCTAGACTCTTTTAGCTAGAGTGGGTATGGATTGATTGTAATCAGGACCCAATTGTTGGTAGAGTGAAGGATCAAGAACATGATTAATTTGAGTGTTATTTGAGTGGAAGAACAAACTGATTACATCAGAGAAATGAGAGTCAAGGGGATCAATGAGAGTCAAGGGGGAAAACTTAGGGTGTTGGTGGTATCTCCAAGCTTGGTTGATCATTAGTATTTCAATCATGGTTCAGATTTCTCTAAGAGTGTTTGTGTGCAAAAGCTTTGTGTAATTTGATGCAAATTTGGTAGTGGGGCATATGGTGTGTGGAAGCACTAGCCAAATTTTGAGAATGGAGTCAATTTGAGACAATGGGTGTTTGATTTGACCCCTGGAGACCCTTGGAGGTCAATTTGGTGCAAATTGAGCTCAAAGCTCAAAGTGAAAAATTGAAGGTAGAGTTCAGAACCCATCTCCTTAAATTAGTGATTTGGAGATCTCCCATCCTTCTAATTTGGCTCAATTTGAGATTTAGCAGAGGCTTTGGCAGTTAAACAACTATAAACGAGGTGCATCAAATTGGTGGAGGTTGTCCAAAGTTGGAGGAGTTGCCCCAAAGAAACCAACTATAAAGGAGGTGCATCAAATTGGTAGAGGTTGCCTAAAGTTGGAAGAGTTGTCCCAAAGTGCCCTAGCTAGTGCTCAAGTTGGCCAAAGTTAGGTGAGGCTTGGCCAGATTGGAGAAGGTTCAAATTGGCAAGAAGAAAGGCATTATTTGGTTGTTTAGAGGATTTGAGGCATAGAGTTGCGGGCTAAGTTTAGGTTGGGCCTAAACTATGAAGGCCAGCTAGTTAAGATGAGCTTTTGGTCATTGTTTGGCAAAAATTGCCCACCCTTCTAGATTGTGCGCAACAAGATTTGAACCCCATAACTTTGGTTCCTATACTAGTGCCCTTACCAACTAGTCCACCTTCACTTGTTGTCCTAGTGATTGTTCCATTGATACCTATACACATGTAGCTTTGGCATGGAGAGGCAATTTGATCCCCTTCTTGGTGATCTTCGTAGCTTAAGAAGTAGGTTGACAGTCGTATTATGTAGAATACCAAATGATGTTAGATTCAATCCAATGTTGGCTAATGACTTGGATAGTTTTCTTGTTTAGATTCCTTGTGATTGGACCTCCTCCATTCTTTACTTCCTATTTGTGCACCATGTTTGTGTGAGATGCCCTAACTTTAAAGTATTGGTGCTTTGGCGTGCTCTTGGTAGTGAAGTTGAAATGATGACCAATTAGACTACTTGTGTTTCTCTTTGGTGAAGCAAGAAATGATAACCTGCAAATTGTGAGAGTGTATGTTGTGACGGTAGGTTATAGATCACCCTTTTCCCTAGTGTAGTTGTCAAAATTAGAGCTACGTTAGTGAGTAGTGTTAAGTTGGTAGTGGTGGCACTTGCTGTTGGCACTTGGTGGTGATCCTTGGTAGAGTACTTGTGGTAGTTATAGTTGTAGTTTGAGTTACATTGTCACAATAGAGTTCTTTGGGGATTCTAAAGGTGATAGCACTACAATACATAGTGGGTTTACTTGGAGTGGCACTCAGTTTTAACCTGCATCTCAAGTCTTAGTGAGGGAGGAGATTGACTCTAATTTGGAGTTTGTTATAGAAACTGATTCAATTGCAAGTACACATGGTGTGTCCGCACCATTGTTGTGGGACATGGATGAGATTTATGGGGCCTGCAAAGGCCCCAAGCACTACTTTAGTATAGTGGATACCATTGAGTTAGATGACTTTATCCAAGAGTTTGATAGTTGGTGTGATCCATAATAGATGTGAAACTCAACTTTGTTCACACCCTTCATGGCATGGAAGCACTTGGAGGGCCCACCAATGGATGACTATTGTAATACCAAGAGCTAGCATATGATCATATGATCTATATGTGAAATTTATTTTGGTAACATCTAGAATGATATTATACATGATGGTCAAAATAGATCAGATAGAAATATCACCAAAAGAGTACTTCTACTAATAGAGTAGAAACCAAAATAGACTTGAGAATAACTAGACATATGATTTAAAGATAGAAATTGGTTTGGTAACATCTGGAATGATGTTACACATGATGGACTAAGCAAATCAGAAAGAAGTATCACCAAAAGGGGACTTCTACTAATAGAGTAGGAACCAAAATATGCCTGAAATCTTTAAAGGCAATTTCAAAGGCCTAAACGGATGAATCACGTGATTCTAAGACTCCTACAAGAAGATTCCCTAAAAGATTCCCTCTGGTCAAAACTTGTTTGACCAACCAGATAGGACCTAGACCGACATGTCACCCATCCAAGTAAGTAATCCAAGGGTGGAGCTTGCTGCATGTCACCTATCTGTGTGCCTAATCCTATGGTGGAGCTTCCTTGGAGGAGATCCTCTTTGGCTACATAATAAAGAGAAGGTGCTCCTTTGGAGCACCAAATGTTGAGTTGTTATTTGTGTTTTCTCTCTTCTCTTGTCCTTGGAGTATTACAATGGTATCAAAGTGAGTGTCTTAGTCCAAGAGAGTGGATCACCCCTTTTGGAAGAGCATAAACTACTGAAATTGAGTAATTTGAGGTGGAGAACATAGAGTAATTGCTAGACTTAGGAAGGACTTTAGAGAGCGGCCGGGAAGGATGCACCGGGAGGACAATTTCCCGCACCTAGCTTTCTATTCCTAAATCCATTCCACATCAAGGTTATGTACATCTAGTGTGAGCAAATGAGAGTATCGCTAGTTTATCACTTTGGCACAAAATTCATGGATAGGGCAATGAACTCACCAAACCCGGTGATTCTACCTGTGGTGATATATGATAGAGAGTGGGATTTGACAATCTACATTCTATTATGATAATATGGATGTGAATGTCCCAAATCCTCTTCCTTTCAACACCCAAGTAGAAATCCGTTATGTAGTGAGACCAAAAGTGATGTTTAGAGATTTTGTGGTTAGGAATTTTGGCAAAGAGTATTATCAACAAGTGATAGCTTCTAAGGTCCCAATGGTAGTTTTGATAGTTTTTGTGCTTTCCAGAGTGATCATATTGACTCTGTATTGAAGTAGACATTAGCAATTGAGTGTTGCAAGAACCATGGATCTGCAATTGCAAGAGCTGGTGCAAGGAATGCAAGGGATGTTGAATGAATTTTGAGAGATTAAGATGACCATGGAGACATTACAAAGTCAAGTGCAAATCCTCAAGAAGGATCAAGCCATGCAAGGAGAAGAGCCTTCTCAAAACCTAGTACCTGCGATTGAAGTACTTGGAGAGGCACCTATGCCTACAAACCCTATCAACAATGAAGCCACATTGCTACTTTCGATGAAGAAGACCTACAACATCAAGCCTTACAAGGGGCAGTGTATGATGGGAGTAGTGGGAAATTGGATCTTGAGAATGAATCAATATTTCCGATTGTTCTCAACAGAGATCACGAAGCATGCTGAAGGCGTGTTTGCATGTGGGTACTTGACTGATAAAGCCCTCACATGGTATGATGCTTGGGAAAGATCCATGTTAGCAAAGAGAAGGGAGGTCACGTGGGCAGCAATGCAAGAAGGATTGTTGAAGAATTTCCAATTAGTGGATTCTTTGCAGATGGCTTGAACTCGACTATGGAGATTGAGATAAAAGAATAGCATACAAGAGTATATGGAGGTATTTTTGAATCTACAAGTTGCAATAACTGACATGAGTCCAGCAAAGGCTCTCAACAATTTCAAATGAGGGTTTAAGGAGCGGATTTGCCAAGAAGTCATGGTGCAAAATCCTTGCATGGTATTTGAAGCCATTGCTTGTGCACAAAGAATAGCAAGAGCATTGGGTGGAAGTGAAGGAGTAGTTCCACCTCAACATTATTGGGCAGAAATGCCACACATGAATTCACACCGTAGGCACATGGAGTTCAATGTTGGGGATCAAGTGTGGCTATCGACAACCAACCTCACATTAGTTGGACCTCGTAAGCTCAGACCTCATTTTATTGGGCCTTTCTTGATTCTTTGTTGCATCGGTGATGTGGCCTATCACCTTGAGCTACCACTACACATGAAGATCCATCAAGTGTTCCATGTTTACCTACTATGTAGATATGCTCCCCGATCAGGCCAGGGTCATTCCACACAAGACATTTGACCTTGTCTGACACTCATTGATGGCATAGAGGAAAATGAAGTGGAGCGTATTCTCCAAAAATGCATGTGTGGTACTTGCCATCCATGGGTGGACTATCTAGTACAGTGGAAAGGTTACCCCCTCTATCAAGCAACATGGGAGCCCGCTGCCAATTTGACGCATGCACCAATGTTAGTGCAAGCATTTGAGCAACAATTGCACAACGAGGACGTTGCGTCTTAAAAGGAGGGAGGTCTATAATAACAAGAGCTAGCTATATGATCTAGATATGAAATTCCATTTGGTAACATCTAGAATGATATTATACATGATGGTCAAAATAGATCAGATAGAAGTATCACCAAAAGAGTACTTCTACTAATAGAGCAGAAACCAAAATAGACTTGAGAACCTTAGAACCAATAGCTAGACATATGATTTAAAGATGAGAATTGGTTTGGTAACATCTAGAAGGATGTTAAACATGATGGACTAAGCAGATTAGAAAGAGGTATCACCAAAGGGGACTTCTACTAATAGAGTAGGAACCAAAATATGCCCAAAATCTTTAAAGGCAATTTCAAAGGCCTAAACGGATGAATTAGGTCTCAAAAATGTGCAAACCCCCCCCCCTCCCCAAATGAAGGAAAGGTTGGCCTTTATTCCCCTTGGTTTGTCTCATCAAAAACTTTCCAACGGTACGTTACGTGATTCTGAGACTCCTATAGGAAGATTCCTTAAAAGGTTCCTTCCGGTCAAAGCTTGTTTGACCAACCAGATAGGACCTAGACCGACATGTCACCCATCCAAGTAAGTAATCCAAGGGTGTAGTTTGCCGACATGTCACCTATCTGTGTGCCTAATTCTATGGTGGAGCTTCCTTGGAGGAGATCCTCTTTGTCTACATAATAAAGAGAAGGTGCTCCTTTGGGGCACCAAATGTTGAGTGTGTAATTTGTATTTTCTCTCTTCTCTTGTCCTCAGAGTATTACAACTATCATGAGTTTAAGAGAGCTCATTTGGAGGAAATTGAGCTATGGAGATGATATTGGTCTCCAAACTACATCTCATCACTTTAGGCTTGGTTGCTAGGGGTATATTAGTAGTACCCCTGAGTTCTAGCTCTAGTAGCATTGGTGGATCTAGCGGAGGTGTACTAGTTAGAGATGATGCTACTACAAGTGGGGGCACCATTATAAGAGGTGGTGTAGTATCAAGATTTAACACCATGGTGGAGTTCTTCCAATGATTGAGGCAAAACTACCAAGGAGTGTAGATTGACAAGTTGAGGAGCTTGTAGGAGTTCCACGAGAAGGTTCTAAAGAGCCTATGCAAGGGACATACTTGCATGAGATGGCTAATCAGTTTCACTCAGGGAATTATTGTAGCTCACGCAATCTAGTTTTGGCATGGGATCTTGGACAAGGAGTTGCAATGTAGTAGATGATGCTATATTTTTATATGCTACTTCACCTACTTTGGTAGTGGTTTTTAGTTTAATTGAGCAGATTGAGATCAACATGCTGGAGGAGAGAGTGGGTACATCTATAGTTGGTAAGGAGACCTCATCCATAGCTAGAGTGCAGCAAAGTCCAACATGCCATGTTAGCTTCCAAGGATATATTGGACAGCCTAGATCTTATGGAGCAAGTGGAGGGCCTTGTGTAGTTAGACGGTTACCTTCATTTTCAGGTTAGCAGCAACTAGTGAGTGGTGGTGTTGCTTGTTGGACTTGTAGTGGACCTCACCACAAGGAGAGTGCACTCCAGGCAATGGACATGATAACTTTGGTGCATCACAACCAATGCAAAGACATTGTGACCATTGCCACACATTTGGTCATACTAATGATCGATGATTTGATCTTAAGAGCTATAAAATGGTAGGGCTGCAATAGCAAGTGGTAGAGGAGCTCCAAGTCATGGAGGATGAGGTGGTAGAGGATCCACACCTAATAGGGTGCAACACCTACCCTTTCTTTTGATATAGCTATGGCTACTTGGATTGAGTAGTTGGAGTAAAGGTTGGCTAGCATAATCATAGCTTAGAGGAGATCGGATTTGGATGTTGAGGCTTCCATCTCTTATGTTGGTGATAGAAACATCTTGGACTTTATGTGCAGATTAGCACAAGTAGATACATATGTCATATTGACTAGGAATGCAATACATTCTCCAAAGCCTAGAGGAGCATCAATGGAGTTTGACCCACTAAAGGAGAGGCTAGTAGATAGGTAAGACTCCCCTAGTGTTTCACACTCTCTAAGGCACTACAAATGATATTCATGGCTCCTAAACGTCTTAGTGCATGTGTAGAAGATAGTGATGGAGTGCATGATAGACTAGATGCTAGTCAGCCATCTACTACTACATAGATTAAGTCTAACTTGATGTTTGAGGTGTCTCATTTGATTATGCACTTCCCTTTATTCTCAACTAGTGCATGTTTATATTGGGAGTTCACCCAACTCCAATATTCTGGTTGGCTACCACACTTTATGAGAGTAAGGATGATGTGGTTCTTGCTACTAGAGCAGAGGTGGTTGATAGTGGAACTGACTTGGTTGAGGAGCATGGGATCCACTTAGTGACCAATGGTTTATGATAAGTAGTAGCAACTAGATTGGAGGAGTTACCAACTAGAGTTGCCTTTGAGCAAGTACAATTCACACCTAAAGTTGTCCTATTGAATAACTAGAGGGGGATTTTCCATATGTTGGGACCTTCAAGGAAGCTCTATACACCACAAAAGGTCTTATTAGACTTTTTTGCATAACCACTTATGTTGGGGAAGGTTGTAAGTTTTGGTTTGGAGCTACGCAAGACCGATGTAGAGAGGTGTCCATTTCAGATCCAAATATCTCTAGGGAGTAACTCTACACAATATATCATATATAGAGAGCTTCTTATCTAGATTCAGCATGGTCATCTGACTGTTAGCTTTGTGATGAGGCTCAAGCCATTGTGACAATAATAGAGTCATATGATGTTGGTGGTGGAGTAGTATTATACTCTATGGGTTTCACTATTGACTATTGGGAGGAGAAAACCTCCTATATACCAGGTTGGCAATTAGATGAGGAACGACTATGTTGCCTACCAATGCATTTTAGTAGTGGTAATTTTGGCTCACTACAGTCAAGGACTATGGCATCATTTTCAACTTTTAGTGGTTTTGTTACTTAGCCTAATGACTTATTGGAGTGGAGTGCCCATGTAGAGGATGCTCTATGTAATACCCACATTTTTGTCTTTTTCTTATTGTTGAAGAAGTGTACAAATGAAGTTGTATTGAGCCTGTATGGCATCAGAAGGTGAAGAATGGTGTCTTTGGTTTGTAACCCACGGTAAAGTGACTTTGTGTCAGAAGACGAGGTACTTGGATTGGTCTTGTTAGCATTCAACCTGAAGTAAGGAAACTTTGGCTTGGGGTGCTCAACTCAAGGCGAGGACAGTGTAACAACTTTCCTTTGGGCTTGAATAGTCAAGAAGGTACCGCACATAACAACAGTTGGCCTATGAGTTGGGGGGGGGGGGGAATTGATAGTGATAGGACCATGCAAGAGGTGTGATTTCTTGGTAGGAACTCAAAGTGAAGAAAGATAGAGGAGGCATGCCATTGTAAAATTTGGGATAGAGATGAAGAGATGACAAGTAATTTCCCATCACCATTAAGGAGTCGTCTTGAGGGAGATCACACTTGTCCATTGAGAGGAAGTCAGGAGAGTTAGTCCAGAAGTTAGTTAAAAGAGTAGTCACCAACCCAAAGTGGAGGAGAGTAAGATGGGCGGTGGAAAGAAGAACTCGGAATTTGTAGTGAGAAATGATGCAACTTGGAGATTAGATGTGATTGCAAGAATCACAGCTCTGACAAAGAGAGTTGACAATGAGATATAGAGAGGAAGAAAGATTAAGGGAGTTACTTCGTAATCTAGAAGAGAAGATGGTTCAGAAGGAGAAGGAGAAGGAGAAGGAGACTATGAAAGCCAAATTTGAGGCATAACTAGCAATGTATAGGGAAGATTGGTAGGCGGATCAAGAACAGGAGAGGAGGATGAGGCTCAAGCCATTGAAGGAGATTGTAGTAAAGATGAACGCAATGTTGAGTACAAAAGCCAGTGTGAAGATTAAAGAAACGAGATTGCATGAGTTAAGGTTGTTGGTGCAAGAGACAAGGAGAAGAAATACAAAGGATAAAGATTTGAATGCTTTGCTGATTAGTCTCAGAACTCATGTAGATAGGAAGATATTGGAAGTGGAAGACAACATCACAATTAGATTAGATTTAGTTAAGTTAGAGATAGATAAACTTTGGAAGGATGTAAGAGCAGAGCCCAAAGTAGATGAGATAGGAATACATATATCTTTGGAGTTACCATTGGAGATATTAGAGAAGAGTGGGTCGGAGGATAAAGAATGAGAAAGGTTACTTATGACAGAAATTGCAGATCAGGAAGAAGTATTAGAATTGGTAGAAGAATTAGTAGTCGTAAAACCTAAGGATAGAGTAGTATGTGATGTTACTTTGGGTTTAGAAGCCGAGGAAGAAGTAAACATTGGATCAGAGTAGTAATAGTTTTGAGATTTGAAGAGTCAAATATGAAGAAGTGCATTGTTAGTTTGGATTTGCAGGTAGGAAGAGTTGTTAAGAAATGGTATTTTTGTTAGTAACTATCAAGTGCTCTACTATTTAAAGGAGGGATTCGCAATTTATGTTGTTCAATGCTCATAATTTTTGAGAATAGATAAAGCAAAGTGCTGATTTTAGTGCTCATTGCTTGAGCTTAATTCCAAGTATCAACGTTGTGTGTGTATTTGTGAGTGTTGGGAGAATTTCAAAGTGCAAATCAATGTGCTTGTTGGATGTTGGATTCTGCCGCCTTGATCTTCATTTTATGTGTTTGATCCTGAGTGAAGTGCAATCAGAGCAATGCCTTGATAGATCTAAGAAGAATTGTAGTGTTGGTAGTATTCTATAGTTGTGAGTGCAATGTAGTGCTGATGTGAAGCAATTTTGATCAAGGAAATTATGCCTTTAGTGGAGGGGTGGAACATAATTCTGAGGTAAAGTTGTTTTGTAGTGAAGTGTCATTTCTGGGAGAGACTGAATCATCACAATCAAGATTGTTTGGAAAGATTTGATGGAGTTGTGATTAAGAGTGACAAATTGTTGTGATGAGACTGCAAGTCAGTGCTTGTTACACTCTTTTGGGTGTAGTTTCTACTTGAGAGATTAAAGACAAAACCAAGAAGAATTACTTGTTATTGTTTGACTTTGTATTTGAGCAATTCTAAATTGTATCTCTATGGGAACAAACTTTACTTATTTGATTACCACAAAAGTGATATTTGTTGGGTTGTCACATGATTTTTGGCACCAATGTCGGGGATACAAATCTCAAAAGTCAAAGAATACAAAGTCAATTTTTAAATTGGGTGTCAAAGCAATATGAATGTCTGCACTAAGAGAACAACAGGAAGAAAGAGTTTGAAGATGAATGTTGCATCATGAAGAAGATAAACACCAGAAGATCCAATCTACTTTTGACAAAACTGAATAGGAGGAGTTGGACTTTCAACTTCTTCACAAAGTGCAAGAAGCCTTGCAAGATCTTGAACAAAAGAAACACAAAGGCAATGGTAGTGCTATTTCTCATCTCAAGTCAAATTTATAAAGGAATTCTTTTGGGAAAAGATAGCACAAATACTAACAAAAGAAGAGTGTCAACATCTTTTACGCACAATTCCTTGATTGTCTCAAAGGGATTTTGAAGAACACTCCAAAGTGTTGAGCCTCTTTCTTCTACTTGGGTTGAAGTCGACATAATCAAAGAGGAAGTAATTGTCAAAGAAGACCTGACGTTGAACTTAATTAATTGGAATCCCAAGGCTATCAATACAGCGTCAATACCAGTCAGTTCCTTGGCTCCATCAAGTTCAACTTTACCATAGCCGATTCCACCAAGCCAAACAATGACTTTGCTACCTATCACCTAATACGCATATCAAAAGTACAAGGAGATAGAACAAGACAAAGATCCCAATGAATTCATCAAAGAATTTGAAGTTATTTCCTTTGCTAATAAGGAACATGACTCAACGGATTGCCTAAGACTTTTCCCAAGTCTGCTCTGAAAGAAGGCTTGAAGTTGGTATACTCATGTAACCCAGAAGGGGTTACAAGCGGATTGTGTAGACTTTAGAAACAATTTCTTGGAACAATTCCGGGAACTTGATTATGACATGAGTGTCTTTGCGGCACTCAATGACTTGGATAGAGGCAAGAAGGAGAAGGTGAGGGACTACTCTGAGCAGTTCATGGCACTCTTGAACCAAGTTCCAGAGCAATTGGGTGTGGTGGGTTACTCCAATGCCCAAGCCATTACCCGCTTCTTGGGAGGAATTTCACCAAAGATTTGGATCTTTGCCAGGGAGAGGAATGTAACTTCCTTGGATAAGGTACTCAAACACGCTGCCCATTATGAGGCAGCTCACTCTCACTCTGCCGGTAATCAATGAAATTGGGAGAAGAAAGGCAAGAAGCCCATAAGAAGAGCTTCTTGTAGTACATCCCCTTCTTTGGAATCCGGAGAAGAATAAAAGCCAAGAAGAATACAAAGACGTGGAGGCAAGAAACCATTGACCTAGTGAATAGTGCACATAAGGTGAACAACAAGCTAGATGCTCTTATAAAAGAGTTTTTGGATTTTAAGATCCAGATGATTGGGGCGAAGGACCAAAGAAAGCCTCCATCATTTGGTAGATCCAACATATGGTGCACCCTATGTGGCAAGTCAGGCCATGCAAATATAGAATGCAATACTCGTAATGCATTTCCAATGTAGCATATTGATTGGGTTCTGGGATAGAACTAGGAAGAGGAAGAGGAGGCGGGGTACCAAACTCAAGAAGTATTGCCTTAGGTGAGCACATCGTACCAAGGTCCAAGATACGGACCAAGGGAGTATAAATCCAATGCTCTCCCACGAAGACCTCCGATGAGCAAGCAAAACCAACCTCAGAATGTTGCACCCAAAGCATGTAAAAATTGTGGCTTGATGGGACATTGGTCTCCAAACTCTCCGGAGCCAAGATGGAAAGTTGGGTATGTTCTCTTATGTGGGAATTGTAAAGGATCAGGTCATACGGGCAACCAATGCTCTCATCTCCCAAACCCAAAGCAGCATGTGAAAATATGTACAAACCCCAGACAAGCGTGTTGCGCTTCATGCAAAAGGAGATACAAATGTAAATTGTATAACACTTGAGGAGGAGAGACCTCAAGAAGGGAGCCCAATCTCTGAAGGTGAATGGCCAGACCTCAAAATTTTGAAGGTTGAGAAACATGCAAGTAAGAAGATGCATGATCTCAAGGAACTAAGTACGAACTCTTTGTCCTCATAGAAGGCAAAGAGACTGCGCTCAAAGTCAATCCTTTCTGCCAAGGAGGAAAAGATTCTAGCAAAAGCTAAAGCTAAAGCTTTGCAAAAAGAACTCAAGGAAGCAATACTCAGAACTTGGGAGATGAGTTTGGAGGAGGAGATGAAGATGAAGCCTCCAATTTTTAGGCAAACATCAGATCCAAAGTGAAGGATTTGATCCAAGCCAAGGTAGGCCAACCCAAGTAACCCCAAATTAAGACCACTAGTACTCCAATCACCATCATGAAGCGCCCCAAAGTCAAATTTGAACATGGTGAGACTTTGAACCCAAAGACAAAAGCAAAGAAGGTGAAATTGGGGGGAGTACCTCAATACAATATTGTAGCGGATTGGCATCCACAAGTGCGAATGTCACATTCAAGCAATTGTGGGAAGACAATAAGTTGTATAAGAAGCAGCTAAATTCCACCCTCAAGAAAGTAAGAGTGATGTCTAAACAAGATCTGCTTGCTATTTATTGAATTGAACAAGAAGATTTGGGATCTCCCAAAGTTGATGTGGAGATTGCAGGATGCATGATCACATCAATACCCATTGATTTAGGTTCCGATGTGAATGTCATGACCAAACATACTGCAAATTGGCCAAGGTATCATACATTTGAGCTGTGAGTCAGCCTGTCACTCACTCAGGATGAACCTCTGATGGCTATTATGGTAGCACACCATGGACTAAGAAGGCAAGGAACCCCAACTCCATCGTACTCCTCCAAGGCTAACACTCCAAGACTCAAGACATTGCTCACTAGAGAACTCAATGAGAGAGAGATAGTTGCAAATGAAAGGATGATGAGTACCTCCTCACCCCTTGTTTATATATTTGTGAAATAGTTACACTCCAAAGTTACTAATTACCGTAGTAACTCAAGTTTCTAGACTAAAAGTCAAGTAAAGTCAAAAAGTAGAAAGGAATATCCATTCACATGGGCATATTCTACTAGCATGTGATCTTATCTTGACCCAACCACTAAGTCAAGGATTCCTTCACATGGGCTATCTTTGGACTATAGAAGAATCCAAAACAAAAAGGCTTGGGGGCCCAAGAGTTCTCAACTCTTTCTTCAAAGCCAAACACCTAGGAATAATACCAAGTCAACACACTAGAATCCAAAATAGTGGTGCTCATCTTTTCCACTTCCTCTAAAGTAAGGTCCCCTCTATCTTAGCTATGACTAACTTTAGCTAATCATGACTAATGTAGAACCATCCTTTATCTCTATATAAATAATATCTCTCAATTACTTGTAATACCAACCTAAATATCACAAAACCACACACATGCACAAATGGGCGTTATAGAGCCAACACCCCAAGTTTTGAAATTTGTAGACCAAACCAGGAGACGGCCATTGGGCATGCTGTCAAACATTACCACGATCATTGGAGAGGTGCTCTTCAAGTTGAATTACATTGTGTGTTGTGACTAATGACCAAAATTGGTTCCCATTGTTGATCGAAAGACCTTGGTTGTACAGTGCCCAAGTTGTGGTGGATTGGCACCAACAAAAGTTGCGGTTTAAGGACATTATGTCCAAAGACCAGAAGTTGGTGATCGTGAGTTGGACAAAGGTGCACCATCTTGGGGAAACAACTTTGTCAGAAGACAAGGATGAATCCAAAGACTCATTATCTTTGTCTTTTGAAGATTCTGATGATGAAGTCCAAGTCAATTACTTGGAATGTTACAAGGTGAACATCGATGACAAAGACCCATATGACCTCACCTTGGGTGAACATGACTTGGAGGAAGGGGGTTTGATGGTTTGACTTGGATTGAGCCGAGTGAGTCATGTTAAAGGAGTCATCAACCTCGATGACTATCAAGATGTTGTCTTGACTGAAGGGAAATTTTTGAAGATAACTACTTTGGAAGAATTGGCAGGATACACTGCCCTATTTATAAAATTCTAGGATGTATTTGCCTGGTCTATTGATCAAATGTTTGTTATTCCATGAGAATTTGGAGAACACCGGATTGATTTGGTTGAAGGCACAATTCTTGTTTGGCAAAGACAATACCACTTGAACCCAAAGTACTCACTCTTGGTGAAAGATGAAATTTACAAGTACTTGGAGGCCGGAATAATCTTTCTTGTCTTAAGTAGTGAGTGAGTCTCACCCATTGTCATTGTCCCAAAGAAGAAAACTAGGAAAATTTGAGTGTGCCAAGATTTCTGCAAACTCAATGCAATTACAAGGAAGGATCATCATCCCTTGCCTTTCACCAATACAATTTTGGATCAAGTGGTTGGTCATCTTGCTATAGTTTTCTTGATGGATTTTTAGGGTACAATCAAGTTTCCACCCGAGAAGAGGACAAGGATAAAACTACATTCAGTATCGATTGGGGCACTTTTGCTTACAATCAAATGCCCTTTGGGTTTTGTAATGCTCCCACTACCTTCCAACAAATGATGAATGTAATCTTCAAGGATTTTCTATGCAAATTTGTAGAAGTCTCCATTGATGATTTTTGTGTATTTGGGCAAAGAGATGTACATTTGGATAACCTTTGCCAAACTTTTGAAAGGTGTTGTTTTGCGGTTTGTCATTACACTCGGATAAATGCTTCTTGCAATGAAGGAGGGAATTCTTCTGGAGCATCGGGAGTCAAGCCAAGGTATTGAAGTCAATGTTGAGAAGGTAAAATTTATCTTAGCTTTGGAATCCTCAAAAAACATCCAGGAGCTGAGAGCCTTGTTGGGACATGTTGGATACTACAGATGCTTTGTCTCAAACTATGCGGTGCTTGCTGCACCCCTTACAAAGCTTCTGAAGAAGTCCAAAGACTGCTTGTAGGAAGCAAGTCAAGAAGAAGGTTTCTAGGTATTGAAGTAGAAACTGGTTGAAACACCAATCATGAGGGCTTTGAATTAGGAATGCCCTTTCATGTATATGTGGATACTTTTTCCATGGAAATTGGAGTAGTCTTGAGTCAAAAGGATGACAAGAAGAAGGATTACCCAATTATGCCAATTGACAACTTTTGGTTTCAGAAGTAAATTATTCTACAACTGAAAGAGAAGCACGTGGAATGGTGTATGCATGCAAGAAGTTTTGCCACTATTTGTTAGGATACAAGTTTGTCTCCTATGTTGACCATTATGCATTGCAATATTTGGTCAAGAAGGTAGACTTGTCCGGGCAAATTGCCAAATGGATCTTGTTATTACAAGAATTCACATATATTGTACAAGTAAGGAAGGGAGCTTTGCATTCTAACACATACTTCTTATCCAGGTTAGAAACTCAAGACCAAGAATGGGAGGTCAATGATCGTTTCCCTGACAAAGAGTTATATCATTTGACAACAATGCAAAGTACAAGGTATGCAGCAGAATATCACTATCTGCATACTCTTTAGTGTCTTGATGGGCTGGACCCAGAGCAGAGGGCAGTCTTTCTCAAGAAAATGGGGCCATATCAGCTTAAACACAACATTTTATTCAAGATGGGCAAAGATGAAGTACTTTGGTGAGGCTTGGAGGCATACAAAGTTGGAGGAGTAATTGAGTCTTTACACTCCAAAGCATCAAGGGGACACTATGCCGTGAAGAATACTATAAAGAATATTCTTTCCTTGGGGTAATGGTGGCCTATGATGTATAAAGACACACATGCCCATATCCAAAGTTGTGACACTTGTTAGAGAATGGGAAAGCTACCAACTACTTCCCAATGGCCTTTGAGACCAATTTTACCATTGGTACTATTTGAGAGATGGGGAATTGATTTTGTGGGACCGATACAACCGATAACCCGACTCACAAGAAAATGATATATTTTGGTTTTCACTGACTATGCTACCAAGATGGTCCAAGTTGAAGCAACTCGTAGAGTTGATGTAGAAACAATGGTAGAATTTTTCTTTTGAAATATTATCTCTTGATATGGATGTCCTCTAGAATTGGTCAGTGACAAAGGGACACATTTTTTGAACTCTATGATGGAGGTGTTAACCAAGTACTTTTAGATTAAACATCAAAAGACTACTCCTTATAATCCCAAAGCAAATGGCCTAACAGAGAAGGCAAATGGGTTACTCTGCAAAATTCTTAATAAAGGTGATTGTCAATTATGCCTATGACTGGGATACAAAGTTACCAACCGTGTTGTGGGCATATCAAACAACAGAAAAGATCACAACCAAGCAAACTCCATAGTTCTTGATATATGGCTTGCACCACATCCTACTAATTGAATTTGAGGTACCAACGTACCGGATTTTGTGTGAGGAACGGTTTTCAAAAGAAGAAAGTTGGCATTTGTGGATCCATCAACTGATGTGGTTAGAAGACAAAAGAGACGATGCAATGTGAACCACAAAAGAAGTACAAGAATAGAGGAAATTTAGGCACAATAAGCACATCATGCCTATTACTATTTGCAAAGGAGACTTTGTTTTTTTATACAAAAATTGCCAAATATTTTTTTCAGGCAAACTGCATTTGAGATGGATGTGCACCTATTGAGTCCCTCATCTTTATGACAACAAGTCCTTTCAACTTGCAAACTTGGAGGGGTAACCATTTGCCACTCAAGTGAACAAGTGGAGAGTTTGGAAATATTGGACAATAGACTCGGAGGGTAGGAAGTAACCTGAGGTCTATGTTTGCAAGGATGCTCACATTTGAGGGAGGGTGTATGTGGTACCCACATTTTTGTTTGTTTCTTATTATTGAAGAAGTGTACATATGAAGTTGTATTGCATCTATATGGCATCAAAAGGTGAAGAATGGTGTCTTTGGGTTGTAACCCAAGGTAAAGTGACTTTGTGTGAGAAGACAAAGTTCTCAGATTGGTCCTATCAACATTCAACCCGAAGTAAGGAAAATTTGGCTCAAGGGGCTCAACCCGAGGCGAGGACATTGTAATAACTTTCCTTTGGGGTTGGACATTCAAGAAGGTACTGCACATAAAAAAGGTTGGCCTATGAGCAAGGGGAAATCAACAATGATAGGAGCATGCAAGAGGTGTGATTTCTCAATAGAAACTCAAAGTGAAGAAAGACGGAGGAGGCGCACCATTATAAAATTCAGGATGGAGACAAAGAGATGACAAGTAATTTCCCATCGCCATTAAGGAGTTGTCTTGAGGGAGATCATATAAAAGGGAGTGTAGTAAGAGATGCGCTTGTGCATGGAGAGGAAGTCAGGAGAGTTAGTCCAAGAGTTGGTCGGAAGAGTAGTCACCAACCCAAAGTAGAGGAGAGTAAGATGTGCATTGGAAAGAAGAACTCGGAATTTGCAATGAGAAATTATGCAATTTGGAGATTAGATGTGATTGCAAGAATCACAACTCTGGCAAAGAGAGTTGACAATGAGATATAGAGAGGAAGAAAGATCAAGGGAGTTATGTCGTAATCTGGAAGAGAAGATGGTTCAAAAGGAGAAGCAGAAGGAGACTATGAAAGCCAAGTTCAAGGCAGAACTAGCAATGTATAGGGAAGATTGGCAGGCGGATCAAGAACAAGAGAGAAGGATGAGGCTTGAGCCACTGAAGGAGATCATAGTAAAGATGAATGCAATGTTGAGTACAAAAGCCTATGTGTGGATTGAAGAAACAAGATTTCACGAGTTAAGGTCATTGGTGCAGGAGACGAGGAGAATAAATGCAAAGGATAAAGATTTGAATGCTTTGCTTATAATTCTCAGAACTTGTGTAGATAAGAAGATATTGGAAGTGGAAGACAATATCACAATTAGATTAGATTTAGTTAAGTTAGAGATAGATAAACTTTGGAAGGATGTAAGAGCAAAGCTTGAAGTAGATGAGATAGGAGTATAGATATCTTTGGAGTTACCATTGGAGATATTAGAGAAGAGTGGGTTGGAGGATAAATAATTAGAAAGGTTACCTATGATGGGAATTTTAGATCAGGAAGAAGGTGTTAGAATTGGTAGAAGAATTAGTAGTTGTGAAACCCGAGGACAGAGTAGTATGTGGTGTTACTTTAGGTTTGGAAGCCAAAGAAGAAGTAGACATCGGATCGGAGTAGTAACAATTCTGAGATTTGAAATGGTAGATATGAAGAGGTGCATTGTCAATTTGGATCTGCAGGTAGGAAGAGTTGTTAAGAAATGGTATTTTTGTTAGTAACTATCAAGTGCTCTACTATTTAAAGGAGGCATTTGTAGTGTTATGTTGTTCAATGCTCATAATTTCTGAGAATAGATAAAGCAAAGTGCTGATTTTAGTACTTGTTACTTGAGCTTAATTCTGAGTATCAATATTGTGTGAGTATTTGTGAGTGTTGGGAGAATTTCAAAGTGCAAATCAGTATGCTTATTGGATGTTGGATTCCGTAGCCTTGATCTTCATTTTGTGTGTTTGATCCTGAATGAAGTGCAATCAGAGCAATGCCTTGACGGATCTAAGAGGAATTGTAGTGTTGGTAGTATTCTGTAGTTGTGAGTGCAACGCAATGTTGATGTGAAGCAATTTTGCTTGAGGAAGTTGTGCCTTCAGTGGAAGGGTGGAACAAAATTTTGAGGCAAAATTGTTTTGCAATGAAGTGCCATTTTTGGGAGAGACTAAATCATCACAATCAAGATTGTTTGGAAAGATTTGATGGAGTTGTGATTAAGAGTGACAAATTGTTGTGACAAGACTATGAGTCCATGCTTGTTACACTCTTCTGGGTATAGTTGCTACTTGAGAGATTAAAGATGAAACCAAGAAGAACTACTTGTTATTGTTTGACTTTTTATTTGACCAATTCCAAATCATATCTTTGCAGGAACAAACTTTACTTACCTGATTACCGCAAATTTGCCGAGTTGTCACACTCAAGTAATAAAGTAGATCACTTGGATTTGGAGTACAAGTGGGATTGTTCCATCTACCTTGGATGTTCTATTGTGGAGTTTTGAGGAGGCATTGCAGCAGTATGTAGATCAATTGGTACAATAGGCTTGGAATGGAGCCTTTGTACCACCAAGAGACTAATGTGAGGATGAACCTCCGGAGTCTATTACCTTGTCACCTTTGGATACCACACTCATTGCTTGGTAGTATTTAATAGAAGGAGTATGTCTATTGGAGTTGTTTGGTGGGATAACCAATGGACTAGCTCCAAAATTATAGGCAAGTATAAGAGTACAAAGGTCCTTGTATGTGGAGAGCGATAAGACTACTAGATGAGTCTCTCTATATCATGAGGCACACTTGGCCTAATGATATCATGAGTTGTTATTGATGTCAATAATTAGGGTTTACCAAAAGATCTTACCAATAGATATTTCCTTATGGGAGCATTGGATTTGGAGAGACATGGTCTCATTCATTTGGTGATTTTTGGATAGCCGTCTTAGGGATATACCCATGCTAATTGAGGTCAAGGTTTGCAAGATCCTTGTTCTAGTGTGTTTTGGGAGATGTTATATATACTACAATGTCTCCAAGTTCATCGGTCCATTTCTCCAACCTACACTTTGGAGAATATTCCTTTGATGGGTGATTCTCACACCCCAAGTGGTAGCAAGTACTCAACATGTCCATTCTTGGATAGGACCTGCCATGTTGTTAGATGTAGCTAGAGTAGGATCACAGACTCATTGTCTTTGTCTTTGGTGGAAGAACCTCTTGCCTAGAGAGGTTCTACAATCATGCTTATGATGAGATTCAACAACTAGACCACCTTACTATTGATGATAATTTTGATGTGGGTGCTAGTCTCAAATGGTGGTAGTGGTTGATAGATCACTTATGGAAATGGTGAACCTTGTTGGATAGCCAAGAGCTGCTTTACCAACACTTATGAGTCTCCCAAGCTCCCATGCTTTTAAGAGGGAGGTCTTAGACTTTTTTTGGACTCATAGTTATAGCAATTGGTGGAGCCCAATGCAATGAGAGGGAGAAAGTAATATTTATGTATTATGTATTGTGTATTGGTATTAGTGCTTTTACAACAATATTAGAGGCATTCAGGCATCAAATGTTAGGTTGGGCTATGAACCTAAACTATTTGACATGGGTTGCGAGCCTTGGCTTGATAGAGTAGCATAAGATGTGCTTGATAGGCATCGCCACTCAAATACTTGTGAGCTTTGTGCCTATCAAGATGATTTAGGTACATGCTAGGGGCAATGGACCAAGTGGGCAAGGTATTTTTGTGATATAGCCAATGGTTACTAGTGAGAGTGGTCTACTTGCGGTCCATCTAGGTGAGCATGGTCTACTTGGGTTACACCCTCGGTCTACTTGAGATGCAACTAGAGGAAGTGTGGAGCTTGCAACCAAACCAAAGGGAGTTTCCCACACTAAGGTTGGGAACTCTAGTGGTTAGGAGCATGCCGCTATTGCTCCCAAGGGGCCAATGTTCTAGCCATTCAGTATGTCTTCCACTCCTACATCAATTATAGAGGATGCTTGGGAGCTATATTTAGACCTAAGCTTACAAGACGGGAAAGATGGAGAGTTTGGAGGTTCATGAGGAACTACACCAGTTTTTTTGCCTTTAGTATGAAGGATTTGGGTGCTCTAAAAGGACTTGTTACTCAAATTGAATTTACTAATGATACACTAGTTTTTAACATCCTTACAAATATAGTGATATGTAGAGAGTATTGATTCAAAGCCAAAGTAGAGATGTTTTTTATGTTGGTTTGGTGGAGGTTTCACATGAGGAGTATGCTTCAGCTATAGTGATGCCAGATAAGAAGGATATGCATGGCAACTACATAGATAGGTGGATGGAGTTTCTTGTCCTATCAACCAACAAACTAGGGCCAATTGATATGTCATGCTTATATTGGAGGGGATCTTTGATGCGATTGGGCATGCAAAGTATAGTTCATATGAGGGAGAATGTTTGGCATTAATATGGGCAATAGCACATTTTGACATTACCTCTTTGGTAATCCTTTTACTTTCATCAACCATTTAAGTGGTTGATAGAGTTTAACAAGCTTTCAAGGAAGCTTGCATGATGGGCTTTGATTTTATAGGAGTATGATTTCATGGTTATTCATAGACCAAGAGTGGTGAACCATGATGACGTGGGTTGAGTAGAAACCCATGTCCCAACCAATAGGATCAAACCAAAGCACACTAGCATGGTGAGGCAAATAAAGAGATGGTGCTTGGTTGGCATGCATCTATTTTTCTATGTATATTTTATTGAAGCTTTAGTGGTATCTCTCTCAACACATACAAGAGGAGTTATTGAGGTCACATATCCAAATGGTGGAGATATTGGTATAGTTTAGCGAGACATTCATGATGATATCTTATTGATGGATTATCTTTGCACTAGTGTTGTGGGTGGCACAATTGGTATGAAGGAGAGAGATTATGTTCTTCAACAAGCCAAGTAGTTTTGCTTCAAGGTTAAACACCTTCTTTGTGTATGGGAGGATAGTATAGTGCAAGAAGTACCACTTCTATCTTAGAGACCACAGTTGGTCCGTTGTGCACATGAAGAGCTAAGACATTTTGGAGTAAAACATACATATAGCTTATTCTAGAGTCATTATTGGTGGTATGGTATATATACCAATGTACAATAGTTTATTGCTAGATGTGTTGTTTTTGATTGAGTTAGAGCATCATTTAGTGCTCCTATGACACAATTACACCCATTACCTATCATGGGATTGGATTACCATTGGAGTTTAGATTTTGTTGGACCTTTATTGTTGACTATGAGACATCATTGGTATGTTTTGGTTATGATGGAGCACTTTTCCAAGTGGATTGAGTTGGTGGTACTTCTTGAAAATTCCAATGAAGGGATGGTTTACTTGTTCTTGGATTGGGTTCTCAATCATTTTGGTGCACCAACTGAGGTTTTGATTGATCAGGTCTTGTGTGACAAGGCCTTGATCACCATACTATCTCTTGAGATCACCTTGAGGTAGATGGCTTAGTAGAGAGAGTGGTTCAAATGGTGAAGAGGGGATTCCATAAGTATGGGTTGCAAAGAGGCTACTTGGGAGATTGAGATCTCCAATTACCTTGGTTGGCCATGGGCTATCAATGGCAAGCCTCCTTAATATCCTTCTCTCCTTACTTTCTACTCTATGGATGAGATCCAAATTTTCCAAATCTATGACCATTCATTGAAATACTACTATAGTTTTGGATTTGGATGATCTAGACATATGGATGAGTGCATGTTCTCAATAGGTAGAGATCTTTCAAAGAGTGATGTCAATGGCCTTGAGAACTTGGTGATTGCTCAACATAAGTATACCTTAGGTTATGCTTCTATTTGAGGAGGAGGTTATAGACTAAGGGTCTATAACCTCCTCAATCCATCAATTTCATCAAGGTGACTATGTAAATCTACAACAAATAGCACCAATAACACTTGATGTTACTATAGGCCGCACTATCTTGAGAGTGCATGAGGTTTTGCCTTTTGGAGCCCTTGTGTTGGAAGGATGTGATGGTGTTGTTTGGAAGGATCATGTGTGCAATTGTGCACCATGCCACCTACTAAACATTGATGGAACTATAGACCCAAGCTTGGCATTGGTGTGTGCAAGCTTGCGGTGTATGTTATGTGGCTCTTCTAGTAGAGCTGCTATTAAGTTGGTGTGTGATATCTGTTCAAGAGGATGGCATATGGCATGAGAGAGGAGTCAAGTTTGACTCCTCCCTCATGGTGGTTCCTCAAGGATAGTGGTTATGTCTTAGATGTACTTGACCTATAGCTAGTTCATACTTTATGTGGTATAGATTTCAAATATGTGACTAATGATGGAGCTCAATAGCACCTGGCCTCTTGATCTTGGCCCACCATAGGTTATACCACAAACTTGGAGTAGATGGTAATCTAGAGTTAAAGGGACCTAACCACCACCTAGGGGGCAATTGTGGCACTTTAGAATTCATGTATGACTTATGTGCAAGTTGTACTTCTATAGTGTATGATTCTGATAACAATGTATGTGTGTAGCAATGTATAAATGCGCAAAAATTGTCACAACATTTTTAGTGCCAAAGCTAGATTGCTTGGATATGAGTAACTACCAAAATACCATAGTTATTTTGGTAGTTACTCATGGGCTACTTGTTGGCGGTTCAATTTTATGTTAGGTTTATTGATCACATGGTGGGGCCTACCATCACTTGCACCATTTGCACCATCAGATGTGCCATTAGCGGCACCATTAGGGCTAAAGATCTAAGTCAAGCAGAGGAGTATACCTTTGAAGTGTAGCTCCAAAGAGCTCACTCTTTAATGTTGAGCCTTTGAGTTCCTAGCTATGGTAGACAAAGGTTGGTGAGCATCACTTGGAGTCTTGCAGCTAGCGTGTGTGTGGCTTGACTGTAATCAATACCCAATTTTTGTTAGATTTTTGAATGAAGGATCAAGTACATACCTGATTTGAGTGTGATTTGAGTGGAAGAACAAATTGATTATTGTGGCACTTTAGAGTTCATGTATGACTTACATGTGATTTATGCTTCTAAAGTGTATGATGTTGAAAATGATGTATGTTGTGTAGCAATATATAGACGCACAACAACCCTAACCTCATATTTGTTGGTTTGTAAGTACAAAGATCATGAGGTACGTAGTGACAAAGTTTACAAATTGTCACTAAAAACTATGGTTATGATCACAAGATGAACAATCTCCATAACAAGTGTAGACCTTGTCTTTGTAGGCTACCTTGTGGTAGGGATTGTCCTATACCTTATCCTTTAGGCCACAAGCACATATGGAAAAATTCATCATCATAGTTATATTACAAGTTTGGCCAATTAATAAAAAAACATTGTTTTTGTCTCCTAACTACTATAATACCTCCTAATATCTCCAATTAAACAAAAAGAAAAGGATTCCACTCTCATAAGGCAATGCTTGGTCACCACAATGATCCACAAAATCTTAGATAAAATTAATGAAGTTGGATAAAGGCTCATTGGTGCAAAGTGTTGTGTGAAGATGCATGATAATTTGGGGAATATCCGTTCAAGGAAATCATTTCAAAAGTGGCTATTCAAAACATTTTCTCATAAGAAATACTAATTAAATGGATAAGCAGTGTTTGATTACAAGAACCCAACTCAATATGCAATTATAGTAGCAATTATGAAGTTATTTTGGCTCTATTGTACCATATCAAAATGGATAGACAACACTCTTAAAGTGCTTGTTTTTGGGAAACATCATCACTTGGGAGAAAATATTCCACACTTACAAACAAAAGATGAAAAATATCTTTTATGGACCATGACCACACTACCTCGTGCCCTTAGCAATACACTTCTACATCAGAATGGACTTACTCACCAACAAAGAAGAAATGCAATTCCAAGGTCACAAAGTGCATCCTTCCAATTTATAAGTGGACTTTGAAAATGTTGATCAAATGCAACTCATGCAAGCTACAAATGAAAAGTTCTTACAAACAAGTGAATTTGTGTTGTACATTAACAAAGAGAACAAAAAGAAGTTTGGGATGGAGCTTTTATTATAGAAGCCACTAGCCAAGTAGAGGAGAAGACAGTGGAAGAGTCCAAAGTGGAAGAAGAAGAAGACTAAAAAGAATATCTAGAGGACTTGGACAAAGATATACCCTTAAAAGATAAAGGGAAGGTAAATATTTCAAAGAAGATTTGACTAGAGATCCTTTAGATATTTTGGACTAAGAGGAGGTAAAGACAACAAACAACTTAAGGTAAAGACATGAATGTGAATGAATACATGTTTTAACTGACAATAAACTATATTTTATAGTATAAGAATGTTTAAATCACTCACCTCTTTGTTTAGAGTAAGTCAAACCTCAAGGTTAAGAGGCCAGTCTATACACTTCTTACTTACCTAAAGCAACATAGTGCTAAGAGTCTTAGATTCTTTTATAAAGAAAATGTGCAGTTTTGATTTGAAAAAGTTGTGACCACATAAACCTCTACAAGAACATAAATCAATCTATCTCATATTACCAAAAAATATTGTAAAGAAACATTTAGAGAAGAAGATATTGAATCTACCTATAAATATTGTAATTGTGATGACAATGATATCAATGCTTATAACAATAATCTAATAGCTTCTTTGCTATTTCATATCCTCAAGAGATGTTATCATTAGGGAATTGTTGAATACACCACACCTTTTACTAGATACTCCACACCACACACCACCACTAAGAATATTACACACTAGTTGTGGTGTATTTAGTAAAAATTGTGGTGCATTTAACAAATCCCTATCATTATTGTCATCTTTCCTTTTTTGAGAAGGAACCAACGAGATGTCTAAAGTACTATTGTGTGCAACTAATCCATCCTATTTCCAAAATGATGGGCTTCCAATGAGTCAACCTATTCATCTCTCAATTGGCTATTTGTTCATCAAATTGTTCATTAGTTTCATTGATGACATGTTCATCTCCCTCAACACATATCCAATGTCCTTGCCTTCTTCAAAGTTACTCTAATCATCTTCTCGGCCAACACCACATTTGAAACCTACTCTCTTGCATATTCTCATCATCACCTTCTTGTTTATTTGGCTTATCATTTTGACTATTATCTTTCTCAACATCATCTTTATTATATATTTTCCTTGTAAGTATGAGTTGCACTATTCCCTTACATTCCTATTTGACTGCCTTCTTCATTTCCAAAAGTTTTTCAACTAATTGCAAAACTTTGTATATGGTCATAAAATGTTTCTAATGTTTAAGGACCTTCATTATATCCTCATCATAGCCTATTATGACCTTTTTATGAAATGTAGAAAGCTAGTGCACGCAACGATGATAAGACACCATTACTTTAACCCTAATATAGTGCTTTATAATAAAAACTAACATTAATAAATATTATTAATTGATAAACATAAAATAAATATAGAGTGGCATCTATTTATCCATACATCTTTTACCTCACATATTATGAGGAGTTGGAGACCATGACATGGAGCCAGTAAATTATACTTGTGACCTTGCTCAATAAATAAAAGAGTACTCCTACATACTTAAATCATGAGAATGCTTATGCTTCTATTCTCTAGCTCAAGTTAATATTTTTCTTGATTTTCACTTCAGTAAATTTGGGAATTCTTCTTTTTCAAAAGCATTGCTTGAACTTGTAGATTTAAATCTACCTTGATTACAATTATACTCCTCAATGATAGTATAAATAGGATAATCAAGCCTCATTTGATGGATGTCAAAAAGACTTAGGAATCCAATTCTATAACATAATTTTCATATAAGAGATAAATCTAAACAAGTATCTACTATCTTGCTCCATAACTTTGGTTACTATTGGTTTGATAACTTTAGGAATAAAATATATAAATATACCATTGATTTCATATTATTTGTTTGAAGTCTAAAATAGCCCCACTCACTTTTTTGGGTGTAATTGGTTCCTAGCTATTAATTTATCTTGGCCTTGAAAGTATCTATATCAATTATATCAAATACTCTTTCAACTTCTTATGCCTTGCAAACTTCTCTAGAATAGGCTCATCTAGGGTGTGTGATATATTATAATAGTCCTTTCTTTTCCTTATGAAGTCCTTGAGTTCATCATCATGCCGTTCCAATTGTTTAAGATGCTCTAGAAACCTAGCATAAGGATTGCTTAAATATCTTTTGATCTTTATTAAACCTATCATAAAAACTCTATCTCTTTTGAAACTTGGCCTTCTTCTCCCATAGCTAAGCCTTCATCCAACTCTTGAACCCTAAAATAAGATTTTTAAATCAAATCATCTTTTTGTTATTTTCAGCTTATACTTTATCCAACCATGCCAAGGTGTAAGTAAATGGTTTTGCACAAAATTTAGGTCACTATCTTCAACATGATTTCCAATTTGACTTATTCTTCTTCTTCTTGAAAATATCCTTATACATGCTTCCAACTATAACCATTTGGATCAAATGTTCCTTTGGTTTTCTTCAACTTGACCTTTTCTCACTTAGTGCATTTGCTATCATGATCATCATGTTTGCATCATCCAACTTTTGATAATAATTGGTGTACACCTTTTTATACATCAAAATTCAAATATCAATGTTTGAGGCAAATCAATACTCCCTTAAAGGCCTATTACTATTCCGTACTGGAGTGACTTGCTTGTAAGCCTGCATTATCTCCAACAAGCTATTCCATGCTAAGTCTTTGGTCCTTTTATTATATTTATAATATAAATGAAATATGTATTATAACATTTTCTCATAAAAAACCATATACTTTTCCCAAAAATAAAAAGACTCAAGCTTGTAAGCGTGATTCTTATCATCATATTTATATGAAATATTAACCACTTTGACACTAGTTATTATCATCATTAGATAGACATATCAACTTGAATTCTATTCAATCCATAATCCCAAACATAGATGATAGTATATTATTACAAATATAATAAAAATATCTAATATCAAATAAGAAATGGGTATAGACATTTTAAAAACATGGAATATAAAGTAAAAAAATGAAAGTAATATTAAGCATACAATTTATTTAAAATCTACCTCAATCATCTTAATAAATTTTTGACATAATCACCTTAGTAGGAACCCAAAGATAAGATGTATAAATATAGTTCAAATATTTATTATATTTGAATATATTTTACAACTTATGGTAACCATAGAAGGTAGAATATAGAAGAAGTGGAAAATATAAACTGCTGTCTATTACCAAATTCTAAAGTTCATACATTTATTTATTTATCATTAAATTGTATCTCTTAGTATTTTTAGTCATAAAAAGTGAAATATATGATTTTTATTAGAATATATTACTATTAGTTTAGTGTATTGAACATTGGTATACTCATCCTTAACCCCTAAATAGATGTACTAGATTATTATAAATAGTCCATAATGGATCTAATGCAATGGAGAAAATAAAATATAAATTAGAAAAGAAAGGAAACATAAAGTTTTACGTTGTTTCACTTAGTCAAGATTGGACATTACTAGCTCAACACTACAGTATATCAAAAACTGTCCAACCTTACTTGATTCATTAAATAAATAACTAAATTTGGATATATGAATATTTATTTATATGCATAATAATCAAAGAAAATATATGAAAACATATATACTGTTATAGAAGAATTGGAAGATATAAGGTTTTATTAGCAGCAAACTTTTTATGAAAAAAGAGCTGGAAATTTAATAATAGTATAATAATATGTTTCAATATAATAGTATGAAATAGAGAATATATATATATATATATATATATATATATATATATATATATATATATAGAGAACTAATTTAAAATATGATAAAGAAGATAAACTATAAGATTTATTTATTGTCTAATTTTAATGATGATTTGAAAGAAGTGATTTATTCAATAAGGTAAAATATATTATAAACCATTAAAATATTACTTAAAATAATTATAATTATAATTATAAAATATTTCTCTCTATATATGTCTCTTATAACTAGATATCCATAATTATCAAAATATGGGTTAATCATAAATAATAATAGAGGATATATTAGCAATTCAACATACAAGCAATATCTGTGACATATGTTTTTATTCATCAATGTAGAAAGAGGATTATTGTGATAGAATCCCTTAGCCAAAGTGGACTTTAGATATGGCTAGGCAACCAAAGCCTACTCCTAACAATCAACCCAAAGTGGACTTTGGATATATATAGGAGTCCAAAGCCTACTCCTAACACTAATGAGGCAGCCAGTGAAAGGAAATTGTATGGCTATTGTCATGCGCGAGTAATTATTTTATCATGTGTGGGATAATCAATCACATCTTTTATTGCAATTGCATTGTAGTTTGTAATGCTTTGCTTATACTATTGTTTGTTATTTGTGTCTTTTTTATGTATGTTGGAATTATTGAATTAAGAGGTAGTGTGATGTGTATGTAAAAATTAAATATATTATAGATTTAGTTAGAAACAAAATCTCTATGTATATCTTTTGCTTCACATGTGGGTAAGCAATGCTTCTTCTAATATGGACCAATATTTATAACTATTACATTTTATCTTGCTCAACTAGTGCCTATCATTTCTAGCTTATTCATATACATCCTTCAATTTTTTTAAATGGGAATATTAAAAAATCTTGAGGCATTGAATATAACATATATAAAATGTGCTTATTGAATGTTTTTACCTTGTTAAAATTATGTTCAATTTTCAATTTTCAATTTGAATACAAAAGTATTGCCTAGCTATTATTCATGTGCTTTTCTTTCTTATCATGTGCAAGGTAGGTAATAATTCTTTTGATATGAATCAACGTTTCTAGTGATTGCAGTGGGTTGTAGTTTCTCATATGATTTTTTGCTATTTTTGTTCTATCCATGCATGTTTGTATGCCTTAAACAATATATAAGGGGTTATAGAATTATCATCATTGTGAGGTATTGAATGAATGGTGGTTACATGTTAGAATCTTTGTCTATGAAGGCTACTCTATCTTGTGCAAAATTGCTTATGGAATTCTTGATATGGATAGGCATCTAGAGAAATTATTTTCATTGGGCATATTTCCTACAAAAACTCAATATTGATTAGTATTTGTAGATAAAATCACTTGTTACATATGTCATATGTAAGTGTGCATATAGCCTTTTTGATAGGGACTAGCATCTAAATGAGAAATGGTTGCCTAGTTAACATCTTGTCCAAGAAAGTGTAATATTCCCAAGCTAGAAGAAACCCCAAGAGAAACACAAGAGAAGAAACACAAGAGAAATATAAGGTTTTGTTCCTCAATACTCCGATACCCCAAAGGAGCACCTTGTCTTTAGTATATAACAAAGAGGATCCACTCAAAGGGAGCTACAGACTTGGATTGAATACATTGATTGGTGATATGTAAGCAAGCTCCATGCTTAGAAAGGCTACATGGATTGGTGACATGTTGATCTTTGTCCTATTTGGTTGTTCAAACAAGTTGGACCAAAGAGAATCTTAGTGTAGGAAGCTCAAAATAGCATGGATGAGGTACCATTGGAAAGATCTTGACGATACAAACAAGAAGGAGAGAAGGGAATGCCTTTTCTTGCAAAGGGGGGAGAAGATTCTATTTTGAGGTCTAATTCTTTTCTTTAGGCCTCTGAAGACTTTAGGGTATTTTCAACTTCTACCCTATTAGTGAAAGTATCCATTTGGTGACACCTATATCTAATCTACTTAGACCATTTTATAAAATATCCTTAGAGATACTACCAATCCAATTTCCACCTCTAGATAATTTGTCTAGCTAATGTATTACAAACCTCCTCCCATTAAAATGCAACATCCTCATTGCAAAGCTATTGCTCAAAAGATTACACTAACATCAATGCTTTGGTCAAGTTAGTTGCGAGCTCCCATGTTGCCTCATATAATGGGTACTCTTTTCAATGTATGAATATTCCACATGAAAATGGTATGTACCATAGATGCATTTTGGGAGAATGTGTGTGGTACCTCCATTTTTTGGTTTTGTTAAATTTTGAAGAAGAAGTGTATAATAGAAGGTGAATTGAAGCCAAAAGGTAGAAGAAAGAAGAAGAATTGTGTCTTTATGTCAAACCCAAAGAAGAGTACTTTGTGTCACGAGAGCAAAACTTGGATTGGATTAGGCACAGGTTAAACCCAAAGTAGGAAGACTTCACCTTAGGGTGATCAACCCAATGCAAGGACACTGTAACAACTTTCCGTTGGGTGTGCCTTTCAAGAATTTATGATCAAGAAAGAGGTTGAATCTTGAGTGGGAGAAGGACTAAGAGTGACAGGAGTAATCTTGACAGACATCATGAGTTGCAAGTGAAGAACAATTGAGGGATGAAAGCACATTTCAAAAATATAAGGTGAATTCTTGGTTGAGCAATCTTTGAGATATCAAGCAACTATCCTATGCCTTTGAGAAGGCATCCCAAAGGAATGTGGATTATGAAGTCAAGTGAGAGTTCAGTTTTCAAGAATCCTGAGGGAGTGAGGATTACAAAACCATGAGACGGTAGAATTATCTCCCAATTAGCACGAGTGAGAGATCACATGATGAAAGGTGAGAAGAAGGATCCCTTACTCACAATGAGAAATCTTGTGATTTGTAGGTTAGACACAATAGCAAGGTCAAAGTCCTAAGTAGACTTTGTATCATGTTTTTGGCTTGGAAATGGAACTTGAGTTTTCCAAGTTTCATGGCAAAAGCAGCCGTGAACAATTGTAAGGAAGGTCTTGAAACCCAAGAGAAGAGAGGCAATCAGTCTCAATGGACAGAGGCAGATTGGAGACTGGTTCTGGGAAGAGATACTGGTGAGGAGACCGGGGCTACATTTTTCAAGAAAGGAGAGTCTACGGAAGAGACTGTAAAATCTGCAATTCCTTCACTGCAATGCGTACAAAGAACGAGTAGAAGGTCAATACCTAATAGGACCCGGTAAGGCAAAGTATTGTCAGGGCAATGATGGCACTCTTCAAGCCTGATCAAACTAAGTACATGATGAAGCATCAAGCGGTGTTTTTCCATCAGATGTTTGCAAGAGCACCAATGAATTGGGCAAAGTGTTTTCACCAAAGAACGCAACAGATGGTGTAGAGTTGGTGAGATCAATCAGCTCCCTACTATTTGATGCCATTCACAACACACTTCTACTTTGGGTTGAATCTTATGAAGGAAGTGGAGCGGAAGAAGATGATGTCTCACTTCCATCCTGATTTACAAAAAGAGGCGGATGAGGAGGAGCAATAGTACATCCATCAAATCAGGGGTAGTGATGAGCACTATGAAAGAATGGGCCAAAGCCCAAGGGTAGTGGTGCCTCTTCCAAAGGCAAGGAAGAGAAGTCATCCCGGGGAGAGTGTGTCACCAGTCTACCCCAGAAAGAGAAGGAAGGTAAACTTGAAGCACGATATTTTAGTGAATGATGAGTCATTGGGTGCATAAGAATCAGAAGGAGAAGCTAAGCATCAGTCAAAAGACTTGGATGGAGAGGAAGAAACAAAGCTCATGCTGCGGAGTGAAGAGTCAAGCAGCGGAAGTGATGATGAAACTGAAGTTCAGCAACAAGGTGAGAATGATGTTGACAAAGAAGAACAAGAGTTCCATGCCATGATTGACCACATGGGAAGAGGAGACATTCCTGGTCTGGAATTACCACAAGCGGAGATTGAAGAAATCCAAGAAGCTAATCCAAAGTTGAGGTTCCAAAAAGGTAGGAGATCAAAGAGAAGTATGCTTACTATCGGTGTGGAAACAAGCAAAGTAAGCTCAATAGAGGAAGAAGGAGAAAGCTTGAATGAGATACCTTTGAGAGTGAGGAGATTAAGACTTCAGAGTAAAGCTCTAGTGGAAGAAGTGAAGAGAGAAGAACCCAAAGAACCAAAGACTACATGAGTCTTTGATGGGGTAGAAGATTTATCAAAGATTGTCTGTCCCTCATTATTACAATTGAAGAAGAAGAGAGAAGAGTTGAGAGGCAGTCAGGTAGAGTTGAAAGATGAATAAAAAGTAGTGCAATACATGAGTGAAGAAAGTTCAAAGTTGAGAAGGAAGTTAATCCATGGAGAGAGGGAAGTAAAAGAACTTCAAAGTGAAGTAGAGATTGGGAGGAAAGAGATTGAGAGCTTGACTGAAGACTTTGCAAGAAGAGGCAAAGCAATGATGAAGCAAGAAGAAGATTGAAGGGAGTAGATGGCAAAGACTGAGGCATTGCGGATGGAAGTTCATGACGCTTGAGTTCATGATGCTCAAGTGGAAGGTACTCGTTTGAAGGCTATAGCAATAGTAATGGGACAAGAGCTGGAGAGCTTGAAGATGAGAGCAGTAGAGAAAGATCAAGCATGGCAAAGAGAATTGAATATGAGAAGTCATGAGGATGAATGATTGCATGGTTTGATGAGGGGAATGGAAGTACAACTCAAACAACATATGAAGGAGAAGGAAGTATTGAGAGCCAGATTAGAAGATGAGTTAAGGATGTATAAGGAGGAGTTGCAGGCAAGATGAGAAAGATTGAAGATAGATAAGCCGGAGACAATCAATGAAGCAATCATGAGATTGAAAGTGATGCTCAACATGATATCTTAAGTTCAATTGGAAGAAGCAAGACTACAAAAGTTGAAATTGTTAGTGCAGGAGATGAGGAAGAAGAAAGCAAGGAATATAATTTGAATAAGTTACTAATCAGTTCAAGAGAGAGAGTAGATGGGAAATTTTTAGAAGTGGAAGAGAATGTTAGTCTTAGATTAGATTTTATTAGATCAAATTTATATAGACTTCAAAAGTGAGATGAAGTCCAAAGTAAGAGAAGTGGGACTGTAGGTGTCTTTGGATCAATTACTTGAGGCAATAGAGAAGCGTGGGGTAGAAATTGAAGAAGAAAATAGGTTAGGTATCATTCCAATTTTAGTTTAGGCAAAAGATGTAGTAGAAATTGTGAATGGAAAAGTAGATTTAGATAGACCCAAAGTGAGGGAAATTTTTGAAGTAGAATTGGATTTGGAAGCCAAAGTTGAGGTTGACATAATATCAGAGTAGGAATGGATTTAAAATTTGAAGAGGCAAATATGAAGAGGTGCATTGTCATTTCGGATCTACAGGTTGGTACAATTGTTGTGGAATAGTATAGTGTTAGTTTAGTATTAAAATGCTCAGCCTATTTAGAGGAGGCATTCATAGAATTTTTTTTTTTCAGTATTCATATTTCTAAAGATAGATAAAGCAAAGTGATGTATCTTAGCACTTGTCATTTAAGCTTAATTCCAAGTATCAAGTTTGTATTTGTGTTTGTGAGTGTTTGGAGAAGTTTGAAGTGCAAGTCAATCAATGGGCTTATTGGATGTTGGATTCCACAATGCTAATCTTCATTTTGTGTGTTTGATCTTGAGTGAAGTGTACTCAAAGTAATGCCTTGATAGATCTGAAAGGAATTGTAGTGTTGGTAGTATTGTGCATTTGTGAGTGCGACATGAGTTTGATGTGAAGCAATTTTGATTGAGGAAGTTGTGCCTTTAGTAGAGAGGTGGAATGCAATTTTGAGGTGAAGTCATTTTGTAGTGAAGTAGCAGTCCCTGGGAGAATCTGAATCATTACAATCAAAGTTGGTTTGGAAATATTGGATAGTATTGTGATTATGGAGTGTTAATTCATGATGAGACTGTGATCAGTGCTTGCTACTCTCTTCTAGGGGTGGTTTCTACCTGAGAGATTAAAGATAAACTCAAGAAGAACTACATTGTGATTGTTTTACTTTGTATTTGACCATTTCTAACTTGTATCTTTGTGGGAACAAACTTTTACTTATTGATTATCACAAAAGTGATACTTGTTGGGTTGTCACAATGTGTTTGACTTCATATTCATCCATGTCATCAATGAGTGTTGGACAAGGTCAAGCTTCTTATATGGAAGGAAAGTTGGGTGGTTGGAGTGCATATCTATGTAGCAAGGAAACATGGAACATTGGATGGATCTTCATGTGTGGCAGTAGCTTGAGGTGATAGTTCATTGATGGATGATGGGAAAAGGGCAAATAAAACAAGGTTTGAGTTTATGAGGGCTAACTAACATAAGATTGGTTGTGGACAACCACACTTGATCCTCAATGTTGAACTCCATGTGCTTACAATGTGCATCTACATATTTTTTGTTGATTTTGGGCTATCTACAACTTGTGCTTCGCATTCTCCATACCTTGTTGGATTCTAGAAATAAAAGTGTTAACAAATTGACTTTTGTAGCCACTAAGTGGACCTTTACCAAGCTCAAGAGTGTGAAAGGGTGTTCTCCATACATGAGGAAGAATGATGTGATCTGTGTAGATGCATTCATTAAATTGTTATAGACAAACTGCACTAGTGGAAGTAATGTATCTCACCTTTCTTGCTCCTCTAAGGTGAAACCCGGAGCATGTCCTTGATAGTGCAATTGGCCCACTATATTTGTCCATCTTTTTGTGGATGGTATGTTATGGTCATGACAAGTTTGGTTTTGAAGATGCCAGAGAGTGTTCTCCAAAACAAACTAGTGAATTGAGTGCCCCAATTGATGATGAGCACTTGGAGATAGTCCATGGTAAGAAAATACCACAAGTAAGTACAATTGAGCTAATTGTGGTGCAAATACCTCCTTGGTTGTAAGACACACATGAATCATTTTGCTAAGTTGGTCTACAAAGAATACAATGAAGTCAAAACCTGAGGTAATTTTGGGCAATTCACAAACCAAATCCATGTTGACCTACTCCCAACATTGTGTGGGAGTAAGGAGGGGTTGAAGAAGTCCTATGAGAGCCTTATTAGAGGCTTTATTTTTTTGACAAAGTGAGTAGCTTTAAATATACTCCATCATATCATTGTTTATTTTGGACTAATAATAATGGCATTTGATTCCATCGAAGGTCTTGTCCATTCCAAACCTATGATGGAAAAATCATTACATTTTGCTAAAATGGTGGTTCTTTGGTCTAGAGCATCCAAGATTCATAAATTGCCATCACAAAAGGTGAGTACTTGGGTACTAGTTATGCCTTTGGATGATTGAGCTCCTACAATCTATAGATCAGACTTTTTAGTAGTTAGAATCCTTGGCCAAAATTCTAGGTTCATCTTGACCTCTATAACCAGATTGTTTACCATAAGCATTTGGGTGAATGCATCTATAATTTGCTTCTTGCCTTCCACATATATGATTATCATGTTGAACTATTGTCTCCACTCTACCCAACAAATTTTTCCATAGGATAGATCTTTCTATATCTTTAGGTAGACTAGTGGTTTGTGGTTTGTCTCTACTACAAATGCCTTGTCACTAATATAATGCTTCCAATGCTTGGTTGTAGCAACAATAGCCAACTCTTTGCATTTGGTGGTATGATAGGTTTTTTCTACTAGTAATAAATTTTGAGAGAAATATACAATTGAGTGTCATCCATCACTCCATTCCTATTGTAGGATTGCTCTTATTGCAACACCTAATGCATCTATATCAAGCTTGATTGGACGTGTTGGGTCATACCATTTAAAGATTGGTGCATGTAGTAATGAATCTTTCAATTCTTGAAAGGTCAATTCTTGTGCGGTTCCTCACATCCACTTTATTGCTTTGCCAAGTAGTGCCATTAGGATTTTTGTAACCTTGGAGAAATCCTTGAAAATTTGACAATAGAACCCAATCAATCTCAAGAAACTCTTGAGTTGAGTTTAATCTTCTAGTGTAAAAGACCAAGACTGAGGAGAGAAATAGGAGAATGAAAACTTACATTGGGACACTTGAATGAGGGAAAAATCCAAATGCCTAGCATGAGCTTCGGCTTTGGTATTTATAGGTAGCATAAAAGGCCCTTGAGAAGCTTCTCAAGAAGCTTCCTTGAGCCACTTTCTTAGAGTGCAAGCCAAGTTAACTAGGAAGCTTCTCAAGAAGCTTCCTTCTAGAAGCCGCTTACTTTATGTGCAGGCTAAGCTAGTTAGAAGCTTCTAGAAGCTTCCTTCTAGAAGCTGCCTGCTTGGAGTGCAAGTTAACTAGTTGGGAAGCTTCCCAAGAAGCTTCCTAGATGCTTTTGGAATATTCTAGGCTAATTTGGCTTATTCTCTACTTTGTTAGCCTTACTAACTACGTTGCTAAACTCCATACTATTACATATTCTTCCACTGCTAGTTGGTGACGTCCTTGTTGCCATTGAAGCTTCAAACTCCTGGATGGCAATTTGTACATTTTGGAGGTGAGAAAGAGGTTCCCATGTGGCATCATGAAGGGGATACCCTTTCCAAAGGACCTTGTACTCTATATGTTGGCGGTGTCCTTGTTGGATGTGGCGACATGCAAGGATACGATCAACTTAGTACTCCTCATGATCATTGATAGGGATAGGAGGAGGAGGAGGTTGGACTCAAGAGGAGAAGGAAGAGGGGTTAGGAACAAAGGGTTTCAACTTGGAAACATGAAAGATAGGATGGATGTACATATGAAAAGGTAGGGCAAGGTGATAAGCAATAAGAGAGACAATTTGGATGACATCAAAAGGTCCTATCCAATTAGAGGCAAGTTTACGAACTTGGGTATCAAGTGGGAGAGATAGATAACTAGAGGATAACATAACTTTATCATCTAATTCAAAGGTGAGATGACGTTGAGGATGGTCCGCATATTGTTTTTGATGATTCTGAGCAACAAGGAGGTGAAATTTGTCTTGTTGGAGAGATTCAGATATGGTGGTCAAGAAGGTTGATATATGAGAGACTTGAGATGGAGGAAGAGCAAGAAGAGAATCTGGGACAAGTGGATCTTGGCCAAAATTGAGAAAGAAAGGAGAGAATCCGGTGCTTGCCTGTTTAGAATTGTTGTATGCAAACTCCACAACTACATGACATTCATCCCAATTGGTATGGTGAATGTTGACAAAGACACAAAGCATATCTTCCAAAGTGCAATTTGCACGTTTATTTTGTCCATCAGTTTGAGGATGATAGGTTGTGAACAAAGCAAGCTTGGTGCCAAGTATTTGGAAGAGGGCTTGCCAAAACTTTCTTGTGAAGCAAGGATCATGGTTGGAGATGACTACACGTGACATCTCATGATCTTTGAATACATTATTGAAGTAGAGTTGCGCTAAGGTTAGAGCATCCATAGTATCAACCGTTGGTGCCAAATGGATTTGCTTACTAAGCTTATCCACAAAAACCATAATTGTTGTGTGACCTTGTTGTGTCCTAAGCAAGGAGGTGATGAGATCTAAGCTCATATGTTCCCAATGAGTAGTTGGAATGGGAAGTGGCTAAAGGAGTCCACTCGGCTTCTAGTTACTGGCCTTGTTGTGTTGACAACTCTCACATGATCGGACAAACTCCCAAACATCTTGCGTCATGTTAGGCCACTACCATTGGCATTGGAGGGTACCCAAGGTCTTGTCCACCCCCATGTGACCAGCTATGGGTAAATCATGGGCTTCCTAAAGGCGCACAAGTCAGAGATCACCTTTGGCTGGAACATAGATCCGGTCCGCATAGAATAGAAGGCCTTCCTTGAAGGAGAAGGTATTGTATTCCTTGTCCCTTGTTGTCAGACAACCATGTACTATTTGGAAGAAGGGATCTTTTTGTAGAGCTGTCCAAAACTCGTTATGGACCTTGGGGTCAATTGACACCGTTGTAATTGCCGCCGTGATGAGAAGACGAGACTTCAAATCAAGTTGTCGTGATAGAGCATCAGGATGACATGGAACTGATTGGGTTTGTACTCAAGTTTGATGTCAAAAAATTGGAGTTGCTCTTCCCATTGATGATGTTGACTCTTCATGTGTTCCAAGTGTAAGATCTGCAACAATGGCTTGTGATCAGTTTGCATGACCAATTGTTTCCCCAAGAGGTAATGCCTCCATACCTTGGTGGCATATACCATTGCAAGTTGTTCCCGATCTCAAGCAGAGTAATTTTGTTCAGCTTTATTTAGTTGGCAAGACACAAAGGCAATGGGATGTGGTCCATCTGGGAATTCTTGTTGCAACACAACTCCAATTGCAAAGTTAGAAGCATCAAAATCAACCACACAAGGTAGTTGAGGATCATATGGTTGAAGAATGGGTCTTGAAGACACCATATGCTTTAACTTCTAGAATGCTTCTTCATGCTTGGTGGTCCACTGGAAACTCTAGTTCTTTCCTAAGAGATCAGTCAATGGTGCAGCCAAATGAGCATAATAGTGGATGAACCATCGGTAAAAATTGGCCAATCCATTGAATGCCCGTACTTTTGTAGCATCCTTTGGAGTAGGCCAATTAGTAATGGCCTTGATCTTCTCCTTTTCCATCATGATCCCCTCTGATGAGATCTTATGACCGAAGAAGGTAACCTCCTTTTGTCAAAAAGCACACTTTGACTTCTTGCAATAAAATTTCCATTGTTGTAATCATTGTAAGACTTCTTGCACATGATTCACATGTTCTGCCTCGGTCTTGCTATAGATTAAGATATCATCCAAGAACACCACTACGGACTGTAACACCCATTTGTGCATGTGTGTGGTATTGTGATATTTAGCTTGGTATTACAAGTACTTAAGAGATATTATTTATATAGAGATAAAGGATGGTTCTATATTAGTCATGGTTAGCTAAAGTTAGTCATAGCTAAGATAGATGGGACCTTACTTTAGAGGAAGTAGAAAAGATGAGCACCACTATTTTGGATTTTAGTGTGTTGACTTGGTATTATTCCTAGGTGTTTGGCTTTGGGGAAAGAGTTGAGAACTCTTGGGCCCGCAAGCCTTTTTGTTTTGGATTCTTCTTTAGTCCAAGGATAGCCCATGTGAAGGAATCCTTGCTTTAGTGGTTGGGTCAAGATAAGGGGAATATGCCCATGTGAATGGATATTCCTTTCTACTTTTTGACTTTACTTGACTTTTAGTCTTGTAATTTGAGTTACTACGGTAATTAGTAACTTTGGTACGTAACTATTTCACAAGTATATAAACAAAGAGTGAGGAGGTACTCATCATCCTTTCATTTGCAACTATCTCTCTCTCATTGAGTTCTCTAGTGAGCAATGTCTTGAGTCTTGGAGTGTTAGCCTTGGAGGAGTATGATGGAGTTGGGGTTCCTTGCCTTCTTAGTCCATGGTGCGCTACCATAATAGCCATCAGAGGTTCATCCTGAGTGAGAGACAGGCCGGCTCACATTTTTGGTTCCGTTGCCGGGACCTCTCTAGAAGGCAAGATAATGTTCCGCGTCCAATTCTACATTAGGCAGAAGGAGGCTATGGGAGCTCACTTGGAGAGAACATTAGGAGAGGAGAGGGCTGAACTTATGTTAGAGAACCAAGATCCATTTGTATACCCTGTAGTTCATTATGATGTCTTTGAGGTGATTTTGTACATCTTGTACACATGAGAGGAATTGGAGAGATTGTGTGAGGTGGATTGCAGATTTTGGGGATTAAGGTGATTTTGGGCAAAATCTCAAGTTTGAGATCTGGACTTGAGATTTCTACACATGATAGCTTGGGTTATCTTTCAGTTAGCACACTTGAAATTATTGAGAGAGCTTCTATGCGCACTGGGCTAGAATTTTTGAAAGTTGATAGGGTAAAGTGCTCCCGCAACTGCATGCTCTCTGGAAAATTGTACAGAGTCTGCCATTTCTTCAATTTTTAGTGAATTGTCCTGAAAATTTCCAAGAAAATTCAGTGCATTGTATCCTACCTGGTGCCACAAAAATTAGAGAGAGATCATTTTTGCGCAGTGCGTTATGAGTTTTTGAAGTGAGGGGGGTGGTTTTCAGACCAAATCTGAAATATGGGTGCTGAATAGAAAGGTGTCTAGGCCAAATGGCTCGATGAAAAGATCTAAAATTTTGCAGGGAGGGACGCCCTAGAGTTGTGATCAAGTGTGGAAAATTTCAGAGGACTGTGACATATTCGTTGGGAGATTTGAGTGACATTGTGAGGAAGGGTCAATTCTGCAGAGTGGAGATCTCATGCATGAGAAGTTTGAGATCAACAAAAAGCATGTTTGAGTGTTTAGATTCATCTTTGGGAACATGGAGGGTCATCAAGAGTGGAAATTGAGATTATGCAAGGTTCCCCAAGGGTTTGAGGTGATTGTAGGGGTGGATTTGAGGAAAAGAGAGTTTACAATAGAATTTGAAGAGAGTGTTGAGAGGATCCAAAAACCTACACCACTTGGAGGAAAGAGTGAGTCTAAGTGCTTTCTATGTGGAGAGAAGGGACATAAGGCAAGTTCATGTCCATTAACCTTTGAGAGCAAGAGATTGAGGGAAAGGAGAGGCTTACTTGACTTGGGTTTGCATGTTGGACCTTCTTCACCAAGATTGGGAGGGAGAAGATCTAAGACCAAGGAGTTGTGTGAGGTTTGTGGAGTTGAAGGACTTCCAAAAGGACATGAGTGTAGTGGAGTAAAAGCACTTTTGGAAACTTTGGTGAAGGATCTTGGAGAGAGTCTTAGTACAGCTACAGAAATACTACCACCTTCATCAGCTAGTTCTCAAGATTAGTGATGGAGATAATCTTTCAACTTATGGATAAACTATCCATGAGAGTTAGATTAATATGCACTCTAGGATTTGATGTTGCTATAGAAATCTTGGAGCAACCTGAACCTTTTGTGTTCCCTAGAGTGGATTATTCTCAGATGGTGTTAGTCATGTATATACTCTATTAGTAATAGAGTGAGAGAAAAGAAAAGAGAAAAAAAAAATTAAGAGAAAAGAAAGATAGTGAGGGGTTAAGATGGGGAAACTTCCGGTTTTCTTTGGCAAGGATGGAGAAGATGTGGAGGCCTTTGTGAGAGACTTCAAGAGAGCTTGCATAGGAAACAATGAGAGGAGGAAGAATGAGTGGGCCTCATTATTACCAGATTTCTTTGAGGATGCAGCACTTACATGGTATGAGTCAGAATACCAAAAGAGAGAGAGGAGAGAGGGGGAAGAGGAGTCTTGGGAGATTTTGACTTCAGCACTCATTGAGAACTTTCTTCCTGATGAGAGTTATGAGAGATTGATGAGTGAGGTTACATTTCTCAAGCAAGGAGATGGAGAGAAAGTGAGGGTCTATGTGGAAAGAGTGGAAAAGTTGGAGTCCAGATTTCGCATAGTGTTGAGGAAGGGTGGGGATGATGTGGAGACTACAATGATTGGCATAGGGGCCATGCTCACCAAGAATTTTGTGGGAGGATTGAGACCACAAATTAGAAGCAAGGTGAGATATGAGAAACCTTCTTCCAAGGTTGAAGCTATCAAGATCGCAATTCGTATGGAGGAGAGTTTGGAAGGGGATGAGAGTGATTTGGTGGTGAAGGAGGTTGTGCATCCTCCTCAAGGCTACAAGTATGGTGGAACTTCTGATACTTTGGTGACAAGGGTTGCACCACAAGTAGTAGTTGCTCCAATTCTTGCACCTCCACCAAAAGATCCACTCCAAACCATCACAGAACAACTTGCGGATCTCAAGATCAATGTGGTGCAACTATGGGAGAAGAGAGAGGTGGATCAGAATGTAGGGAGAGGACCTAGGAGTTATGGAAACTATCCATATAGAGGAGGCCAACCAGCCAACAATTTCAATGATAGAAATTGTTTTGGTTGTGGAGGAAGAGGCCATATCCAAAGGAATTGCCCAAATTCCACTTACCATGGAGGAAGGGGTTATGAGGGAGCCAATAGAGGGAAAGAGGGAGGTAGTGAAACCCAAGTGGCTCCTAATCCCAACAAAGGTAAGGGGATAGCATCCATAGATGTGGTTGAGAGCAAGTATGAGAAGGGAGAGTGCTCAAACTCCAAGGGTCTTAATTTGGAGCTTTTGGCACAAGAGAAGAAGAGAGCTCGTTTTGCAGAGGATGTTCACTCTTCTCAAGGATTTACTTCAAGCAAGGATACTCCTATGTCTACTAGGAGCACTCGCACCTCAACACCATCAACAACAAAGACTCCAAGGAAGAAGTTGGGGATGGAGGACTTCTTGATCTCAAAGCAACAATGGAACTACAATGTGTTGGAGGATGTTGGTAGTCACAAGGCTAACATCACAGTGGGCCAATTAATTGCTTTGAACCCTACCTTGAGAAAGGAGCTTAGAGGTGGTTTGAGTTCTACAAGGAGCAAAAAGAAGAAGAAGGCAAAAGTTCCAGTATCAATGGGGGTGGTGGATGCCAAGCCAGCACCATGGGAGGCTTGTGAATATGCCTCCAAGATTGATGTGAGAGTGAATGGTCACAACATCAAGGATGCATTGGTTGATGGAGGATCAGCAGTGAATGCCATGTCAGAAAGGTTGATGAAGAAGTTGGGTATGATACCCTCAAGACCTTCAACATTTGTGGTGAGCATGGCAAACAAGCAACAAGTTCGACCAGTAGGGGTGATGGATAAGGTGGTAGTTTCAGTTATGGGAGTTCAAAATCTCATGACTTTCCAAGTCTTGAAGGATTCAAGCTATGACTTACTTCTTGGGAGGCCATGGTTGAGAGCAGCACGCACAACTGATCGATGGCACAAAGGGTACTTGAGGATTGGGCCATCAAACCATAGAGTCACTGTTCCTGTGACTAACACCACCAACACTTCACATTCAGATACCCCATCTTCTAATTATTGGGAATCAAATTCTGAAGAAGGAGCTTCAGGTGTGGACACAAGCATGGAAGAGGAGACTTCCACGGAGGAAGATGAATCTGAATCTGATTCAGATGTGTATCCCTTGTGTGCTATGGATTTTGCACCTAAGCCAGAGGTTTTGAAGGACCCAGATAAATCACCATTGACACTTGAGGAGGTAGAGAGAAGGTTATCTACCCTCAAGTATGGCCCAAATGTTACCAAGGAGGAGAAGGTGAGATTTGAGGAGATTTTCCGCAAGTTCATCCATGTGTTTGCTTTTAGTTACAAGGATTTGAAGGAAGTCACCTTGGAGGAGCACAAGATAGAGGTGGAGTCACATGCAAGACCAATCCGCCAAAAGCAACGTCGCATCCCACCAATATCTTTGGTTGTGAAGGAGGAGATTGATAAGCTCAAGGAGGCTGGATTTATCTTTGAGGTGGAGAATTCAGAATGGGTGTCTCCAATTGTCATTGTGAAGAAAAAGAATGGCAAGCTTCGGGTATGTGTGGATTACAAGAAGCTTAATGCTGTTACCAAGAAGGACTACTACCCATTGCCATTCATTGATGAGATCTTGGAGGAGGTTGCAGGTCATGAGAGGTACAGTTTTGGAGATGGTTATAGTGGATATAACCAAATAAAGATTGCACCAGAGCATCAACAACTCACCACATTCACCACACCTTGGGGAACTTACGCTTTCAAGGTCATGCCTTTTGGGCTTTGCAATGCTCCAGCCACATTCCAACGGTTCATGAACAAGGTATTTGAACCTTTCATTGGGAAATTTGTGAGAGATTTCATTGATGACTTTTGTGTCTATGGGAGCAAGGAGGAGCACTTTGAGCACCTAATCAAAATCTTGCAACGCTTGGATGAGGCTAATGCATCACTCAACCCAGAGAAGTGCATTTTTGGATGTGAAGAAGGTCTACTTTTGGGGCACATCATCTCCAAGGATGGAATAGCAGTTGATCCTGAGAAGGTGAGGAAAATCTCAGACCTTCCATTCCCTTCAAGCTTGAAAAAGTTACGCCAATTCTTGGGAATGGTTGGGTACTATATGAGGTTCATCTTCTCATTTTCCAACAAGGCTTATGCATTGACCATCTACATGAAGAAGGGTGTAGATTACATGGTGATTTTGGAAGACAAGGAGGCTCTCAAAGCTTTTGAGGAGCTCAAGCAATCCCTTGTTGTAGCTCCAATTCTTGCTAAACCTGATTGGAGTAAGCCTTTCATCCTCTACACTGATGCTTCTAATGTAGCTATAGGATGCACTCTTAGTCAATTAGACCAAGATGGGCATGATCATCCAATAGCTTATGCTAGTAGGCAGATGGTTTTAGCAGAGAAGAACTACTCTGTCATAGAGAGAGAAGGGTTGGCAGTGATCTTTGGTCTCAAGAAGTTTAGACACTACTTGATTGGAGGGAAAGCCACAATTGTCACGGATCACAAGGCTTTGAAGTACATCTTCAACAAGCCTAATGTTGAAGGGAGACTAGCAAGGTGGATGATACTCTTGTCTGAGTATGACTACACAATTGAGGATAGGCCAGGAAAGAAACATGCAAATGCTGATTTGTTATCTAGAGCCTATGATCATGAAGGAGATGAGCCAGTAGATGATTCCTTCCCGGATGAGGAGCTCATGACAATCTCAGTCACTCAAGAGATCCCAATGGAGTACAAGGAGATTGTGGATTTTGTGACAAGAGGTAACTATCCAGAAGGGATGCATGCTAGGGAGAGGAAGGCCCTTGCAGCAAGATCTAGACCTTACACAATGGTGGAGGATATTCTTTTTCACCAAGGAGCAGATGGTCTACTTCGAAGAGCAGTGGGTAAGGAAGAGTCTATCCTACTCATAAAGGAGTTTCATGAAGGTTTAGTATGTGGAGGACACTTTGCAGGAAAGGTGACTGCTTTCAAGATTCTAGATGCAGGTTACCATTGGAGAGGGATTTTCAAGGATTGTCTTGATTATTGCAAAACTTGTCATGTTTGTCAAGCTTTTGCTAGAAAGTCTACATCCACTCCACCACTTAAATCAATTCCATTGCTAGGACCTTTTGAGAAGTGGGGAATTGATTTTGTAGGACCTCTCAATAGAACCCCAAGGAACAATCGGTACATTGTGGTAGTTACTGATTACCTTACCAAGTGGGTTGAGGCTAGACCATTGAGGGACAAGAATGAAGATGAAGTGGGTAGATTTCTTTATGAACGCATTATCACTAGGTTTGGATGCCCTTTGGAGTTGGTTTCTGATAGAGGAGGAGAGTTTACAGGAAGCATTACTACAGCCATGCTACGACATTTCTCTATCACACATAGAGTAACTACATCCTATAAGCCAAATTCCAATGGCTTGGCAGAGAGAACCAATCAGACCTTGTGCATGATGTTGGCCAAAGATGCAGAAATGGAGGGGGCTAAACATCATTGGGACAAGAGGATTCATGCAGTTTTGTGGGAGTATAGGACAACCATGAAGACTTCCACTGGATATTCTCCATTCCAATTGGTGTATGTTATTGAGTCTACCTTACCTATTCACTTTGATCTTCCTACCTTCCAAAGCATTCATAGGAGATTGAAGAAAGCACAAGGAAGTGATGCAGGGAAGTCAAGGAAGGATCAACTCATGGAGTTGGAAGAGGCAAGAGCAGTTGCTATGGTTCGAGTGGAGCAAGCCCAAAGGAAACAAAAGGAGAGCTATGACAAGAGGCAAGGCAAGAAGAAGGTGGAGCCTTTCAAAGAAGGTGATTGGGTAATGTTGTTTGATTCCATTCGATTCAAGAGAGTGCAAAAGAAGTTTTTGCCTAAGTACTTTGGACCTTTCATAGTAGAGAAGGTGTGGGGCAATTACACCTATGATCTCAAGGAGTTGGGAGGAAGACACTTTGATAGGATTAACCATGATAAGTTGAAGATGTACCATAGAAGGTAGAGAGACCTTCACTTTGAGGACAAAGTGAAAACTTAGTCCGGGGGTAAATGTAACACCCATTTGTGCATGTGTGTGGTATTGTGATATTTAGCTTGGTATTACAAGTACTTAAGAGATATTATTTATATAGAGATAAAGGATGGTTCTATATTAGTCATGGTTAGCTAAAGTTAGTCATAGCTAAGATAGATGGGACCTTACTTTAGAGGAAGTAGAAAAGATGAGCACCACTATTTTGGATTTTAGTGTGTTGACTTGGTATTATTCCTAGGTGTTTGGCTTTGGGGAAAGAGTTGAGAACTCTTGGGCCCGCAAGCCTTTTTGTTTTGGATTCTTCTTTAGTCCAAGGATAGCCCATGTGAAGGAATCCTTGCTTTAGTGGTTGGGTCAAGATAAGGGGAATATGCCCATGTGAATGGATATTCCTTTCTACTTTTTGACTTTACTTGACTTTTAGTCTTGTAATTTGAGTTACTACGGTAATTAGTAACTTTGGTACGTAACTATTTCACAAGTATATAAACAAAGAGTGAGGAGGTACTCATCATCCTTTCATTTGCAACTATCTCTCTCTCATTGAGTTCTCTAGTGAGCAATGTCTTGAGTCTTGGAGTGTTAGCCTTGGAGGAGTATGATGGAGTTGGGGTTCCTTGCCTTCTTAGTCCATGGTGCGCTACCATAATAGCCATCAGAGGTTCATCCTGAGTGAGAGACAGGCCGGCTCACAGGACCAATCCAATAGTCCCCCAACACCCGATGCATTTGATCCATGAAGACTATTGGAGCATTAGTGAGTCCAAAAGGTAGAACTCTCTACTCAAAATGCCCATACCTTGTGCAAAAGGCAATCTTTTGCTCATCCTCTTTGTCAATATAAATTTGCCAATAGCCGCTACAAAGATCTAGCTTGGAAAAGTAGCGTGCTCCACTTAGTTGATCAAATAGGTCATTGATCTAAGGCAAGGGATATGCATTCTTCACGGTTTGCTTATTGAGCCCACGGTAATCAATACAAAAACAAAGTCCTCCATCCTTCTTTGGAACAAATAGTACCGGTGCTCCCCAAGGAGAGGCACTATGTTGTATGAAATCTTTCTCCAATAACTCTATAAGTCTTGTTTGCAACTCCTCCAACTCCTTTGGTGAGAGCCAATAGATCGGTCTACTCACTGGAGTACTCCTTGGCAATAACTTGATCTTGAAGGGTATACCTCAATTGGAGGGAAATCCCTTTGGTAGATCATCCAGAAACACATCCACAATTTCTTGAACTATCCAATCAACCATTGCTTGATGAGGCTCTTGGTCCTCCTTGGATTGTTCTTGTGCAATCGGTTTGATCTACATCGCAAATATAGACTTATCTTCCTCCAAAGCTTGCTCTATGGCTGCTTTACTAACAAACTTCTCTTCCAAGGACTCATCTCTCTTCCAAGCTTGCTCCATGATTGCCTTCTTGGCAAACTTCCCATCTTGGGACTCATCTCCCTTCCAGATTTGCTCTATGGCTACCTTCTTGACCAACTTCCCATCTTGGGACTGATTATTCTTAGGTGTCTTACTCAGAGGTGCTAGACAACCTAATCGGAAATTCCTACCTTGGTGTTGTACTTGAATTTGTCATCGGGTCCAATCGAATTGAAACTTATGACGTTCAAGCCAAGGTAGACCCAAAATGATATCATAGTATAGAGGTGCCACTACAAACCTTATACACTCCAAATACTCCTTCCTAATCTTGAAGGTAACAAGATGTGAGGTCCGGAATGTAGAACCCTTTCTACCATCCGCCATCTTCAACCTACTTCCAAACACTGGCTTGATAGGAATACCCAATTCCTTTGCTACTTGCATAGACATGCAATTCTCTGAACTTCCAAAATCAACCAAAATCCTACAACCCTGATTAGATATCATACCTTGCAAGTGAAGCAAACTTGCATAAGTTGAGCTTTCAATCCCATTGGAACTAATCAAGCTCCCAGTAGGTGGCTCAAAATCTCCTATTGGGATTCTTTCTTTCCCTAATCATTCCGTTCCACAATCTCCATCTAGGCAACTTGTCAAGGTCACACATTCCTAAGTGGGCATTTAGCAATGCAATGTCCCACTTAGGCGACAATAAAAACAACCTCCATTTTATTGCAATATTTCTCTATTTGCTGTACCAAGTGGTCTCCGTTGGATAACATCAATCTCCAGTGGTGCTGGTTATTCCATCCATGCATAGTGTACTGGTAGGCCTTGTGTAGGTCGAGGGCAAGACCAAGTTGTTGCAACCAAGGAATCAAAGCGCTCAACCAATTGCATGGCTTCTTCTATGTTTTGTAGTTCCCGCATGGTCACCTCCAATTTGGTTTGTGAGTTCAATCCCCACACAAATTGATCTAGAACTTCACCTTCTTGTATATTTAGAATCTGCATGATGATGTTTTAAAATTGTGTGATGTAGCTCCTTATTGAGCCAACTTGCTTCAACTCCGCCAATTTATCTTGTGAGGCACGGGTGGCATTTTAGTTTGAAAGCAACCCAATATTGCATCCTTGAACTCTGCCCATGTCAAAATTGGTGCAACAATCTTTCGTTTCAAAATTGCCACCAAAGTTTTGCCACACCACTAATTGGCTAGAAGCCAAGAGAATCTATTTCTGTTCATCTTGAAGATTGGTGGCTTCAAAGTAATGTTTGCAATCAAACACAAATTTTTCCATTGTGCTTGAAAGATTCTTGCCTTCAAACACCTTGGATTTTGGAAACCAAATGCAATCTTCTTCAACTTGAATTGGCGCTCTCTCTATATGTTCTTGTCATTGCTGATCTTGTTCATCTAGCAATCAAGTCAAATGCTCAATTTGTTGTTGCATCGCAAGGATGACATCTAGTATTGCCGCCATAGCTACTACTCTATCCCACTACTCCCACTTTATTTAATTGATTAACACATAGATACAACACGTCCACCATTCTCCATAAGTTACAACCAAAAGTATCAAGGGTTCCTCAGACACGGTGATCATATGTAGAAAATCCTGCCCAAAGCGCGAGGTGATGAATTGTATGAGATGATGCTTGGGTAATATCTGGACATGAAAATCCCAATGGTTTGGTGGAAGTAGATTTGGTGGTCCATAAATTCCATCCATCCCATTCTTACTCTGATACTAATGTAAAAGACCAAGATTGAGGAAAGAAATAGGAGAATGGAAACTTACATTGAGACACTTGAATGAGGGAAAGCTCCAAATGCCTAGCATGAGCTTTGGCTTTGGTATTTATAGGTAGCATACAAGGCCCTTGAGAAGCTTCTTTGAGCCACTTTCTTAGAGTGCAAGCCAAGTTAACTAGGAAGCTTCTCAAGAAGATTCCTTCTAGAAGCCGCCTACTTGACGTGCAAGCTAAGCTAGTTAAAAGCTTCTAGAAGCTTCCTTCTACAAGCTACCTACTTGGAGCATAAGTTAACTAGTCAGGAAGCTTCCCAAGAAGCTTCCTAGATGCTTTTGGAATATTCTAGGCTAATTTGGCTTATTCTCTACTTTGTTAGCCTTACTACCTACGTCGCTAAACTCCATACTGCTACATCTAGAGCACCTCGTTTTTTATGTCATTTATATTATATATTAAAAATTGGACACTTTTTACACTTACTCTATGCTCCAAGTAATCTATTTTAGACTTGCCAAACTTGCACTTTGAGACTTTGGCATACAACTAGTTGTGCTACAAAATCTTGAGGACTTCTTGTAGATGTTGATTGTGCTCTTTCATTATCCTACTATATACTAAGATGTCATCAAGGAAAATGATAATAGAATTATCCAAGTATGGACAAAATATATCATTAATCAAACTCATGAAAGTGGATGGTATGTTAGTGAAGCCAAATTGCATCACTAGGTACTCAAAGTGAGCATACGTTGTTTGAAAGATAGTTGTGTATGTCTTCCTTTGCAATCTTGATTTGGTTATGATTGCTTCACAAATCAAGTTTGGTGAAGTGTTTTGCCCCATTAAGTTGATCAAGATGTCATCCATGCAAGGTAATGGAGAATGTGAAATTCATTTTTTAGGCAAAATTGAGGCCTTGGTAGTCAATGCACATTTGTATTGTACCATCCTTCAAGACAAGAGCTCCATTTGGTGATACATTGGATTTGATAAACCATTTTCATAGCATATCTTCAATTTGAACCTTGCACTCCTCCAACTCATGAGGTGATATTAGATATGAGGCCTTACAAGGAGGTATCTTCTTAGGAAGTATCTTGATTTTATGATCTATTATCCTCTTTGGTGTTAATTGTGAGGTAAATCATCAAGAAAGACATCTTGAAACTCATTAATCATATCTTTCAAAATTTCAAGAATTTGTCCATTGAGTTATGCACTCTAGGCTTCTCTTATTAGACCCATGATACAATCTTTCTATCTTACCAATAGTTGTTGTCCCTATTGACATAGAGAGACAATTCTTGCCTTTGGGATCTTTCCTTATCTCCAATTATCTTTTAATGGCTAGTTCTCCCTATTTTCCTTCTCCAATCTACCATGAGGTTGTAGTGCTCTATCCATGGCATGTGTAAGATCACATCATAATGAGTTAACCATATCACTCACCATTCAATTTCTTCTTGATACTCTCTTATAGGGAGTACTACCTTTTTAGGTAACAAATCAATCCTCTCTATCTGACCATTAGGTAACTCTACTTCTTCATTCTCATCTTTCTCTAGTTCCATCCTCAACCTTATTACAACAAAGCAAGACATGAAATTCTCAATTGCGCCAAGCTCTATCAATATGGTCACCTGATTAATTTTTAGGACTCCATTTACAACAATCAATTGTGATTTTGTCTTCCTCAACCCTTCCACACTTTTCCTCTTCTTCCTTCCTCCCCTTTTACTTCTCTCAATTGAGCCAATAGGGCCATGAGTACATTTATTGGTTAACTTTGTTTTCCGATGTGATTTCAACATCCTCTTCTTTGATTTGTCTCTCCAAGTTGTCCAAAGGTTGCATGTATGGAGGTCAAGGGTCCCTAGGAAGGTAGGCACAATAATTGATGGCTATGTGCCTAACTTGGCTGCAATTGTAACTACATTGTTATTTTGCTCAAGCCTCTTCTCCTTGTGGGATTCCTTTTCTTTGACGCATCTTTGTTTTCCTTGGAGCAATTGTGCTCCTTAGTCTTGAAAATGAATATTGCTCAATTCCATAGGATTTGGTCCACCAAAGTGCAATGTTTCATCCGATAATGTTGTGTTGGTACTCCTCCAAGCACTCTTCTTATTCTTTGAGCATTACACAATGGCTTCAAAAATAGTGTGAGGGTTTTGTACCATTACTTCTTGTTGAATTTGCTCTTCTAACCCCCATTTGAAAATTTCAAGAGCTTCTATTGGGCTCATATTGGTAATCACAACCTATTGATCAAGAAATGCCTCCATGTATTCTTGTATGCTATTTTTATGCTTCAATTCTCAAAGTCAAGTTTGAGCCATCTACACAAAATTCACAGATTGGAATTTCTCTATTAGCCTTTCTTACATTGCCATTCAATCATCTCTCTTCCTTCTACCAAGGCTGATTGTCCCCAAGCATCATATCATATAATGGTTTTATTGATCAAGTACCCACATGCAAACATGTCTATAGAATGATCAGTGATCTTTGGTAGGAATAATCAAGAGTATGAATCAATTCATTGAGATCCATTTTTCCATTGCTCCCATGGAATAGTGTTCCTTGTAATGCTTGATGTTGCATATCTTCTTCATCCATAGTAACATTGCAGCTTCATTGTTATCAAGGTCAGTGTCATCAGCATAAGTGACACTCTAGGTACTTTGGCCATTGTTATTGGGTTTTGGGATGATTCCCCTTCTTATATTACATGATCATTCTTGAAAGTACATAATTAACTTTATATACCTCCATTGTCATTGTGATCTTGTGGAACTTGTTCAACATCCACTACATTCCTTGCATCAAATCTTGTAACTATGGCTCCATGATTGATACACACGATAGATGCTCAATTGATACTACTTCCTACTCAAATTTGTACTTCATAAAAGGATTAATATGATCAGAAGGGGCATAGATGATTGGGATAACTATTGGGACCTCAAAGGCTATCACTCATTGATAATATTCCTCACCTAAATTTTAGATTACAAAATCCCTAAACATCACTTTTGGTCTAACTACATAATGGATTTCTAGTTGAATGTTGAAAGAGAGATGAGTTGGTATATTCAGACCCATTGTATCATAATAGGATGTAAATTGTCAAATTCCACTCTCTATTGTATATCACTACAAGTAGAATCATAGTGTTTGGTGAATTCATTACTATGTCCATGAAGTCCGCTCCAAAATGGTAAACAAGATATACTCTCAATTACTCACATTAGATGTACATAATCTTGATATGTAATGAATTCAAGAAAGGAAAGTGAGGTGTAGGAAATCATCCCCCAAGAGCATCCATCTCATCCTCTCTCTCAAACACCAATTTGTTGGTTGTATTACTTTTTCTCCCCTCAAAATTACTCAATCTTAGTATCTTGTGTTCCTCCAAGAGGGGTGATCCACTCACTTGGATTAAAACACCTACTTTAATACCATTATAATTTACTAAGGACAAGAGAAACTCCAAGAGAAATACAAGAGGGGAAACACAAGAGAAACACAAAGTTTTGTTACTCAATACTTTGATACCCCAAAAGAGCACCTTATCTTTATTATACAGCAAAGAGGATTCACTCAAAGGGAGCTACACTCCTTGATTAAATACATGGATTGGTGACATGTTAGCAAGCTCTACCCTTATATTAGCTTCATGGATTGCTGATATGTTGATCCTTGTCTTATTTGGTTGGTCAAAATAAGTTTGACCAAAGGGACTCTTTGAGAATTCTTCATGTAGGAAGCTCAAAATAGCATGGGTGATGTACCATTGGGAAGATCTTGATGAGACAAACAAGAGGGAGAAGGAAATGCCTTTCTCCCTAGAGTGGTATTTCCTTTTGCCAAAGTAGGAAGATGATTCCATTTTCAAGGCTTAATTCTTTTGTTTAGCACTCCAAAATTGACTTAAGTTTTTAGTGTATTTTTGAACTCTAACTCACTAGTAGAAGTACTATTTTGGTAACACTTCTATCTGATCTACTTAGACCATCATTATAACATCTTTAAAGATATTATCAAGCCAATTCTACCCTAGATAATCTATTTAGATAATATTGTTACAAAAGGCTAATCTATATTGCACAAGATTATCCATAGGTTTTGTGATATGGACTAACATCTAAAGAAAGTCCTTTGCACTAGTGAGATCTCTGTTTTAAGGGACTTTAGATAACCTTTATCTATAGATAAAAAACTTTACATAATACATCCCTGTAAGTTTGTCCATGCCTCTCTTGATATGGATATGAATGTGAATGAGTAGTGGTCATATGGTAAGAATGCTTGTCCAAGCAGTTCATTTATATTGGGAAAATCCTCTAAGGAACATTTGATATAGATTTGCATCTATAAGGATACACATTGCTATTCTACTTGTGTAGTATAATACCAATTTACATCCTATACATCCACAAAAGGCTATTATATATCCGATGGATTTCTAAAAGACATTAAGTATATATATAATAAAAAAATCAAGGGAAATTGAAAGAAATGCCCTTGACAAGTTAGGGAATTACAAAAGTACCCCTAAAAAAACTTTACTTGTGGGATTTGGCAGTTTTGTAGGTGGTAAAGGATTTTGGGTTTAAAAAAAAATCAAGAGAGGAAATTACAAAAGTAACCCTAACAAAATTTTAATTGTAGGGTTTGGCGGTTCTATAGGTGGTGCAACTGGAGAGGATTTTGGGTTAAACAAATCAATCAAGATTGGTTCATATATACTAGATTTGATTCTTTTTAACTCATAATAATACCAAAGAAAGTCAAATCAAGTCAAACATCTTTGAAACACTCTTCTTGAATGGCCCTACTTGGTGATTCCAAATCTATTATTTTTCCTCTCATCTTTAATCTCAATATGTAACTACAAGAGTTCTATTGATCAAGATTGAATTCAAGGTTCTTTGCTGATTTTCATTGTGTAATCGCTCATGCAAAAATAATCCCTTCATTGCTTTGTGTCTTGATTGTTACTATGTTCCACTAAGTTGACTTTGGAGTTTTATTGAATCTATAAAAAATGATATCCACAAATGATGTAAGTTGGAATGCAATGCAATATTTTTGGTTCATATCCTTTTTGCTTTTGGATTTTCCTTTAGGTATGAAAGTTGATGGGAATGGTGAAATGCTAGCGTGTGGGAACAAAATCTCCTATCCAACCACACCATTGGTGGAACTATTGAACATCAACCTGCCATAGAAATCAACTAACCAAGGGTGCTTTTGCAACTCAGTTTTTTTTCAGAGGTGCTTTTGTAATTTTCACACTTATTAAGGGCATTAGTGTAAATTTCCCCATAAAAAAACACAAGGATTGGCAATTTGTCACAAAGGCTTAAGTAAATTTGAGGCTTTAGATATGGATTGATATCTATAGTCCGATAGAGGCTTCTAATATATATGAAGTGCATGGAACACTACATATCAACAATGAAACATATGAGTTGATGGTCAAGATAATTGAGCTATAGACAAGTAGAGATGTATGTGAAGATGTCTTTATAATCCTTGAAATATGTATGTGTTTTTCTGTGATAAGAGATTGATTATAGACCTCCAAAAAGAGATTAATAATAGTAACCACTGTCCCTAAGGAACCATCGTGAGGGGAGGAGTCAAACATGCCATATGCCATCCTCTCAAACAGCTATCACACACTAACATAGTAGCAGCTCCACTAGAAAAGCCACATAATGTACACCTCAAGCCTGCACGTACAAGTGCCAAGCTTGGCTCCATAGTACCATCAATGTTTGGGAGGTGGCATGGCACACAAGTGCGCACATGATCCTTCCAAACAACACCATCATGTCCTTCTAACACAAGGACTTCAGATGGAAAAACCTCATGCATTCACAAGATAGTGTGGCCTGTCAAAACATCAAGTGTTGTTGGTGCTGTATGCTATAGATATACATACTTGCCTGGATGAAATCAACGGATCGAGAGTCTATAACCTCCTCCTCAAATGGTAGCATAGTGTAAAGTATCTCTATGCTGAGCAATCGCCAAGTTCTCAAAGGCCATCGTCATCACTCTCTAAAAGATCTCTGCCCTCTGAGAACATGCACTCATCCATACATCGGGGTCATCCAAGTCCAAAACTACAGTAACATCTTGACGAATGGCTACAAGTAAATCTGGATCTCATCCATAGAGTAGAAAGTACAAAGAGAAGGATGCTAAGGAGGCTTGCCGGCTAAACCAATACCCCATGGCCAACCAAGGTAACAGAGATCCCAATCTCCTAAGTGGCTTCTTTGCAAACCATACTTTTGCAATCCTCTCTTCACCGTCTGAACCACTCTCTCTGCTAAGCCATTTGCCTTAGGGTGATCTTGGGAGGTAGTACGGTGATCAATCAAAGCCTTGTCACACAAGACCTGAAACTCCCCCAAGAACTATGTACCTTGATTAGTCAAAACCTCAACTGGTGCACCAAAATGACTAAGAACTTGATCCAAGAACAAGTAAGCTGTCCCTTCACTAGACTTGTCAGGAAGTGCCACCAACTCAATCCACTTGGAGAAGTGCTCCACCATCACCAAAGCATGCTAATGATGTCTCATACTCAATGGTAAAGGTCCAACAAAGTCCAAACTCCAACGGTAACCAATCCCATGATAGGTAATGGGTGTAATTGTGGCGTAGGAGCATTGAATGATGCTCTAACTCTGTCACAAACCACACATCTGGCAACAAATTGTTGTACCTTGGTCTGCATATTGTGCCACCATAGTGACTCTAGAGTAAGCTATATGTACGATTGACTCCAAAATGTCCTAGCTCCTCATGAGCATGACGGACCAACTATGGCCTCTGAGATGGAAGTGGTACTACTTGCACTCTACCATCCTCCCATACACACAAAAGGTGTCTGCCCCCCAATCTGAACCATCGGGCTTGCTGAAGAACATGGTCTCTCTCCTTGGCCCCAACTATGCCATCCACAACACCAATGCAAAGATAGTCCATCATTAAGACATCATCATGAATGTCTCACTAAATTGTACCAATATCTTCACTCTCTGGATCTGTGGCCTCAATAACTCCTCCTATATGTGCTAAGAGAGATACCACCAAAGCCTCAGAAAATATACATAGAAAGGCAGATGCATGCCAACTTGGCACCATCTCCTCATCTGTCCCACCATGCCAACATGCTCCGGTCTGATCTTGCTGGCTGGGACATGGGTTTCTACTCAACCCATTTGCATCACGATTCACCACTCTAGGTCTATGAACAACTGTGAAATCATACCCTTGTAAAATCAAAGCTCATCATGCAAGCTTCCTTGAAAGCTTGTCGGACTCCATCAACCACTTCAGTGGCTGATGATCAGTGATGAGAGTGAAGGGGTTACCAAAAAGGTAACATTGGAAATGTACTACTGCCCAAATTGTTGTCAAACACTCTCTCTCATATGAACTATACTTTGCATCCGCTGAATTGTTGGAGCAACTAGCATAGGCCACCACAAATTCCTTCCCCTCATCATCATGCTAGGTGAGCACTGCTCCAAGCCCCAACATACTCCATTCAGTATGAACCTGAAATGGTCGTCCTCTGATCGGTCTTCTCAAAATAGGAGCAGATGTCAACCTCTCCTTGAGCTCTACAAAAGCTCTCTCCTACTCATCTCCCCAACACCACTCCTATGTAAGCTTGGTCAGCTTTGTCAAGACCTTGGCAATGGCACTAAATCCTCTAACATAGTGGCGATAGAAGTTTGCTAACCCAAGGAATGCTCGCACTCTGCTCACATCCATAGGCTGAGGAATACGTGCAATAGCCTCCACCTTGGTCTATTGAATACCAAGTCCTTCGGGGTAGATAGTGTGACCCAAATACTCAAACTGCTTGTGGAAGAACCTACACTTCCCAGGATGTAATTTGAGTCTATGAGATCTCAACCTCTCAAACACATCCAACAATTGTCTCTTATGCTCATCCACAGTAGTGCTGTAGACTAAAATGTCATCAATATAGCACCGAGAAAAATCCAATCTAGCTAGGATCCTATCCATGACCCTCTGGAACTCAGCAAGAGTGTTCTTTAACCCAAACGGTAAGAACCTCCACTAATATAACACATCCTTGCCGTGAGGATCAATAGCCCAAAATGTTATCTTGGACTTATCCTCCTCTCTGATTGGCAACTGATGATATCTCGCTCAAAGATCCAAAGTACTGAAGACCTCTGCATGCCCAATCACATCAAAAATCTCCTCCGGTGTAGGCATGGCATACCAATCAGCCTTGGTCTATTGATTGATATGACGGTAACCTCCACACATCCGCCTATTTGTGCAGTTGCCATGCATATCCTTCTTGGCTGGCATCACTATCACTGATGCATACTCTCCATGTGAAATCTCCACCAAATTAGCCTCCGGTCACTACTCTGGCTCTAAATCAATGTCTTCTCTATCTCACTATATTGATAAGGACATCTAAAAACTGGTGTATTGCCAATCAGCTCATCCGTATACCAAGTCCTTTCAAAGCACCCAAATTCTTCATATTGAAGGCAAAATAACTCGTGTGGCTCCTCAAGAACCTCCAAACCCTCTGTCTTTCCTCTCAAGTAAGCTTGGGTCCAAGGTCTGGCTCCCAAGTATCCTCTGTAACTATCGTAGGAGTGGAAGACGTACTGAATGGCTGCTACATTGGGCCCTTGGGAGCAATAATGTCATGCCCCCAACCATAAGAGGTCCCAACCTTTGTGTGAAAAACTCCCTCCACTCTGGCTGCAAGCTCCACACATCCTCTAGCTGCATCCCAAGTGGACCAAGGGTATAATCCAAGTAGCCGACGCTCACCTAGATGGACTCCAAGTAGACCACTCTGTAATACTCCGAGGACAAGAGAAGAGAGAAAACACAAATTGCACACTCAAACATTAGATGCCCCAAGGGAGCACCTTCTCTTTATTATACAGACAAAGAGGATCTCTTCCAAGGAAGCTCCACCATAGGATTAGGGACACAGATAGGTGACATGTCAGCAAGTTCCACTCTTGGATTACTTACTTGGATGGGTGACCTGTCTGGTCTAGGTCCTATCTGGTTGGTCAAACAGGCTTTGACCGGAGAGAATCTTTTAGGGAATCTTCCTGTAGGAATCTCAGAATCACGTGAGTAAGGTACCATTGGAAAGCTCTCGACAAGACAAAGCAGGGGGGGAAGGAAGGCCAGCCTTTTCTCTATTGGGGGGGGGAGGAAGGAGATTATGCACATATTTGAGGCCTAATTCATCCATTTAGGCCTCCAAAATTGCCTTCAAAGATTTCAGGCATATTTCGGTTCCTACTCTATTAGTAGAAGTCCCCTTTTGGTGATACCTCTTTCTGATCTGTTTAGTCCATCATGTGTAACATCCTTCCAGATGTTACTAAACCAATTCTCACCTTTAAATAATATGTCTAGCTATTGGTTCTAAGGTTCTCAAGTCTATTTTGGTTTCTGCCCTATTAGTAGAAGTACTCTTTTAGTGATACTTCTATCTGATCTATTTTGACCATCATATATAACATTATTCTAGATGTTACCAAACCAAATTTCACATCTAGATCATATGGCTAACCCTTGGTATTACAGACCTCCCTCCTTTTAAGACGCAACGTCCTCGTTGTGCAATTGTTGCTCAAAGGCTTGCAGCAACACCGATGCATGTGAAATATTGGCAGCGGGTTCCCAGGTTGCTTCATAGAGGGGGTAACCTTTCCATTCTACTAGATATTCCACCCGTGGATGGCGAGTACCACGCATGCGCTTTTGGAGAATCCGCTCCACTTCGTATTCCTTTGTGCCATCAATGACTGTCGGACAAGGTCGAATGTCCTATGTGGAAGGACCTTGGCCTGATTGGGGAGCATATCTGCGTAATAAGGAGACATGAAACACTAGATGGATCTTCATGTGTGGTGGTAGCTCAAGGTGATAGGCCACAGCGCCGATGCGACAAAGAATCAAGAAAGGCCCAATAAAACGAGGTCTGAGCTTACGAGATCCAACTAATGTGAGGTTGGTTGCGATAGCCACTCTTGATCCCCAACATTGAACTCCATGTGCCTACGGTGTGCATCAACATACTGCTTTTGTCGATTTTGTGCAATCTATAACCTGTGCTTGGCGCTCTTCACACCTTGTTGGATTCTAGAAACAAATGTGTTGACTGCATCAACCTTGGTAGTCACTGGACGGATCTTCATCAAGCTAGAAGGTTTGAAGGGATGCTCACCATACATGAGGAAGAACGGAGTGACTTGGGTGGAGGCATTCACTGAATTGTTGTAAGCAAATTCCACCAACGGTAGTAGGGTATCCTACCTCTCTTGCTCTTCTAAGGTGAAGCCACGTAACATGTCTTCAATCGTGCGATTAGCCCGCTCTGTTTGGCCATCTGTTTGTGCCTGGTAAGCTGTAGACATGGCCAACTTGGTTTTGAAGAAACCAAAGAGTGTTTGCCAAAACAAACTGGTGAATTGGGTGCCTCTATCGGTGATGAGTACTCTAGACAAGCCATGGTGAACAAAGACTGCATCTAAGTATAGTTGAGCTAGTTGTGGAGCGGTCACCTCCTTGGTGGTAGGACGTACATGAATCATTTTGCTGAGCCGGTCCACAAAGACCACAATGGAGTCAAACCCTGAGGTGGTCTTGGGTAATTCACAGATGAGATCCATACTCACTTGTTCCCAACGTTGGGTAGGAGTGGGGAGAGGTTGAAGGAGCCCTGCATGAGCTTGATTAGAAGCTTTGTTCTGTTGACAAAGTAGGTAGCTACGCACATAGTCCATCACGTTGTTGCTCATCTTGGGCCAATAGTAATGGCACTTGACTGCATCCAAGGTCTTGTCCACCCCGACATGAGCTACAATGGCCAAATCATGACATTCCGCTAGAATGGTGGTGCGTAATTCTGGAACATTTGGGATCCACAATTTGCCCTCCCGAATGGTGAGTCCTTAGGTGCTGGTGACACCTTTGGACAATTGCACTTCTACAATCTGTGGATTAGTTTTTGTAGCAACTAGAATCTCTTGCCAGAATTTAGGGTTAATCTTAACCTCTGCCACCAAGTTGTTGGCCATTGGCATGCGGGTAAATGCATCTGCAAGTTGCTTCTTACCTTCCATGTAGGTGATTGTCATGTTGAAGCGTTGTCGCCCCTCTGCCCACCAAATTTGGCGACGAGATAGATCCTTCTGCGTCTCGAGGTAGACTAGAGGTTTGTGGTCTGTCTCTACTACAAATGCCTTCTCGCCCAAGTAGTGCTTCCAATGCTTGGTTGCTAGAACAATGGCCAGCTCTTCTTGTTCTATGGTGTGGTAGTTGCGCTCTGCCGATAACAACTTTTGAGAGAAATATGCAATTGGATGCCATCCGTCATGCCACTCTTGTTGTAGGACTGCTCCTATTGCTATGCCTGATGCATCTATAGCCAACTTGATTGGACGTGTTGGGTCATACCACTTCAAGATTGGTGCATGTAGCAAGGCGGCCTTCAATTCTTGAAAGGCCGACTCTTGTGCAATTCCCCGTGTCCACTTCTTCCCCTTGCCAAGTAGTGCCGTTAAGGGCTGTGCAACCTTGGAGAAGTCCTTGACAAATCTATGATAGAATCCCGTCAACCCCAAGAAGCTCTTGAGTTAAGTCTGATCTTCTGGGGCACTCCATTTTTGAATGACCTCTATTTTATTTGTCAATACTTGAATGCCCTCTGCACTTACTCTATGCCCTAAGCAGTCTACTTCAGACTTGCCAAACTCACATTTTGAGATTTTGGCATACAACTGATTCTGGCTTAGAATCTGGAGGACCTCTTGTAGATGTTGTTTATGTTCTGTCATTGTGCTACTATATACTAAGATATCATCCAAGAAGACAATAACAAACTTATCCAAGTATGGACAAAATATGTCATTCATTAGGCTCATGAAAGTGGCAGGCACATTGGTGAGGCCAAAAGGCATCACAAGATACTCAAAGTGGCCATACCTGGTTTGAAAGGTAGTTTTGTACACATCTTCCTCTGCAATTCGGATTTGATTGTAACCGCTCCGCAAGTCCAATTTGGTGAAATATCTCGCTCCATGGAGTTGATCAAACTGGTCATCCATGCGAGGTAAGGGGTATTTTTTCTTCACTGTTTGCTGATTGAGACCTCGATAGTCAATGCACATGCGCATTGTACCATCCTTCTTCTTCACAAACAAGACAGGGGCCCCATATGGTGATACGCTAGGTTGGATGAACCCTTTCTGTAGCATCTCCTCAATTTGAGTCTTACACTCTTCCAACTCATGAGGTGATAGGCAATATGGTGCCTTACAAGGAGGTGTCTTCTCCGGGAGTGTCTCTATTTTGTGATCTACTTGCCTTTTAGGTGGTAATCCTGAGGGTAGATCATTGGGAAAGACATCTTGAAACTCATCCACCACATCCTTCAATTTCTCCGGAATTTGTCCAGCGAGTTGTGCACTCTGGACTTCTCTTATTAGACCCATAAAACATCTATCGGTCTTACAGACAATTGTTGTACCTATGACATATAGAGGCAATTTCTGCCTGTGTGATTTTTCTTTAACCCCAATGATTGACCATTGGTGGGTTCTCACTAGTTTCTTCCTCCAATCCACCATTGGGTTGTACTGCTCCATCCATGGTATGCTTAAAATTGCATCATAACGGGCTAATTGTATCACTTGCCACTCAATTGCTTCCTAATATTCTCATACAGAGAGGGTTACCTGTCTAGGTAATGATTCAATCCTCTCTGTTTGCCCATTTGGTAACTCTACTTCTTCACTTCCGAGACAAGAAATTCTCGGTTGCTCCCAGATCTATTAATACTCTCACTTGATTACCTTCTAGGATTCCATTCACAACAATCAATTGTGAGGTTGCCTTTCGGGATCTTTGCGCATTATTCTTCTTCCTTCCCTTGCTTCTCTCCTTCCTTATTGAGCCAGTAAGGCTGCAAGGTACATTTACTGGCGATCTTTGTTTTTCGAAGTGGTTTCTACCTCCTCCTCTTCAATGTGCCTCTCCATGTTGTTCAAAGATTGTCTGTACAAAGGCTCATGGCTTCTAGGGAAACGAGTGCAACAATTGGTAGATATGTGCCCAATACGGCCACAATTGTAACAACGGCGTTGTTCTCCTCGAGTCCCTTCTCCTCGTGGGACTCCATCTCTTCATTCTTCTACCTGTCCCCGCTCCCCTTGAAGCGGCCTTGCTCCTCAATCCCGGAATCAAAGGTTGCCCAATTCCATCGGTACTGGTCCACCCATGTGTGGCATTTCTGCCCGATAATGTTGAGATGGAACTACTCCTTCACCTCCACCTAATGCTCTTGCTATTCTTTGCACACAAGCAATAGCTTCAAATACTGTGCGAGGGTTTTGCACCATGACTTCTTGGCAAATCTGCTCTTTCAACCCTCGTTTGAAATTGTCGAGAGCCTCTGTTGGACTCATGTCGGTAATTGCAACTTGTAGATCCAAAAATGCCTCCACATACTCTTGTACGCTATTCTTCTGTCTCAATCCCCATAGTCGGGTTTGAGCCATCTGCACAAAATCCACCAATTGGAAATTTTTCAGCAGTCCTTCTTGCATTGCTGTCCATGTGACCTCCCTTCTCTCTGCCAACATGGATCATTCCCAAGCATCATACCATGTGAGGGCTTTATTGGTCAAGTACCCACATGCAAACATGCCTGTAGCATGCTCTGTGATCTCTGTTGAGAACAATGAAAAATATTGATTCATTCTTGAGATCCAATTTTCCACTACTCCCATCGTACGCTGCCCCTTGTAAGGCTTGATGTTGCAGGTCTTCTTCATCCGGAGTAGCAATGTGGCTTCATCGTTAATAGGGTTTGTAGGCACGGGTGCCTCTCCAAGTACTTCAGTCGCAAATAATGGGTTTTGAGACGGCTCTTCTTCTTGCATGGCTTGATCATTCTTGAGGATCTGCACTTGACTTTGTAATGTCTCCATGGTCATCTTAATCTCTTGAAATTCATTTAACATCCCTTGCATTCCTTGCACTAACTCTTGCAGCTGCGGATCCATGGTTCTTGCAACACCCAATTGCTAACATCTACTTCAATACAGAGTCAATATAATCACTCTCAAAGGCACATGAACTATCGGAACTACCATTGGGACCTCAAAAGCTATCACTCGTTGATAATACTCCTCACCAAAATTCCTAACCACAAAATCTCTAAACATCACTTTCGGCCTCACTACATAACGGATTTCTACTTGAGTGTTGAAAGGGAGAGGATTTGGGACATTCATATCCATATTATCATAATAGAATGTAGATCGTCAAATCCCACTCTCTGTCATATATCACCACAGGTAGAATCACCGGGTTTGGTGAGTTCATCACTTTGTCCATGAATTCCGCACCAAAGTGATAAACTAGCGAAACTCTCATCTGCTCATGCTGGATGTACATAACCTTGATGTGGAATGGGTTTGAGAATGGAAAGCTAGGTGCGGGAAATTGTCCTCCCGGTGCATCCATCCCATCCGCTCTCTAAAGTCCTTCCTAAGTCTAGCAATTACTCTATGTTCTCCACCTCAAATTACTCAGGTTCAGTAGTTCGTGCTATTCCAAGAGGGGTGATCCACTCTCTTGGACTAGAACACTTGCGCTGATACCATTGTAATACTCCAAAGACAAGAGAAGAGAGAAAACACAAATTGCACACTCAAACATTCGATGCCCCAAGGGAGCACCTTCTCTTTATTATATAGACAAAGAGGACCTCTTCCAAGGAAGCTCCACCATAGGATTATGGACATAGATAGGTGACATGTCAGCAAGCTTCACCCTTGGATTACTTGCTTGGATGGGTGACCTGTCTGGTCTAGGTCCTATCTGGTTGGTCAAACAGGCTTTGACCAGAGGGAATCTTTTAGGGAATCTTCCTGTAGGAATCTCAAAATCACGTGAGTAAGGTACCATTGGAAAGCTCTCGACAAGACAAAGCAGGGGGGAGGGAAGGCCAGCCTTTTCATTATTGGGTAGGGGAGAATTTGCACATATTTGAGGCCTAATTCATCCGTTTAGGCCTCAAAAATTGCCTTCAAAGATTTCAGGCATATTTCGGTTCCTACTCTATTAGTAGAAGTCCCCTTTTGGTGATACCTCTTTCTGACCTGTTTATTCCATCATGTGTAACATACTTCTAGATGTTACCAAACCAATTCTCACCTTTAAATCATATGTCTAGCTATTGGTTCTAAGGTTCTCAAGTCTATTTTGGTTTCTGCCCTATTAGTAGAAGTACTCTTTTAGTGATACTTCTATCTGATCTATTTTGACCATCATGTATAACATCATTCTAGATGTTACCAAACCAAATTTCACATCTAGATCATATGGCTAACCCTTGGTATTACACACTCTCCCTAGTAGCTATTGGCTATGTCCCAAGAATACCATGTCCACTCGGTCCATCGCTCCCAGCATGTGCTTGAATTGTCTTGATAGGCACAGGGCTCACAAGTGTTAGAATGGTGATGCCTATCAAGTGCATCCTATGTTGCTTTGCCAAGCCAAGGCTCACAATCCAGGTCAAACAATTTAGGTCCATAGCCTGACCTAACACCTAACGCCTGGATGCCTCAAACATTGTTAGAACAGCGGTAATACTAGTGCAAAAACCCATTGCCCGCTCTCTCTCATCAGTGTTGGGCTCCACCAACTACTGTAATTGTGAGTCCCAAACAAGTCCAAGTCCTCTTTCTCAAAAAGCACGAGAGCTTGGGAAACTCATGAGTGTGGGAAATGCGGCTCTAGGCTGTCCAACTAGGTTCATCACTGCCATAGGTGACCTATCAGCCACTACCACTGTTTGAGACTGACGCCCAACATCCAAGATATCATCAACAAGGATGTGGTCAAGTCATTGAATCCCATCATAAGCACATTGTAGAACCTCTCTAGGTAAGAGGTTTGTTCACCAAAGACAAAGACGAGGAGCCCATGATCCCACTCTGACTGCATCTAACAATACAAAAAGTCCCATCCAAGAATGGACCTAATGTGTACTTGCCACCACTATGGTGTGAGAATCACCCATCAAAGGCACGTTCTCCAAAAGGTAAGCTAGGGAAACAGACTGATGAACCTAGAGATGTTGTAGTATTCGTAACATCTCCTAAAACACACTAGAACAAGGATCCTGAAGACCCAAACCTCTACTTGCACGTACATGCTCTTGACATGGCCATCCAAAAATCACCAAGTGAATAGGCCCATGTCTCTCCAGATCATGCACCCCTAGTAAGGAAATGTCTATTGGTAGGGCCTTCTGGTAACCTCTGACTACTGACATCGGTAATAACTGCAGATATTGATAGGCCAAGTGTGCCACATGATGTAGAGAGACTTGCCTAGCAGTCTCATCTCTCTCTACATACAAGTACCTCTATACTTGTATACCCGCTTGTAATACCGCACCAAATCTTTGGTGCTACTCTCACCAAACAACTCCAATAGACATATCTCCTATATTGGATATTGCCAAGCAATGAGTGTGGTATCCAGAGGTGTCAAAGCAATTGACTCTAGAGGCTCATCCTCATACTCATCTCTTGATGGTACGAAGGCTCTACTCCAAGCCTATTGCACAAACTGATCTGCATGTTGCTGTAATGCCTCCTCTGAACTCCACAATGGAACATCCAAGGTGGATGGAACAATCACACTTGTACTCCAAATTTGAGTGATCTTCTCTAGTACTTGAGTATCCTCTGCATGGGCGTTCCCCTCCAACAAGTCACCAAGCCAAGTAACTACACCATTGAAAGCTAACAATGATGATGCCATGGTCTCAAACTATAGTGAGCCAAGACTGCCACTACTAAAGCGGACTGGTAAGCGACATACCCATCCCTCACTAGACTGCCAACCGGGTCTATAGGAGGTTGTCTCCTCCCAATAGTCAATGGTAAAACCCATGGGGTATAACATTGCTCTCCCCACTAGCACATCATATGACTCAACTATCGTCGCAATAGCCTGAGCTCTCACCACCAAGCTATCAATCGGATGACCAGGCTGAACCTAGACAACAAGCTCCCCACGTGTGATTTATTGTGTCAAACCACCACCTAGAGATGTTTGGATCTGAAATGGACACCTCTCCACATTGGTCTTCCATAACTCCATACCAACCACTTCCGCCTTTCCCAACATAAAGGGCTACGCACCAGAGTCTAACAAGACTCTCTGTGGTATATAGACCTTCCTTGAAGGTCCCACCAAACTGAAAATCCCCCTCTGGTTATCCAATAGGACAACATCAAGTGTGAACAGTGCTCTCTCAAAGGCCGGTCTAGCTAACAACTCCTCCAGTCTAGCCGCTGTTGCCTGCCATAAACCACTGGTCGCTGAATTTATCCAATGCTCCTCAACCAAGTTAGCTCCACTACCAACCACCTCTACTCTAGTAGTAGGAATTGCATCATCCCTACTTTCACAAAGTGTGGTAGCCAATCGAAACACTGGGGCTTGGTCAACTCCCAATGTAAACATGTCACTAGCTGAAAACAAAGGACGCCGCATAATCAGCTGAGCCGCCCCCAACATCATGCTAGACTCAATCTGTGTAGTAGTAGGTGGCTGACTAGCAAGTAGTCCATCATGCACTCTATCATCACCTACCACACCTCCATTGGACGTCTAAGAACCATGGATGTTGTCTACAATGCCTTAGATGGCGTGAAAGATTGGGGAAGTCTGACCTGTCTCCCAACCTCTCCTCTCTGTGGGTCCAACTCCACTAATGCTCCTCTAGGCTCTAGAGCACGTACTACACTCCTAGTCATTGGTACAAATGCATCCACCTGTGCTGCTCCGCACATGAAGTCCAAAGCATCTTTGTCACCAACATATGAGGTGGAAGCCTAAGTGCCCAAATCTGATCTCCTCTGAGCAATAGCCATACTAGCCAATCTCTGCTCCAATTGCTCAATCTAAGTAGCCATAGTTGTATCAAAAGTAAGGGTGGGTATTGCACTCCTACTAGGTGTAGATCCTCTACCACCACCTTGTCCTCCATGAACTGGAGCTCCTCTACTACTTGCCATAGCAACCCTACCACTCCGTAACTCCAGGTGTAGGTCAAAACACCGGTCACTAGTGTGACCAAATCTGTGGCAATGCTCACACTGCCTATGTGCTTACTGTGATGGGCCAGAGGTATCAAGTCCGCTGCCCTGAGTACACTCTCTCCTATGGTGAGGTCCACCACAAGTCCAACAAGCAACACCACTACTCATTGGCTATTGTTGACCCAAAAATGAAGGTAAGGGTCTAACTCTACTAGGCCCTCCACTCGCTCCATAGGATCTGGGCTGTCCACCTTGTCCTCAAAAACCAACTAGGTGTGGTGCACTCTGTTGCACTCTAGAAGAAGTTAAAGCCTTGGATGAGGTCTCCCTACCAAATCTAGATGTCACCACCCTCTCCTCCACCATGTTGAGCTCAATATGCTCAGCCAAACCAAAGACCACTGCCAAAGTGGGTGAAGTAGCCTATAATAACATAGCATCATGAACTCTACGTTGCAATTCCCTATCCAATATCCCATACCAAAATTGGACTGCCTGGGCCTCAATAACTCCCTGAGTGAAACTGATTAGCCGCCCCATGCAAGTGTAAGCCTTGCATAGGCTCTCTCCAGCCTTCCACTACAATTCTTGCAAGCTCCTCAACTTGTCAGTCCTCACTCCCTGGTAGTTCTACCTCAAACATTGGAAGAACTCCACCATGGGGTTAAACCTTGGTACCACACCACCTCCTATAGCGATACCTCCACTTGTGGTAACACTATCTCTAGCTAGTGCACCTCCACTAGCTCCACCAACACTACTCGAGCTAGAACTTGTAGGTATAGCCAATCTATTACTAGCCATCAAACTTGAAGTGATAGAGACATAGTTTGGAGACCAATATTGTCTCCATAACTTGATCTCCTCCAAATGAGCTCTCCTAAACTCATGATAGTCATCCATTGGCGGACCTCCAGATGCTAAAACAACCCCTTCCATGCCATGAAAGGTGTAAAAAAAGTCGGATTCCACATTTGCTACAGATTACACCAACTATCAAGCTCCTAGATGAAGTCATCCAACTCAATAGTACCCATTGTACCAGAGTAACACCTAGGGCCTTTGGAGGCCCCATAAATCTCATCCATGTCCCACAACAACCGTGTGGACACACCAAGTGCACTTTAAGCTAAATCAACTCTTGTGTCAAACTCCAACTTAGAGTCAATCTCCTCCTCACTAGGACCTGAGATACAGGTTGATACCACTCCGAGTAAACCCACTGTAAACCCACAATACCACTCCAAGTAAACCCACTGTAAACCCACAATACTACTTTGAGTAAACCCACTGCGTATTGTAGGGCTATCTCCTTTGGAATCCCCAAAGAACTCTATCGTGACAAAGTAACTGCAACCGCAAACTGCAACAGCAAACTAGAACCGCAAGTCACAACCGTAAGTACCCCACCAAGTGCCAACACCACCAAGTGCCAACACCAACTAAGCACTACCCATTAATGTAACTCTAACCGAGATAACTACACTAGGAGAAAAGGCAACCTATAACCTGCCATCACAACACGCACTCTCATGGTCTGTAGGTCATCACTTCCTACCTCACCAAAGAGAAACAAAGGTAGTATGACTAGTCATCACTCCAACCTCACTACCGAGAGCACACCAGAGCACCAACGCTCAAAAGTCAAGGCATCTCACACAAACATGGTGCACAAACAAGAAGCAGAGAATGGAGGGGATCTAATCACAAGAAATCTAAACAAAACCCCTCCATCTCATAAAACAACATAGGATTGACTCTGCCACCATTTGGCATTTGACATAAGAGAAGTTTGTATCTAAGTCCTAAGCTACAAGGATCACCAAGAATGGGATCAAACTGCCTCTCCTAGCCAAAGCTACAAGTGTATAGATAACAATGTCACAGTGACTAGGACAACAAGTGAGGGTGGACCAATTGGCTAGGGCACCAATCTAGGAACAAGAGATCTAGGGGTCAAACCTTATTGCATACAATCTAGGAGGAAAGGCAAATTTTGCCAACCAATGACCAAGGTCTACTCTAAACTAGCTAGCCTCACGCTGACTTGCTGGCCCTTCTAGGCCTTCGTAGCCTCTCATAGCCCATAGCCTTATGCCTCAAAATCTGATGTAAAATCTAGCCAAAATCTGATAAAATCTGATATAAACCCTAAAGTTGGCTGACCGCCAAATCCCTTGCTAACTTTCCACTCAAGCCAAATTGAAAACACGGGTTTCTCCAAATCACAAATTCATGAGAATAGCTTCCCAACTCCACCTTCAATTTGACTTTCTGAGCCCAACTTGCAACAAATTGGTCATGCTTTTACCTCTTGAGCTCAAAATCACAACCACTGCTCAAAATATGCTCTTTCTATGATCAAAAATTGACCAGCACTTCCGCACACCGTCTGCCTTACTACCAAATCTGCATCAATTGAATGAGCTTCTGCATTGCTAAATCTGCATCAATTGAATGTGCAAATTTTGCATCAATTGAATGAGCTTTTGCATTGCCAAATCTGCATCAATTGAATGAGCTTCTACACACTAGGGAAAAATTAAACTTGAATCAAGCTACCAATGATCCATCGAGCTTGGAGATACAACCAACACTCAAAGTTCCTACACCCGATTTCCCCCTGATTTCACTTATCTGATATAATCAGATTGTTTACCACTCTCAACTCAACTCAACTCAAATCAATACTTGATCAGTCATTCTATAAATTGCCAACAACTGGGCACTGATTACAATCAAACCACACCCACTCCAGTATAGAGAATCCAGGTGACCCTCGCCGGCCTCTGTCTACCATAGCCAAGAACTTGAAGGCTCAACATCAGAGAAGTGAGCTCTCTGGAGCTGCACTTTAAAAGTATACCTCATGGACTTGAGCTAGGTCTGAACCCTAACGGTCCCATTGATGGCACACATGATGGTGCAAATGATGCAAAGTGACGGTGTGCCCCACCGTGAAGTCAGTACCCCAAACACAAAATCTGACCGTCGGAAAGTAGTCTTTGAGAAACTGCTGAAATAACTCTAACTACTATCACTGGAACTCCAATGTCCGAGCAATCTAGATGCGACATTACAAATGGCATGATAAAATCTCCATGGAGAAAAGTTGCAATAACATCTTGTTGCACCAATTTCAAGTCATAATGTGCAACGAGAACTAGTAAAACTCAAATAGAAGTATTTTTCACTATAAGAGAGAAGAGTTTAATAGAATCTATTACCTTCTTTAAGCATAACACTTTTGCTATGAGCTTGAACTTGTATTTGATTCCACCAACTTTAGGATATCCTTTTATTCTATCCATCCATTTGTAGCCAATTGTCTTCTTTCTTGTATGCAATTTTACGTGTTTTATGTTTGGTTCTTATGAAAGGACACCATCTCTTCTCCATTACTATCTCCTATTATTGATGTCATTTGTCGTCCATGCCTACTTGAAACAAAGAGAATTCACCATTTTCTATAATCAATGCAAAAGTAACAATGCTTGAGTAGTTTAACCTCTTTGGTGCTCTATGTTTCTTCTTGCCCTACAACGTCGTTGGTAAGAGTACTTACCCTTGAAAAATCTGAAATGTAGAAACATATGAGACATCCTACTATTTACTCAAAGGTTCAGGAATATCAACCTCCACATCAAGCACATAAGATGTAGCCAAGCTATCTTTCTTACAATGGTGCATATCTCTCAACATAGAGGTTTCATCAAACCTCATATATCTACTCATTGGATCCAATTCTTATTAGGATCTTTGATCCTATCATAAATTTTTGCAACATAGAAAAGATACATTTCCTAACCTTATGATCTGACTTAAATTTCTTCTCTAGCTGCACATGGATATATGCTAGACATCCAAAAATTCTATGTACTAAACACTCTTTTCTATTCTTATAATCTCCTTTGTAATCTCCAAACTTCCCTCACTCAAAACACACAACCTTTGATTTATAAAATTTAGATGTGGATTTTGATCTTTATTTGCATATGCTTTGTCCTCTATTCATAGCTCTACATCTCACAATTATAACCTTTGTTTGTGAGAGGCCTTATCTTTTTCTATCTCTCATAAACAAGGCCTTTAACTTCGAGAGGTAGAACTATTAAATCTCTTTCTCATCTTGCTCAATAAAATACATACAATGAACTCTTCTAATTTAATGATGTCTTTACCAAATAAAAGAGCAATGAATAGATGTTTGAAAAAAAAGAAGGTAATGCGCTCAATAACAATAAAGGTTTATCCTCATCCTCTAATGTAACATCAATGCAGATCAACTCATAGAGTATCTTGTTAAAGAGGTTAGGGTAATTAAGAACACTGGTGCTCTCCTTCATTTCCATGGCATGTAGGCGCTCCTTCAGGTATGACTTGGTCATGTGCAGATTCTCCATTGTTCATAATATTGTACAACACCTTATTTGCAAGACACAAGTAAAATGTACTCATAGCTCTCAAGCTAATCTCCTCCCATTCATTGTCAAGTCTAATTTGTAGGTTTCTTTCTCCATGGCTTATGCAAAACTGTTTGCACAAGCTGATCTTTCACCTTTAGCCGGTACAACCCGAAATTGCTTATCCTATCATATTTCTTTATCTCAATTTTTTTTACCACGCTATTTCCTCAAACCAAGCTTTGATACCAAATCTTGGAACTAATAATAAATATGCATACAAAGAACACATTCAATCCAATCAAGAAGATACAAAATAAAAGAGGTTCACTTTTGGATTAGAAGCTACATTCACTAGAGAACCCACACAAATATCCAATTTCACTTTGGATTTGCATAGTGCAATCCAATGATGTTCATATTTCTCGACAGAACCTAACAAAATCGTTGGCTAATTATGGTGCCCCGACTAAACTAATGTTGAATTGAACCACTACCAATTTATGGGTGCAAGCAACGCCTCACCCGTGCTAAGTGGGTATTGAAACATATTTGCACTTTGAGTTGGAGCTTCAAGAAGCTAAGTTCATTTCAGTTGGGCTTTTGAACTCTAGGTTTTCCTCAGGAAAGTTGTATGGTGTTTTCATATTCTTTAATATAAGAGTGGGTTAAACTTTACCAAACATAATAAAGATCACCAAGGTTGATTGATAGTGCATAAAAAGCGCTGATTTTGCTTACTGTCATACTTTGCATTAACTTTCTATGTGAGGTAATCATATACTTGTATACTGTGTAATAAGGTATATAATAAAAGACCTTGTTCCACAAAATGTCTTGCTCATATGATTTGGGTTAATGTAAGAAATATGACGAGGTTTACACACTTGTTTGTACGAGCTGTATGTATATTCTGTAACGAGATATATACGCACGTAAACCTTGTTCATGTCAAACTGATGAGTTGAGTTTATATGTACAATTCATATGTACTAGAATGTTTACAACTATGTATTTAGTGATGAGTTGTGGTTACATGCGAGTATGTACAGCTCATATGTACTACGATGTAAGCAACTATGTATGTATACGCACAGAAACCTTGTTCGCGTCAAACTTAACGTTCGACGTGGTTTAGTAGAGAGGCACGAGATACCCGTCACGTAAGACATTTTGATCTTCAATGTTATGTTTACCATGTCCACATTTTTTGTGAGGGATCAATCACTCATCGTGGAATGAATTAGAGAATAGAGACATGTAATCCACCACTTGATGTAAACCTCGATATCTCTTAAGAATCTCAATTATGCATCGCTCGTGTGTGGCTCTCCTCCCACAAGAGAATTTAAAACGCATTTGACCTAGATGTATGGACATTTAAATATACGAAACGCTCGACGGACGGACGATGCGTCATATGCAATCGAGAGAGTTTGAAATCAAGCGGCGTCTGATATCGATAACATCGAGAGGCTTTTCTGAACGTTACAGACGCGTGATGGAGGTGGAATCTTTATCATCAGACAGTGTCTGCACTCCTCAATCGGATGTCATTGAAAGTGCACATGAAATCCTCACATTAAGCCGTAAAGTGAACTAGGCGTGGATCCCAATTGAGATTCTTTGAATTTAAGTACACATCACATCAATCAATTTAAGTACAGTTTACATTCCAAAGTAGGGGAGTTTCCAAATCAAGTCCTAATGACATATCCATGTCCAATTATCTTTATAATTGTGGACACCCCACAACGTCCTCGCCGCAATTTGGTTCTGATTTTTTGACCAAGTCTATCGACATGACAAGAATACAGCAGTGCCGATGCTATAATGGATATAGAACAATGATGAAGGTTTGGAACCACTCTCGCAGGTGGTGCGAAGGTGATGGCATGTGCCCTATTTATTTTCGCACTGGCAAGTCAATCTCCAAAATGGCAGTTACCGAATTCACTTCCGATGGTCGAAATCGCTTCTCGTTGTTTATTCTATTTACGGTGTGAAACAAGGGCAAGGGAATTCATGAACTATGGTTCGTAGCTCGGATATCATGAATAGTGGTCAGAGCTTTCCATGGAGACATGCGTCTGGATATGAATAGTCTCCCTTCACTAAAAAGCTTTTCGAAACGAGGAAGCAATTCGATTGACCGAAAGGGACTCGATGCCTAGAAACCACTTCAGATGAGACATGGGTTTCATTGCGAGTAGCCAACCTAGTTAGATAATTTTCAGTGAAAGGAGAGGCGAATTTGGATTACTTGATTGAAAGTGACTCTATACTAGTGTTCTACGCGGTCGCCTTTTTCACTCTATACTTATATTATATTTCCGGGTTGAATGTGAATAGCCTACTTAAATGAATGGTCTGCTGAAAGGAAAGAGCCAGCTTAATTTGATCGATGTTACACCCGTACTTAGAATGCTTAGCTTTGACAGCTTTCGAGCTTCTTAAAGGACATGAATTTCGGGGCCAATTGGCTCCTCCTAGAAACGTGACAGGACAATCGATCCTATTCCTATTTTCGAATTTCGATTGATGCAATTTAGTGCTCATCTTTTCCAGCTCTCTCATGCTCTGAGCTCCAGATGAGTGAGTCATATGAGTCTAGATGTTAGCAGTCTCATGTTACAGTGATAGCCCATGAAGATGAGGGGTCATTCCAATTCATTGAAAGTGACTCAATGCCTTTTATCTGAAACCGAGTGTTTTACTATTTTGCTGTTTCCGACATTGTAGCGGAGGCCATGCATATAACACAGCGAGTTTCCTACTGTGTTTATATCCCTTTGGTGAAAAAAGGGCGGTAGTCCCTCTTTGTTATAGTGGTATATATTGCTTTTAGAGGCTCCTACAGTATTTTCGGATGGGTAATCTACGTGGATTTGAATATTCTCCGAAATTGTCTTGGGAAGGATGGAGCACCTCTAATTGATTGAACGTGATTTGTTGCTTCTTCTTAACTGCTTTTAGAGGTGTAGTAGGGAGGGTTTGCACCTGAGGAGATTAGTGCTCATTTTGGTTGACTGAAAGGTGCCTCGATATATTAATTTACTTTATGCTTATGTTTTGCTTTGAGAGGCTCTAACGTCCAGGTAAGTCATGCGTTGGAATGTGAGTGCGCTCATCGTATCTTGGGAAAGGAGGAAGATCTTGAGTATGTTAATTGATTAATTGAACGAAATTCTTTGTTTGATTGACCTTATGCTTACTCTGTTGAGCTTTGAGAAGTTTAAGAAGAGATTTTCAGAGATTTGAGTGGTAGTGATGGTGGAAGGAGAACAGAAGTACCGTAGTAGTCTGAGAGCACGAGGAGTGAGGACAAAGTTCAGTGAAGAGGAAGGATGGGGTTTCAGCTGCAGGCGCTGCTGATGCAATTGATGGGGCGGCGTGCCACTATATCCACAACGACCTGGCGAGCATGGGGTGTAAGCGGGGAACGAGGGAGGAGCCACTGCAGGGTCATAGTCTGCCGTCCAGAGCCGGTAGTCTGTCCTATTCATACCTACTGTGCCTCTCGTTCTGCTTTTCCCCTTCAGCAGACAGTGTGGCCCAGGTGGGTCCGATTCCCCAACCCCCAACAGTGATCAATTGATCTTTCATTCAAGCACCGCTCCTCTCTTAGGACTACTACCTCAGAAGACTACTACTCCCCAACTCGCCCTTCTCGAGGGGAAAACCCCATGCTTGAAAGTTGTAGTACTGAGTCCACCAGGAGGAGGAGAGCAGTAGAGGATTTAGATGATCAAGTGAGAGAGAGGATTTTGAAGAAGTGGGAGATTGTCAAATATGGCTTGAGGAGGAGAAAGGAGCGGAGGAGAAATTGGAAATAACAAAGAACGTGTCTGTTGATCTTCCTACCACCTTCACCGAGAGGAAATTTGTAGAAGTGAACAACGAGGAGGAGGAAGAGGACCTAATGCAGCTGCAGCAGGCTTGCAAGTCCACAAATGATACAATACGAGGAGAAGAATTGAGCTCAGTCTCGGGAGTTTCGCAGTCGTCTGCAGATGAAGCAGCGCATGGAGAAGGAAGTGGAGGACGAGACAAGGGAAGAGGAGCCGGATCAGCAGCAGCTCAGCTGCAACAACTGGTAACTGCACAAGGAGGAGGGGGTGGAGCTCGAAGAGGAAGGGGAAAAGGAAAAGGAGGGCCACAGAATGGACTGTTTCAGTATAGAGGGGTGCGGCAAAGGAGCTGGGGGAGATGGGTTGCGGAGATTCGGGAGCCTCGGAGGCGAGCGAGGATATGGCTAGGAACCTTTGCTACGGCTGTGGATGCAGCTCATGCTTATGACTGCGCTGCCTGGCGGCTGTATGGACCTCGAGCTCGTTTGAATCTCGCGTACCCTCTTGCAACTCAACCATCTGATTCTCCACCTCTTGAATCCTGCATTCAAACTACTAATGCTACTACAACAATACAGGCTTCTGCAACCTCAACCTCGAATTCATGCACCACCAACAACAGTTTCAAGCCCCTTCTGCCTGTCATTGCCCCTCGACCAACTCTCACACAGACTCAATGTCAACAAACTCAACTTCTCGTAGAGTTCAGTCAACACGAAAGTTCTTTAACTTCTTCTCTGGGAAATGCCAGTCGAAATCACCAAGCGGTGCCTGCTGCTGCACTTGGATGGCAAGAGCAGAAACACCTGCAGAGGAGCTCTACTACTAGCACTACTACAGAAAGCTGTTTTACTGAAGAGAATTCTTCTGCTGCAGATGACAAGAGTAAAGTAAGGCTGTTGTCAGGAAACTGTTGTATGACTCGGGATTCGAATTCAAAAGGTTTTCAGAATCCATTTGAAAGTTCGAAATCGCAAGAAAGCGGGTTGTATGAATGTTGTAGGGAAGTACGACTCAAGGACGTAGCACCAGATTGCTGCAGCAGTGTTACCACTGAGGAAGAGAATTACAATCCCCCGGGCCGGGGGATAATCGGGCTGCTGCCTGCACCCGCAGAACGCGCCAAACTCGCAACAACCCAAGCGGTCACACAGATAAGCTCCAATGGCTTGTTATTATCAGGTGGTGAACGAATCGAAGATCCGAAGCTCAAAGCTGCAGAAGTCCCGTCACTCGATGATTCTTCCACACCCGCTTCATCACCACTCGCATTGTATTCTCATCAGGTGAAACTCGAGGAGGGAGAGAGAGTGATGAATTACCACTCTCTTCCAGCACACCAAGTCTCGCTGGAGTCTGTTTCCTCCCTCGTCGGCTCCAACGATCACGTCTCCTGGCTCGAGGCCATCCCACACAGCACTAGTTCTCGAAGCGCGTTGTTGCACGGTGAATTGGACTGGTCAATTGCAAATGCACACAAGGAGTGGTGGCAGCACCATCCTGCCTTAGGATCCAGTAGACAGTTTCCTGACCCTTTCCAACCTCTTGATGATCATTTCACTATACTTAGTAGTCTCGGCTGCAGCACTTTGCAAGTTCATCCTACGATGATTTGGAACTCTTCGGAACACTCCCTCAATTCTTCCCCGTCTGTTTCGTCGTCCATGCCAGGCACCATGATCTGGATTGCCTCGGAGCAGCCTCTTACCTCTCCACCATCCGTGAATTCGTCCATAATTTCTGATGACAGTCCATGGGAATTTCCGCCCACATCCTTATCGAATACAGTCACCTGCTGCAGCCACTCAGACTCATGCAACTGCACCTCCAACTACATGGAATCAATCTTCCATAGCTTACCATAGTGCTAATCTGCCGTGCCCTCCAAGCACTATACCGTTAGATCGTAAACCTAGGCCACCAAGGACGGATGCTGCTACTGCTGGAGAAGCTCGAAGAGAAATTTATTGCACTGTAGTAGCAGCGAATTGATCAGTTATCGTTGCAAAATCTCACTGAGTTAGAACCTTAAAGACGACCTATTCTTCTTAGTGGTCGACGATCATTGTAAATCTGAACCCGATCAGTCTACGCTCTCCGGGACTAGCTTAGCGTCCTTGTCTTCATAGAAGTTCATAATACTTAACCGTCTTCAATCCTCTCAAAGGAGGAAAAGAATGGCCAACGGCGCTCGTCTCTCCTCTCATACTTACTTAGCAGCTCCGTTACGATTTCTCGATCAGATATACAAGAGTAACCAAGTGTACGCTAGTAAGAGAGCCAGGGGCACGTTGTAATACGAGCTCCCATTTATATATACACCCAAAGGTTATAAGCACGCAGAAACGCACGGTGATTTGTCTTCTTTTCAGCAGTAACGGTTTGTAACAATGGCTTGTTCGTTAACTATCTGAGTGCATGTCTTTTAGCGTCATTGTCGAGCCGTCGATCTCGGAGATTTGGAACTTGCAGCAGATTCTTTCACTCGAGTTTTTTGCTTCGGGAAGCATGCATACCTTCACTTCGTGACAATCGGTACGAATGACTTTCCAATATCACTCGTCCATTTGCGTGGGCATAGCTCTAACAAGCTTGGGTTCAAAAACAGCTCCATCCCTAGATTTTCGGATCGATGGGAGGTAGGACGTGGGAGAGGTTGACTTGGCCGTCATGACTTCTCTAGTCATCACTCAGCCACCCGCCCACAAACAGCAAGCTGTTAAACAAACAGAATGAATACACATCTGCGGCCAAGCTCTGCTCTCGGTTTGCAAGGACTATCAGATCAGAAAAGTTAAAATTCTACTCGGACTTCGATCCAGAAGGCCATCAAAGGCTGTTCGTATCATGCTCGAGTTAAAAATGTTTTGGACTAAACTTTTGTCACCTCCTGGGCCTTTGCAAAGAAATCAGTTCGCACTGTTGGTCAATGTTTCCCGATGGTCTTGATTCCTCGTGAAGGCTCAGATTCAAGGGTTGGTCCTTTAGCGGGTTTCATTCCGGATCGTGACACGCAACTCGGATTAAAGATCGCTTTCAAAATGAGAGAGTTAAGGAGTTGGAAAGCTAAAGCTCGTTGCCCATCCTGTGACCTCTCATAAACCCGTGGACTTTAGGATCTATTCACTTGTAAACCACTAGTTCTATCTTTTGAGCCTGTGTTGCCTGCCAGTAAGCCCAAAGTTCGATATTATTCACGAAAGCAATGTTGCAGAGCTTCGAACACAAGACAACGGCTTATGGATCCCCTTTCACTTTAACTGCACGACGACATTGGCAGTTTCTTATCTTTCCTCGAGGAGGACGACAGAGGTGACGGACACCGTATCGAAAATTGAGAACAACTTGGCGTCATAACAGTTCAACAGAACTGCTACAGCCGCAAGTTTCTATCCACTATGACGGACTAATTCCTTCACGAGCTGGTGATAAAATAAGCCAAACCTCCAGCGACTTACTTGTGCAATGTTAACTTGAGAAGAGGGGTTCACCTACCGTGATCTCTTTATTTTTATCATCTCAAATGATTGCATTGCTGCACTTTTAGGGACGGATTGGGTTACGATTGGATGCATGCTCGAATACCCTTTTCTCTTCCAGCCCTTTTAGAGTGCAACAAGCTTTGTTATATTACAATTATTTGTCCAGTCCCTTTGTCCCAATGCATGCACACCATAAGAGCAAGGATTTTTGCTGGAATCTTCCATCAAGAACCTGCAATCGGAAGTTCCATCGAACACCGGCTCTCACCAACACCTTCCAACAAGGCTTCGACAAAACCGAGGACGAAACTGGAGCCTTACTCGAGAAACTCCTGTTGCTCTGCCTGATGCTGCTGCTGTTGTTGCTGTCCAACGGCTTTATTTACGATAGTACAGATGACTCCGATGAGTAAACTCCCCTTGAAAAGTGGTCAATAAGTTTCCTGCTAATCTGCGGACTATGCCAACGCGACCAGAACAATATTACAGAGGGTGGTGGGGGTGGTGCATATGCATAGCATTACTGCAGTACCTGAAGAAGAGGAGAAAAGCTAGTTAAGTCCAAAGCGTTTGCAGCAATTCAGCCTCTGACCAGCCAACCAATTCACAAGACATGCACAGTTAGCTCACCTAGCAATGACTCTGGGGAACAATTTCACGCACAGAGCATCTTCCGCATGTCACAGTGCTCATAAGGACTTCACTAAGTGGTCGGGGGATGTGGGAATGTTGGGGAAGGTCCCCAGGATTTGAACCAAAAGAGATCGATAACTAATTCAGACATATAGCACAGAGCAAATAGACAAGGCATTTCTCTAAAGAAGTATCAGCAGCCACACTTATGGAAAGAAACTATCAAAGTGGTATAGTAGCTCCCTCACGGGCGTGGACGAGTCTCAGAGCTCTAGTAGGCTTCGAGTATATAATTGGGAAACCCTATTACTACTACTACTACGGTCTGTGAATGAACCACCAGAAAGATTTATCTGCTGTCAGATTTTCGTTGCAAAGTAATTGAGTTTAATGAATGAAGTTTTCACTCCCACCACGTCCTTGAATACCACATGGGTTCCAAACGGGATTTCGTACCTGTCCATCAGAGACATTTCGAATGCATGTTAAATTTAATTACTCCAAGCTATGCACGCCGGACAGCCCCAGGTACTCTCGAACCGTGACGTCCGTGATACTTCAACAGTGATCTCTCTCTTGAGCTTGATGCGTGTGAATGCAGTTAAACTAGCGCTACCTCGGGATGTATACAAATTAATGGACTGACTAACTTACTGACCAACTTACTGACTGACTGAAAGACTCTTCTTCTTACATGGATACACGAGATGACCAGGAAAATGTGAACCCCGTTGAGTCCCTCCCACCTTTGCAACCTCTCAAGATGTCTCGCCTTGATTACCGTTTCTCTACAGTTTACCCGTCTGAAGGTCAGCTCCTGCAGATCACGGCTGGAGAAAGTCACCACAGTGGTGACTCGCTCACTCACTGTCGGTTGTGATAAGTCAGTCTTTAGACCACCCACCAGTCGTATAGGTGAAGGTCCTTTGCAGTGAGGACAAAAGACACACAACTGGGGTATCGGGAAGCTGTCAATGGCTCTAAAACCCACCATCATCCACAGGGTGAGAACTTTACAATCCATACAGACACTCCATGTACCTTCGGCGTTCCCCCTTCTTAAAACCTTCTTCGTTCTTCACAGCACCACCCAAGGCCAAAGACGACGATGCTTCAGCTCCTACTATTCCCAACAGTTTGAAGGGTTCAATCTCCTGTAGGGAAGGAATACGCAAACTTCTCGCCTTTCCGCAGGATCCGGGGCTCACCGCGTGTGGATAAAGGCAAAGCTGCTAAACTAAATGCAACTTAATTTGGACAAAGTCAAAGAGGAAGAAAAATTGGCCGTTCTTCAAGCGATGTAGTGACAGAGAATCGGGCTCTGCACGAACTTCGTCGATGTTTAAGTCCATCCTCCTCTGCTTCTGGCAATAGTATGTCACGGAATTGGGTCGTATTATCGACTAAGGAGCATTAAGCCTTCCGCCGGGCTTCCACACCTGTCGGGTTTCCTCACGGTGTTGAATCGGTCCTTGAGTTGTGGGATCGAGGAAGCCAGCACCCACCGCTCGGGCGGACCATATAGATGGCTGCATTTTCGAAGATCAATCACGCAATCAACGAGGGCAAGCTTAAACCGGGAGATCACATCTACTGCTACCGATCGGGGCACTTCTCGATCTACGCCCACCATGGTCAGCATCGAGTGATCACAAACTTCTGATGCGCTTCAATTTCCTCTGCAGGACTCTAACGAATTTCTTTAGCGATTCTCCCCTCATGATCTTCGTTGGGCATTTCTGCGGTTAATCGTAGCTGTGTTTGCCAGGCTTGATTACTGCTACGGGTTCTGGAGGGCGTTCTTATTGGGTGTCAGGAAGTCCTCGTTGAACACTTTTGTTTCAGCGAAACAAAGTTCAAAATTGAAGAAGTTTATTGATATCTCCGACCAAGATTCTCGTACTTTTGCCTCATTAGAATTATAATACTTGTTTTAAGAATTAGAAAGATGTCTCTTCTTATGTCCTTGCTTTCGTGGCGATTCTTCAATATGGATGGCTTGCAATCTCGAAACCTGTAGCTTTCGACAGTTGTTTGACGAACAAAAGCAGGTGCAGATTGTGCGCATGATTAGTGTTCGTAAATATTTTGCTTTGTAAATCATTGAGCTATCCAACCTGTTGTTGAACTTAACCCCTGCAGTTCAGAAGGGACTCAACTCAGAGAGCGGGAGACACCTTATACTACACGCATAATACTAGGGCAGACTAGTACCATGGTCAATTTGTGAGCAAGGGGAAAGAGAGTTTCTGTCACCTTACTGTCTCTGTCTCTCGGGATGACTCTGTTTCATTAGTAGAATTTACCTTCTTCACGTTCTGCTCCTCCTGGCACCATCTCAGATAGCCAGGGTACGGGGTCTATGGTCATTGGGTCTCGATCAACAGGAGTCTATGAGTATATTTTGTAAACTATCTTACTCGATTGAACAGCTCGATTTGTCTGCTTTGATCGTAATGTGATCCTTGCAGTTCTGAGTTTTGTAGACCCATAGACACATCTGAGAGGAGCAACTTGGTGTCATTCTAGGAATAGAGCACATCACTATATTCTTGACTCAACACCGTCCCAATGGTCTGGGATGAATAGCATTATAGCATAAGTGTATACCCTAGGAGATGAAGCACCAGCAATAGCCTATGTGTACTTGTTTACATCGGGTTCTGTCTTCCATTACGTAAAATGTCTACCATGGGTTCTGGAAGCCCCGGTTCACCGAGCGGCTTCTGCTCCCATTACTCAAATGTGTCGACTTGTTGGTTCGTTCGTTAAACAATGCTTTCAGCTCTGGTTTGGATCGGTATTGTTTTGCTGGAGACTGGATTGTGTCCATCTAGAATCATTTTGTAGTCTCCACAAAGTACTCCGTTGGCTAGCAGTACTTTGACTGTACCACACAGTCAACTGCTTCAGAACTCTGTGATCACATGGTGTACAGAGCTGATTTTGCAACTGAACACACTGCTTGTAGGGTAAATTGTTTAATTTTTGTTCTCGTCAAGGTTTGTTGAGTCATGTTCGTCTCGGTACTCTTGACTATGTCTGGTCTCGCTGATTATTCCTTTCCTGCCTTAGATCCCTAAGTAGTGGCACTGATGGACGTAAGCACCTCAATATCAACTATAATTTACCTTTGCACCTCAATAGATTCATTAGACCTTGCCCTGTTTTAATATATAAGCTTGTGTCTGGATTTATTGCTTATTAGGACAGAACATTCTCTTGTTTTCTCCAAAAGCCGAACGTCAATATCTGATTCTTTAGTAAGAGATTTAATGTTTGAATCCAAAATTACAGGAATTTACATTGGAGATAATAAGGTGATCAATTTTCTGGACAATTCTACCGGAGAAAATGGAGAAGGGGTTCGGTTGCTCGGCGCGGGAAGTTCATCAAGCAGTAAACTGCGGTGTGAGGAATGCAAGACGAACAAGGGGGGAGGCGTACAGATGACCTGTTTGAAATGTTTTTTGAAAGATGATACTCTACGCATCTTTCTTTACGGGGTCTCAAAAACTACATTAGCTATCAACGTCAGAGGAGGTACCTACCAATATTCGCCTACGATATTATGTGCTTTATTGGTTTTGTCATCTAGATACTTCATGGCTTCCTTATCATCCCATTTTCATGTTTCTGAGTTGTCTGTAGTTCACCTGATTCAGTTATGTTAGAAACTGTTGTTCGTGGCAAGTTTAGCAGTAGGACCAGTACTGATCCAACTCTAAACTCGGCAATCACTCTCAGGCTGCAGTGGAATGAAAGCTGACGAGGTAAAGCAAGTGCTAAACAGGGCTAAGTACTTGCTAAGAACCGATGGTTTCGGGAGGTACAATCTGCACAACCACAATTGTGAAGATTTCTCCATATACTGCAAGACTGGTGTTGTTGATTTTACGAATGGTTTGAGCAAGCAAGTTGAACTGTTCCGACAAGCCAGTAAAGTGAGTAAATCCTTAGGTGGAAAGAAAAAGTTCAATCCGGTGAAAGTCCTGACACAGATGAAGACTCATCTAGTTGATGAGAGATGGGATAGAGATAGCACTGGATGTCATATCGCTGTTGAAGAACTGGTCAAAATGTATGAGACACAAAAGATTGCGAGGCTCGCGAAATCTACCGAAGAGAAGCTTGCCCTGACGTTTCCAGAAGGCTCAGACCCGGCAAAAGCTTGCAAAGAGGTGCAGTTATAGCTCACAAAAAATTATGAAGCTCGTCAAAGTACTCGAGACACGTTTGGCTGTAGGTCTGTATCTTTGGGTACAGGGCTATCTGTGATGGCCATGTTCTCCTACCCTAAGACAATCGTACGAGGCGAAGATGTGTTTGCAGATCGGTTGTTCCGAGTAGCTATGTCGCTGTTTGCAGGAGTTCAAATATTGAGCTCCTTATTCGAAATTGGGAGGTCAGAACGCTGATGACTATTTGTATCACGAAGTCCATTAGGCTTTTACCAGCTGATCTTTGACACATCCCTTATCTCTCAGCGTGATGCTTCAAACCTGAAGACCACTAATTCATCCTCTCACTGCCAGTTCTATGATACCTTCACTCTTTCAGTTACCAGGAAACTCTGGATATTGCAACTTGCACGGCTAAGCGTATCATCGGCAGCGTTGTTAGTGCTTATGACTCTCTCCTTGTTGTTAAGTCAATCACTCTGTATAATATATTTGCTTCACCGTATATAATGCAAATATGTAGCCCAATGTTCAAACTCCTTGTGAACATGGTGGCTCATATTTTTGCCCGTGATGAAATTCGAGGCTTGCTTTCGATCTTTCAGACACCTCTTGATTATTAAAATAGTGGATTGTCACTAGCCCGTGGGGACATGAGAGTGGGTGTTGAAATATTCTACCTCTTTTAGACTCACGAGTAGAATGATGCAAGACATCCATTGTGAATGCAATCTAACTTTACACTTGATCCACGTTGAAGAGATGAACCCATCTAAGCATTCTGTCAAACTTCCTGTTCATAAAATTTTGTTGCCATTCCACACGGTGAAGTAAACAGTGCAGTCAATCATTAGTGACGACCTGTTTACTTGAGTCACAGGTCACGAGATTGAACTTAATTTGGAAACAAGATGATTCACTATAGGTTGACATTAAATCTTCTTGATCTTCTTGTGTTTATTAGCCACCGCTTCTTCTTCTTCTTGCACGTGATGAAATTCGCAAATTTACTACAAGGTGTCTCGTGAAGAGTAGTTGAGATTATTACGGGAGGGTCCCGTGGCCATAAATTATCTGCGGGAGACCCAAAAGGTTACTCGAGGAGTTTTACCGTGGAATCCCATAGTCCCGTTACTATTAATCAATTTCACTTGGCTATTAATTGTTGTCAGAAGTGGCCGTGGTGACCTGTCGGGACTTTGATGTGGCCGAAAGGTTAAAAGGTTGAATTAGAACGAGAGAATAGTAGGATTGCAAGTGGATAGTTGTGTCAAGAGAAGTAAGAGAACTAGTAGCTTCAAGAGGATTCCAATTAGAGAAAGTGAAATGATTTGGAGTGGGAAGTCCATCTCTCATGTCTCCGTGTCTCATATCTCTCAGTGTAGCATGCAAGGAAGTGTCTCATATCTCTCAGTGTAGCATGCAAGGAAGTGTCTCATATCTCTTAGTGTAACGCGCAAGGATAGCATGCAAGGAAAGAGCTAGTGATGCAAAGAGATCCAATTTGAGTGGAATGTGCAAATTAGAGATGAGTAGTGAGTACAGAGATACTCAAGTTGATGGGAACCCTAGATTGGTAGGAGGTGGTAAATAGATCTGATTACAAGAGGAAACTCCAAGCTAAACTAAACCAAAAGAGAAAGATGATGAATCCTGGTCCAAGATGGTGGAGAGTGTTGTATGAGGTAGAGATTGTGAGGCACATTGCCTTGTGCAATTCCAAGCTAGAAGAGAGTGTGGAGTGAAGTAGAGATCAGGAGACACATTCCCTTGTGCAACTCTAGGCTTGGAAGAGAGTGTTGCGTGAGGAAGAGACAAGATCCTCCTCCTTAAGGCACATTGCGTCTTGCAACTCCAAGCTCGAAGTGAGGCTTGAAGAGATTGTTGATGTGAAGCATATCCAAGGGAGGCCGAGAGAGAATGACCCTAAGGCAAGGCGTAGAGAGACAAGTTTGAAAATCAAATAATACTCTCCAAATTTAATGGTTCTAAAATAGAGTTTAATCTTTATTTGTAGAGGAGGAAATCCATGGATTTCCTTTCCTTGGTCCATGTCTTTATGAATCAATTAAAAAGGGTCTATAGAATATTTAACTTGCAATCTAGGGATAAGTTCTCAAAACTCACAACTTTTTTTTGTCACTTTCTTCAAAGCATGACATCAATGTAGATGATGGGGTTAGCAAGAGTCTAGCCTAGCCGGGATCCATGTTTGATAGGAATAAGATTTCATGTGGGTTAGTGTGTTAGTAGGAGTCAACATGGAGTAGAGGTCAAGGAAAGAACAAAAATAAAGTTCATGTGTGTTAGTGAGTTAATAAGAGTCGCATCGGAGAGGAGGTTAAGAGGTCAAGGAAAGAATAAAGGTCAAAGGAAAGAATACAAGAAAGAATAGAAGTTGAGGAAAATCATAGGTCAAAGAAAAAAAATGGGTTTGTCCTTAGAAATAATTTGGCAAGTTTTGTCCTTAGAAATAACATCAGGAAATTAGAAACAGTCTGGAAAGAAAATCATGGGCTCTATTGTTTGTAAATGGCTTTTATCATTAGCCAAGAAGTTAGAAAAAGGGTGGAGAAAGAAAATCAATTTGCAATAGGAATAGAGAAAGAAAAATCAATGGGTTCTCTATAGTCTCATGTTAGTAAAAGTCATACGAAAAATAAATCTCTAGCAGTGTTGAGAAAACCACTCTAAATAGTAATATTCACATAAGAGCTTAAATAAATCTCTAGTATTTTTGAGAAAGAAAACCAATCTAGATAGTAAAATCCACATAAAAGAGTAAATAAATCTCTAGTAGTGTGGAAGGTGGATCTTTGATCTTTGCGATGTTTGCAAATGCACCGATATAGATAAAGAAAATGTATGGAGAATATACATAAGAGTACATGTTAGAGGAGTTGAGAATCTACATAAGAGTACATGGTGGTAAGGAGTTTTGAGCTTTTGTTGTAGAGTACATATAGCAATTTTTAGAAGGTGGTGTTATAGAGGCTATTTTCCTCAATACACACCATCTGAGTGCAAGGTAGAATTTGACAAATGAGATAAAAAAAGGCAATGCATGCCCATGTGTCAATGTGGCAAAGTTGTGTTAAATTTGACATTGACATTGGGGATGGATTTAGAGATTTTGATGATATGGATGAAGATGACAATGGTGCTTACATTGAACAATGTGCTATACTGTTAAGATGGTGGGACTTTGCCCATACCCCTTTCTATTTGGTGGATCAAACCATTGTATAAGACCCTAGGTAATTCATTACTATGCTTTTCCAAAATCTAGATCTAGTCCCTTTTAAACAATTGATGAGGATGGATGTAAATTCATTTTATACATTGCTTGCTCTAGTTAAGGATCACAAGGTGTTCAAGGGGAAAACCCTTCAAAGGAAGAAGCAAACTCCTATGTGGATCCAACTTGTTGTTGCCTTGGAAAGATTTGGTCATACTGGGAATGGGGCTTGTATAGATCAAGGCACCAACTTGTGAGGTATTAGTGTTGGGTCCACCACACAATTCACTGATAGGCAAATTATTGCAATTCTAGCAAATATAGCAAAAGAGTTTGTATGGCCTAATATGAAGGAAAGAGAAAGGATCTCACAAGTATTTGGAGCAAAATGATTCCTTGGTTGTGTGGGACTGGTTGACAAAACACTTTTCCTACTAGCTCAATGACCAAAAATTGATGGTGAAACTTATTTTAGTAGGAAAGGAACTTACTCCATCAAAGGATAAGTAGTTTATGACAACATGAGGAGAATTATATACTTCTTTGGTGGTAAGGATCCATTTGGTGTGGTGAAGTTTAGTTTGAATCTTTTCCTTGGTGTTCATTAGATTGCATCAACATTAGATAGCTAGGATTCTTGCATGCTCCATAGTGAGTTCCTTCACAAAGTTCATGCGTTTAGAATTTTATCTCACATTTGCATTTGGATCAAATATGTAAGAATGCATGGCTCTTGCTATGACATGAATTTTCTTACAAGGTCAACTACATTGAATGATTTGAGTACAAGAGGAGCCAATGAGTCCTTTGGTCCACATTAGTATCTTCTTGATGATTCTGCCTATGTGCCCATGAGTCATTTGGTACCTTCTTGTGGAGTGCAATGCTTTAGAGATCAAATAGACTTCAACAAATGTGTAGCTTACACTTGGGTGCTCAATGAGCATTGTATAGGGATTTTGAGAAGTAGATGGCATTCATTGCATGAATTGAGAGTTCAACTAAAAAAGAATAAAAAAATAGGAATAGGTATTTGTTAAGGTAGATTAGTGTATCCATTATTTTGCATAACTTTTTGATAATACATAGACTTATGGGATGATAAAGAAGAACTTGTAGAGATTTAGAGGCAAAAAATCCCACTATAGCTCAAAATATATTGGAAGAAGACAAAAAGTTCAATCAATAGGATACTAGATCACATGTTATGTCAAATTGTGTCCTTATCCAAGTCATTGGACAAGGACCCATAGTTTGACAAGACTTTGACATAATGTACTATACCACTTTTGTTGAATTTTTCAATGCAGATTTTCAATTTTTTAATCTTGATTAAATTTTTCAATCTCAAGATGGAGTTCTATGATTCTATCATTAGTCATGGAGTTCTTATGGTTCTGAATGATATGGTCTGGTTCTTGGTCATGGAGTTCCTATGATATAGTTTTAAGGTTCATTTCTGAATGTTTGTGATATGGTTTTGTATGATAAGGTCAGATTCCAACTAACAAAATTCCAACTTCACTTCTTGATGAGTAAAGCACAACCTCAACCACACCAAACACAAACATTGTGCAAACCAAAATGCCACACAAATTGCTTCCAAATACTATGTAAACCATTTGCCCAAAGGTATGCAGTTTACAAAAAGTGTGAGGCAGTTTGCACAAAGCACATATGGTTGGTTGCATGGCCTTGGGAGCTTGGTTTTCATGGCATTTTGGTGGTTTGCATGACATTTAGGCTATCATGTTTGAGCCAATTCCCTAGTTTGCATGGTTCTTTGTATTTCTTTATATATCTCTATTAGCCCTTTACTTCTTGACATCATATCCACAACATGAACACCTTCTTTAGCCAAGTTTAGGGTGAATGTATTTGTTTCATCATATTTAGCTTACATACTGAGATGAGAACTCTGCTGCCCAAGCATAGCAAATTTCCAAAAATACATTCAATTTTGGCTTCATTTATGGCCTAGAGATTCTTCAAGTGGTTAAAGGGAAAATGCCATAGACTAATCAAACTGGTACAGAAAAAGGGTTTTCAATTGTCAAATTACAAATCTGGAACTTGAAGTTAAACTTTTTGGGCATACAAGACTCATGTAGAACAAGATATTAACGAATTTTCATTGGTACAAAGTATGCAAAATAAAAAATCACCATAATATAATAAGTGTACAAATAATAATAAGTACAATGTGCAATACCAAGGTATAGTCTATATGCTACCTAGGCTGCACAATCTAAAACATCATGAAATCTCCTATATACGATGGGTGGTATAAAGAAAAGACTTTAGCACCACATCCATCTTTTGTCACAAGGGTGCATTTGAGGCTCATAGAACTCTTCCTGGAAGCTCATAAGGATCTGAACTATAATCCCTAAAATGACCAAATGTCCAGTGCTCTTCTAGAAGTCTAAGGCATCATGAGTAGAGACTCTAAATCTATCTAGAAGATCTACAAGCCTATCTAATAAGGAGGTGCATGAAGCACTAGGTGTATCAACCGGAGCAAATCTTGGAGGATGTATAGCTCCTGAAGATGGTTTCTACTATAAAGAAGAGCATCACTATCTATAACAAAATAGGTTTATCTCTAAGAGATAAACCTAACAAGGTAAATGTATTGTATGGTCTAACCATGAACCTTCTATACTTGTCTAGATATCCATCTATGCCAGCAAGGCAAGCCATGAGATGTGCACTAGTGTATACTCCTATTGGAAGAAAACCACAATCATACATAGATTACAAGAAGACCTCCACCTCCTTCTTTGGACAAATAATCCAAAGGATAAGCTCAAAGTGTGTGATGCAATACTCCATAAAATCCTTCACATTAGGATGTGGGATATACCATAAAGAAGTACTAGCTTTGTAATATTTCCATCCTCTCATACTAATCTACACCACTCCAAGAATGGAGGTAATATAAGTCTTGTAGGATCTCTCAAGTCAACAAGACAACGCAAGTCCAAGATTATAATCCTCCTCCTCAAATTTTTGTGGAAAATTATATGTGGGATGAAAAATCTAGATATGCTCATCCTTTCTCTAATTTTGGTGAGGTTGGTGAGCCTCAAGACTTCATCCTGCAATAACTACTTCCTCCCTTGAAGTAGAACTAATGTATAGTACTAGAAAAGCATAAAGGGGTGGCCATATTACCACCTATCTGATGTCTCCAATACACAATGTCCTCTCTTATATGCAAATAAGGCTCCTTCCTAGGCCTGCCTATGAGAGTCAACAATGTTTGACCTCCATAAGTGGCTTTCCCAATTGGGCTAGAAGATGAAGTCTGAGTAGCTCTAGTCTCACAATGTTTGCAATCTCTCCACTCAATGGTGGTAGTAGAAGCTTTAGTCTCACTAGTGTCATGCACATCCAAAGGGGAAGTCTTAGTTGAGCTAGTCTAATAATGGATACTACAAGAGGTATGAGTCCCATATACAAAACAAAGCAATGAGAGGGTGAATCTTTATAAGATCCTACTCCATAATCCCTAAACCCTACCCCACTATGTATGTTCTCTATTGTCTGAGTACTCACACCAATGTGAGGGAATTCCCTAAGGAGGTGTCACATCTCTTCCTCTAACCATGTAGTCACCTCTTTATGAGCATCCTCATATGCTAGCCTAAGAGAATCCAACAAGGTCCTTGTATCATCTAGATTTCTCTAGGTACTCTCTAGTAGCTCTATAGTAATAGCAAATTCTCTCAAATAAAACATGTATTTAATTCTTTATCCCTTAGCCATCAAGTCCCTTTCTCTCATCAATCCACTCCACTCTCTTTCACCAATAAGGCTATCCAACTCTGCAACTCTCAACCCTTGCTCTCTCTTCTCTCTCCTTCTCTCTAATAGCACTATCTAAGTGTGCTAATCTCTCATAAATAATACTATCCTCAACATATAAGTGCATCTCTTTCTTGGCTAGTCTTGTCTCTCTCTCTCCATAAAAATATGCTCCTCAAGCCATAGTTGCTCCTCCCTCTCTCCTAGTCTACTCTCATGAAAGCTCAACCTAAACTCATACTCAACTAGTCAATGCTCTACATACTCAACTAGTAAATGGTGTATAGGACAAAGCTCCTCATCTTGCCTCAACTAGAGGAGCCTTTAGACCTAAAGACACAAGAGTCTCTCTAGGTGGAGTAGGGAGCTCAACTTCCATGGGAACACTCTCATGAAAAGAGTGAGCATGGAGAGTGCTCTCATGGGGCTCAAATGGAGGAAGGGGGTGCTCTCATGTGAAGAGTAAGCATGATGACCTAAAAAAAAAATCTACATATTATCAAACCTCACAACCATTCATACACATCATCTTATAACATATTCATATCAATGCAACTTCAATGCCAATGACTTTAGAGAACACTCTTATAAAATCATAACCATCATATGCTTTATCATAAATCCACCCAAAAAAATGTATATATATATATATATATATATATATAAATATACAATTCTATGCTCTATACAAGTCATTCTAACTCATTCTTGATGTCATCATCATGGTCATTAGGTGCTTACTCTTTATCATCCTCACACACAATGCCATAGACTTCCTCTAGGGCCATATACAAGCTCTTATTTACCCACAAGTCCAATCTCCATGAACAAGTGGGTGAGGATCTGACCTATATGGGTCACACAAAAAGCACCTTTAAACTAGGTGGTGAAGTTGTCTCTGAACTACAACTAGCTTGGACTCAATAACTGCTAAAGTAAGCTCTGCCTAATCAAAGAAGACAAAGGTAGAGTGCTCTATCTTACTCTTCACTATCAAAATGGCATTTCCATGTACTGCTTTGGGACACCTAGATGTAATAAGAAGAGAGCACATCATTTAGAAGAATGGCCTGAATGTAGTGTATGTACAATGTAATGCTAAATATCTTCTTGCACTATGGTCCCTCATTGGAAACCAATCTTTAGCCAAAATCTATGGTAATATCTTCCTCTTGGGTATGCTCCCTCTAGGCAGACAAAATGCCTCCTAAGTCATCTTAGCACTCAAAACTAACTCCCTCCCTCTAATTCTCCCTTGGTGAGTATCCTTGTTCCATGTTTGTGCAAATTTGGTACACAACTACATTTGCACATCATAACACAAAATGTGGTTTAGAAATATGGTGCTCTTATGTTAAAAACATGGGGCATAATCTCCAAACTTAGAGTTCAAGGGTTCAATTCCAAAACAATTAGTGTGGCTAAGAACACCTAGCCACACTTCTATCAATGCATATGCATTTGATTAATTAATCAAATAGACCTATATGCTCATATATGCTCAAATTGATAAATGCAAGTGCTCTATGCTCAAACACTCAAATTTATATAGATATAAAAATATGCTCAAACTTAAATCACATATACACTTCAACTTCTATTTTTATTTTCCAAGCAACACCAAAGTACTCTATGCTCAAGCGGAGTACAATAGAGTACTCTATCCCTAAAAGAAGTTGCTTTTTCCTTATGTTTTATGGTTCAAATATGGAATTGCTAATCATGCAAACCTATCAAAAACATCCCACAACCAACCGTGCAAGCCAGTGGAAACCATTGGATGGCTTGTGCATCCTATGCAAACAAGTCTAATGGTTTGTACATGTATATTTTTTTGCATGGGGCCATAGAGGTTTGTGTGGCCAATTTGCATAGGGCTATGTAGAGTTGCAAGAAGTCCAAAATTTCAAATTGCTCAATTTCAATCCAAAATCACAAAATGAAACTTTGGGATTCATAATTTGAGAATGACAACCTCACATGGGAGCATATATACTCCATTCCAAGTGCATCCAAATTGTTCTCTTGGATTCTTTCTATAGCTTCTTTGATTCTTTCTAGCCTCTTTGATTTGTAGTTTGTCAATCCAACACCATTTCACATTTAGGGCATGTATTAATCAATGTGTTGAATGTCACCAGCCAAGATCCTTCAATTTTTTGGTTACCTTGTGCTTCTCTCTATCAAGCACTCTCTCATACCCTTCTATTGCCATGGTTGCTTTGCTCTAATATGTTCTTTGCCTTTTGCTCTTTGTTTCTTGTTCTTTGCTCTTTGCTCTCTATTTGGCTCTTTGTCTATCTTTTCTTTGCTCTCTTAGTTCTTTTTGTCTTTGTTCTCTCCCTTTCCAACCTGAGTGATGGTCAAATATCTATGAGCCTGGTAGTGCAAGTTTGAATTTCTGCTAGTTTTACAAATTCTACGAGTTCTTGCAAGTTCTTGCAAGTTTCTACAAGTAGCAAGTTTTTGCAAGTAGCTTGTTTGATGCCAATAGTGACTGTGATGCTCCCTCTAGGCAATTGCTTCCCTATTCTTGTGGCATTAAACCCTTCTTCCCCTGATTTTTCCCTTCTATTTTGAGTGATTTCTTAAACCCTTCTTCTTCTCTTGATTTTTCCCTTCTCTTCTCTTTGCTTTGGGTCAATTTCCTGAACTTTTTTCTTTTCTCAAAAATTCCTTTCTCTCTTGGGTGGATTTCCTAAACCCTTCTTCTCTCCTAAAATTCCTAAACCCTTCTTCTTCTCTCCAAAGTTCATGAACCCTTCTTCTCCCAAAAATTCCTAAACCCTTCTTCTCATATTTTCAAATGCAAACTTTCCAAAACCCTTTCTTAGCCATGCAAACCCCTTTCTAGAGATGTGAAAACTAAACCTTCTAAGTTTGATAAACCTCTCTTCTTAGATGCAAAAACCAACACCTAATAAGTTTCATAAATCTCTCTTGTTAAACATGCAAACCAAAACCTTCTAAGTTTCAAGCCCCCTAAAAGCAAACCTTTGAACAAATTCTTGATACACTTCATGCAACCAGATTTTTTGTCCCCATATCTCTGAAGTTCAGTACTTGCAAACAGCATTTTCTTCTCCAATTTAAAAAGTGAGTGTGAAGAGTCACCCTCAACCCGACCAACCAACCCATCCCTTCATTTCTTCCTGTCCGAGTCACCCTCCATCATACAAAAATGTGGCATCACACATAAATCAAACTAGATTATGAATTGATAAAGAACAATATAGAATCATGAATCAAGCACAAATCTGAATCAGCAAAACTTACCCATAGGTGTAGATAAACAAAGAAGATGATTATATATTGAGAGATAAGCAGAAATACATATCTATCTCAAAAACACATTTCAAGTGGCATTAGTGGCACTCGACCAATACTATTCCTGTTACTCACAAATAGAAATATTCACTATTCTCTACACTCTATTAGATCTATTGTTACTCACTTTTTTCTACAATTTTTGTCATTATCTAGTGGCACGAGGTTTCATCCAGGGATGAAACCATGCTCATTAGATTCATGGTACTCTTAATTTTCTTGGGTGTTTTTCTTGCTTTTGCTAACTCTATAATAGCTCTTTGAAACCTTTTGGACTTGGAGCTCCTTTCTTTGATTCTAAAATTCTCCATCTTGACAAGTCTCTTCTTAACCTTTGAATGTATTCTTCTCTATTTCACTTTTCATTCTTAACTTCTCCATCTTTGCAAGTCTTTAAGCGTCAATTCATCAAGTCGGCATCTCTCCCTTGCTTCTACTATTTTTGTTTGGAGTTTAATAACTGATCAAGATCATGTGCAAAAGCTACCATTGTAGAGGAGGTTGGTATCTTAACTCAAGATATCTTTCTCTCCTTCCTTGATTTCACTCTCTCCATCATTTTATCCTACTCCGTCATTCTCACCATCAAGATCTCTTTCTTGATCTCCTTTGGTGGCTAGTAGGCCCACACATGGAAGACTTGGTGGAGAATGATGTGAGAAGGTTGTGCTTGCCTCTTCTATTTGACTTGGGCTCTCCTCATGCTCACTTCTGCTCTCCTTGTACATGTGCTCAATTGCAAAGTCTTGGAAGTATGGTACATAAGAATCATGAGGAACATACTTTGATTCTTGTGTGCTATGTTCAAGATAAAAAGTAGTGGAATGCAAACCAGTTCTTGATGCAAGTGTGGCTTGCACCAGATGCGTTGTGACTTGGGATCAAGAGTCTTCTTCCAATGTCATATTTGCAAATTCATGCTCCACTCCTAAAGTTACAAGGGTAGGCAGAACAATATTAGCTCTACTATCAACCAAACTATCCATTCTGACTTAAGGTGGAGACAAATATGATTAAGCTTATCATCAATTGTCCTCAATCCTTGTCTTCTCTCCTTGTTAGTGATTATTGCACATGTGCATTTATCTTTGCAATTCTGAGCAGATTTTTATGACACCATGTAACGGGCCTACTTCTTGGTTAATGTCTTTTCATATATCAATTGTTCAAGAAAGCTCTTTCCAAACTTTATTAGGTAAGTGCCATGTAGTTGAAGGTTGTGCTCTTACTCATTGGTTTCTTGCAAGGGATTCCATGGATTTGCTTGAAATGCTTTGGTTCCTTGAGATAATCTAGAAGTTGATACCATGCTAAACTTGTCATTGTGTGACTTATGAGAAGGAGTAACCAATTGCAAGGATGGCCTTATGGACACTCCTTTGACACCCATCATGTCCAATAGATACCACCATGTCAAGGAGATCTTGGAATTTGTGTGGATGTGGAGGAGCAATGGATGCGAGGATGGTTGAATTCAAATTGCTAATAGATCTTGATGAGGCAAAAGCTACAAAGGGTTATCAAATGAGAGTGAGTTGATAGTAGGTGGCTTTCAAAAGCACTTCTTGGGTGACGGTAGGGTACAAGGAATAAGGATAAGGAATTTAAATAATAAGAAATAAACTTACACAAATTATAAAATAAGAAAAATATTATTTTGTAGGCTCTTGGACAATTCTTCTTGTAAAATTGAGTTTAAGTCTTTGTACCGGATTAGATTGTAAAGGGTGGGAGATTGATACCTTTGTAGAGGATTGAGAGATTCAAGAGTTTGAGGTGATTGGAATCAGGGCTAAGTAGACTTCTTGAGGCAATGTGCTCCATGATATCCATATCCATGACACTCTTGCATACAAGACAAAGCTGACTCCCAAATTACCAATACCGCCATCCCAAATTAACTTCCCATTCCCTTGTACTACTGGCACCCACTACATTCAATGGAGTGCTAACCAATGCTTTTTTCTAAAAAACTTAAAATTCTCCATTTCCCTCCATCTTGCCACCTTTCTCCCTCCTCATCTTCCTAATACCTAATCCTCTCATCTTCATCCTCTACCTTGTACCACCTTCTCTTTCACCTTTCAAATCTATCTAGTTCATTGCACACCTATTTGCTATTGAGAAAACACCAAAGCTCTCCTCTTAATGAAAATGGAAAATTTTAAAATTTCCCCTCTGATCTCCAATTCATTACACCGCTTACACACTCATTACATAGTACTCCCAAGTCACTAAGTACTCAAATTTTGAAAATTTTGCCCAATTCATAATTACAAGCTCACTTATTCACACATGATTCTCTCCCTCAAAACTCAAGAATCCTCTAGGCACACTTGCCATGATGCATCCTCTCACAAACTTTAGAAACTTGAATTCCCACCATTCCTACCAAATTCACTTATGAGAACCAAAAAGTTTCTACTATTACTCCTTAGCTTGTTTTAACATCTACAAAGTGGCATCTCTCCCTTGATGTGGTACATGTATTTAAGATGTAATTCTTGAGTAATTAAGATGGAATGCTTGATCCTCACCCATAAAATTTTAATATCCAAAAAAGGAAATGACTCATAGACATGTAGATTTATTTATAGCCATTTCCATTTTGGCAAATTATAGGACATTTTGTACAAGGTTACGGGATCCTTTCTGCTCTTGTAAATAACCCATAGTATGTACTCTTGAAATGCCTTGCTCTTTTCTTGACCCAAAAATCCTTACAGGATTCTAGTGGGTCATTGGACTTTTAAAAATTAATTAGATGTTAATTAATTCAAATACAAATGGGATGCCAAGTGTCACTTTTCCTTAGAATGCAAGAACTTGAAATTTATTTTTTCCCTCTTTTTTTCTTCCTTGCTTCCCGACAGCAAATATATATATATATATATATATATATATATATATATATATATATATCCTCTTTATTTCTTTCTTGCTCCTTGATGGCATTACAAATGCAAATTCAGATGGCATATAGAAATTTGAATTCCATAATTCATGTTGTTCTTTGATATCTAACCATTCTTGCTCTTAATTTTATCAAAGGTTGGCTGAGCTTTGATATAGATTATTTTGGATCCTTCTTCATTAGTTCCTTTGCCAATTATTCATTAGTTCTTGGGCTATTTTGTGGACATTGTAGCATGAAATTTGGAGACTATTTTGGTGCCATTTTCATTAGTTCTTCCACTCCTTTGCCATTGATTACTATTCTATTATGTGGATTTTGCACTTTTCAGTTAGGGCTGAGCAGACTATCCAAACATTTCTTGTTCCTTTGTATGAGTAAGATCTACTCCTTGGAATTCTAGCAATTAGGATCCAATAGTTCTTATTTTTGCACAAAGAAAGATCAACGGTATCTTGATCTTTCTTTGTGAAAATAATTCACACCATGCCTCACCTTACTCAAAGACTATTGAAGAAGGAATTGAAAAAGTTACTTCACTTCCAAGTAGCCAAATTTGATAATAGTGATGAAGAATGGACAAATGGTGAGTGGTTGGATTCTTCCTTGGATTTAGAAGAATGGAATGAGGAAGAAGAAGATATGGATACAAGAGAGAAGCTTGTAAATGGTGGGGATTTATCTATGAGAGAAGATATTTGAGGCAAAGAATTCAAAGTCCATGTACTTTAGAATTTGTATACAAATTATTTTCTATTCTTGATCCTCTTACTTTCAAACAGCTCATGAAGATGGATATTGACTCTTTTGTTACTCAAGGTGCATGATAGTTTTAGAAGAAAGAGGGATTTGAGAAGATACCAAACATTTGTGTGGTTACAAGTGGCATTAATACTAGATCAATTTGGCCATAATGGGGATAGGGCATGTGTTGCCAAAGAAATGAACTTATGGGGAATCAATGTAGGATGTACAACCAGGTTTACACAATGAGTAATCACTGCAATATTTTTTATTCTTAGAAAGGAAGTGCACTGGTCAAGGATTGAGGAGAGATTGAGAATTTCATTTTTGTTTGCTCAAAAAGGATTTCCATGGTGTGTAGTCTAGTAGATGGTACTTTGTTTCATCTATCACAAAGGCCAAAACATTGATAAGGAAGTTTTCTTCATCAAAAAAGGAAGTTACTCAATCAATGGTAAGGTGATATACAATGATCAAATGCCAAATTATACACTTTGTCGGAGGTAAAAGGCTTCCCAAATCTTGAGTATTCTTAATGAAAGTTTATGGATTTTTGGATTAGTTGTATTTAGATATGGCTAATGAAGGCCATGATTTTGCTCAAGAATACCTGGATTATGTCATGATATGACATATTTAAAGAAGTCAGAGCTTTGATCATAATTTAGTCATAAAGGAGCTGGTGGGTTTATTTGAGAGCCATCAATATTTATTAGGAGATACTGAATATGTGTCAATGAGTCATCCTTGTACCTTCATCTAAACAAGCAAATATGCAAGAAAAGAAGTACCTCAATTGTAGTGTGGCTCAAAATGAGGTCTCTAAATGAACATTTCATTGGGATCCAAAAAGCATATTTGCATTCTCTACAAGAGTTCAAGGTTCAATTGAATAACATAAGAAGTAACTCACACCTTTTACATTGGATTTCCATTTGTGTTATATTGCACAATTTTTTGATAAATAGGTGCAATCTATGTGAGGAAGAAAAGGAAAACATGAGAGAAGAGAAAAATCCAATACCTTCATTTACTTAGAGAAGTAGTTGGACAAATCACCATATGAGAGAGGAAATTAAGAGAATTGTAGTAGAAATTTGCCTAGCTTTGAACTACTGTCTTGGTGGTTGTTTGTACCACATGAATGAAAATGAATAAATTCCAGATGTTTGCAAACAATGTCTCAATGTTTTAGGTTGGACTATGGGTTTACTAATAAGAAATGGCTTCACTCTTGAGATTCCTAAGAAAATTATGGGGTTGCTTGGAACAATGTAGCTTTGCTTGATATATATGGTTATGGTAATGCAATTAATTTTAAACAGCTAGAATTTACAAGAAATATTTTTTTGTTTGTCTATCAAGATTCTTTGTGGTCTTATTGTCTATCAAACTACCAAAAGTGAAATTGAAAACATTAAAATTTGCACAAGAAAACCCACCAAAACCCATTGAGCAAATACATCAATCCCATTCTCCATTGAGTAAAGCTTGCATATCCAAGCAAAGCCAATGATAGGTGACCCCATAGCCAATATCAAGCAAACCCATGAAAAATGAGCAGAGTATTTTGCATTTGAATGACCTCATTGGGTCCTTTTCCATGCTAAGCATTCCCACTTCTCTTGAGCAGACCCATCTCTATCTTTGAGAAAACCTACTATCTTCAATAGATTCATTTCCTTGGTGCGCAAAACCATTTCATCTTATAGGCAAAGCCATTACTCTACAAGAAAAATTGGGTATACTTTAGTGTTTAGGCCCTTCTCCCAAGCAAAGCCAAGTTAAATGCAAGCAAATCCAGATGTCATTTAAATCAAATCCAATTCAATGTATATTTGATGTACTTGATGCTATATATTTTTCCACAATTCAATGTATATTTGATTCTTTCATCCTACATGACAAATAAATATTTTTTTCCATGATCAAAGGGATAAAAAGTATGTTGCATTCATCTTCATTATCAAACTTATGTACTAGTGTTCTGCATTGTTAAGTATGGGTTTAAATGAATAAGCATAAATTTGGGTGAAGATTTTTAGTGTGCCATCAGTTTGAGGTATATGTCAATTCCTTTGTCCTATCATTTAGGCCTTCAAGAATTTAAAGGTAGGTAGCTATTGTTAGATACTATGTTGTGCAATAACAAAAAACATCAAAAATTTACTTTTATGTCCATTTTTCTTCGTTGTGTCCTCATTTCACTTTTCTCTCTGCATTTCTAATATTCTAAACTTTGCCAATATGAGAGTAGTGATAACCATACATAGTGAAAATTGGGACTTTTTTTTTCCTATATACAAGTGATTTTTTATGGGATGATACAAGAGCATTGTTAGGGGGTCCATATGACTGCAATGAATGAGTTGGTTCTCTCTAGCTGCTTTCACTAGCACTACAAACTGCCAATTTGATTTTCTCCTTTGGCAAACATCTTATTGTCTCTTTGATTCCTCCCATAGTACCGTCAATGATTGATTTCACAAATAATTAGTGCAGCACCTTCTATGCCATCCTTGGAGTACCACTTCCAGAGCCATAAGTGCTCAAAAACAAATCAGAGATGTTTCAGTCTTATAGGTTATGCTACTTGCAAGAATAGGATAAGATCTAGTTGCTTTTAGCCAAAACCAACAGATTCATGGATGAGTGGATCTTATAAATTTCTACTTACTAGAATATCCCTAGCTTCTGCTACAATTAATCTGCTCTACTTTGAATTCGTTAAAATTGCTGTGATATTATTCTTTTATCATCCAATCTTCCTCTTTTGATTCCACAAATAAGTCATAAGATTTATTGACTATACATTCTTTACCCAAGTGCAAATGCCACAACTTAATCCAATGAGTGTCAATTAGACTATTCTCTTGTATACCATGAGGTTCTCAATGATGATTTACATATGGTGCATCCATTTAAATCAGCAAACTAGTAAGGAATAGCAAATGCATATGAAACTAGGAAAGCTATTTGTGCTCAAATTTTGATAAGACTATAACATTTTATTTCAAATACCATATATTTGTAGATGGATATTATTGAACTCCATAGGTTCATCAAGAATTATGTGTTTTGTCATCATAGATGTGAGGAAGCACTATCAATGACCTTTTTTAGAAGTTCCTTAAAAGAGTGACTCAAGTCACTCTTTTAAAGAAACTTCTTAAAAATCATTCTATACTTCATTCAAGATGGGGTACTAGTACATTCTATGAGATATTTCTTGTAATAATTGTCACTTGCTCTTGACAAACTTCATTCTATTCATACTTGATATTTGATCTCTAGTGTTCTTGCTTCATATTATTCATACTTGAATTTTGACCTCAAGTGTCCTTGCACAACTCCATACTTATTCTTATTTTCTTTGTTTGTTTTGTGTTTATAGATGGTTAATTTCCTACTATTTCCAACTATATATATTGTTCTAAGTAAGTTGTGATTATGCCTTTGCTTTAGGGTGTGTTTGCATTGTTCTACACTTTGGCAGTATCACGCTTATTGTATTCAGCATATCCTCGTTGCTTTTCTTACAGCTAGACATATTATCTAGAGGTGAAAATTTGCTTGGTAATATCTGGAAGGATATTATATATTATGGACTAAGTAGATCAGATAGAGGTATCACCAAAAGAGTACTTCTACTGGTATAGAAGCTGAAAATGGCCTAAAAATTCAAAGCTAGTTTCAGAGGCCTAAACGGATGAATTAAGCCTTGAAAATGTGCTAAAATCCCTCATGGCAAGAAAAGGTTTGCCTTCCCTCCTCCTTCTGTGGTCATAACAAGAGCTTTCCAACAGTTCTTCACCCATGCAATTTGAGATTTCCACATGAAGATTCCTTCCGGTGAAAGCTTGTTTGACCAACTACATAGGACCAAAACCAAAATGTCACCCATGCATACAACTAATCTAAGGGTAGAGCTCATTGACAGGTCACCAATGGTGGAGCTTCCTTTGCTATCCTCTTTGATATATAATAAAGACAAGGTGCTCCTTTGAGGCATCAAAGCTTTGAGTGTGAAGCTTTGTGTTTCTTCTTTTGGGTGTTTTCTCTTGGAGGCTCTCCTATCCTCAGAACTTTACATCAATGTGCACTCCATTTTCACTAACCTAATGTTTCAATTTCAAGGTTTGAGTGCTAAAGATGGTGCATCATGAATTTCTCTAGGACAACAATCTACCTAAACTCTTGAATCTCACATGGGAAACCATAAATTAGTCAAAAACCCTTTTGATTGATTCAATTGCATTCCCTCTTTAATTGCTCAAATTCAACTCTTGCTTGCAAAAGAGCTCCTCTAATTATTGACTCAAATTCCCTATCATCTATAAATCATGTTGCATGTGTTTGCATCACCATTTTGACACATGTCATGTTAGGACAAGTTCTGTTTAATCATCACTACTCATACTTCTAGCCCTAACCTCCCATAACTCCTAGATCCAACCCAAAGTCCAATTTATGAAAAGGCCCATAAATACCTACAATAACACATAACCTTCTTGTATGGGTCATTCCCTTATACATGAATTTTTCTTTACAAGGCCCTATAGAATGTTTATGGGTGTGTCCTATAGCCACAAGCCTCTCATTCCATTCCAAAAGTGAAACCCCTTAATATGTGCCATACTTTGATCCAAACCTAATGGTGGTACTCCAGATAGACTTTTCATTTATATGACCTTGTAAGGTCATACAAATGCATTAGTGAGTCAATTTGAGACAAGTTGAAAGGGAGAAGGTGGCTAGAATCATAGCTTGATCATAGTTTAGAAATTCTTGAGCTTTAAACTATCCATGGTTCTATTACTCTCAAGTTCACATTACACTATATATGCTTTCTTAGCATGCATGTTTCTTCAACTTAGGACCATGATCAAGGAGTGAGGAACTAACAAGCAATGGTGATAGGGTGCAACAACTTGAAAGGAGAGAAGAGCTAAGGATGAACTTCCAAGACAAGCACTTTGATAAAATTGATTGAGTGCAAATTGCATAAGTAGAGTGAGTTAGGAGGGAAAATTAGAATTAAATGAGAGCTAATTGTGGTTTTAGACCAGATTTCAGTTTGTGACACCAGAGTTGTAGGGTGCTATTCACAACCACATGAGTAGCAAAAAATAAAAATAAATCACATGATAAGAGGTTGGAAGGTAATTGACATGCATTTATGGGAGTTAGGCCCACAATTATTCATGTTCCTACTTCATTAGACCATGGGCCACATACTTACGGATGAGAGCAAATGCCAATTCCTTGCCTACCACTTTGGACCCTCTTCATACTCCAACCTTCTGACCATAGGCTCCACCATACTCCTACTCTTGGCTCCACTCTCTAGTTCTCCTTCAGGCCCTCCTATTAGGCTTATCTTGTCCTTGTATGCACATTAGGATCCCTATGCTCCTCAGCATCTCTTGGGATCCATGTTTTCTATACTTCTATGTGCCATCTTGGCAGATCATCAAGAGAGAGATATCTCTACTTGGACCCCATTAGCTCTCTTCCTCCATTAGACTTTGCTCTCTTTTGCTCATGGAGGTGCATCTAGACACTATGAGACCACTTTTAAAATTCATTGGTTTTTGCACAAAGAATGGCCAGCTTTACAAGAGGGTCCAAGCACAAGCATGCACGTATCTTCCCACATCGGCCCTCCTACCATATCTATGATCCTTTGATAGTCACATGTGCCATACCTTCTCTACACCGTTATGGTCTTGTATGCTCCCACAATTATCAGATGATTGGCAGCATTTGCAAATAGTTCTTCTCATAGCCGTGGGTGGATGTGGTATCACATCATAGGGAGCTATTGCACTAGCAACATACCTAGGATCATGAGCCGTAGTGGATCTTCTATTAGCAGGTAGGCATGGTAACCCATTTTTATTGCCAACCATCACAACAATTGACTCAAGTACCCTAGCTTTCCAAACATTTCTTTGATTGGCTTGAGATTTATTGCCAAGACCGTCATGCACATCACTTCCTCCCTTTGTGGACTTGGTTTCCCTAGATTCTAGGAAGTTTCAACCATAGCTCAATGAGCGTATGCACACTCACACTTTTTCTAGCATCCTTATTGATGCACTGTTATCATATAGAGCTAGGATCCTCTCTTATGGCATGAAAGGTGCACGAGCTTGGCTTCATGCTTCCACTTTGATTGAGGACTTTTGGTTCACATTGGAGGAGTTCACCATGTCCCTTCGGATTTGGCTAGGCCTACCATCCAACACTCTTGGCCTCCAAATGTGCTTGTTTTAACCCACTCAGACCAGAGTCCTTGGCACAAGCTAGCATCCAAGCAAGAGCCATAGCAATCATTGCCACTAGGGAGAAGAAAGACCACTATGTCCCATGGCTTGCCTCCAACACCTTCATCCCTCTAGTAGTAGGGATTTTTGGCCACCTTCGTCATCAATTTGATGGCCTCCTTCAAGAGGCAGCACGGGGCTCATTACAGAGGAGAGATGTTTTCTAAACCTCTTGTTTATGGTAGAGAATCCTACAAAGATCACAAGCTCTGAGTCTTCATCGGCAAACATCAATAATGGGTAGTCCTATTACATCTATGACCCTCCTCTCACATTTGCTAGACATACCCTTGGAGGATCTCTATCACACAGTTCAATTTGCTCACCTTGTACCTTTTAAGCATTTGTGAGGGTGGTTTCTCTCCTTAGTACTTAGTTCTCTGTGACAGTGTGCCATTTTCATTGAGTCTTTGGCTCATCTTTTCTATGCGTACTTTTTGGTGTGCTGGCATTGCATGTATTTTTTTCTTGTCAGCTTATTTATTGGGCCTGTTGGCCAGTTCACTATCAAGGATATCAAATCTACTAATGAGTACCACTTTGTAGACTTGAGTACAGTTGAGGCACAAAGACTTGAACTACAACTCTGCCCGCTTTGGTATGTATCCCTGATAAAATAATTGTCAAGTCCAACTAGTATCTTATACTTGGTCTGAGATGATCAGTTGACAATAGCGGATGTTGTGGTTATGGACCCTCTTCGGATACAGTTTCGGAGGGAGTGATTACCCACCCCCTGGATGGGCGGTGAGTGCAACAGCAGGTCGCAAGGTCTCCAAGTATAGGGGCATGCAGCGAGGTCACCTCTTTGTTCCTCTTTGTTCGTCTAGCCTTGGAGTTATATGGAGCAATGGACACTGCATTTGACACATTTGTCAAGGAGTGTGTTAGAGGTTATCCTGTTAGGCGTAAGGGGTACAACTCTCACCCTAATACTTTGTACCATATTTTAAACAGCGAGTGTCCATTGGTCTGCAGAGTGCAGAGGCTAGTACAATCCATAGGAGAACAATCACATGATGTTTCTTTAGATGCTCCAATTGTGTGTAGACAGACTTGCATAGCTTAGATATCTTAGATGTGGGAGGGCAGATTTATCATATAGACTCTGTTGGGGCTTAGCCCCATGTTACCTTTTTTGTCTCTCCCTTGTAGGGCTCGATGGGGTCTTCCCATCCTTCGTCTTTCCTACGCGGTCGCCTTATTCTTGAGCTTAAAGTATTCTTTCGGTTGCCAAATAGTCAACCCGAAGCCATGTACATTGACCATATTGACTCGACTGAATTTCCCTGCGATAGTTTAGGGAACTGGTTTCTCTGTATAGAATCAGTGTGGGGGTTCAAGACAGAAGCATCCGTGCACGGCTCCGGTCTCAACTGTCAAGACATAGTAGTGACCAGTTGACCAGTGGACCTGAATTGGGAACATTATGATAGTGCTGACTCGACAAAGTACGGAGTGTGGATCATTTCCTCACATCCGCCAGGTAGTGTAGTGTAACCTATGTATATGAGTTGTATTTCTGGACATGTTATAGAATATAATCGATTATATGTTACTATCGATGAAAAGACCTCCTCTTTATTGTAGTAGCATATGTGGGGCCAGTTTTTCAATATTAGCGATATGCATAAATTTAGAATTTCAATTCTAAAAATAGATGACTATTATATTATTAATATAACTGGATCAATTATAAAGCCTTAGTAGAAGCATATCATAGAACATAACAAACTCGCTAGCCTGGCAAGATACTTCGCCGATTATCTAGATTATCGACAGCTAAATAATATAGTAGAACATAACAAAGCCACCAACCAGGTAAGATACTTCGCTGACTATCAAATTATCGTCAACTAAGTTTAATTATAAAATTTTATGGATGATTTCATAATTCATAATAAATGATGAATAATAATGTAATTATATATGTAAATTTTTATAAATTTTTATTTTATCTAATTTTTATAAATAATTTATATATTTAAAATAAAATAATAATCGATAAAATAATAATGATAAATAATAAAATAATAATTTATACTTATATTTATATAAACAATAAGTTATCTTAGAAAATTATAAGATTTTCTTAAATTATCTATAAATCAATTGTAAATTTTTATTTTTTTCCCTTATTTCTTTATCTTTTCATACCCCATCCTCTAAAGTTGCACTCCAACTCAATTTAGACACTATTCACTCTCTCCCACTCCACTCCACTCCACTCCACTCCACTCACCATCCACAACTTTCGATTTCATGGTTTTCTCCCGAATCTCGATTTCAGATTACTTAACCCTTCGCGTCTTGCTTGTCGATTGTATTCATTTTCTCTACCTACATTGTTTAGTTGTTACCGATTACACGATGTATATTAATTCTATACTTGTATTGCTCTTGGAATGTTTCAGTTATGCTTGTACTTCGATTTATGTCCGATCTGTTAGATTCGCTTAATCTCCTTTCTAGATTTATTATCCGTATCGATTTGCACATGGCATGTTTACATCAGGGCATTTTCAAATGCAAAAGTTATGGATACCCTTTAATGAGGAGAGGGTTTTAAATACAATACCCGAAAACTTTGACGGCCGATATTATTCATTATTGTTGCAAAATTTTAGGTCTAACTTTTGTCTATGGGTCACCGGGTAACTCCATAAAATTTTATAGGCCAAAAAATAAATGACCAATAAATTTCATGGGCCTATGGATATTGTTTGTAATATCTTGTTACTTCATAAAGTTTATAGGCCACAAAATAAATGACCCACAAATTTCATGGGCCTATGGATATTGTTTGTAAAATATTGTACTTCCACTGCGCATCTCTACCGAGTTTACAAACTTCCATAACAAAATTTATGAGAATTTTATGGATACTGTAAACCTCTATTTAAATGCACTAGAAGACTCGGCATTAATCCTGTAAGAAAATTGTTTAGGAAGTTTTAGATCTCTTACTTTACGTTTTTGGGTTCCCCCTTCTCTTTACAGATTATTTATCCATTAACTTTTACTTGCTCCTTTCGTTGACCTTATCAAAACCTTCACCCCTCGTTGTACTTTATTTGCATTTCTGTGTTTGTCCTCCGGACTCGTGTGGCTTCTTCTCCAGCATAATCTTCCATGACAAAACCACCCTACGGTATACCTCGGGAGATTGCTTTTTAGTTTGCTAAACACAAACTCCTTTTACTTGTCGGTCCTATACTCAACTCGACGATCGGACTGTAACTGCTGAAGAAAAAGATGAGAATAAACATATGCGTGTCATCAATAAGGAAACGCTCGTTTGAAAGTCAATTAAATCCAGAAAAGTAGAACGTTTTAAAAAGGGTCCTAAAGTAGACCATATTAAAAATAATATTTTTGGTTTAATGGAAATAGTAAATTTCTATGACTCAGAATTGTTGTGTCCTGTCTCCGGAAAGAGTTGTTGATAATCTGTATCATTCTGTGCCCATCAATTGGCAGTCACACTTCAACTCCTCTTGCTCCGCGAACTATAAATATATAGAAATAGTAAGGTAAACCCCAAAAGAGAGGAGAAAAGGAGTACAAGTGCAAAAGGAAAGAAGAGCACAAGACCTATCAGTCCCAAATGACCAAAAACAAAGACAAACACCAATAGTGCCCAAAGGAACTTGGGGAAAAAGTGCCCCAACCACAAGCACCAAAGAAACCAAGGAGGGAGTGGTATACTCTTGAACTATATGGTAGTGGTTCTCTAATGGTATGTTTGGTAAGTGATTTGGGTCTTTACCGACGAAGAGCAAACACCTAAGCACCTAAGCGTGTTGCAAAGTGACTGGTATGCACTGTCAATAATAGGATATGATCATGACTGGGTAACAAATGCCCCTCTCCTCTACAAAGAACCTTGTGCTGCATCCCCAAGGTGACTGTCAAAATGGTGATGTAGGCACTCCAAAATCTCAATAGCTAGAGGGACAAAGAAATCCAAGGATAGTCGAGGTGCATAGTGGTCCTTCTTGCTCCTAGGGACCATGATCAACGCTGCTCCCACCTACATGTCTGCCCATGTCAAGGGCTCTACTCGTAGAGGGTTTGCCACCAACACATCATGTAAGGTGAGTCAACCATCTATGAAGGTAACTATATTGCTCACACCAATAGATAGGTGGTCTTGGTAGATCCAGCCGTCGCTCAATCTAAACCTGGGCTTGTAGAGCTTGTAAGATTTAAGCAACAGTCTCACAAAGTGTATCATAGGCTCTGGTATGCTCTCCACCTATTGCAGATTGTAGAAAGTGTATTCTCTATCATAAGAGGAACCGCATGCACACTGGTCCAACAACCCTGGCTGAGAGACCAAACCTAGCTGGCTGGCTGAGAGACCAAACCTACATCAGAGTGTTGTGGGAAACTCCTCAAAAGTGAAATGGAAGTTGTCAATCAAGCCCTGGCTGAGAGACCAAACCTGAGCTGGCTGAGAGACCAAACCTACATCAAAGTGTTGTGGGAAACTCCTCAAAAGTGAAATGGAAGTTGTCAATCAAGGGTGAAGCCTAGAGCCATGCTCTAGAGCCTCACACTCCTCCTCCTCCCACTCCCAAGAAAGGATCTTAGCTCTGTCAGGCACTTCAATGAGAATGCTAATAAGTACGTGAGTGTGCATATGCTAATTGAGATCCACTTGGAACTTCCCAGAGTCTAAGGAGACAAAGTAAATAAACTCAAGGAGTGATGTGTGTGCAAGACCTGGCAATAAGTCACAAGCCAATCAAAGATATATTTGGAAGGCATAAGTGCATGAATCCACTATCATGATAGGTCCCAATAGAAAAGGATGACTCTTATGTATGAACCAGTTTGCTAACAAGGGACCACTAGAGCCCATGCTCCAATAAATATTACTAGCATGGTGGCCTCCTGCTCTATAAGACCACATCTACTCAAGAGAATGCATTGTAGAAACAACAAAGAATAATCACTTGTACAAAAGTATATAATTATAATGAATTTTGAGAAGTGATGGTTTAGAATGAGAGGTGCTCCTCTTCTCCAAATGTCTCCTAAATATTTTTATGAAGATTAGTGTCATACCCTTCTAAAGGCAAGGGATGTGATCTTTCAAAGTTTGACCTTTCTTTGGAAGTTTATGGATTCAAGAATAGAAATAACGGTGCATGAAATTGTCCTCTAGGAGCTTCCATCCCATCCTCTCTCTAAATACTCTTAATCTATCAATTTCACTATGGTTTCTCTCTTCAAAATTACTCATTTGATAGCCCATGTTCTTCCAAGGGGGGTGATCCACTCTCTTGGATTGAAACACCTAGTCTAATGTCATTGTAATATTCCAAGGATAGAAGACCTAAGAGAAACCCAAGAGAAGAAACACAAAGCTTCACACTCAAAACTCCGATGCCGCAAAGGAGCACCTTAACTTTATATATAGCAAAGAGGATTTCTTCAAAGGAAGCTCCACCCTTGGATCAGATTGACATCTTTGTGACATTTCAGTAATTTCTACCCTCAGATTAGTTGCATGCATGGAAGACATGTTGGTTTTGGTCATATCTAGTTGATCAAACAAGCTTTGACTATGACAATCCGACAAGTATCACTTTTGTGGTAATCAACAAGGAAAGTTTGGTCCCACAAAGATACGAGTCAGAAATGGTCAAATACAAAGTAAAATAGTCACAATGTAGTTCTTCTTGGTTTCATCTTTAGTCTCTCAAGTAGAAACCACACCCAGAAGAGAGTAACAAGCACTGATTTGCAATCTTGTCACAAATGAACACTTCATAATCACAATGCCATCAATCTTTCCAAACCAACTTTGATTGTGATAATTCAAATTTTTCCGAAGCAAGCTACTTTGCTACAAAATGATCTTACCTTAGAATTGTGTTCCACCCCTCCATTGAAGGCTCAACTTCCCTGATCAAAATTGCTTTGCATCAACCCCGTACTACGTTCACCAATGCAGAATACTACTAACACTACAATTCCTCTTGGATCTATCAATGCATTGCTTTGATTGCTATCCACTCAGGATCAAACACATAGAATGAAATCATCACTATAGAATCCAACATTGTATACTCTAACTTGCACTTCAAAATTCTCCAAACACTTGCAAACACACACACAAGATTAATACTCAAAATTAAGCTGAAATGACGAGCACTAAGTTATAATACTTTTCTTTATTCAACTTTGAAAATACAAATATTGAACAACAATTTGCTGCAAATGCCTCCTTTAAATAGGCTGAGCACTTGAGAGTTATTTTACTAAGATATCTTTCCCTAATAATCTCTAGATCCAAAATGGCAACCCACTCTTCATATCTGTTGATTCAAATCTCAAATTGGTTATGAATCCAATCCAATATCTACCTTTACTCTGGCTCTAAATGCAATGTGGCTTCCTTTGGCTCTATCAACTTCTGCATCCTTTGCTATTTCTATCACTTCTTCAATCTAAACTACAATTGAACTCATGGGTATTCTATCTGCTTCTTATCTTCCTACCCACTCACTCCTAATATCTCAAAAAACTCATCCAAAGTCACTTGCACTCCTACCTCTCTTACTTTGCCTTGTGTTCCTACCTTCATATTACTCCAAATCTGCTCTAACTCAAATTTCACTAAAGCTAATCTAAGACAAACATTATCTTCTACTTCACTAGTTTTCCTATCTACTCTATCTCTCAAGTGAATCAAAAGATTATCCAGATCCATATCCTTTTCCTTTTTCTTCCTCATCTCCTGCATCAATAACTTCAACTCGTGCATGCACACTTCTTCTATCTTTACTTTAGCTTTGGCTCTTAGCATCATATTGAGTTTCTCTACTACTCCTCCCACTTGCTTTGATGTAAGATCTTGAGCTCTCTCTACCTACAACTCTTCATAGTACATCTTTATTGCATCCTCAAATTTGGCCTTTAATGCTTCCTTCTCCTCCATGTATCAAGCAAGTTGGGCTTCCATATTAATGACTAGCCCTTGCAAACACTCTTTTTCTTGATTTCTTCTTGCTAATTCTTGCTGCCAGGCTTGCAAAAATTGCCTTTGAATGTATAGCCTTGATATCCGATTCATCACATTCTCCCTTCAACTTCTCCCAGACTACCTTTTACTTCCTAAGTTCTTTAGCCTGCATTTCAAGCTTAACTCCTTGTTTCTCAAAAGCCTCCTGCAAGTTCACAACTCTCTTCTCTCTTAGGACTTCATCAATACAAAGGTTCTCAACGTGCTTCTTGCTCTTGAGTAACTTATTTCCTAACTATAATAACTCTTCACTTATATACTTCACCACTTGAAGTTCATCCTTGACCTCCAGATGATCTCTCTTCCTTCTTCTTCTTCAATACCCTCAGCAAGTGATAGATTAGCTTGGCTAAGTATGTGATTTCACCATAATCTTCTTCTTTTGGATTGTCTTTGCCTTTGCTCACAACTTGCATTGGTGTATCTCCAATTGGCGCCTTACTTTGAAGTCTTGATCTTCTTACCTTCAAAGTAACCTCCTTTGAATTGGCGTCTTCCTCAAGCACATTGCTTGGTCCTGCCAAGGCCAATTGCCCACTCTTTTTCTTTTTTGATTCCTTAGTGAAATACCAACCTTGGCTCTTTGTCTCTCTAATCGTCCATTTCCTTTGTAGGCAACTCTAGACACGGCATGTCACCTCCTTCCATGCAATCAATTGCCTCATGGAACTCCCAATCTTCCTCCTCAGCCACTTCCTCCAATGGCTGCTGCACTTTGGGTTCTCCATCACTCTCATTGCTCAACTCCTCACTCTGTAGTGTGAGTTTTGCCTCTTCTTCTCCCACCAAGTCTTCTAGCTTGTCTTTGGCTACACCTTTTGATTCTTCTCTTGATGATTGATCTCTCACGACGACCTAATGCCTTGGCACAAACCTTCTTGTCTTTCTTGGTTGTACTGAGGATACCATCTCCTCGGGTCAACTTCACTTCTTTGTCTTTGGGATCTTCACCTCCACTCTCTTGTGTTGGCCCGTCTTGGCAAAGCGCTCATTGCTACTTTGGATTTGGTGAATGTATTGATGCTCCTCTATATCTGCTTCTCCTCTTAGGTTTGGATGGTAGTGCAACACCATCTTTTGCCGCTCTTATGCACTCAATAGGTTTAGCCTAAGGTAAAAGTGTGATGTAAATAGCACTAGGTAGTGATCAATCTCTCCAATTCCAAACTATCTGCCTTGTTTGCTAGTGAAAACACTTTGCCCAATTCACCGGTTCTCTTGCAAACATCTGGTGAAAGAACACAGCTTGGTGCTTCATTACATAAGTGATTCACTTTGGCTTGAAAATTGCCATCATTTCCTTGAAAATACTTTGTCTTACCAGTCGTGATAGGTATCCACTTTATACCTATTCTTTGTATGTGGAGCACTAAAGGAATTTTGGATTTCTGTGGTATAGACTTTCCCTTCCATAGGAATGTCACTTCAGTTTCCTCACTAGCCTCTCTTCTTAGGACCAATCTCCAATCTAACTCTATCCATCAAGCCGGATTGCCTCCCGACCCTCCTCACAATTACTTACTACTACTTGTGCAATGAAACTTGGAAAACTCAAGTTCTAGTTTTAGGCCAAAAAAGTGATCCAAAGTTTACTCAACACTTTGATCCTTGATACTAGATCTAACTTCCAAATAGTAAGATTTCTCATTGTGAGTGAGGGACTCTTCAAACCTCCCCTCATTGGCATCATGCAATCTCTCACTTGTGGAAGCTAAAAAATAATTCTTCCATCTTTGGGACACAAAATTCTAACTCCTTCAAGATTCTTGAACGTCAAACTCTTGGCTGGCTTCATTACAAGCACTATTGTGGGTCTACTGCTCTGTGGCTTAGGATACTTGTGTGATATTTCAAAAGTCCCTTGTTGATGTCTCAATTTTATAGTTCTTTGTTGTGTGGTCATTCTTCAATCATTCCTCACTTGATAATCACCCATTATGCATGCATTCCTCCTGTAACTATCAATTTTATCTTGCTCACACCTTAGCCGTTTTCTTGATTGTATGTTCTTGTCGGGCAAACCCAAAGAAAAGTTGTTATGTTGTCTTTGCATTGGGTTCATCACCCCAAGGCAAAGTCTTCTTACTTTGGGTTTCTCTAATGACAAGTCCGATTTGAGTTCTTCATTTCTTGACACAAAGTCAATTACTTTAGGTTTGACCTAAATATACAATACGTCTTCTTTTGTTGCCATTTGGGTTCAATCCCACTTTGATTGTACACTTCTTCAAAATATAACAAAACCAAAAAATAAGACCAAAGAGAATCTTTAGGAAATCTTCCTATAGGAATCTCAAAATTACATGGGTGAGGTACCATTCAAAAGATCTTGACAAGATAAATGAGGGGGAGGGAAGGCCAACCTTTTCTCTCCCAAGGGAGTATACTTACATTTTTAGGGTCTAATCCATCCATTTAGGCCTCCAAAATTAACTCTAAAGTTTTTAGGCTATTTTTGACTCCTACCTTATTAATAGAAGTACTCTTTTGGTCATATCTCTATCTGATCTACTTAGTCCATCATATATAACATTCTTCTAGATATTACTAAGCCAATTTTCACTTCTAGATAATATGTCTAGCTATTTGTATTACAATAAGAGAGAGAAAGATGCAAATGAAAAGATATCATGCGTATATACATTGCTACACAACATACATTAATGTCCACATCACACACTATAGAAGCACAACTCACACATAAGTCATACATGGACTCTCAAGTGCCACAATAATAAGTTTGTTCACACAACTTGAATCACATTCAATCATATTAGTACTTGATCTGTTTCTCAATAATCTGCCAACAATTGGGCATTGATTACAATCAAGTCATACCCACTTTAGCAAAGAGAATCTAGGTGATGCTCATTGGCTTTTTGTCTTGTGAGCCAGCTTGTCTCTCACTTAGGATGAACCTTTGATGGCTATTATGGTAGCGCATCATGGACTAAGAAGGCAAGGAACCCCAACTCCATCATACTCCTCCAAGGCTAACACTCCAAGACTCAAGATATTTCTCACTAGAGAACTCAATGAGAGAGTGATAGTTACAAATGAAAGGATGATGAGTAACTCCTCACCCCTTGTTTATATACTTGTGAAATAATTACACACTAAAGTTATTATTTACCACAGTAACTCAAGTTACTAGGCTAAAAGTCAAGTAAAGTCAAAAAGTATAAAGAAATATCCATCCGCATGGGCATATTCCACAAAGCATGTGATCTTATCTTGACCCAACCATTAAGTCAATGATTCCTTCTCATGGGCTATCCTTGGACTATAGAAGAATCCAAAACAAAAAAGTTTGTGGGCCTAAGAGTTCTCAACTCTTTCTTCAAAGCCAAACACCTAGGAATAATACCAAGTCAACACACTAGAATCCAAAATAGTAGTGCTCATCTTTTCCACTGCCTCTAAAGTAAGGTCCCTACTATTTTAGCTATGACTAACTTTAGCTAATCATGACTAATACAGAACCATCCTTTATCTCTACATAAATAATATCTCTCAAGTATCTGTAATTGTGGTACCCACATTTTTTGTTTTTGATTGTTTTATTAGCATTTTAAAGCAGAAGTAGAGGGTTAGAACCTAAAGAGAGCTAACTTGGGAAGAAATAAGAAGAAACGGGGAGGTGAAGTAAAACCCAAAGTCAACCTTGGGTCAAGACGTGAAGTAAGAACCCAAAGATGAAGACGGAGAGAGAGAGAGAGAGAGAGAGAGAGAGAGAGAGAGAGAGAGAGAGAGAGAGAGAGAGAGAGAGAGAGAGAGAGAGAGAGAGAGAGAGAGAGAGAGAGAGAGAGAGAGAGAGAGACTTTGTTTTGAGCGGCACGAGCGGATCCAAAGAACCTATAACAAACGTCTTTGGAGTTGGCGCAATCAAGAAAGTACACGGAAGAAAGTAATGACCTCGGGATCAAGAACTTCTTGATCGTGACAGGCAACAACTTCACCAAATTGGAAATTTGAGAGGAAGAGCAACTAGAGAGTGACTGATTGGCGCAGGACTATAAAATTACAAGTTGCGCAAGGAGGAGGAGCAATGTCCAGTCGCTACCCAGTGCCTATTCAGAGTCGACCCAAAGTGATGAAAATTGCAAATCTGCAGGAAGAAGAGTGAGTTAGGATTTTAGGGATGATCTTCCACAAGAAAAAAGTGAGGAAGCACACAATGACTCCAAAAGTGAGCAAGCAGAGTGCGGTGAGAGGGCTTGCAATTTGTAGATTAGAAGTAATAGCGCGGATCAAAGTCTTGACGAGACTTTGTATCACGTTCCTGGACTGGAACTGGAACTTCAGTTTTCCAGGTTTCATGGTAGAAATTGCAGCAAGCAATTGTAAAGATGGGCCAAAACATGAGGGGAAGAGAGGGAATCCCGCTCAATGGACGGAGGCGGATTGGAGAGTAGTGTTGGGAAGGGAAGCCAAAGAGGTAGGAGGTACCACCTTCTATCAAAAGTGTGATGCTTCAGAAGAGACTGCCAAAGTAAGGAAGTCGTTCAGTCGACCCCGCACTAAGAATGGGTCTAAGGTGGCTAGTTATAGAGACCCTGAGCGGAGAGGAATAGTAAGCATGATGATGGCCATGTTCAAACCAGAGTGAACCACCTATGTTACTATGCAACAGGCGGTGTTCTTTCACCAAATGTTTGCGGGAGAGGCAGTAGATTGGGCAAAATGTCTACATCAGAGAGTGGGGCAGATGATTTCAGGATGGAGAATGGATATGCCACCACATTACTTTGTGCCATTCACAATGCACTTTTATTTTGGGTTGAACTTGCTGACTTCGGAAGAATGAAGTCGAATGCGGTCGCACTTTCATCCAGATTCATGCAAGGAGGCCGATGAAGATGAGCAATACTCTATGGAGAGAGTGCAAGAGGGGGATGCATACTACAAAGAGAGTGGGAGAGAGAAGATCATAGCAATTGACCTTCCAAGGGCGTGAAAGAAGGCCAAACCTAAGAGTCATGTTGCAACAATACAACCCCAAAAAGTTCCAAAGCTTAACCCAATGGCGGTGGTAGTGAAGACGAAGGAAGTCATGCAGGAAGAAGAAGAAGAATCGGAAGGAGAAACCAAATCAAAGGAAGGAGTGTTGGGCAAACAAGAGGAGTTCACACTACAAAGTGAAGAATTGAGTAATGATAGTGAAGGCAAAGCGGAGGTTCAGCAAATGCAACAGCCAATGAAAGAGGCTGGAAAGCTGAGTCCCAAAGTTTCCATGCTGGAATGAGGCGGTGTGAAGAAGAAGGGAGAGGAAGGCGTGGTACAACCCTGAACTGCCAAGAGTAAGAATGCTCTAAGTGTATCTGCAGTGGGGCCTAGTAACATTACTCAGAAAGAGGGAGAAAGTTTCAAAGAAGAAACTTTGAAGGTGCAAAGATCTCGACTTCGGAGCAAGGTACAAAATGTAGAGGAGTTAGAACCCAAAGTCCAAGCCAAGGATGCAAGATGCGAAGGAGTGGACTATTTGTCCAAGGTTGTATGTCCGCTGTTGACAATGTTGTAGCAGAAGAAGATGGAGATGATAAGCGCCAAACTCAAAGTACTAGATGAATTAGTAGTGGTAAAGACCTGGAGTGCCAAAACCTCGTTGCTACAAAGTAAGCTGACAAGAGTGGAGATGGAGGTCGAAGAACTTTGGGTTGAGGAGGTTCTTCGGAGTAAGCATTTTGAGGTGACAAGGGAAGAGTTAGGAAAAATTTGTGAGGAAGTGAAGGAGATGACTGCAATGACTACAAGATTGGAAGGAGAACTTGCAAAGGTGCGCATCGAGTTGATACACTCCAAAGCAATTGCTGCGGTGATGGAGCAAAGAGTTGGAGAGCCTCAAGAAGAGAGCAGTGGAGAAAGATCAGGCCTGGCAACAAGAGTTGACCGAGCGTAGTCGAGAAGAAGATCGGTTGAGAGGGTTGATGAAAGTAGCAGAGGAACAACTCTCTGTGCATCAAAGGGAGAAAGAAGCATTAAAAGCTGAATTTGAAGATGAGCTCCAGATGTATCGTAGTGAATTGGAAGAAGAGAGAAAGAAGGAGAAGCTAACGGTTGTGGAAGAAACTAGTGAAGTAGAATGCGTCATCAATGAAATTAAAGCCATGTTGAGTACGGAAGTTGAATGTAAACTCAAAGAGGCGAGGTTGCATGAGCTGAAGTTACTAATGCAGGAGACGCGCAAGAGGAGGGCAAAGGATACAAAATTAAATAATCTCTTAATTTGTCTATGAGATCGTGTAGATAGGAAGATGTTAGAGGTGGAGGACAATGTGTGTCTCAGACTAGATCTTATTAGGGCGGAGTTAGCTAAACTTTGTAATGAGGTAGAAGAAGTATGAAAACCCGAAGTTGTAGAAGTAGGAGTGCATGTGTCTTTAGATTTGACATTTGACACTTTAGAAAAGAGTGGGTCGGAAGACAAAGCGGTAGAAAGGTTACCCATGACCTCAATTGTAGATCAGAGTGAAGAAGTTGTAAAATTGATAGAAGAGTTAGGAGTTATGAAACCCGAGGATAGAGTAGTAGTGAGTGAAGTTATTTTGGGTTTGGGTTTGAAAGCCAATGACGAGGTTGACATCGGGTCGGATTAGTAACAATTTTGAGATTTGAAGAGGCAAATATGAAGAGAGCATTGTCATTTTGGATCTGCATGTTAGAAGAGTTGTTGTAGAACGGTATAGTTGTTAGAACTATTGTTTGCTTCACTATTTAAGAGTGGCATTTGCAATCATATGTTGTTCAGTGCTCATAATTTCTGAGAATAGATAAAGCAAAGTGCTGTGAAGCAGTGCTTGTTGCTTGAGCTTGATTTTGAGAATCAACTTTGTGTTTGTGTTTGTGAGTGTGTGGAGAATTTTGAAGTGCAAGTCAGTGTGCTTGTTGGATGTTGGATTCTGCAGCCTTGATCTTCATTCTATGTGTTTGATCCTCAGTGAAGTGCAATCTAAGCAATGCTTTGACAAATCTGAGAGGAATTGTAGTGTTGGTAGTATTTTGCATTTATGAGTGCAATGCAAAGTTGATATGAAGTAATTTTGATCAAGGAAGTTGTGCCTTCAGTGGAGGGGTAGAACACAATTCGAAGGCGAAGTCTTTTTGCAGTCAAGTGCTGTTTTTGGGAGAGCCTGAATCATCACAATCAAGATTGTTTGGAAAGAATTGAAGGTGTTGTGATTAAGGAGTGTTAATCTATGACAAGACTGTGAATCAGCGCTTGTTACTCTCTTCTGGGTGTGGTTTCTACCTGAGAGATTAAAGAAGAACTCAAGAAGAACTACATTGTTACTATTTGCTTTGTATTTGGACATTTCTGACTCGTATCTCTGCAAGAATGAACTTTACTTACCTGATTACCGCAAAAGTGATATTTGCCGGGTTGTCACAGTAATACCAAGCTAAATATCACAATACCACACACATGCACAAATGGGTGTTACAGTCCACCATAGACAAGAACTCAAAGGCTCAATATCAAAGAAGTGAGCTCTCTAAAGCTGCACATTGAAAGTATACCCCATGGTCTTCAACTTTAATGGTCTTGCTAATGGCACATTTGACGGTGCGCATAGTGCAATTGACAATAGGCCCTACCATCTAGTTAGTACCCTAAACACAACATCTAATTGTCAACAAGTAATTTGTGAGTAACTACCAAAATACTCCTTACTACCGACACTACTACTCTAGGTCCAAGCAATCTAGGTGCGATGCTACAAATGACATGATAATTATTGTGCATATATACATCACTACACAACATAAATCATTGTCAACATCACACACTATAGAAGCACAACTCACACATAAGTCATACATGGACTCTCAAGTGCCACAATTGCCTCCTAGCTGGCGATTAGATCCCCCTAACTCCAAGTAGTCATCTACTCCAAGTATACTCTATGGTGGGCAAAAGATCAAGAGGCCAGGTGCTATCAAGCCCCATCATTAGTTGCTTGTCTGCAATCTATACCATATAAAGGATGAATTAGCTAAGGTCAAGTACATCTAGGACATAACCACTATCTCTCAAGAACCACCATGAGGAGAGAAGTCATACATGCCATATGCCATCCTCTTGAATAACTATCACACACTAACATAGTAGTAGCTCCACCTAAAGAGCCACATAACATACACCGCAAGCCTACACGTATAAGTGCCAAGCTTGGGTCCATAATACCATCAATGTTTGGGAGGTGGCATGGCACACAATTGCACACATAATCCTTCCAAACAATACCATCATGCCCTTCCAACACAAGGACTCCAGATGGCAAAACCTCATGCACTCTCAAGACAGTGTAGCTTGTAGAAACATCAAGTGTTGTCAGTGTTGTTTGCTATAGATATACATAGTCATCTAGATGAAATTGATAGATTGAGGGTCTATAACCTCATCCTAAAATGGTAGCATAGCATAAGGTATCCCTATGTTGAGCAATCACCAAGTTCTCAAAGGTTATTGACATCACTCTTCAAAAGATCTTTGCCCATTAAGAGCATGCGCTCATCTATATATCTAGATCATCCAAGTCTAAAACTACACTAACATCTCAACAAATGGTTATAGGTAAATTTGGATCTCGTCCATAGAATAGAAAGTAAGGAAAAAATGATGCTAAGGAGGCTTGCCAACTAAACTAATAGCCCATGGCCAACCAAGAGATCCCAATCTCCTAAGTAGTCTCTTTACAAACCATACTGTCACAATCCTCTCTTCACCGTTTGAACCACTCTCTTTGCTAAGCCATCTGCCTTGAGGTGTTCTTGAGAGGTAGTATGATGATCAATCAAAGCCTTTTCACACAAGACTTGAAACTCCCCCAAGAACTTTATACTCTAATTAATCAAAACCTCAATTGGTGCACAAAAATGTTTGAGAACCTAATCTAGGAACAAGTAAGGTGTCCCTTCATTGGACTTGATAGGAAGTACCACCAACTCAATCCACTTGGAGAAGTGCTCCATCACAACCACAATGTACCAATGATGTCTCACAATCAATGGTAAAGGTCTAGTGAAGTCCAAACTTTGATGATAACTCAACCCTATGATAGGTAATGGGTGTAACTATGGCATAGAGGCATTAAATGATGCTCTAACTTGGTCACAAGGCACACATCTAGGAACAAATTTTTGTACATTAGTTTGCATACCGCACCACCAATAATAACTTTGGAGTAAGCTATATGTACACTTTACTCCAAAATGCCTTAGCTCCTCATGAGCATGAGGGACTAATTGTGGTCTCTAAGATAGAAAATATACTACTTGCACTCTAGTATCCTCCCATACTTAAATAAAGTGTCAACCCTTCAATCTAAACCATTTGGCTTGTTGAAGAACACAATCTCTCTCCTTGGTTCAATTGTTCCACCCACAACACCAATGCAAAGATAGTCCATCATTGAGACATCATCATGAATGTCTTGTTGAATTGTACCACTATCTCCACTCTCTGGATCTGTGACCTCAATAATTCCTCCTATATGCACTGAGAGAGATACCACCAAAGCCTTAGAAAATATATAGAGAAGGGTAGAGGCATGCCAACCTAGCACCATCTCCTCATCTATCTTATCATGCCAATGTGCTCCAATATGAGCCTTCTAGCTAAGACATGGGTTTCTACTTAATCCATCTACACCATGGTTCACCACTCCAAGTCTGTGAATAATCATGAAATCATACTCTTGTAAAATCAGAGCCCATCATGCAAGCTTCCTTGAAAGCTTGTTGGACTCCATCAACTATTTTAGTGGCTGATGATTAGTGATGAGAGTGACTGTTTACCAAATAGGTAACATTGGAAATGTGCTATTGTCCAAATTGTTACCAAGCACTCTCCCTCATATGAACTATACTTTGCCTCCATTGAATTGTTGGAGAGACTAGCATAAGCTACCACAAACTCCTTCCCCTCATCAACATGTTGGGTGAGCATTGCTCTATGAGCCGGCTTGTCTCTCACTCAACATAAACATCTGATGGCTATTATTGTCTCTCACTCAACATAAACCTCTGATGGCTATTATGGTAGCACACCATGGACTAAGAAGGCAAAGAACCCCAAATCCATTATACGCCTCCAAGGCTAACACTCCAAGACTCAAGACATTGCTCACTAGAGAACTCAATGAGAGAGAGATAGTTGCAAATGAAAGGATGATGAGTACCTCATCACCCCTAGTTTATATACTTTTGAAATAGTTACACACCAAAGTCACTATTTACCATAGTAACTCAAGTAACAAGGCTAACCTTGAAAGTAAAGGCATGACCTTGAAAGAGTAAGTTCCCCAAGGTGTGATGAATATGGTGAGTTGTTTATGCTTTGGTGCAGTCTTGATTTGGTTATATCCACTATAACCATCTCTAAAACTATACCTCTCATGACCTACAACCTCTTCCAAGATTTTATCAATGAATGACAATGGGTAGTAGTCCTTCTTGGTAACAGCATTGAGCTTCTTGCAATCCACAGATACCCAAAGCTTACCATTCTTGTTCTTCACAATGACTATTAGAGATACCCATTTTGAATTCTCCACCTCAAAGATAAATCCGGCCTCCTTGAGCTTATCAATCTCCTCCTTCACAACCAAAGATATTGGTGGGCTAATGTGACGTTACTTTTGGCATTTTGGTCTTGCATGTGACTCCACCTCTATCTTGTGCTCCTCCAAAGTGACTTCCTTCAAATCCTTGTAACTAAAAGCAAACACATGGATGAACTTGTGGAAAATCTCCTCAAATCTTACCTTCTCCTCCTTGGTAACATTTGGGCCATACTTGAGGGTAGATAACCTCCAATCTATCTCCTCAAGTGTCAATGGTGATTTATCTAAGTCCTTCAAAACCTTTGCTTAGGTGCAAAATCCATAACACACAAGGGGTACACATCTGAATTAGATTCAGATTCATCTTCCTCTTTGGAAGTCTACTCTTCCATGCTTGTGTCCACACCTGAAGCTCCTTCTTCTGAATCTGATCCCAATAATTAGAAGATGGTGTATTTGAATATGAAGTGTTGGTGGTGTTAGTCACAAGAACTGTGACTCTATGGTTTGATAGCCCAATCCTCAAGTACCCTTTGTGCCATCTATCAGTTGTGGGTGTTTCTTTCTACCACGGCCTCCCAAGAAGTAAGTCATAGCTTGAATCCTTCAAGACTTGGAGAGTCTTGAGATTTTGAACTCCCATAACTGACACTACCACCTTATCTATCACCCTTATTGGTCTAACTTGTTGCTTGTTTGCCATGCTCACCACAAATGTTGAAGGTCTTGAGGGTATCATACCCAACTTCTTCATCAACCTTTCTAACATGACATTTATTGCTGATCTTCCATCAACCAATGCATCCTTGATGTTGTGACCATTCACTCTCACATCAATCTTAGAAGCATATTCACAAGCCTCCCATGGTGTTGTCTTGGCATCCACCACCCCAATTGATACTAGAGCTTTTGCCTCCTTCTTCCTTTTGCTCTTTGTAGAACTCAAGCCACCTCTAAGCTCCTTTCTCAAAGTAGGATTCAAAGCAATCAGTTGGCCCATTGTGATGTTAGCCTTGTGACTACTAACATCCTCCAAGACATTGTAGTTCCATTGTTGCTTTGATATCAAGAAGTCCTCCATCCCCAACTTCTTTCTTGGAGTCTTTATTGTTGATGGTATTGAAGTGCTCCTAGTAGGCATAGGAGTATCTTGGCTAGGAGTAAATCCTTGAGAAGAGTACACATCCTCTGCAAAATGAGCTCTCTTCTTCTCTTGTGCTAAAAGATCCAAATGAAGACCTTTGGATTTTGAGCACTCCCCCTTCTCATACTTGCTCTCAATCACATATATGGATGCTAACCCCTTGCCTTTTTTTGGATTAGGAGCCACTTGGGTTTCACTTCCTCCCTCTTTCCCTCTATTGGCTCCTTCATAACCCCTTCCTCCATGGTGAATGGAATTTGGGCAATTCCTTTGGATATGGCCTCTTCCTCCACAACCAAAATAATTTCTATCATTGAAATTTTTAGCTGGTTTGCCTCCTCTATATGGTTAGTTTCCATAACTCCTAGGCCCTCTCCCTACATTCTGATCCACCTCTCTCTTCTCCCATAGTTGCACTACATTGACTTGAGATTTGCATGTTGTTTAGTGATGGTTTGAAGTGGATCCTTTGGTAGGGATGCAAGAATTGAAGCAATACTACTTGTGGTGCAACCCTTGTCACCAAAGTATCAAAAGTTCCACCATACTTGTAACCTTGAGGAGGATGCACAACCTCCTTCACCACCAAATCACTCTCATCCCCTTCCAAACTCTCCTCCTTACGAATTGCAATATTGATAGCTTCAACCTTGGAAGAAGGTTTCTCATATCTCACCTTACTTCTAATTTGTAGTCTCAACTCTCCCACAAAATTCTTGGTGAGCATGGCCCCTATGCCAATCATAGTAGTCTTCACATCATCCCCACCCTTCCTCAACACTATGTAAAATCTGGACTCTAATTTTTCCACTCTTTCCACATAGACTCTCACTTTCTCTCCATCTCCTTGCTTGAGAAATGTAACCTCACTCATCAATCTCTCATAACTCTCATCTGGAAGAAAATTCTCAATGAGTGCTGATGTCAAACTCTCCCAAGACTCTTCTTGCCCATCTCTCCTCTCTCTTTCTTTTGGTATTATGACTCATACCATGCAAGTGCTGCATCATCAAAGAAATCTGGTAATAATGAGGCCCACTCATTCTTCCTCCTCTCATTGTTTCCTATGCAAACTCTCTTGAAGTCTCTCAAAAAGGCCTCCACATCTTCTCCATCCTTGCCATAGAAAACCGGAATTTTAGCCATCTTAACCTCTCACTATCTTTCTTTTCTCTCAATTTTTCATTTTTAATTTTCTCTTTTCTTTTCTCTCACTCTATAACTAATAGAGTATGTACATGACTAACACCATTTGAGATTAATCCACCCTAGGGAACACAAAAGGTTCAGGTTGCTCCAAGATTTCTATAGCAACATCAAATTCTAGAGTGCATATTAATCAAACCCTCATGGATAGTTTATCCATAAATTAAAAGATTATCTCCATCACTAATCTTGAGAACTAGATGATGAAGGTGGTAGTATTTTTGTAGCTGTACTAAGACTCTTTCCAAAATCCTTCACCAAAGTCTCCAAAAGTCCTTTTACTCCACTACACTCATGTCCTTTTGGAAGTCCTTCAACTCCACAAACCTCACACAACTCCTTGGTCTTAGATCTTCTCCCTCCTAATCTTGGTGAAGAAGGTCCAACATGCAAACCCAAGTCAAGTCATCCTCTCCTTTCCCTTAATATCTTGCTCTCAAAGGTCAATGGACATGAACTTGCCTTATGTCTCTTCTCTCCACATAGAAAGCACTTAGAATTATGATTTCCTCCAAGTTGCATAGGTTTTTGGATCCTCTCAATACTCTCTTCAAATTCTATTCTTAACTCTTTTTTTGGTCAAATCCACCCCTTTAATCACCTCAAACCCTTGGGGAACCTTTTGGATCCTCTCAACACCCTCTTCAAATTCTATTCTAAATTCTATTTTCCTAAAATCCACCCCTACAATCATCTCAAACTCTTGGAGAACCTAGTCTCAATTTTTACTCTTGATGACCCTCCATGTTCCCTAAATGAATCTAAACACTCAAATATGCTTTTTGTTGCTCTCAAACTCCTTATGCATGAGAATTGACCCTTCCTCACAATGTCACTCAAATCTCTCAACTGGTATGTTTCAGTTCTCTGAATTTTTTTCCACATGATCATAACTCAAGGGTTTCTCTCCTTGCAAAATTTCAGGTTTTTATTTCAAACCATTTGGCCTAAACACCTTTCTATTCAACACATATATTTTAGATTTGGTCTAAAAACCACCCCCTCACTTTAAAAACTCATAACTCCTTGTGCAAGAATGATCTCTCTCTCTAACTTTTGAGTCAATAGGTAGTATATAGTGCATTGAAGTTCTTTAAAAGTTTCAGGAAAATCCACTAAAAATTGAAGAAATAGCAGACTCTATACAATTTTCCGGAGAGCATGTAGTTGCGGGAGCAGTTTGACCTATTAACTTTCAAAATTCTAGCCCAGTGTGCATAGTAGCTCTCATAATAATTTCAAGTGTGAGAACTAAAAGATAAACCAAGCTATCATGTGTAGAATTTTCAAGTCTAGAACTTAAACTTGAGATTCTACCCAAAATCACCTTAATCCCCAAAATCTGCAATCCACCTCACACAATCTCTCCAAATCCTCTCATGTGTACAAGATGTACAAAATCACCTCAAAGACATCATATTAAACTAGAGGGTATAAAAATGGGTCCAAGTTCTCTAACAAAAGTTCAGCCCTCTCCTCCCCTAATGTTCTCTCCAAGTGAGCTCTCATAGCCTCCTTTTGCATGATGTAAAATTGAACGTAGAACATTATTATGCCTTCTAGAGAAGTCCCAACAACAAAACCAAAAATGTGAGCCGGCCTGTCTCTCACTCAAGATGAACCTCTGATGGCTATTATGGTAGCACATAGTGGACTAAGAAGGCAAAGAACCCCGACTCCATGATACTCCTCCAAGGCTAACAATCCAATACATAAGACATTGCTCACTAGAAGACTCAATGAGAGAGAGAGATAGTTGCAAATGAAAGGATGATGAGTACTTCCTCACCCCTTGTTTATATACTTGTGAAATAGTTATGCACCAAAAATATTAATTATTGGAGTAACTAAAAGGCTAAAAGTCAATTAAAGTCAAAAAGTATAAAGGAATATCCATCCACATGGGCATATTTCATTAAGCATGTGAACTTATCTTGACCCAACTACTATGTCAATGATTCCTTCTCATGTGCTATCCTTGGACTAGAGAAGAATCCAAAACAAAAAGGCTTGCGGGCCCAAGAGTTCTCAATTCTTTCCTCAAAGCCAAACACGTAGGAATAATACCAAGTCAACACACTAGAATCCAAAATAGTGGTGCTCATCTTTTCCACTTCCTCTAAAGTAAGGTCCCCTCTATCTAAGCTATGACAAACTTTAGCTAATAATGACTAATGTAGAACTATCCATTATCTCTATATAAATAATATCTCTCAAATATTTGTAATACTAAGCTAAATATCATAATACCACACACATGTACAAATGGGTGTGACAACTCCAAGCCCTAATATATTCCAATCATTGTGAACCTAAAATGGTTGTCTTCTAATCTATTTCCTCAAAATAGGAGTAGATGTCAACCTATCCTTGAGCTCTACAAAAGCTCTCTCTTACTCATCTCCCCAACACCACTCATGTGTAAGCTTGGTTTGCTTTGTCAAGGCCTTGGCAATGGTATAAAATCCTCTAACATAGTAGTGATAGACTTTTGCCAACCCAAGGAATGCTCACACTTTTCCCACATCTGTAGGCCAAGGAATATGTGCAATAACCTCCACCTTGGTCTATTGAACACCAAGTCCTTTAGGATAGATAGTGTGACCCAAATACTCAACCTGCTCATGGAATAATCTACACTTCCCATGATCTAATTTGAGTCCATGAGATCTCAACCTCTCAAACACTTCCAACAAATGTCTCTCATGCTTCTCCATAGTAGTGCTATTAACCAAAATTTCATCAATATAGCACCAAGCAAAATCAAATCCAGCTAGGATCCTGTCCATGACCCTCTAGAACTTGGTAGGAGCATTTTTAACCCAAATAGTAAGAACCTCCACTAATAAAACACATCCTTGGCATGAGGGATCAATAGCCCAAAATGTTGTCTTGGACTTATCTTCCTCTTTGATTAGAAACTAATGATATACTGCTCAGATATCCAAAGTATTGAAGACCTTCACATACTTAATAGCATCAAAGATCTCCTCCAATGTAAGCATGACATACCACTCAACCCTAGTCTATTGGTTGATAGGAAAATAATCTCCACACATCCACCTAGCTATGTAGTTGCCATGGATATCTTTCTTGGCTAGCATAATTATAGTTTGTGCATACTCTCTATGTGAAATCTCTTCCAAACCAGCTTCAAAAAGATCTCTACTTCAGCTCTAAATCAATGCTCTTTCCATGTCACTATATTGATATGTTGGAAAATTCATGCATTGCTAGTGAGCTCAATCCAAATTCTAGGTCCTTTTAGAGCACACAAATCTGTCATATTGAAGGCAAAGCAACTTGTGTAGCTCCTCAAGAACCTCTAGACCCTATATCTTTCTCCTCCTATAAGTTTGGGTCCTAGATCTTACTCCCAAGTATCCTTTATAATTGTCATAGGAGTGGAAGACGTACTAATTGGCTGCTACATTGGGCCCTTAGGAGCAATAGTATCATGCTCCTGACCACTAGAAGTCCAAAACTTAGTGTGAAAAACTCCTTCCACTTTGTCTGCAAGCTCTATATGTCCTCTAGTTGCATCCCAAGTAGACCAAGGATGTAATCCAAATAGACCATGCTCACTTAGATGGACTCCAAGTAGACCATTCTCAATAGTAGCTATTGGATGTGTCCCAAGAATACCCTATCCACTTGGTCCATTGCTCCCAGCTTGTGCCTGAATCATCTTGATAGACACAGAGCTCACAAGTGTCCGAGTAGTGATGCTTATCAAGCAAATTCTATGTTGCTCTATTAAGCCAAGGCTCACAATCCATGTCAAACAGTTCAGGTCCATAGCTTGACCTAACACCTAATGCTTGGATGTGTTTGACACTACTAGGATAACAATAATACTAGAGTGAAAACCCATTGTTGGCTCTCTCTCTCATCGGTATTGGGTTCCACCAACTACTATAATTGTGAGTCCCAAACAAGTCTAGAACCTCCCTCTCAAAAAGCATAGGAGTCTAGGAAACTCATAAGTGTAGGAAAAGTGGCTTGCAGCTGTCCACCTAGGTTCACCATTGCCATAGGTGACCTATCAACCACTACCACCATTTGAGACTGGTTGTAATACCAATAGCTAGACATATTAGCTAGAGGTGCAAATTGGCTTAGTAACATTTGGAAGGATATAATGTATGATAGGCTAGGCAGATCAGATAGATGTGTCACCAAAAGAGTACTTCTCCAAATAGGGTAGAAATAAAAAATAGCCTAAAGTTGTAATACCAATAGCTAGAAGTGAAAATTTGCTTTGTAATATCTGGAAGGATGTTATGTATGATGGGCTAGGTAGATCAAATAGAGGTGTCACCAAAAGAGGACTTCTACTAATAGAGTAGGAGCTGAAAATAGCTTAGAAACTTCAAAGCCAGTTTTGGAGGCCTAAACAAATGAATTAGGCCTTGAAAATGAGTAGATGCATCCACCCCCAATAGAGGAAAGGCTGGCCTCCCTTCCCCTCTAGTTTGTCTATAACAATATGGAGTTTAGCAACGTAGTTAGTAAGGCTAACAAAGTAGAGAATAAATCAAATTAGCCCAAAATATTCCATAAGCATCTAGAAAGCTTCTTAAGAAGCTTCCCGACTAGCTTAACTTGCACCCTAAGCAAGTAGCTTCTAAAAGGAAGCTTCCAACTAGCTTAGCTTGCATGACAAGTAGGCGACTTCTGGTTAACATAGCTTGCACTTTAAGAAAGTGGCTCAAGGAAGCTTCTTGAGAAGCTTCTCAATGGCCTTGTATGCTACTTATAAATATCAAAGCTGAAGCTCATGCTAGGCATTTGGATTTTTCCCTCATTCAAGTGTCCCAATGGAGCTTCCATTCTCTTATTTCTATCCTTGATCTTGGTCTTTTACATCGGTATCAAAGTAGGAATGGAATAGATGGAACTTATGGACCACCAAATCCACTTCCACCAAACCATTGGAAATTTTATGTCCAAGTACTACCCAATCATCATTTCACACAATTCATCACTTCACACTTTGGACAAGATTTTTTGCATATGATCACCATATTTGAGGAATCCTTGGTGCTTGAGGTTGTAACTTATGGAGAACAGTGGACATGCTACTTCTATGTGTTAATAAATTAGATAGATTAGGAGTGGTGTGATAGAGTAGCAACCATAGCGGCAATGCCCAATGTTATCCTTACTATGTAACAACAAATTGAGCACCTTACTTGATTGTTGGATGAACAAGATCTTTGACAACAATAGCATGTAGAGAGAGTACCAGTTTGAGAAGGAGAAGATCAAATCCAATTCCCTAAACCCAAGGAATTTGAAAGCAATAATCTCTCAAGTGTAGTGGAGAACTTTTTATTTGATTGTGAACATTATTTTGAAGCTACCAATTTGCAAGACGAGCAAAAATAGATTCTTTTGGCTTCTAGTCAATTGGATGAAGTAGCATGCCATCGTTGAGGTTCCAAGTGGAGCAAGCTGAATGACAAATTGTTGCACCAATCTTGACATGGACAGAATTCAAGAGTGCAATAATTAGATGATTCTTAGCTATAAATGTCACACGAGCTACATGAGATAGGTTGGCATAGTTGAAACAGATTGGCTCTAAATGAAGTTACATCATGCAAATTCCAGATATATTGGAAGGTGAAGCTCTAGATTGATTTGTGAGGGGCTTGAAGTCAAGAACCAAATTAGAGGTAACCATGCAAGAGCCACAACACTTGGAAGAAGCCATGCTGTTGGCCGCATGTTTTGATTCTTTGGTTGCAACAACTTGGTCTCAATCTTGACCTCCACAAAACCTACCAATACACTACACACAAGTGGAAGAGTCGGCACCAATGGAGATTGATGCCATTAAATAGAGACCACTTGGCACTATAGATAGAGAGAAATTATGACAAAATGGTGGTTGTGTTTATTATCACCAATTGGGACATTACATTGCTAAATGTCCACTCAAGAATGGGCAACCTCGACAAGTTGCCTAGATGGAGTTTGTGGAGCAAAATGATCAAGGAAACAAGGAATCCAAATAGGAGATTTTGAGCCACCTATTGGGAGCTTGATTAGTTCCATTGGGATTGAAGGCTTGACCTATGCAAGTTTGCTTCACTTGCAAGGTACAATATTGAATTGGGATTGTAGGATTTTGGTTGATTTTGAAAGTTCAAAGAATTGCATGTCTATGCAAGTAGCAAAGGAATTGGGTATTCCTATCAAGCCAATAATTCAAAGTAGATTGATGATGGCGGATGGTAGAAAGGGTTTTGCATTCCGTACCTTGCATCTTAATACCTTCAAGATTGGGAAGGAGTATTTGGAGTGTATGAGGTTTGTAGTGGCACCTCTACACTATGATGTAATTCTAGGACTACCTTGGCTTGAATGCCATAAGGTTCAATTTGATTGGATTCGATGACAAATTCAAGTACAACACCAAGGTAGGAATTTCTGATTAGGTTGTCTAGCACCTCTGAGTAAGACACCTAAAAATAGTCAGTACCAAGATGGGAAGTTTGTCAAGAAGGTAGCTATACAATAAGCCTTCAAGGAGATGAGTCCCAAGATGGGAAGTTTACTAGGAAAACTTCCATGGAGCAAGCTTTGAAGAAAGATGAGTCCTTAGATGGGAAGTCTTTTAGTGAAGTAGCCATAGAGCAAGCTTTGGAGGAAGATTAGTCTGTTTTTGTCGTGTGGATCAAGCCGATTGCACAAGGACAATCTGAGGAGGGTCAAGAGCCTCATCAAGCAATGGTTGATCAGATAATTCAAGAGTTTGCGGACATGTTTCAGGATGATTTGTTGAAGGGATTACCCTTTGATTGTGGTATGCCCTTTGCACAAGGTATGGGCATTTTGAGTGGAGAGTTCTACCTTTCAGGCTCACTAATGCTCCAACAGTCTTCATGGATCAGATGCATCGAGTGTTGGATAGACTATTGGATTGGTACGTGGTGGTGTTCTTGGATGATATCTTAATCTATAGCAAGATAGAGGTAGAACAAGTGGATTATGTGCAAGAAGTCCTAAGACGACTACGACAATGGAAATTTTACTATAAGAAGTCAAAGTGTGCCTTTTGGCAAAAGGAAGTTACCTTCTTGTGTCGCAAGATCTCATTGGAGGATCAAGATGGAAGAGGAGAAAATCAAGGCCATTATTGATTGGCCTACTCCAAAGGATGCTACAAAAGTATGGGCATTTAATAGATTGGCCAATTTTTATGGGCAGTTCATCCATTATTATGCTCATGTGGTTGCACCATTGATTGACCTCTTGGGGAAGAACTTGATCTTCTAATGGACCACCAAGCACAAAGAAGCATTCCAGAAGTTGAAACATATGGTGTCTTCAAGGCCCGTTCTTCAATCATATGATCCTCAACTACCCTGTGTGGTTGATTTTGATGCTTCTAACTTTGCAATTGGAGCCGTGTTGCAATAGGAATTCCCAAATGGACTAGATCTCATTACCTTTTGTGTCTTGTAGACTAATATGGCTGAAATAAATTACTCTGCTCAAGATCAAGAACAACTTGCAATGGTATATACCCTCAAGGTATGGAGGCATTATCTCTTGGTGAAACAAGTGATCATGAGAACTGATCATAAACCATTGTTGCAGACCTTACACTTGGAACACATGAAGAGTCAACATCATTGATGGGAAGAACAACTCCAATTGTTTGAAATCAAACTTGAGTACAAACCAGGTTGGTTCCATGCCATCCCTGATGCTCTATCATGATGACTTGATTTGAAGTCTTCTCCTCTCATCACGGCAGCAATTACAACGGTGTCAATTGACTCCAAGGTCCAAACTGAGTTTCAATCAGCTCTACAACAAGATCCCTTCTTCCAAATGGTACACGGTCATCTTATAACATGTAACAAGGAGTACAACACCTTCTCCTTCAAGGAAGGCCTTCTATTTCATGAGGAACAGATCTATGTTCCAGCCAAAGGTGATCTTTGACTTGTGCGCCTTCAAGAAGCCCGTGATTTACCAATAGTTGGTCATATGGGTGTGGACAAGACCTTGGGTACCCTCTAACACCAATGGTGGTGGCCCAACATGACATGAGATGTTGAAGAGTTTGTCCAATTGTTTAAGAGCTACCAATGTAACAAGGCCAGCAACCAAAAGCCGAGTTGACTCCTTCAACCACTCTCCATTCCATCCACTTGATGGGAACATGTGAGCTTGGATCTCATCATATCCTTGCCCAAGACAAAGCAAGGACACATAACAATCATGGTGTTTGTGGATAAGCTTAGTAAGCAAATCCACTTGACACCAACCCTTGATACCGTGGATACTCAAACCTTAGCGCAAATCTACTTCAATAATGTCGTCAAGCATCATGGGATGCCATCATGTACTCATCTCTAACTGTGGTACCCACATTTTTTGTTTTTCCTCTGTTTATTAGTGTTTAAGAGAAGAAGTAAGCACTAGAAGTTGAATTGTGGACGAAGAATGGACGGAAGTAACTTCGGAGGACATTCGAAGAAGACGACATTGAATCCAATGATGGAGGTACTTAGAAGAAGAGTACGACGGAAAAAGTCCAAAGAGCACCGTCTTCAAGTTGGAAGGCGTAGGAGATACAAAGACCGTTTAACAACCTTGGTATGTGGCAAGAAAGTACACTTCAAGAAACAGCGGAGGCAGAAGAAGCATGTCTTGACAGTGACCGGGATCAACTTGCAGAAGAGAGGAGGTCAAATTTGAAATCGACTGAAGAATGACTGCAATTTAGGGTAATATAAGATTGCGACTGTGTAGGGACAAGTTAAATATGCCAAGTAAATTTCCAATTCCTTTGAGTAGTCGTCCTGCAGTAATGTGTGTCCGGAAGCCCATTGAGAGTGAAATTTTCCAAAATCCCGAGGGAGTTAGAGTGTCTCGTCCAAGAGAGGGCATCATCTTTCAGCATCGTAGAATGAGAGAGCAGATTATGGCAAAGAAGGTGGCCAATGCACTGGCGGTGTGAAGTTTTGCAATTTGTAGGTTAGATGTAGTAGCTAGAATTGAAGTCTTGACTAGACTTCATATTACCTTCTTAGCATGGAGCTGAAATTTCAGTTTCTTGGGAGTGATGGCAAAAGTAGCTGCCAGTAATTGTCAAGAGGGTCCCGAGATGGAAGGGAAGAGAGGAAATCCGGCTTGATGTACTGAGTCGGATTGGAGGTTAGTAGTGGAGAGAGAAGTAGGAGAGCCGACAGGGATCACCTTCTATCGAAAGTGTGATGTTGTAGAAGAAACGGCGGAAATTTGCAACTCATTTTTTGCTCCGAGAACTACAAATGGCTACAAGGTGGAGTCCTATCGGGGCCCAATTAGGAGAAGTATCATGGGGGCAATGATGGCCATGTTCAAGCCAGAATGAACAATGTATGTGAACATGCAACAAGCCATTTTCTTCCACCAAATGTTTGCAGGAGTTCCGGTGAATTGGGCAAAGTGCTTTCATCACCAAACAAGGCAAATGGTGATCAATTGGCAAACAGGTTCTCCGCTGCATTATTTTGCACCGTTCACAGCACACTTTTACTTTGGGTTGAACCTGCTTATAATAGAGGAGCATCATTGCATGGTGTCTCATGTTCATCTTGACTTAAGACGGGAAGCGGACAAAGAAGAGCAACAATATATAATACATCTGCAAGCCAACAATGAGTATTTCTTGAAGACCAGACAGTGGAAGGTCAAAGAAGTCACCAGTCCAAAGACAAAGAAATGCGGTAAACCCAAAGAAGCAAAGTCGCCTCCCACTCAAAGAAAGACTCAAAGACTAGTTATGAAGAATACAAAGATGGTGAGAGAAGCATCATCGGGATCAGAGTCTGAGGAAGAAACCAAGTCACAAGAGAAGGAATCCAAAGAAGAGGAGCTCACCTTAAAAAGTGAGGAGTCCGAAAGTGATAGCAAGGGGGAACCTAAAGTTTAGCAATCAGTGGCGGTCAGTGAAGCTTGTCAAGCGATGGTGGACAGAGAACTTGAAACAACGAGTCACTGCGTAGCTATGGTGGGGAACAAGCTGAGACCAGAGGAGAAGGAGGAGTATCCAGTGGGGCCAAGTTCAATAGGTAAAGAAGAAGAAAGTACATAAATGGTGTCTCTGAAGGTATGAAGATCACAACTTCGGATGAAGGAGCCGATGAAGGAGGTGAAGACTCAAGACGAAGACGGTGACGAAGGTGAAGAAAACTTTGGTGGGATATCTTATCTGACAAGAGTGGTCACCCCATTGCTGGAGTTACTGAAGGAGCATCAAAAAGCAATTCCCCAAGATTGTAGGAAGGAGATGAATGAGTTGCAAATGGTGATGCATTTGCTGAGTGAAGTGAAGGGGTTGCAGGAGCAACAAGTCCAAAGAAGAAATGGAAGAACTTCCGAGGAAGGAAGTCTTGAAGAAGAAGACTTTCAAAATGTTACAAGAAAGCTATGAGGTTAAAGAGAAAGAACCGTAGAGGCAAGCCAGAGAATTACAGGAACAGGTGATGTGGCTGAGCAAAATGAAGGAGGAAGTGAGTGATGTGCGCATTGAGAATGTTCATTTGAAGGCGATGACCATCGTAATGGAGCAAGAGTTGGACAGCTTGAAGAAGAGTGCAGCGGGGAAAGATCAAGCATGGCAGAGGGAGTTAGCAGCCAGGCAGGAAGAAGAGGAATGATTACAAGAGCTAGTCAGAAGTGCAAAGTTGCAGAGCACGCAGTATGCGGAAGAGAAGAAGATGCTCGCTATGGAGTATGAAGACAAGCTGAAGATGTATCGTGAAGAATTGAAGGTAGAGCGCTCTCAAGGATATGCATCAGAATCAGTGGGAGAAGTTGCGGGGAAGTTGAGAGCAATCTTAAGCATAGAGGCTGAAGGGAGATTGGAAGAAGCCCGCCTACATGAGTTGAAGTTGCTTGTGCAAGAAACTTAGAAGAGGAAGGCCAAGGATGTGGACATGAACTCGTTGCTAATTCGATTGAGAGAGCGTGTAGATTGAAAGATGTTAGAAGTAGAAGACAACGTTAGTCTTAGATTAGATTTAGTCAATTTGGAGTTAGAGAAAATTTGGAATAGCATGACAGCAGAGAAGAAACCCGATGTTGTAGAAATACTAATTCAGGTGTCATTGGACTTGGTATTTGACACATTAGAGAAGAGTGGGTTAGGAGATAAAGAGTTAGATAAGCCACTCCTTAGTGCAATTGTAGTTCCTAGTATAGAAGTAGTAGAATTGGTGAAGGAATTAGTAGAATTAGCTATACCCAAAGAAGGAGAAGTAATAGGAAGATCATCGGGTTTGGAAGCCGATGATGAGGTAGACATCGGATCGGGATAAGTATCAATTTTGAGATAAGAAGAGGCAGATATGAAGAGATAGATTGTCAATTGGGATCTATAGGTAGGAAGAGATGTTGGGAAGCGGTGCATAGGTAGGAAAAAATGCCATTTGCTTCAATATTTAAGGAGAGCATTCACAATACAATATTTTTTAGTATTCATATTTCTGAAGATAGATAAAGCGAAGTGCTGTTTTCAGTGCTCGTCGCTTGAGCTTAATTCCGATTGTCAATTCTGAGTTTGTGTTTGTGAGTGTGTGGAGAATTCCAAAGAGCAAGTCAGTGTGTCTATGGATGTTGGATTCTGCAGCCTTGATCTTTATTTTGTGTGTTTGATCCTGAGTGAAGTGCATCGGAGCAATGCCTTGACAGATTTGAGAAGAATTGTAGTGTAGGTAGTATTTTGCATTTGTGAGTGCAGCATGAAGTTGATGTGAAGCAATTTTGATCGAGGAAGTTGTGCCTTCAGTGGGGGGGTGGAACACAATTCTAAGGCAAAATCATACTTCACAGTGAAGTGCCATCTTCCGGAGAATTTGAATTATCACAATCAAGAGTTGTTTGGACAGAATTTGCTATGTTGTGATTATGTGTGTGTGTATTCGTGACAAGTTGTCAAGATTGTGAGCTTGTTAAACTCTCCTGGGTGTAGTTTCTACCTGAGAGATTAAAGAAGCAATCAAGAAGAACTACAAGCTACTGTTTGACTTCGTATTTGACCAATTCTGAATCATATCTCTACGGGAACAACTTTACTTACCCAATTACCGCAAAAGTGTTATTTGCCAGGTTGTCACACTGACCGTGATCCTCAATTCACCAGGAAGTTTTGGCAAGCACTCTTTCAAATACTTGGCACTAAGTTTGCTTTGTCCACGGCCTTTCACTCTCAAACTGATAGACAAACCAAACGTGCATATTGTACCTTGGAGGATATGTTGCATGCCTTTGTCAATGTCTACCATACCAATTGGGATGAATGTTGAAGCTGCAAAATTGCTTACAATAATTCCAAACAGGCAAGCATCTGATTTTCCACTTTCTTTCTTAATTTTGGCCAAGATCTGCTTGTTCTAGATTCTCTTCTTGCTCCTCTTCCATCTTAGGTCCCTCATAATTCAATCTTCTTGACCACCATATCCCAATCTCTCCAACAAGCCAAATCTTACCTCCTTGTTGCTCAGAATCATCAAAAACAATATGTGGACCACCATCATCATGATCTCACCTTTGAAGTTGGTGATAAAGTCATGTATCCTCTAGTAACCTTCCCCTGCCACTTGATACCCAAGTTTGTAATCTTGCTCCTAATTGGATAGGACCTTTTGATGTCACCCAAATCATCTCTCCTATTGCTTGTTGACTTGCCTTACCTTGTCATATGCTCATCCACCCTATCTTTCACATTTCCAAGTTGAAACCCTTTGTTCCTAACCCATCTTCTTTTTCCTGTCATGTTCAACCTCCTTCTCATTTGATCCCTATCCATGATCATGAGGAGTACAAAGTTGATTGTATCCTTGCACGTTGCCACATTCAATGAGGAAGCTGACAACATATGGAATACAAGGTCCTTTGGAAAGGGTATCCTCTTCATGATGCCACATGGGAACCTCTTTCTCACCTCCAAAATGCATAGACATCCATCCAAAAGTTTGAAGCTTCAATGGCAATGAGGACATCACCAACTAATAGTGGAGGAATATGTAACAACATGGAGTTTAGCAACATAGTTAGTAAGGTTTACAAAGTAGAGAATAAACCAAATTAGCCCAAAATGTTCCATAAACATCTAGGAAGCTTCTTGGGAAGCTTCTCGACTAGCTTAACTTGCACCCTAAGTAGATAGCTTCTAAAAGAAAGCTTTTAGAAGCTTCCAACTAGCTTAGCTTGCTTGCCAAGTAGGCAGTTTCTAGAAGGAAACTTCTTGAGAAGCTTCTTGGTCAAATTGGCTTGCACTCTAAGAAAGTGGTTCAAAGAAGCTTCTTGAGAAGCTTCTCAAGGGCCTTGTATACTACCTATAAATACCAAAGCCAAAGCTCATGCTAGGCATTTGGAGTTTTCCCTCATTCAAGTGTCCCAATGTGAGCTTCCATTCTCCTATTTCTCTCCTTGGTCTTGATCTTTTACATTGTCTCATCAAGAGCTTTCCAATGGTACCTCACCCTTGCAATTTAGAGATTCCTATAGGAAGATTTCCTAATGATTTCCTTTGGTCAAAGGTGGTTTGACCAACCAAATAGGATCAGGACCAACATGTCACCCATGCATGCAACTAATCTAAGGGTTTAGCAACTAATCATTGATATGTCACCCATCCATGTATCTGATCCAAGGGTGGAGCTTCTTTTGGAGTAGTCTCCTTTGTTATGTAATAAAGTCAAGGTGCTCCTATAGGGCATTGGAGATTTGAGTGTGAAACTATGTGTTTCTTATTATGTGTTTCTCTTCAGGTCTCCTATCCTAGTAGTATTACAATGGTATCATAGCAAATGTTTCAATCCAAGAGAGTGGATCATCCCTCTTGGAAGAACATGGGCTATTGAAACTAAGTAATTTTAAGGAGAAACACCTTAGTGTAATTGATAGATTAGGAGTGTGCTAGAGAGAGGATGGGATAGAGGCTCCAAGAGGACAATATCTAGCACCTTGCTTTCTATTCTTGAATCCATTCCACATCAAGATTACATATATTCAACATGAGCAAGTGAAAGTGCATATTTTTTTCATTTTGGAGCAGAGTTCATAGATGTAGTGATGAATTTGCCAAACCCAATGATTTTGCCTGTGGTGTCTACAATAGAAAGTGAGTGTGGTACCCCCATTTTTCATTTTGACAAGTTTTGAAGAAGAAGTGTATTGAGGAAGTCAAATTACAAAGGAAATAATGGACTTATGTGTCTTTAGAGTAAACCCAAAGAAGTCGACCTTGGGTTGGGAATCAAAAGTACTTGGATGGAGTTATGAAGAGACAAATCTGAAGAAGAGCATCTTCTGAATGGGAAGCAAAAGCTGATACAAAGATTATGTAACAATCTCTCTACATGTCAGGCCAATAAAGAACATACACTTCAAGAAACAATGGAGGCAGGAGAAGAATACCTTGACAGTGATAGGAAACCAACACGCAAAAGAAGTAGGAGTCAATTTTGAAATTGACTAAAGAATGACTGGACTTTGGGGTACTATAAAATTGTGATTGTGGAGGAGGGAAATCAAACATGTCAAGTAGATACCTTGTTCCTATGAGTAGTCATCCTATAGTGATGCATGTTAAGAAGCCAATTGAGAGTGAAATTTTCCAAAGTCCAAAAGAGGTTAGAGTGTTGTGTCTAGGAGAGGGGATAGTCTTCCAGTGCCAAAGTACTAGGGAGAAGATCATGGCAAAGAAGACTAAGAATGCACTCGCAATGAGGAGTTTTGCAATTTGGCAATTAGATGTCATAGTTAGGATCTAAGTCTTGAATAGACATTGGATCACATTCCTGGCATGGAATTGGAATGTTAGTTTTCCAAGCGTCATGGCAGAGATAACTACTAGTAATTGTGAGGAAAGCCCAAAAGTTATGGGGAAGAGAGGAAATCCGACTCAATGGACTGAGTTGGATTCACCTTCTATAGGAAGTGTGACACTACAAAGGAGACTGTGGAAATCAGAAATGTGTTCTTTGCTCCGCAAACCAACAATGGTTACAAAGTGGAGTCCTATTGAGACCGATTAAGCAGAGCATTGTGGGGGTGTTCATGGCCATGTTCAAGTCTGAGCAAACAACATAAATGAACATGCAGCAGGCGGTCTTCTTCCACTAGATGTTTGAAGGTGTGAAGGTGAATTGGGTGAAGTGTTTCCATCAAAGAACAAGGCATATGATCATCGATTGGAAAACCAATTTTCCACCACACTACTTCACACCATTTGCTATACACTTTTACTTCAGATTAAATCTATTGACAACAAAGGAGAGGCAGCATATGGTTTCACATTTCTATCCCAATCTTTGACAAGAAGTGGATGAAGAGAAGAGAAGCAACAATACATTTTACAATTGCAAGCTTGTGATGACCATTTCATCAAATGAGATAGAGGGAGATGGTAGAAGGAAGAAGTCCAAAGACAAAGAAGTGGACTAAACCCAAAGAGGTAGCCTTACCCTAGCCACAACACAAGACACAAAGACTGATTCCATGAGGTGAGAAGGCGGCAAGGGACAAGACTTTGGAGACAGAGTCTGAAGGAGAGATAGAGTTGAGGAGAGGAGACTCCAAAGATGTTGAACACACATTACAAAGTAAGGAATCCGAGAGTGAGAGTGAAGGTGAAGAGGAGGTCCAACAATTGGTTGAGGTAGAAGAAGATGAAGTGTTCTATGAGGCAATTGATTGTATGGAGGGAGGAGATGACCCTTGCTTAGAGTTGCCCATGGAGGAGATGAATGAAGAACCAAAGAAGGAAGATTGGAAGGGAGGAAGAGCCAAGAGGTCAATGGCATCTGAACCTGTAGGTCCGAGCTCAGTCTATAAGGAAGAAGTAAGCTCAGAGTGAATATCATTGAAGGTACAAAGATTGAGACTTTGAGAGAAGGCTCTAGCAAAAGAAGCAAAGTATGAAGATAGGACCAAAGACAAAGAAGACTTTGACGGAGAAAAGTACTTATCACAATTTGTGAGTCCATTGCTGGAGTTGCTGAAAAAGTAGAAGAAGGTGATCCAACAGGATCATATTGAGGTGAAGAATGAGTTGCAGATGGTGAAGTATCTACTGGACGAAGTAAAGGATTTGAAGGAGATTGTAACTCAAAGAGAAGGAGAAGTTGAGGAACTTTGAGTGGATGCAGTCTTGAAGAAGAAGACTTTAAGAACTTGCAAGACAATTTTGAGAAGCATGGAAGAGAGATGCACAATCAAGCCAACAAATTGAAAGAGAAAATATCATTGCTGGTGAGGATGAAAGGTGAGGTCAACAAAGTTCACATTGAAAGCATTCATGTGAAGATGATGGCGGTTGTGATGGAACAAGAGATAGAGAGCCTGAAGAAGAGTGCAATAGGAAAGGATCAAGCATGGCAAAGGGAGTTGACGATCCAACACCAAGAGGAGGAAAGATTGAGAAGCTTGGTAAGAAGTGTTGAGGTGTAGAGTGCTTAGTATGTAGAGGAAAAGAAGAAGCTTGCCGCTGAGTGTGACAACCTGGCAAATATCACTTTTGCGGTAATTGGGTAAGTAAAGTTTGTTCCCGTAGAGATACAAGTCAAAATTGGTCAATTACAAAGTCAAAGTAACAATTTAGTTCTTCTTGAGTTCTTCTTTAATCTCTCAGGTAGAAACTACACCCAAAAGAGAGTAACAAGCACTGACTCGCAGTCTTGTCACAAATTAACACTCCTTAATCACAACCCCATCAAATCTTTCCAAACAATCTTGATTGTGATGATTCAGGCTCTCCCAAAAATGGCACTTCACTACAAAACAACTTTGCCTCAGAATTGTGTTCCACCCCTCCACTAAAGGCACAACTTCCTCAATCAAAATTACTTCACATCAACTTTGTGTTGCACTCACAAATGCAAAATACTACCAACACTACAATTCCTCTCAGATCTGTCAAAGCATTGCTTTGATTGCACTTCACTCAGGATCAAACACACAAAATGAAGATCAAGGCTGCGGATCCAACATCCAACAAGCACACTGACTTGCACTTTGAATTTCTTCACACACTCACAAACACAAGTACAACATTGATACTCAGAATCAAGCTCAAGCGACGAGCACTACTTCACAGCACTTTGCTTTATCTATTCTCAAAAATTATGAGCACTGAACAACATAAGATTGCAAATGCCACTCTTAAATAGTGAAGCAATCGACAGTTCTAACAACTATACCGTTCTACAACAACTTTTCTAACCTGCAGATCCGAAATGACAATGCACCTCTTCATATCTCAAAAATTGTTACTACTCCAATCCGATGTCTACTTTTTCATCGGCTTTCAAACCCAAACCCAAAGTAAATTTACTTCTTACTACTCTGTCCTTGGGTTTCATATCTTCTACTTCTTCTATGAGATCCAACAATTCTCTTTCCTGATCTGAAATTGCACTAGTGGGTAATCTATCTAACTCTTCATCTCTTGACCCACTCTTCTCCAATGTCTCCATCTCTAACTCCGAAGACATCTGCACTCCTATGTTATCTACTTCAGGTTTGGCTCTAACATCTTTCCAAAGTTTATCTATCTTTATTTGCACTAAATCTAATCTAATCTAATCACAATATTGTCTTCTACTTCTAAGATCTTCTTGTCTACACGAGTTCTTAAACTGATCAACAAGGCATTCAAATCAGTGTCTTTTGCATGTCTTTGCCTCGTCTCTTGCACCAACAACTTCAACTCGTGTAGCCTCGTTTCTTCAATTCAAACGCTGGCCTCTATACTCAACATCGTGTTCATCCTGGGGACTATCTCCTTCAACAGCTCCAATCTCATTTTTCTTTCTTACTCTTGATCTGCAAGCCAATCCTCCTTATACATTGCCAATTCCGCCTCGAACTCGGCTTTCACTGTCTCCTTCTCCTTCTCCTTCTGTACAACCTTCCTCCTAATTACGAAGTAACTCTCGTAATCTCTCTTCTTCCCTATACCGTGCTACCAACTCTCTTTGCCCGAGAGTTGCTTCTTCTCCTCTATGCTCTCCATCACCCTATCGAGCTCTTGATCCTTTGCTGCTACTCTCGCCATAGCATGGATAACTTCTACCCTTGAATCAGCAAATTGCTACTTCAAAATCTTGTACTCTGCTACTTGTCTTTCCTTTGCTATGTCACTCTTCTTGACAAGATCTTCTTGATAACTCACTTCTCTCTTCAGGTCTTCAATTACTTGAGTCCTCACTACTGCCTCCACTCACAGTACTTCCCTTTCCTCCTCACCTCGTGTTATACTCTTCTTCAACCCCGAGTTCTCTTCTTCTAATCTTGATAACACCTGCAAGACAGTCTTCACCTTTGGGCAAGTCGACTGCATCTCCTTCTTCTTGTGCTCTAACTTCACCAATAGAGGACACACCACCTCCCGCAAGTACTTGACTCCATCGCTCGGGGTTACCTCTTCTTGCGTAGCAACTTCTCTTCGCACTTCTTGTTCATCCAATACTCGCCTTCTTCTCTGGAGTCTTTGTATCGGCACTGACGCCTTGCTCCTTGAGCTTTCATTCACCTCTTCTTTCATGTTACTTGGATGTGCATCACACTTTGCCTTGCGTGTCGAGCAAACTCTCCCTCTGAACTGTGATCTTCTTCTCTTGTGCCTCGGGTACTTCATCTTCCAACTTTGTGGTGTCCTCGGCTTTGATCTCTGCCTGCACTTCTTCTTCTTCCTTTGTAGCAACTGGCGCTGATGTCATTTCTCCACCCTCATCGCTGTTGCTACTCGTATTTCCACTCTGTAGTGTTAGCTCGGGCTCCTCCTCGTGTTCCGAGTCTTTGAACTTGCACTTGGCTTCAGCTTTCGAGTCTTCATCTTCCGACTCGATCACCACCATGCCTCGCCTTGGGTTTCCTCTCTTGGTCTTCCAAGGTTTCGTAGTATCTTTAGCTTTGCCTTGCCAACTTCTCTTCTTCAATTTTGGAGTACTCTCTTTTATCTCCACATTCTTCCCCGTCTTCTTGTAGTACTCGTCGGTGCTTCTGATTTGCAAGATGTACGACTGCTCCTCTACATCGACCTCCTTTCTCAAATCGGGATGGAAATGTCCAAATGTGACAACTCGGCAAATATCACTTTTGCGGTAATCAGGTAAGTAAAGTTCATTTCCATAGAGATATAAGTCAAAATTGGTCAAATACAAAGCAAAGTAAAAATTTAGTTCTTCTTGATTGCGTCTTTAATCTCTCAGGTAGAAACCACACCCAAAAGAGAGTAACAAGCACTGACTCGCAGTCTTGTCACAAATTAACACTCCATAATCACAACTCCATCAAATCTTTCCAAACAATCTTGATTGTGATGATTCAGGCTCTCCTAAAAATGTCACTTCACTGCAAAACAACTTCGCCTTAGAATTGTGTTCCACTCCTCCATTGAAGGCACAACTTCCTTGATCAAAATTGCTTCACATCAACCTCGCACTGCACTCACAAATGCAGAATACTACCAACACTACAATTCCTCTCAGATCTATCAAGGCATTGCTCCGATTGCACTTCACTTAGGATCAAACACACAGAATGAAGATCAAGGCTGTGGAATCCAACATCCAACAAGCACATTGACTTGCACTTCAAATTTCTCCAAACACTCACAAACACAATCACAAAGTTGATACTTGGAATCAAGCTCAAGCAACGAGCATTGCTTCAAAATACTTCGCTTTATCTATTCTTAGAAATTATGAGCACTGAACAACATTTGACTGCAAATGCCACTTTTAAGTAGTGAAGCAATCGACAGTTCTAACAACTATACCGTTCTACAACAACTCTTCTAACCTGCAGATCCAAAATGACAATGCACATCTTCATATCTGCCTCTTCAAATCTCAAAACTGTTACTAATCCGATCCGATGTCTTCTTCATCATCGGCTTTCAAACCTGAACCTGAAGTAATTTTACTTCCTACTACTCTATCCTCGGGTCTTGTATTTCCTTCTTCTTGTACCAAATCCAGTAATTCTCTTTCCTGATCTGAAATTGCACTAGTGGGTAATCTTTCTAAATCTTCATCTCTCGACCCACTCTTCTCTAATGTCTCCATCGGTAATTCCGAAGACATTTGCACTCCTATGTTATCTACTTTGGGTTTTGCTCTAACATCTTTCCGAAGCTTTTCTATCTCTATTTTCACTAAGTCTAATCTAATTGAAATGTTATCCTCTACCTCTAAAATCTTTCTGTCTACATGAGTTCTGAGACTAATTAACAAGGCATTCATATTTGCATCTTCGCTTGTCTTTGCCTCGTCTCTTGCACAAACAACTTCAACTTGTGCAGTCTTGTCTCTTCAATCCGAATGCTGGCCTCTGTACTTAACAATGCATTCATTCGGAGGACTATCTCCTTCAATGGCTCCAATCTTGTCTTTCTCTCATGTTCCCGATCTGCAAGCCAATCCTCTCAATACATTGCCAACTCCGCCTCAAACTCGGCTTTCACCGACTCCTTCTCCTTCTCCGTTGGACAACTCTCTCCTCCTGATTATGAAGTAATTCTCGTAATTAGTCTTCTTCTCTTTATCGTGCCGCCAACTCTTGTTGCCAGAGTTGCTTCTTCTCCTTGACACTCTCCATCACCCTATCAAGCTCCTGATCCTTTGCAACTACTCTCGCCATAGCATGGATTACCTCTACTCTTGAATCAACAAACTGCTGCTTCAAGATCTCATACTCAACTACTTGTCTCTCCCTTGCTATGTCACTCTTCTTCACAAGATCCTCTCGATAATTTACTTCTCTCTTCAAGTCTTCAATTACCTGACTTCTCACTACTACCTTTGCTCGCAGTACTTCTCTTTCCTCCTCACCTCGGGTTAGACTCTTCTTCAACTCCAAGTTTTCTTCTTCTAATCTCAATAATACCTGCAAAACAATCTTCACCTCTGGACATTTCAATTGCATTTCCTTCTTCTTGTGCTCCAACTTCACCAGCAATGGGCACACAATCTCCCGTAGGTACTCCACTCCATTACTGGCAACTACTTCAACCTGCGGAGTGATCTCCCTTCTCCCTTCTTGTTCGCCCAATACTCACCTTTGTCTCTGCAGTCTTTGTATCGGAATCGATGCCTCACTTCCTGAGCTTTCACTCACGTCTTCTTTTGCCTTACTTGGCCCCGCTTTACATTTCACCTTACGTCTTGAGTGAACTCCTCTCTATACTGCGATCTTCTTCTCTTCGGGCATAGTTACTTCGTCTTCCAACTGTGTGTCGTCCTCGGCTTCAATTGCTGCCTGAACTTCTTCTTCTCCTTCTTCTTTAGCCACTGGCGCCGATGTCATTTCTCCTCCTTCACTATTGCTACTCGTATCTCCACTTTGCAGTGTTAGCTTAGGCTCTTCCTCGTGTTCCGAGTCTTCCGTCTTAAGCTCGGCATCACCTTCCGAGTCTTCATCCTCCGACTAGATCACCACCATACCTTGCCTCGAGTTGCCTCTCCTTGTCTTCTGAGGTTTCTTCGTGTCTTCGGCTTTGCCCTACTGACTCCTCTTCTTTGTATTTGGGGTACTCACTACGACCTCCACGTTCTTCCTTGTCTTCGTGTAGTAGTAGTCGGTGCTCCTGATTTGCAATATGTATTGATGCTCCTCGACATCGACCTCCTTTCGCAAATCAGGATGGAAGTGCAACACCATCCAAGTCCACTCCGCCGAGTTCAACAAATTTAGCCCAAGGTAGAAATGCACTGCAAACGGCATGATGTAGTGTGGAGGTGATTTACCCCACAAATTCCACACCATCTGCCTTGTTCTCCCGTGGAAACACCTCGCCCAATTGATCGGTTCTCTTGCAAATAGCTTGTGAAAGAACACCGCTTGGTGTTTCATCACATAAGTGGTTCTCTTCGGCTTCAAGATGGCCATCAGTGCACTCACGATTCCTCTCTTCATAGGGTCTTTGTAGCTCTCAACTTTGTACCCATTCTTTGTTTGCTTTGACGAGAATGCATCTCTCACTTCTTGGGTTTCTTGAGCTATCTCTCCTTTCCCCAAGAACGTGGCTCCTTGCTCCAAGCCTGCTTCCTTCTCGAGTACGAGTCTCCAATCCAACTCTGTCCGGTGAGCCGGATTTCCTCTCTTCCCTTCTTCCTCAGGTCCATCTAGACACTTGCTCTCGATGATTTCTATCATGAAACCTGGAAAGCTCACATTCCAGTTCCATGCCAGAAAAGTGATTTGAAGTCGGCTCAAGACTTCAATCCTAGCAATCACATCTAACCTCCGAATCGCATGATTTCTCACTGCAAATTCAGAGTTCTTCTTTCCTCTTCCCATCTCTTCTGCCTTCTCACTATCTCTTTATTTCACTCTCGCAACTTCTCCCTTACGCACTAACACGATTCCAACTCTATTTCCCTTCCCATGATCACCTGCAAGACGACTTCTTAATGGCAAAGGAAAATTACTTGACATTTCGTCGTTGCGAGTTTGATTTTTATAGAGTTGCGCTTCTTTGTCTTCTTCACTTCAAGTCTCTACCAAGAAATCACACCTCCTGCATGCACTTGTCACTATCAATCAACCTTCGTGCGTATAGGCCGCCGGTTATTAAATGGTCCCTTCTTGAATTTCTCGCCCCGATGAAAGGTTGTTAGACTGTCTTTGCCTTGGGTTGAGCTCCCCCCTACAAAGACAATTTACTTTGGGTTGTATGCTGACAAGGTATTTCCGAGTACTTCATCTTATGACCCGAAGTCACTTTACTTTGGGTTTCATCCTGAAGACTCTTTTCTTTGCCTTCTCCGGCCATACAGGCGCAATCCGACTTCTCTATATACTTCTTCTTCTTTATTTTGAAAAAAAAAATTGTGGGCACCACATCAGCAAATTCAATCCGAGGTAGAAATGAGCTGCAAATGGCATGATGTAATGTGGACGTGATTTATCCCGCAAATTCCACATCATTTGTCACGTTCTCCCATGGAAACACCTTGCCCAATTAATTGGTTCTCCTGCAAACAATTTGTGAAAGAACACCGCTTGGTGTTTCATCACATAGGTTGTTCTCTTTGGCTTCAAGATTGCCATCAGAGCACTCACAATTCCTCTCTTGATAGGGTCTTTGTAACTCTCCACTTTGTACCCATTCTTCGTCCGCTTTGACGAGAATGCATCCCTCACTTCTTGGGTTTCTTGGGCTATCTCTCCCTTCCCTAAGAACGTGGCTCCTTGCTCCGAGCCTGCTTCCTTTCCGAGTACCAGTCTCCAATCCGACTATGTCCAGCAAGCCAGATTTCCTCTCTTCCCTTCTTCCTCGGGTCCATCGAGACACTTGCTCTCTATGATCTCTGTCATGAAACCTGCAAAACTCACGTTCTAGTTCCATGCCAAGAAGGTGATCCGAAGTTGGCTCAAGACTTTGATCCTTGCGATCACATCTAACCTCCGAATTGCATGATTTCTCACTGCAAATTCGGAGTTCTTCTTTCCTCCTCCCATCTCTCCTGCTTTCTCACTATCTCTCGGTTTCACTCTTGCGACTTCTCCCTTACACACTAGCGCGTTTCCAACTCTATTTCCCTTCCCACGATCACCTGCAAGATGACTTCTCAACGGCAAAGGAAAATTACTCAACATTGCATCATTGCGAGTTTGATTTTTATAGAGTTGCGCTTTCTTTGTCTTTCTTCACTTTGAGTTTCTACCAAGAAATCACACCTCCTGCATGCACCTGTCACTATCAATCAAACTTTGCACGTATGGGCCGCCGGTTTTTTTGAACGGTCCCTTCTTGAATTTCTTGCCCCAACAAAAGGTTGTTAGACTAACTTCGCCTTGGGTTGAGCTCCCCCCAATACAAAGACTCCTTACTTTGGGTTGTATGCTGACAAGGCATTTTTGAGTACTTCGCCTTATGACCCAAAGTCACTTTACTTTGGGTTTCATCCCGAAGACTCTTTTCTTCGCCTTCTTTGGCCATACAGGCGCAATCTGACTTCTCTATACACTTCTTCTTCCTATTTTGAAAAAAAACAAAAAATGTAGGCACCACATACCCCTTCCCTCAAATGTGAGCGTCTCCGCAAACATAGACCTTGGGTGTCTTAGAGACTTCCGAGTCTATGGTCCAATATATCTATGGTCCAATGATAATAAACTTCCGAGTATATGGTCCTAAACTCTCCATCCATTTATTTGAGTGGCAAAAGGATTACCTTCCAAGTCTACAAGCTGCATGGAGCCATTTTTTTAAAGATGAAGAACTCGATAGGGACCCATCGATCTCTAATGCAACTTGCCTGGAAAAAATATTCGGTGATTGTCATATAACAAAACCAAATCTCCTTCACGTACAACTACAGGCTTGATTCGCTTATCATGCTTGACTTTCCTCTATGCTTGTACTTCTTTTGTGGTTTGCATTGCATCGTCTCTCTTCTCTTCTAACCACATCAGTTGATAAATCCGAAGATCTTGACTTTCTTCTTCTGACATTTGTTCTTTGCAAAGAATCCAATATGTCGGCACTTCAAATTCAACTGGCAGTATGGGATGCAAGCCATATGTCAAGAAGTATGGAGTTTTTTTGGTTGTAATCTTTTTTGTCATTTGATATGCCCACAACACGGCTGGTCATTTTGTGTCCCATTCATAGGCATAATTGACAGTCACCTTATTCAAGATTTTGCAAAGTAACCCATTCGCCTTTTCCGTTAAGCCATTTGCTTTTGGGTTATAAGGAGTCATCTTCCGATGTTTAATCTGAAAGTACTTGGTTAATGCCTCCATTATAGAGTTCAAAAAATGTGTTCCTTGGTCACTGACCAATTCCAGAGGACACCCATATCGGGAGATGATGTTTCGAAAGAAAAATTCCGCCACAGTTTCAGCATCATCTTTGCGAGTTGCTTCAACTTTGACCATCTTGGTAGCATAGTCAGTGCAAACCAAAATGTATTGCTTTCTTGTGACTCGGGTCACTGGTTGAATGGGACCCACAAAAAATGGCCCCATTTCTCAAATGGGGCCAAAGGAAAAATTGGTCTCAAAGGCTATTGAGAAGTAGCCGTCGGCTTCCCCATTCTTTGACAAGCATCACAACTTCGGATATGAGCATGCATGTCTTTGTACATGGTAGGCCACCAATACCCTGCCAAAAGAATTTTCTTTATTGTATTCTTCAGAGCATAGTGTCCTCCCAATGCTTTAGAGTGTAAAGATTCAATTACTCCTCCTACTTTGTATGACTCCAAGCATCGCCAAAGTACTTCACCTTTGCCTATCTTAAATAAAATGTTGTGTTTGAGCCGGTACGGCCCCATTTTCCTGAGAAAGACTGCCCTCTGCTCTGGGTCCATCCCTTCAGGACAATGGAGAGTATGCAGATAGTGATATTCAGCTACATACCTCATACTTCGCATTGCTGATAATTGATACAACTCTTCATCAGGGAACCGATTGTCAATTTCCCACTCTTGGTCTTGAGTTTCTAACTAGGACAGGAAGTCTGCATTCGAATGCAAAGCTCCCTTCCTTACTTATACAGTATACGTGAATTCTTGTAACAACAAGATCCATCTGGCAATTTGCTGGATAAATCTGCCTTCTTGACCAAATGTTGCAATGCGTAATGATCAACATAGAAGACAAACTCATATCCCAACAGATAGTGGCATACACCATTCCGAGTGCTTCTCTTTCAGTTGTTGAATAGTTCTTTTCAGAAATTGAAAGTTGGCGGTTGGCATAATACACCGGGTAGTCCTTCTTCTTTTTGTCCTTCTGACTTAAGACAACTCCAATGGCCATGGACAAAGTGTCCACATATACATGAAAAGGGACATCCCAATTCGGGGCCCTCATAATTGGTGCTTCAACCAGCTTCTTCTTCAACACCTGGAAAGCTTCTTCTTGATTTGCTTCCCACATATAGTCTTTGGATTTCTTCAGAAGCTTGGTAAATGATGCAGCAAGCACTGCATAATTTGACATGAAGCGTCTGTAGTATCCGACATGTCCTAAGAAGACTCTTAGTTCCCAAAGGTTCTTTGGTGATTCCAAAGCTGTGATTATCTTAACCTTCTTGACATTGACTTCAATACCTCGGCTTGACACCCGATGCCCCAGAAGAATTCACTCCTTCATTGTGAAGAAGCATTTCTCTGGGTGTAATGACAAGCTGGCAAAATGACACCTTTCAAACGTTTGGCAAAGGTAATCTAAATGTACATCTCTTTGCCGGAACACACAAAAATCATCAATGAAAACTTCCACAAATTTTTGCAGGAAATCTTTGAAGATTGAATTCATCATCCCCTAGAAAGTAGCGGGAGCATTACACAACCCAAAGGGCATTTGATTGTAAGCGAAAGTGCCCCAATCTGTTGTGAATGTGGTTTTATCCTTGTCTTCTTCTCAAATGGATACTTGATTGTACATTGAAAATCCATCAAGAAAGCTATAACAAGGATGACCAGCTACTTGATCTAAAATTGTATCGGTAAAAGGCAAGGGATGATGATCTTTCCTTGTGACTGCATTCAACTTCCAGAAGTCTTGGCACACTCGGATCTTCCCTGTTTTCTTCTTTGGGACAATGACAATGGGGGAAACCCATTCACTGCTTAAGATAGGGAAGATGATTCCGGCCACTAAGTACTTATCAATTTCATCTTTCACCAAAAGCGAGTACTTCGGGGTCAGCGGTATTGTTGCTGCCAAACCGGAACTGCACCTTCAACTAGATCAATCCGGTGTTCTCCAAATTCTTGTGGAATACCCGGCATTTGATCAATAGACCAGGCAAATACATCTTGGAATTCTATGAACAGGGCAGTGTATCCTGCTAACTCCTCCAAAGTGACTGTCTTCAAGATTTTCAAAAATTTTCCTTCAGTCAATAAAACATCTTGACAATCATCGGGGTTGATGACTCCTTCAACGTGGCTTACTCGGCTTAACCCGAGGCAAGCTGCCATCAAACCCCCTTCCTCCAAGTCAGGTTTACCCGAGGCGAGGTCATATGGATCTTCATCTTCGACATCCACCTTGTAGCATTCCAAATAGTTAACTTGGACTTTGTCTTTGGATTCGTTTGAGGACAAAGACGATGAGTCTTTGGATTCGTTCTCCTCTTCCGACAAACTTGTTTCCCCGAGGTGGGGAACCTTCGTCCAACTCATAGTCACCAGCTTTTGATCTTCGGACAAAATGTCCTTGAATCTTAACTTTTGCTGATGCCAATCCACCACAACTTGGGCACTATACAACCAAGGTCTTCCGATCAACAGAGGGTAACCAGTCTTTGTCATTGGTCGCAACACAATGTAGTTCAACTTGAAGGGCACCCCTCCAATGATCGTAGTTATGTTTGACAGCATGCCTAAAGGCCATCTCCTGGTTTGGTCTGCAAACTTCAACACTCAAGGAATTGGTTCAAACGTGTGATACTCGAGTGGATTTGCAATATCTTTGGTAATGACATTCACACTGGACCCCAAATCAATGGGTATCGATGTGATCATGCACCTTGCAATCTCCGCGTCTACCTCGGGAGATCCCAAATCTTCTTGTTCAATACAATAAATAGCAGGCAGGTCCTTCTTTGACATCGACCTCACCTTCTTGAGTGTTGAATTCAGCTGCCTCTTGTACAGCGTGTTATCTTCCTACAATTGCTTGAATGTAACGTTGGCATTTGTGGCTGCCAGATCTGCTACAATGTCATATTGGGGAACTCCTCCCAATTTGACCGTCTTTGCCTTTGGCTTCGGGTCCAAAGTCTCTCCATGTTCCCTCTTGACTTCGGGATGCTTCAAAATGGTAACGGGCTTGCTAATGGCCTTAACCTAAGGTTCCTTGGGTTTGCCCACCTCGGCTTGGATCAGACCCTTTACTTTGGATCAGATGTCTGCCAAAAAAACTGGAGACTTTGTCTTCATCTCCTCTTCCAAACTCAGTTCCCGAGTCTTGAGTAGTGCCTCCTTTAGTTCTTTCTACAAGGCTTTAGCTTTGGCTTTTACAAGGATCTTTTCCTCCTTGGCAGAAAGAATTTCCTTTGGGCGCAGTCTCTTTGCCTTTCTAGAAGACGACGAGGTCATACTCAGTTCTTTGGGATCACGCTTCTTCTTGCTGGAGCGTGTCTCAACTTTCAAAATTTCAAGGTGCGGCCATCCTCCTTCAAAGGCCAGACTCTCTTCCTCAAGAGTGATACAATTTACATTAGTATCCCCCTTTGGCTGAATTGTTGCACGCTTAGCGGAGGTCTATACATACTTTACAGGTAGCTTCGGGTTTGGTGGGTGAGGAAATTGGTTGCCTGTATGCCCCGATCCTTTACAATTTCCGCAAAGGGGAACATACCCGATTTGCCTTCTTGGCTCCAGACAGTTTGGAGACCAATGTCCCATCGAGCCACAATTATAACACACTCCGGGTGCAACATTCTAAGGGTGATTCTGGTTGCTCATTGGTGTTCTTCATGGAGGAGCATTGGGGTTATACTCCCTTGGTCCAAACCTCGGACCTTGGTATGATGTGCTAGCTTGAGGCTCTACTTCTTGTGTTTGGTACATAGCCTCTTCGTCCTTGTCTTGGTTCCATCCTAGAACCCAATCAATTTTCTGCACCGGGAATGCATTACAAGTATTGCATTCTATGTTTGTGTGGCCTGATTTGCCACATGCGGTGCACCATACATTTGATCTCCCAAATGCTGGGGCCTTCCTTCTGTCCTTAGCCCCAATCATTTGGATCTTGAAATCTGAAAACTCCTTGATGAGGGCATCCAGCTTGGTATCCGCCTTATGTACACTCTTTGCTGGAGGAGTCACTGGTTTCTTACCCCCACGTCTTCTGACTCATCTTGGCTTTGACTCTTCTTCGGATTCCGAAGAAGAGCTCAAAGATGTGGAGGACTCGTCTGAAGAAGGGGATGTGCTACGTTAAGCTCTCCTTTTGGGCTTCTTGCCTTTCTTCTCCCGACTTCTCCGGTTGCCGGCAGAGTGAGAGTGGGCTGCCTCATAATGAGCGACATGTTTGAGTACTTTGTCAAGGGAAGTTACATTCTTCTCCCTTGCAAAGATTTGTATCTCTGGTGAAATTCCCCCAAGGAATCAGGTAATGGCTTGGGCATCGGAGTAACCCACCACCCCCGATTGCTTGGGAACTCAGTTCAAAAGTGCCATGAACCGCTCAGAGTAGTCTCTCAACTTCTCCTTCTTGCCTCGGTCTAAATCATTGAGTGCCACAAAGACACTCGTATTGTAATCAACCTCCCGGAATCGTTCCAAGAAGTTGTTTCTCAAGTCCACCTAGTCCGCTGGTATGAACCCCTTCTGGGTCACATGGGTGTACCAGCTCCAAGCTTTCTTTCAAAGCAAAATTGGGAAAATTCTCAGGCGATCCGCCAAGTCATGATCCTTGTTAGCAAAGGAGATGACTTCAAATTCTTCAATGAACTCATCGGAGTCTTTGTCTTGTTCTATCCCCTTGTACTTTTGATAGGCATGTTGGGTGATAGGCAATGAAGTCATTGTTCAATGCACTGGGATTGGCTCAGGTAGTGTTGAACTTGACGGAACTAAAGGATTGGCTGGTTTCAACGCCGTGTTGTCAGCCCAGGGGTTCCAATTTGTCAAATTCAAGGTGGGGTCTTCTTTGACAATTTCTGCTATGAGGGTGTCAACTTCAACCCGAGTGGAAGATTCAGGATCAAGACCTTCCATTGGTTCTTCAAAATCCTTTGGGACAACCAAGGAATTGTTTGTAGAAGATGTTGACACTCGTCTTCCGTAAGTGTTTGTGTTGTCTTTTCTTGAACAAAGTTCTTCAAGGACACGACTTCCTTTACAGCTCTAGGGGAAGTCGGTGTACTGGTCCGCAATGCATATGTTTGGCCACTCGATTCTTTCTTCTTCTTGGACGAAGAAGGAGATGCAAAGTAGCCTTGCCAACCGCCTTCGTGTTTCTTGTGGTCAGGTTCTCACACGGCTTCTTGCACTTTGTGAAGGAGTTGAAAGTCCAACGCTTCTCATTTGGTTTTGTCAATAGTGGAAGAAACGTTCACACGTTTGTCTTCTCCACGCTGTAGTGCTTGTCTTTGAGCTCTCTCTTCCCGTTGCTCTCTCGATGCAGACATTCATATTGCATTGATACCCAGTTTCGAATTTGGCTTCTTATTCTTCTACTTCCGAGATTTGTATCCCCGGCAGTGGCGCCAAAAATCATGTGACAACCCGGCAAATATCACTTTTGCGGTAATCGGGTAAGTAAAGTTTGTTCCCGTAGAGATACAAGTCAAAATTGGTCAAATACAAAGTCAAAGTAACAATTTAGTTTTTCTTGAGTTCTTCTTTAATCTCTTAGGTAGAAACTACACCCAGAAGAGAGTAACAAGCACTGACTCGTAGTCTTGTCACAAATTAACACTCCTTAATCACAACTCCATCAAATCTTTCCAAACAATCTTGATTGTGATGATTCAGGATCTCCCAAAAACAACACTTCACTGCAAAATGACTTTGCTTCAGAATTGTGTTCCACCCTTCCATTGAAGGCACAACTTCCTCAATCAAAATTGCTTCACATCAACTTCGTGTTGCACTCACAAATGCAGAATACTACCAACACTACAATTCCTCTCAGATCTGTCAAGGCATTGCTTAGATTGCACTTCACTCAGGATCAAACACACAGAATGAAGATCAAGGTTGCGGAATCCAACATCCAACAAGCACACTGACTTGCACTTCAAATTTCTTCACACTCACAAACACAAGTACAACGTTGATACTCGGAATCAAGCTCAAGCGACGAGCACTGCTTCACAACACTTCGCTTTATCTATTCTCAGAAATTATGAGCACTGAACAACATAAGACTATGAATGCCACTCTTAAATAGTGAAGCAATCGACAGTTCTAACAACTATACCGTTCTACAACAACTTTTCTAACCTGTAGATCAAAAATGACAATGCACATCTTCATATCTGTCTCTTCATATCTCAAAAACTGTAACTACTCCGATCCAATGTCTCCTTTGTCATTGGCTTTCAAACCCGAACCCAAAGTAAATTTACTTTCTACTACTATGTCCTCGGGTTTCATATCTTCTACTTCTTCTACCAGATCCAACAATTCTCTTTTCTGATCTGAAATTGCACTAGTGGGTAATCTACTAACTCTTCATCTCTCGACCCACTCTTCTCCAATGTCTCCATCTCTAACTCTGAAGACATCTGCACTCCTATGTTATCTACTTCGGGTTTGGCTCTAACATCTTTCCAAAGTTTATCTATCTCTATTTTCACTAAATCTAATCTAATTGTAATATTGTCTTCTACTTCTAAGATCTTCTTGTCTACACAAGATCTTAAATTGATCAACAAGGCATTCAAATCAGTATCTTTTGCATGTCTTCACCTCGTCTCCTACACCAACAACTTCAACTCGTGCAGCCTTGTTTCTTCAATTCGAACGATGGCCTCTGTACTCAACATGTGCTTTGTGTAAGATCATGTCATAGATGCGTTGCCAGTCACGCCAATCCGTGGCTTTTGCCCAAGGAAAGGCATCAAAGTAAGCAACCATATGGGCAAGGTACCTCACAATTACAAAGTCTCTCTACAACTAAAGAATAAGCATGTTCTTGGGCCATCATAGAAACATCACGTTCATCTTGAGTACTATCTCCTTCAATGGCTCCAATCTCATTTTTCTTTCTAACTCTTGATCTGCAAGCCAATCCTCCCTATACATTGCCAATTCCGCCTTGAACCCGGCTTCCACCGTCTCCTTCTCCTTCTCCTTCTGTACAACCTTCTCCTCCTGATTACAAAGTAACTCTTGTAATCTCTCTTCTTCCCTATACCGTGCTGCCAACTCTCTTTGCAAGAATTGCTTCTTCTCCTCTATGCTCTCCATCACCCTATTGAGCTCTTGATCCTTCGCTGCTACTCTCGCCATAGCATGGATAAATTCTACCCTTGAATCAGCAAACTGCTGCTTCAAAATCTCGTACTCTGCTATTTGTCTTTCCCTTGCTATGTCACTCTTCTTAACAAGATCTTTTTGATAACTCACTTCTCTCTTCAGGTCTTCAATTACTTGAGTCCTCACTACTGCCTCCGCTTGCAGTACTTCCCTTTCCTCCTCACCTCGTGTTATACTCTTCTTCAACCCCGAGTTCTCTTCTTCTAATCTTGATAACACCTGCAAGACAATCTTCACCTCTGGGCAAGTCAACTGCATCTCCTTCTTCTTGTGCTCTAACTTCACCAACACAGGACACACCACCTCCCGCAGGTACTCAACTCCATCGCTCGGGGTTACCTCTTCTTGTTCATCCAATACTTGCCTTCTTCTCTGCAGTCTTTATATTGGCACTGACGCCTTGCTTCCCAAGCTTTCATTCACCTCTTCTTTCATGTTACTCAGACGTGCATCACACTTCGCCTTGCGTGTTGAGCAAACTCCTCTCTGAACTGCAATCTTCTTCTCTTCTGCCTTGGGTACTTCATCTTCCAACTTTGTGGTGTCCTCGGCTTCAATCTCTGCATGCACTTCTTCTTCTTCCTCTGCAGCAGCTGGCGTTGATGTCATTTCTCCACCCTCATTGCTATCGCTACTCGTAATTCCACTCTGTAGTGTTAGCTTGGGCTCCTCCTCGTGTTCCGAGTCTTCGGACTTGCACTCGGCTTCAGCTTTCGAGTCTTCATCTTCCGACTTGATCACCACCATGCCTTGCCTCGAGTTTCCTCTCCTGGTCTTCCAAGGTTTCATCGTATCTTTGGCTTTGCCCTACCGACTTCTCTTCTTCAATTTTGGAGTACTCACTTCTATCTCCACATTCTTCCCCGTCTTCTTGTAGTACTCGTTGGTGCTTCTAATTTGCAAGATGTACTACTGCTTCTCTACATCGACCTCCTTTCTCAAATTGGGATGGAAATGTGACACCATCTAAGTTTGCTCCGCCAAGTTCAGCAAATTCAACTTCAGGTAGAAATGAGCTACAAATGGCATGATGTAATGTGGAGGCAATTTATCTTGCAGATTCCACACCATTTGTCGCGTTCTCCCATGGGAACACCTTGCCCAATTAATTGGTTCTCTTGCAAAAAATTTGTGAAAGAACACCGCTTGGTGTTTCATCATATAGGTTGTTCTCTCCGGCTTCAGGATTGCCATCAGAGCACTCACAATTCCTCTCTTGACAGGGTCTTTGTAACTCTCCACTTTGTACCCATTCTTCATCCACTTTGACGAGAATGCATTCCTCACTTCTTGGGTTTCTTGGGCTATCTCTCCCTTCCCCAAGAACGTGGCCTCTTGCTCCGAGCTTGCTTCCTTTCTGAGTACCAGTCTCCAATCTGACTCTTTCCAGCAAGCCAGATTTCCTCTCTTCCCTTCTTCCTCGGGTCCATCAAGACACTTGCTCTCGATGATCTTTGTCATGAAACTTGGAAAACTCACGTTCTAGTTCCACGCCAAGAAGGTGATCCAAAGTCGGCTCAAGACTTTGATCCTCGCAATCACATCTAACCTCCAAATCGCATGATTTCTCACTGCAAATTTGGAGTTCTTCTTTCCTCCTCCCATCTCTCTTGCTTTCTCACTGTCTCTCGGTTTCACTCTTGCGACTTCTCCCTTACACACTAGCGCATTTCCAACTCTATTTCCCTTCCCACGATCACCTACAAGACAACTTCTCAACGGCAAAGGAAAATTACTTGACATTGCGTCGTTGCAAGTTCAATTTTTATAGAGTTGTGTTTTCTTTGTCTTTCTTCACTTCAAGTTTCTACCAAGAAATCACACCTCCTGCATGCACCTATCATTGTCAATCAAACTTTGCGTGTATGGGCCACCGGTTTTTTTGAACGGTCTCTTCTTGAATTTCTCACCCTGACAAAAGGTTGTTAGACTGACTTTGCCTCGGGTTGAGCTCCCCCCGATACGAAGACTCCTTACTTTGGGTTGTATGCTGACAGGGCATTTCCAAGTACTTTGCCTTATGACCCAAAGTCACTTTACTTTGGGTTTCATCCCAAAGACTCTTTTCTTTGCCTTCTTTGGCCATACATGCGCAATCCGACTTCTCTATACACTTCTTCTTCTCTATTTTGAAAAAAAACAAAAAATGTGGGCACCACACTGAGTATGAAGAAGAGTTGAAGATGTACAAAGAGGACTTGAAAGTAGAAGGATCTTGAGGGTATGTATCAGATTCCATAGGAGAAGTTGTTGGAAGACTACAAGCAATGCTTAGCACAGAATCTAAAGGAAGATTAGAGGAATCAAGACTCCATGAGTTAAAGTTGCTAGTGCAGGAAACTTGGAAGAGGAGAGCAAAAGATGTAGATATGAACACTCAATTGATTTGTTTGAGTGAACAAGTAGATAGGAAGATAATTGAAGTAGGAGGAAATGTAAGTCTTAGATTAGACTTAGTAAATTTAGAGTTAGAGAGACTTTGGAGTAGTATGAAAGAAGATAAGAAGTCCAAAGTTGTAGACATAGGAGTTCAAGTGTCTTTGGAATTAGTAGAATGAGATAGACCCAAAGAAGGAGAAGTGATAGGTTTGGAAGCCAAAGAAGAAGTTGACATCAGATCAGAGTATGAATAGAATTGAGATTTGAAGAGGCAGATATAAAGGGGTGTATTGTCATTTTGGATCTATAGGTTGGAAGAGTTGTTGTAGAACAATATTTTTGTTAGTAATTGTTGATTGCTTTAATATTTAAAGGAAGCATTTGCAATAAAATGTTGTTTAGTATTCATATTCCTGAGATAGAGAAAGTGAAGTGTTGAGTTTAGTGCTCATCGCATGACTTAATTCCAAGTATCAATTTGGTGTGTGTATTTGTGAGTGTTGGGAGAAATTCAAAGTGCAATGCAATGTTGGATTGGATGTTGGATTCTATAGCTGTGATCTTCATTTTGTGTGTTTGATCCTAAGTAAAGTGCAATCAAAGCAATGCCTTGATAGATCTGCAAGGAACTATAGTGTTGGTAGTATTATGCATTTGTGAGTGCATTGCTGAGTTGATGTGAAGCAAATTTGATCAATGAAGTTGTACCTTTAGTGGAGGGGTGGAACACAATTCTGAGGTGAAGATGTTTTGCAATGAAATAACCGTCTTTGGAGGATCTTATTGGATGTTGGATTCTGTAGCCGTGATCTTCATTTTGTATGTTTGATCCTAAGTGAAGTGCAATCAAAGCAATGCCTTGATAGATCTGCAAGGAACTGTAGTGTTGGTAGTATTATGCATTTGTGAGTGCATTGTTGAGTTGATGTGAAGCAAATTTGATCAAGGAAGTTGTACCTTTAGTGGAGGGGTGGAACACAATTATGGGGTGAAGATATTTTGCAATGAAATAACTGTCTTTGGAGGAATTTGAATCATCACAATCAAGATTGTTTTGGATATATTTGAAGTATTGTGATTTATGAGTGATAGTTTGTTGTGACGAGACTACAATTAGTGCTTGTTACTCTTTTCTGGGTGTAGTTTCTACCTGAGAGATTAAAGATGCAGCCAAGAAGAACTACATTACTACTTTGCTTTGTATTTGACCAATTTTGAATCATATCTCTGTAGGAACAAACTTTACTAACCTGATTATCAAAAAGTGATATTTTCTGGGTTATCACATTGGGATTTGACAATCTACATTCTATTGTGATGGATTTGAATATACCAAAATTTATCCCTTTCAACACTCAAGTAAAAATTTGTTCTGTGGTCAAACCAAAAGTGATGTTTAGGGATTTTATCCACAATTTTGGTGAAGAATACTATCAACAAGTGATAGCCTTTGAAGTTCCCATGGTAGTTCCAATAGTTTGTGCTCCCTCTTGTGTGATAATATTAACTCTCTATTGAAGTTAGAAGGAGCGATTGAGCAATGTTGTGTGTAGGAACCATGGATCCACAATTGTAGGAGTTGATGCAAGGAATGCACAGAATGCAAGGAATATTGAAGTTTTGAGAGATCAAGATGACCATGGAGGCACTGCAAAGTCAAGTACGTACCTTTAGACCAATCAAGCAATGCAAAAAGGAGAGTCATCCCAAAACCCAATACCAATGACCAAAGCCAATGGAGATTCACTCATGTTGAGGACATTGACTCCGTCAACAATGAGGCCACAATGTTACTACGGATGAAGAAGACCTACAACAGTAAGCCTTACAAGGGATAATGTTCCATGGGAGTTGTGGAGAATTGGATTTCAAGAATGAATTGATACTTTTGATTGTTCACAACTAAAATCACTAATCATTTGGCCTGTAACACCCATTTGTGCATGTGTGTGGTATTGTGATATTTAGCTTGGTATTACAAGTACTTAAGAGATATTATTTATATAGAGATAAAGGATGGTTTTATATTACTCATGGTTAGCTAAAGTTAGTCATAGCTAAGATAGAGGGGACCTTACTTTAGAGGAAGTAGAAAAGATGAGCACCACTATTTTGGATTTTAGTGTGTTGACTTGGTATTATTCCTAGGTGTTTGGCTTTGAGGAAAGAGTTGAGAACTCTTGGGCCCGCAAGCCTTTTTGTTTTGGATTCTTCATTAGTCCAAGGATAGCCCATGTGAAGGAATCCTTGACTTAGTGGTTGGGTCAAGATAAGACCACATGCTTAGGGGAATATGCCCATGTGAATGGATATTCCTTTCTACTTTTTGACTTTACTTGACTATTAGTCGAGTAACTTGAGTTACTATGGTAATTAGTAACTTTGTTACATAGCTATTTCACAAGTATATAAACAAGGGGTGAGGAAGTACTCATCATCCTTTCATTTGCAACTATCTCTCTCTCATTGAGTTCTATAGTGAGCAATGTCTTGAGTCTTGGAGTGTAAGCCTTAGAGGAGTATGATGGAGTTGGGGTTCCTTGCCTTCTTAGTCCATGGTCCGCTACTATAATAGCCATCAGAGGTTCATCCTGAGTGAGAGACAGGCCGGCTCACAGGCCAATGTCGTAGGGAAAGTAATCCACACATACCATTGGTGCTGGTTGGTGTGAGTCTTTTTTTTCATGTTACAATGAACTCGGTTTTTTTTAAGTTATGGTGAAATCGGAAGTTATTTTGTGTTCCTGTAAGCTCAAGGGTTTTCTCTTATGTTACATAAGCTTGGGATTTTCTCTTATGTTACATAAGCTCAGGATTTTCTTTTATGTTGCATAAGCTCAGGACTTATTTGTGTGTTACATAAGCTTGGAACTTTTGTTGATGTTACTAGGATCTTAGGAGTAATTTATTTAGTGGCAGCAGCAAGGAGTTCTTTTAGCTTCAAGAGAGTGCATTGAAGGAAAGGAAAAGAGAAAGGAGTTTTAGCTTCGAGAGATTGCCATAAAGGAGAAGAGAGAAAAGAGTTTAGCTTCGAGAGAGTGCCTTGAAAGAGAAGAGAGAAAGAAGTTTTGTTGCTTGGAGAGGAAGCTTGAACAGGACAAGGGGAGGCTGACAGGGCTTTTCCCAAAGGAAGGGCTTTGGCTAGGGGGGCAAGAAAATTTGAGAAGGGGTTTAGGGGCTGGACAGTAGGAGGGGAACTTGGGCAGGAGAGAATGTGAAGGGTTTTGGGGTAGTGGTTGCAAAGGGAGGAGATTTTTTGAAGGAAAGAAAAGACTGTGCAGGACAGAGGAGAGTGAAGGAGAGAGGTATCAAAGGATTTGGGGAGTTGGAAGGACAATGAGGTCTCAAAGGAGGAACTGAGAAAAACAAGAGCAAAGGATTGAAAAGGCAGAGGTTGTGGACAGGAGGAGGAACTCTCGAATGGAGGATTGAAGTCTGGATAGGAGGAGGAACTCTCAAAGGGAGGACTGAAGTTGGGACAGGAGGAGGAACTCTTGAATGGAGGATTGAAGTCTGGATAGGAGGAGGAACTCTCAAAGGGAGGACTGAAGTTGGGACAGGAGGAGGAACTTTGGAAGAGAGGACTACAATCTGGACAGGAGGAAGAAATCAGGAAGGAAGGATTTTGTGATAGGAACAAAAAAGAGAGAGCAACAAAGAAGAGGATTTTGGAATAGAAGAGAGGATTCAAAGGAAGAAAGAGGGTTTTTTGAAGTAGGGACAGGAAATTGAGTGGTGGGGGAAAACTATTGAGAGAGAGAGAGAGAGAGAGTTCAGCCAAGGAGGAAATTGGAGTTGGCAGGATAGAGGAAGAGAAAAGAGAGGAAGAGAAGCACCTCGTCAAGAAATTTCCTTCATGATTTCAACATTAGTAGTTTGTTACCTTCTTATGAGGTAGATTCTCTTGCCCTCAGTGATTATTCTTCTTTAGGTGGCTGAGTTGGCAGCCCTCTTGATAAATTTCAGAGAGGATTTCCCAAAGCTAAAGGTAGAAAACTTGGCCCAGCAGTCTACATTGGTAGAGCATCTTTCTTATTCATGGCTTTGATGATAATGTAAGAAAGGTGAAGTCAAATGCTCGTCAACTTTTTCCAAAATGTGAGAAGGCTATACTCCCAAAGGAGAAGGTTTGGACAGGAACAGAGAATTTTGAAAGATGGAAGGATAAGAAGATCAAAGCTGGTTTGTACCCAATAGATAGAGTTGTTGGACTTAGCGTACATTGTCATTATTAACCATGAGCAGCTTCTTGGCAGTCCAAGAGTGAGTGAGAACAAGAGGAAGCCTTGGAAGGATGACACTCAAATAGTGAGGAGATAGTCAAGAGAGTATGCACATTTGGGAAGATTGAAAGTTGTTTCTGTTCTCACAATTGGAGATTAATCAGAGAGAGCACCTGGAGCTTTGGAGTTGCACGTAAACAGCTGCAGCAGGCATTGGCCATTGTCCTTACGTTGCAGACTTAAGATTTCATGGATTGGAAGTTTTTTGGTATGGTTTCTAGCTGTCAAGTGTTCATATCATACAAGGAGATACAGGTTGGAGAATAGTCAAAAAGTGAGCTGCAAAATCCAGCATGAAGATTCATGGATGATTGGGATGAATTCATGGTGATTATTGAATTATATTGTCTGCTTATGTTCAAAGTTGAAATCCAGGCTAACTTCTTGCTCCTACTAGGGATGAAGAAGTACTCATCATCCTTTCATTTGCAACTATCTCTCTCTCATTGAGTTCTCTAGTGAGCAATGTCTTGAGTCTTGGAGTGCTAGCCTTGGAGGAGTATGATGGAGTTGGGGTTCCTTGCCTACTTAGTCCATGGTGGGCTACCATAATAGCCATCAAAGGTTCATCTTGAGTGAGAGACAGGCCGGCTCACGGGCCATGCAAGAAGGGCTAGTGAAGAACTTCCAATTGGTGGATTTGGTACAAAGTGCCCAAACCCAACTATGGCGGTTAAAGTAGAAAAGAAATGTACAAGAATATGTGGAGGCATTCCTTTATTTACAAGTTGCAATAATGAAAAATGGTCTTGCAAAAGCTCTCGACAATTTCAAACAAGGATTGAAAGAACAAATCCATCAAGAAGTAATAGTACAACATCATTGGTACAATTGTGGCCAAAATGGACACCTTGCTATCAATTTTTATACTTGTTTTGCTGGAGGCCCTTGGCCTCTATATAGGCAAAATTTGAACAACATGGAGAGAAGAATTGAAGAGGAGGAGGTAGAAACACCTTGAAAAGCAAAGATTGCCTATAATTGTACCTTGTAGCCTTATTGGGTCAAGAGAAAAATAAAATAGCGGGGAAAGGAAGACAATAAGGGCACAAAAACTAAGAAATATAAGCTCATAATTGATTGTGGTAAATGGAGTGATTGTGGTAAATGGAGTTCTAGAAGGCAATCAGGTGAGAGTAGATCTTGGAGCAATAGAGAATTTCTTGTCTTGTTTTGTTGCAATAAGGTTGGAGATGGATCTAGAGAAGGATGAGAATGAGGAAGTAGAATTACCTAATGGGCAAACAAAGAGGATAGATTCATTACCTAGAAAGGTAGCACTCTCTATAGGGGAGTATCATGAGGCAATTGAGTGGCAAGTGATATGGTTAGCTTGCTATGATGCAATCTTGGGTATGCCATGGATGGAGCACCACAACCCCACGGTTTATTGGAGGAAGAAGGTAGTAAGCACAAAGGCAAGAATTTACCTCTATATATCATAAGAATAGTAGCTATTTGTAAGATAAATAGATCTTTCATTGGCCTAATAAGAGAAGTCCAGAGTGCACAACTCAATGGAAAAGTTCTTGAGAAATTGAGAGATGTGGTCAAGGAGTTTCAAGATGTTTTCCTAGATGTCCCACTCTCAAGATTACCACCAAAAAGGAGAGTGGATTCATAAAATTAAGATAATTCCTAGGAGGACACTTCCTTGTAAGGCCCCATATTGTCTATCACTTCATGAGTTGGAGAAGTGTAAGGCTCAAATTGAAGAGATGTTGCAAAAAGAGTTTATACAACCCAACATTTCACCATATGGGCCTCCTGCCTTGTTTGTAAAGAAGAAGGATGGTACAATGCACATATGCATTGACTATTGGGGCCTAAATCAACAAATGGTGAAGAATAAATACCCCTTACCTTGCATGGATGACCTATTTGATCAACTCAATGGGGCAAAACACTTCACCAAGCTTGATCTATGGAGCAATTACAACCAATTTTGGATTGCAAAAGAAGATGTCCTCAAGACTGCCTTTCAAACAATGTATGGTCACTTTGAGTACCTGGTAATATTTTTTGGCCTCACCAACGCACCCGCCAATTTCATGAGTTTAATGAATGACATATTTCATCCATACTTGGATAAATTGGTGATTATTTTCCTAGATGGCATCCTTATCTATAGTAGGACAATGATGGAACACAAGCAATATCTACTAGAAGTTCTCCAGATTCTACGGCAAAACCAATTGTACACCAAAAGCTCAAAGTGTGATTTTGGCAAGTCTGAAGTAGACTACCTAGGGCATAAAATAAGTGTTAAAGGTATCCAAGTATTAACAGATGAAATAGAGGTCATTCAAAAGTAGAGTGCTCCAAAAGATCAGACTCAACTCAAGAGTTTCTTGGGATTGATGGGATTCTATTGACAGTTTGTCAAAGACCTTTCCAAGATAGCACTATAACACCCATTTGTGCATGTGTGTGGTATTTTGATATTTAGTTTGGTATTATAAGTACTTGAGAGATATTATTTATAGAGATAAAAAGTTGGTTCTATATTAGTCATGATTAGCTAAAGTTAGTCAAAACTAAGATAGAGGGAACCTTACTTTAGAAGAAGTAGAAAAGATGAGCACCTCTATTTTTGTCCTAGTGTGTTGACTTGGTATTATTTCTAAGTGTTTGGCTTTGTGGAAAGTGTTGAGAATTCTTGGACCTACAAGCCTTTTTGTTTTGGATTCTTCTATAATCCAAGGATAGCCCATGTGAAAAAATCCTTGACTTAGTGGTTGGGTCAAGATAAGACAACATGCTTAGGAGAATATATCCATGAGCATGGATATTCCTTTAGCTTTTTGGACTTTATTTGACTTTTAGTCTATAACTTGAGTTACTACAATAATTTGGTGCGTAACTATTTCACAAGGATATAAACAAGGTATGAGGAGGTACTCATCATCCCTTCATTTGCAAGTATCTCTCTCATTGAGTTCTCTAGTGAGCAATGTCTTGAGTCTTGGAGTGTTAGCCTTACCGGAGTATGATGGAGTTGGGGTTCTTTGCCTTCTTAGTTCATGGTGCGCTACTACAATAGCCATTAGAGGTTCATCTTGAATGAGAGATGGGCCGGCTCACAGCACAACCTCTAATAGCACTACTTGGCAAGGGGAAGAAGTGGATGTGGGGAACTACACAAGAATTGGCCTTTCAAGAATTGAAAGATGCATTACTACATGCCTCAATCTTCAAATGGTATAATCTAAAATGTCCAATCAAGTTGGCTACAAATGCATCAAGTATGGCAATAGGAGTGGTCTTTCAACAAGAGTGGCATTATGGTTTGCACTCAATTGCATATTTCTCTCAGAAGTTTTTACTAGTAGAATACAACTATCACACCTCCAAACAAGAAGAGTTTGCCATTTTCCTTGCAACCAAGCATTGGAAGCACTATCTAGGAAAGAAGGTGTTTGTAATGGGACAGATCACAAACCTCAAGTCTACCTAGAGATTCATCTCATCAACAGATTTGGTGGGTGGAGTGGAACAAAGGTTCAACATGATAATCACATATGTGGAAGGCAAGAAGCAACTTGTAGATGCATTTACCCAAATGCCTATGGTAAACAATCTAGTGGTAGAAGTCAAGATGAACCCTGAATTTTGGCCAAGAATTTTTGCTTCTACAAAAATTGACCCATATATTGTAGGAGCTCTATCATCCAAAGGTGTCACTAGTACCCAAGGACTTGTTTATTGTGATGGCAAGATATGGATCCCAAAGGACATTGGCATAAGAACCACTATCCTAGCAAAATATCATGATTCTGCCACTATAGATCACGTAGGAGTGGACAAGACCTTGGATGCAGCCAAATGCCATTACTATTGGTCTAAGATGAGTGATGATGTGCTAGAGTACATTCAAAGTTGCCTAATTTTTCAACAAAATTGATCTTCAAATCAAGCTCCCACAAAACTCCTTCAACCCCTTCCTACTCCTACACAATGTTGGGAACAAGTAAGCATGGATCTGGTTTGTGAATTGCCCAAGACCACCTTAGAGTTTGACTCTATCATAGTCTTTGTCAACCGCTGTCACAGGGATTGTAAGGTCTTGAGATTGTGCCGGGCACTTGGCTGCTTGTGCTTATGCTGGCTTGTTCATCATAAGCTCGGCATTGGTTTTGTTTCTAGCTTTGTGATAACAACCTCTCTTGGCAGACTTTTTGTTGATGTTCCGCACCTAATGTTCCTAAGTCATTGTTCTAGACTATTTCTCACTCTAACCTTCTTAGGAGGGTGGAGGGTTTTTTTGTAACGTCAGGTCTGGCCAAGCACAGACTTAGGGATTTGAGGACTAGTCCATAGGTCATGCAACTGACTCAACTCCAGAATTTTGCTCCATGTACTTGTTGAATTTTGCAGCCTAGCTGAATATGGTGGCGTTTATTTCATTCTTATTACTGTTTCTTATTTTTGTACACACACATTCAATAACGGGAAAAGTCACTTCCAACTTCACACCAAGTTTCAAATCCATAACTTTTCAGGATGATCAAGCAGACCTGACTGCGCAATGTTTGCATCTAAACACACTGCCTAGTCAAGCATGTATAGAACACGAGATCAGCCTGGTCCTAACTCCTATCCCTTACAGTCTTTGGCTTTCTGCTTGATGTCTCTAAGTCTTCCTTGCTCTGCAGAACTCCTTTGGTTTCTCCTTTGCCAATTCCTGAAGAACTTCTTCCCAGCCCTACTCAATTCTTGAAACTTCTCATTGTAAACTCAACTCCCAGAAGACATTTCTCTCAACTCCTGAAACTTCTCACTGTAAACTCAACTCCTGGAAGGACTTTCTCCTTCTTGAAACCCCATGTCAATTTTTGAAAAGCCTCCTGCCAGCCCAACTCAATTCCCAAAACTTCTCACTGTCAACTCGACTCTTGGAAGGCATTTCTCCTTCTCAAAAACCCATGTTGATTCCTGGAAGGCCTTTCTCCTTCTCCAAACCCCATGTCAATTCCTGAAAAGCTTCCTGCCAGCCCTACTCAACTCCCAAAACTTCTCACTGGAAACTCCACTCATGTAAGACATTTCTTTCAACTCCCGAAACTTCTCACTGTAAACTCAACTCCTGGAAGGCCTTTCTCCTTCTCGAAACCCCATGTCAATTCCTGAAATGCTTCCTGCCAGCCCTACTCAATTCTGAAAACTTCTCACTGTCAACTCAACTCTTGGAAGGCATTTCTCCCTCGATTTCCCTTTGCCAATTCATGAAGAGCTTCCTGCCAGCCCTCTCAACTCCCAAAACTTCTCACTATTAAAAATCAACTCCAGGAAGGCATTTTTCTCAACTCCCAAAAAATTTCACTTTAAACTCAACTCCTGGAAGGCATTTCTCCTTTAAAACCCCATGTCAATTCCTGAAACACTTCCTGCCAGCCCTACTCAACTCCCGAAAACCCTACTGTCAGCCCTCTCAACTCCCGCTGACCAAAACTCACTCATTCAGATCCTTTTCCACTTCCCGAAACTTCTCTCTGTAAACTCAACTCCTGGAAGGCCTTTCTCCTTCTTGAAACTCCATGTCAATTCCTGAAAAGCTTCTTGCCAGCCCTACTCAATTCCCAAAACTTCTCACTGTCAGAACTTGACTCCTGGAAGACATTTCTCTCAACTCTTGCTGACCAAACTCACGCATTCAGGTCCTTTGCCACTTCCTGAAACTTCTCACTGTAAACTCAACTCCTGGAAGGCCTTTCTCCTTCTTGAAACCCCATGTCAATTCCTGAAAAGCTTCCTGCCAGCCCTACTCAATTCCCAAAACTTCTCACTATCAACTCAACTCATGGAAGGCATTTCTCCTTCTTGAAAACCCATGTCAATTCCTGAAGAGCTTCCTGCCAGCGCTCTCAACTCCCAAAACTTCTGACTATAAAAAAATCAACTCCTGGAAGACATTCTTCTCAACTCCCGCTGACCAAAACTCACTCATTCAAGTCCTTTGCCACTTCCCAAAACTTCTCACTGTAAACTCAACTCCTGGAAGGCCTTTCTCCTTCTCAAAACCCCATGTCAATTCCTGAAAAGCTTCCTGCCAGCCCTACTCAATTCCCAAAACTTCTCACTATCAACTCAACTCATGGAAGGCATTTCTCCTTCTCAGAAACCCATGTTAATTCCTAAAGAGCTTCATGCCAGCCCTCTCAACTCCCGAAACTTCTCATTATAAAAAATCAACTCCTGGAAGGCATTTTTCTCAACTATCGAAACTTCCCACTGTAAATTCAACTCCTGAAGGCATTTCTCCTTCAAAACCCCATGTCAATTCCTGTGACGCTTCCTACCAACCCTACTCAACTCCCAAAAACCCTATTGTCAGCCCTCTCAACTCCCGCTGACCAAAACTCACTCATTCAGGTCCTTTGCCACTTCCCAAAACTTCTCACTCTAAAAAAACAACTCCTAGAGTGCATTTTTCTCAACTCCCAAAACTTCTCACTGTAAACTCAACTCACGGAAGGCATTTCTCCTTCAAAACCCCATTGTCACTTCCTGAAAACTCTTGAGACCCCCAAGAACATAATAATACTCCAACGGTTAAGTGACAAGCAAAATACCCCGAGCTTATGTAACATTAAAGAAAATCCACCACTCAATTTTCTCCCTCTTGTGTTTCACCATAACATAAACCCTTGAGTTCACTAACATGAAAATTCACACCAAATGGCACCAATACTACGTGTAGATTATTTTCCCTACAACACTACCGTAGCAAAATAATTCATGTGTGCCCCACCCCCAAAGATGTGACTGCTCTCCAATTAGCTCAATTGTACTTAGATATAGTCTTTTCTCACCATGGTATGCATTGAGTGCTCATCACTAATAGAGGAACTCAATTCACAAGTTTGTTTTGGAGAACACTCTTTGGTCTTGTCAAAACCAAATTGGTCATATCAATAGCTTACCATCCACAAACTGATGGACAAATAAAGAGAGCCAATTGCACTATTGAAGACATGCTTTAGGGCTTCACCCTAGAAGAGCAAGAAAGGTGGAACACCTTACTCCCTTTGGTGGAATTTTCATACAACAATTCAATGAAAGCATCCACACAAGCCACACTCTTCTTCCTCATGCATGGAGAGCACCCTTTCAAACTTTCAAGCTTGATAAAGATTAGTCCGATGGATACCAAGGTAGATGCTATCAACACTTTTGTTTCCAAAATCCATCAAGGAGTAGAGAATGCCAAAAACAGTTGCAAATTGCCAAAAATCAATAGAAAAAATATGTAGATGCACATTGCTAGCACATGGAGTTCAATATTGAGGAAAAAGTCTCGCTGTCAACAATCAACCTCATGTTAGTTGGCCCTTGTAAGCTCAGACCTCATTTTATTGGGCCTTTTTCCATCCTTTGTCACATTGGCGCAATGGCCTATTACCTCAAGCTACCACCACATATGAAGATCCACCTAGTGTTCCATGTTTCCCTACTATGCCAATATGCTCCCCGACCGCCTCACTTCTCTTCCATACTAGAAAGTTGACCTTGTCCAACACTCATGGATGAAGCAGAGGAATATGAGGTCATATGCATTCTCTAAAAATGCATCCGGGGCACTACAAACCACATGTGGAATATCTGATACATTGGAAAGGGTGCCCTTTGTGTGAGGCAACATGGGAACAAGCAACCATTTTGACCAATGCACCAATGTTAGTGAAATGTTTTGAGCAATAGCTTCACAATGAGGATGTTGTGTTTTAAAAGGGGAGAGGTTTAAAATACCAATAGCTAGACACATTAGCTAGAGGTGAAAATTGGCTTTGTAACATTTAGAAGGATTTTATGTATGATGTGCTAGGTAGATCAGATAGAGTTGTCACCAAAAAAGGACTTCTACTATAGAGTAGGATTGAAAATAGTCTGGAAACTTTAGAGCCAATTTTGGAGGCCTAAACTGATGAATTAAGCCTAAAAAATGAGCAGATTCCCTCCCCCCCCACAAAGGAAAGGTTGGCCTTCCTTACCTCCTTGCTTTGTCTTATTGAGTGCTTTCCAATAGTACCTCATCCATGCAATTTGGAGATTCTTAAAGGAATATTCCCTAATGATTCCCTTTGGTCAAAGGTTGTTTGACCAACCAGATAGGATCAAGACCAACATGTCACCCATGCACGCAATTAATCTAAGGGTAGAAATCATTGACATGTTACCCATCCATGGATTTGATCCAAGGATAGAGCTTCCTTTCAGTAGCTCCTTTGCTATATAATACAACTCCTTTGGAGCATTAGAGGTTTGAGAGTGAAACTATGTGTTTCTTATTTGTGTTTCTCTTTAGGTCTTCTATCCTTGGAGTATTACATTGGTGCCTAACATCCAAAATCTCATCAATAGCAATGAGTGTGGTATGCAAATGTGTCAAGGTAATTGACTTTGGAAGCTCATCTTCATACTAGTCTCTTGGTGGTACAAAGACTCTACTCCAAGCCTATTGCACCAACTAATCTACATGTTACTGTAATGCCTCCTCTAAACTACACAATGGAACATCCAAGGTGGATGGAACAATCTCACTTGTACTCCAAATCCGAGTGATCTTCTCTAGTAATGGACTATCCTCTGCATAGGCATTCCCTCCACTAAGTCACTAGACCAAGTAACAAAACCACTAAAAGCTGAAATTGATGCCATCATGGTCTTGGATTGTAGTGAGCCAAGACTACCACTACTAAAGCATACTAGTAGGCAACATACCCATCTCTCATCTGACTGCCAACTTGGTCTATAGGAGGCTATCTCCTCCAAATAGTCAATACTAAAACCCATGGAGTATAAAACTACTCTCTCAATTAACACATCATATGACTCAACTACTATCACGATGGCATGAGTTCTCACCACAAAGCTATCAATCAGATTGACCAAGCTGAATCTGAACAACAAGCTCTCCATGGGTGATATATTGTGTAGAACCACTCCCTAGAGATGTTTGGATCTGAAATGGACATCTCTCCACATTGGTCTTTTGTAATTCTAGACCGACAACTTTAACCTTGTCATGCCATTTGTAGTTTTGCATCTAGATGCTCAAACACTGGAGTTCTAGTGATAGTAGTTAGAGGCATTTTGGCCATTACTCATAGACTACTTTCCGACAGTCAGATTTCAGGTTTAGGGTACTGACTTCATGGTGGGGCCCACCGTTACTTGCACCGTCCACACTGTCGGGTGTGCCGTCAGCGGGACCATTGGGAGGAGACGTAGGTCAAAATCAGGGGTATACCCTTAGATTGCAGCTCCAGAGTCCTCACTTCTCTGATGTTAAGCCTTCAAGTTCCTGGCTATGGTGGACAGAGGCCGGTGAGCGTCACTTGGATTCTCTATGCTGGAGTGGGTGTGGCTTGACTGTAATCAGTGCCCAATTGTTGACTGTTTATAGAGTGACAAATCAAGTACTGATCTGAGTTGAGTTGAGTTGAGAGTGGTAAACGATCTGATTACATCAGAGAAGTGAGTCAGGGGGAAATTGGGTGTAGGAACTGCGAGTGTTGGTGGTATCTCCAAGCTCGGTGGATCGTGGTGTCTCGATCTAGTAGTTCAAATTTCCTTGAGAGAATTTTCAAGATTTGGAGCCAAGGGAGAAGCAATTTTCAAGCAATAGTTGTGATTTTGAGCTCAGGACCAATTTGTTATGAGCTGAGCTCAAAAACTGAAATTGAAGGTGGAGTTGGGAGTAGATTCTCATGAATTGAAGATTGTACGAAACCAATTTTTCCCATTTGGCTCGAGTGAAGAGTTAGCTGAGGATTTAGTGGTCAGCTATTTTTAGAATTTTATGTCAGATTTTACATCAGATTTATGTCAGATTTTGTGAAGAAGTTACGTCAGATTTTGGCGAAAAGAACTTGAAACTCATCCTCGGTGATCCTCATAGCTCAAGAAATAGATAGGTACTCCAATTATATCAAATGCCAAATAGTGGCAGAGTCGGTCTTGTGTTGATTTATGAGATGGAGGGTTGTTGTTTAGCATTTGTGTGATTGGACCCCCTCCATTCTTTGCTTCCTATTTGTGCACCGTGTTTGTGTGAGGTGCCCTGAATTTTGAGCGTTGGTGCTCTGGTGTGCTCTCGATAGTGAGGCTGGAGTGATGACCAATCAGACTATCTTTGTTTCTCTCCGGTGAGGTAGGAAGTGATAACCTATAGACCATGAGAATGTGTGTTGTGATGGTAGGTTATAGGTTGCCCTTGCCCCTAGTATAGTTGTCTTACTTACATTTACATTAGTGGATAGTGTTTTGTTGGTTTTGGCACTTGGTGGTGCTCGGTTGGTATTTGCACTTGGTGGTGCTCAGTTGGTGTTGGCACTTGGTGGTGCTCAGTTGGTGTTGGCACTTGGTGGTGCTCGGTTGGTGTTGGCACTTTGAGGTGCTTGGTTAGTGTTGGCACTTGGTGGGGTACTTGCAATTGTGACTTGCGGTTGCGACTTGCGGTTGCAATTGGTGGTTCTGGTTTGCTGTTGCGGTTACTTGGTCACCATAGAGTTCTTTGGGGACTCCAAAGGAGTTAACCCTATAGTACGTAGTGGGTTTACTCGGAGTGGTGCTCGGTATTAACATGTATCTTAGGTCCCAGTGAGGGAGGAGATTGACTCTGAGTTGGAGTTTAACACAGGAGCTGATCTAGTTGAGAGTGCACTTGTTGTGTTTGCAGCGTTGTTGTGGGACATGGATGAGATTTATGGGGCCTCCAAAGGCCCTAGGCGTTAGTCTGGTACAATGGGTACCATTGAGTTAGATGACTTCATCCAGTAGTTTGATAGTTGGTGTGATCTGTAGCAGATACGGAACCCAAGTTTGTTCACACCTTTCATGGCATGGAAGGAGTTGTTTCAGCACTTGGAGTGTCCGCCAATGGACGACAACCATGAGTTTAGGAGAGCTCATTTGGAGGAGATTGAGTTATGGAGACAATATTGGTTTCAAAACTATGTCTTTATCACTTCAGGCTCAGTGGCCAAGAGTAGATCGACTACACCTACGAGTTCTAGCTTGAGTAGTGTTGGTGGAGCTAGTGGAGGTGCACTAGTTGGAGATAGTGTTACCACACGTGGAGGTACCGCTGCAAGAGGTGGTGTGGTACCGGGGTTTAACCCCATGGTGGAGATCGACCTGTGTTTGAGGCAGAACTACCAAGGAGTATGGACTGACAAGCTGAGGAGCTTGTAGGAGTTCCAATGGAAGGCTGGAGAGAGCCTACGCAAGGCATACACTTGCATGAGGCGGCTGATCAGTTTCACTCAGGGAGTTACTGAGGCCCAAACATTCAAGTTTTGGTATGGGATACTAGACAAGGAGTTGTGACATAGAGTTCGTGATGCTACGTTGTTACAAACTACTTTGTCTACTTTGGCAATGGTCTTTGGTTTGGCTGAGCATATTAAGTTCAACATGGTGGAGGAGAGAGTGGTGACATCTAAATTTGGTAGGGAGACCTCATCCACGGTTGTGACTTCTTCTAGAGTGCAGCAGAGTGCACCACGCCTAGTTGGTTTTTGAGGACAAGGTGGACAGCCCATAGCCTATGGAGCAAGTGGAGGCCTAGTGGAGTTAGACCCTTACCTTCATTTGCGGGTGAGCAGCAGCCAGTGAGTGGTAGTGTTGCTTGTTGAACTTATGGTAGACCTCACCATAGGAGAGAGTGTACTCAGGGCAGCGGACTTGATACCTCTAGCGCATCACATCCAGCACAGACGCAGTGTGAGCACTGCCACAGATTTGGTCACACTAGTGACCGATGTTTGGACCTACACCCGGAGTTACGGAGTGGTAGGGCTACTATGGTAGGTAGTAGAGGAGCTCCAATTCATGGAGGACAAGGTAGTAGAGGTGGTAGTAGAGGATCTACACCAAGTAGGGGTGCAGTATTTGCCCTTACTTCTGACACAACTATGGCTACTCGGATTGAGCAATTGGAGCAGAGATTGGCTAGTATGGCTATTGCTCAAAGGAGATCAAATTTGGGTGTTGAGGCTTGCACCTCATATGCTGGTGATAGAGATGCTTTGGATTTCATGTGTGGAGCAGCACAGGTGGATGCATTTGCAGCAGTGACTAGGAGTACAATACGTGCTCCAAAGCCTAGAGGAGCATCAGTGGAGTTGGACCCACGGAGAGGAGAGGTTGGGAGACAGGTCAGACTTCCCCAGTCTTTCATGCTATCTGAGGCATTGCAGACGACATCCATGGTTCCTAGACGTCCTAGTGCAGGTGTGGCAGGTGATGATGGAGTACATGATGGACTACTTGCTAGTCAGCCACCTACTACTACACAGACTGAGTCTAGCATGATGTTGGGGGCAGCTCAACTGATTATGCGGCGTCCTTTGTTTTTGGCCAGTGATATGTTTACATTGGGAGTTGACTCAGCCTAGTGTTCCGGTTGGCTGCCACACTTTGTGAGAGTAGGGATGATGCGGTTCCTACTACTAGGGCAGAGGTGTTTGATAGTGGAGCTGACTTGGTTGAGGAGCATGGGATCCGTTCAGCGACCAATGGTTTATGGCAAGCAGCAACGGCTAGACTGGAGGAGTTGCCAACTAGACCGGCCTTTGAGAGAGCACGGTTCACACCTGGTATTGTCCTATTGGATAACCAGAGAGGGATTTTTTGTTTGGTGGGACCTTCAGGAAAAGTCTATACACCATAGAGAGTCTTGTTAGACTCTAGTGCGCATCCCTTTATGTTGGGGAAGACTACAGTTGTCGGTCTGGAGTTACGGAAGACCGATATGGAGAGGTGTCCATTTCAGATCCAGACATCTCTAGGTGGTAGTTTGACACAGTACATCACACGTGGAGAGCTTGTTGTCCAGGTTCAGCCTGGTCATCTGACTAATAGCTCGGTGGTGAGAGCTCAGGCTATTGTGACAATAGCTGAGTCATATGATGTGCTAGTTGGAGAGCAGTGTTATACCCCATGGGTTTCAGCATTGACTATTGGGAGGAGACATCTTCTTATAGACCAAGTTGGCAGTCTGGTGAGGGACGGGTATGTCATCTACCAATGCACTTCAATAGTGGCAGTCTTGGCTCACTACAGTCCGAGACCATGGCAACATCAATTTTAGCTTTCAGTGGTATAGTTACTTGGCCTGGTGACTTGTTGGAGGGGAACGCCCATGCAGAGGATACTCCAGTACCAGAGGAGATCACTCGGCTTTGGAGTACGAGTGGGATTGTTCCATCTACCTTGGATGTTCTATTGTGGAGTTCAGAGGAGGCGTTGCAGCATCATGCAGATCAGTTGGTGCAGTAGGCTTGGAGTGGAGCCTTCGTACCATCAAGAGATGAGTGTGAGGATGAGCCTCCAGAGGCAATTGCTTTGACACCTCTGGATACCACACTCATTGCTTGGTAGTATCTAGTAGAGTGGATATGCCTATTGGAGTTGTTTGGTGTATTCGAATACAGAGGTACTTGTATGTAGAGAGAGATGAGACTACTAGGTGAGTCTCTCTACATGTGACACACTTGGCCTATTGGTATGCGGAGTTATTACCAATGTCAGCAGTCAAAGGTTACCAGAAGGCCCTACCAGTAGACATTTCCCTATTGGGGGCGCATGATCTAGAGAGACATGGGCATGTTTACTTGGTGATTTGTGGATGGCCATGTCAGGGACATACACATGCGGGCCGTGGTTTGGGTCTTAGATCCTCATTCTGGTGTGTTTTGGGTTCATCATTCCATTTCTCCAGCTTACCTTTTGGAGAACATTCTTTTGATGGGTGATTCTTGCACCAAAGTGGTAGCAAGTACACATCAAGTCCATTCTTGGGTGGGACCTATTGTTAGATGCAGCTTGAGTGGGATCACGGGCTCATCGTCTTTGTCTTTGGTGGACAAACCTCTTACCCAAAGAGGTTCTAGAACGCGCTTATGATGGGATTTAGTGACTTGACCACATCCTTGTGGATGACATCTTGAATGTTGGACGTCAGTCTTAGACAGTGGTAGTGGCTGATAGGTCACCTATGGCAATGGTGAACCTTGTTGGACAGCCTAGAGCCGCATTTCCCACACTCATGAGTTTCCCATGCTCTCATGGTTTTCGAGAAGGAGGACCTGGACTTGTTTAGGACTCACAGTTACAGCAGTTGGTGGAGCCCAATGCTGATTAGAGAGAACGGGCAATGGGTTTTTGCACCGGTATTACCGCTCTTCCAGTAGTGTCAGAGGCATCCAGGCGTCAAGTGTTAGATCAAGCTATGGACCTTAACTATTTGACCTGGATTGTGAGCATTGGCTTGGCAAAGCAGTGTAGGATGCGCTTGATAGGCATCACCACTCGGACACTTGTGAGCCCTGTGTCTATCGAGACAATTTAGGCACATGCTGGAGGTGATGGACCGAGTGGACATGGTATTCTTGGGACACATCCAGTAGCTACTAGGGAGAGTGGTCTACTTGGAGTCCATCCAGGTGAGCGTAGGCTACTTGGATTACACCCTTGGTCCACATGGAATGCAATTATAGGACGTGTGGAGCTTGCAGCCAGAGTGGAGGGAGTTTTTCACACAGAGGTTGGGACCTCTAGTGGTCGGGAGCATGACACTATTGCTCCCAAGGGCCCAATGTAGCAGCCAGTCAGTACGTCTTCCACTCCTACTATAGTTACAGAGGATACTTGGGGGCCAGATCTTGGACCCAAGCTTACTGGAGAGGAAAGACGGAGGGTTTGGAGGTTCTTGAGGAGTCACACGAGTTGTTTTGCTTTCAGTATGAAGGATTTGGGTGCTCTGAAGGGACTAGGTATACGGATTGAGCTGACTAGCGATACACCAATTTTCCGACATCCTTATTGATATAGTGATATGGAGAGGACATTGATTCAGAGTTGGAGTAGTGACCTTTTTGAGGTTAGTTTGGTGGAGATTTCACATGGAGAGTATGCATCATTGACAATGATGCCAGCCAAGAAGGATATGCATGGCAACTACACAGATAGGCAGATGTGTGGAGATTGCCATCCTATCAACCGACAGACTAGGGCTGATCGGTATGCCATGCCTACACCGGAGGAGATTTTTGATGCAATTGGGCATGCAAAGGTCTTTAGTACTTTGGATCTTCAAGCTGGATGTCATCAATTGCCAATCAGGGAGGAGGATAAGTCCAAGACAACAATTTGGGCTATTGATCCTCATGGCAAGGATGTGTTATATCAGTGAGGGTTCTTACCATTTGGGTTGAAGAATGCTCTTGCTGAGTTCTAGAGGGTCATAGATAGGATCCTAGCTAGATTGGATTTTGCTCGGTGCTATATTGATGACATTTTGGTTTATAGCAGGACTGTGGAGGAGCATGAGAGACAATTGTTGGAGGTGTTTGAGAGGTGCTCACCTATCATGGTGAGCGGTGCTCACCCATCATGTTTGTGGTAGCCTATGCTAGTTGCTCCAACAATTCAGCGGAGGCAAAGTATAGTTCATATGAGGGAGAGTGCTTGGCAGCAGTTTGGGTAGTAGCACATTTCCGATGTTACCTATTTGGCAACCCCTTCACTCTTATCACTGATCATCAGCCACTGAAGTGGTTGATGGAGTCTGACAAGCTTTCAAGGAAGCTTGCACAATGGGTTCTAATTTTATAGGAGTATGATTTCATGGTTGTTCACAGACCTGGAGTGGTGAACCGTGATGCAAATGGGTTGAGTAGAAACCCATATCCCAACCAGAAGGATCAGACCAGAGCACGTTGGTATGGTAAGACAGATGAGGAGATGGTGCCAGGTTGGCATGCATCGACCTTTCTGTGTATATTTTCAGAGGCTTTGGTGGTATCTCTCTCAGTGCATACAGGAAGAGTTATTGAGGTCACAGATCCAAAGAGTGTAGATATTGGTACAATTCAGCAAGACATTCATGATGATGTCTTAGTGATGGATTATCTTTGCACTAGTGTTGTGGGTGGCACAGTTGGGGCCAAGTAGAGAGACCATGTTCTTCAGCAAGCCAGACGGTTTAGATTGGAGGGTAGACACCTTTTGCGTGTATGGGAGGATGGTAGAGTGCGAGTAGTACCACTTCCAGCACAGAGACCACAGTTGGTCCGTCATGCTCATGAGAAGCTAGGGCATTTTGGAGTAAAGCGTACATATAGCTTACTCTAGAGTCATTATTGGTGGTGTGGTATGCAGACCAAGGTACAGCAGTCTGTTGCCAGATGTGTGGTTTCTGACCGAGTTAGAGCATCATTCAATGCTCCTACGCCACAATTACACCTATTACCTATCATGGGATTGAGTTACCATTAGAGTTTGGACTTTGCCGGACCTTTACTGCTGATTGTGAGACATCATTGGTATGTTTTGGTGATGGTGGAGCACTTCTCCAAGTGGATTGAGTTGGTGGCACTTCTTGACAAGTCTAGTGAAGGGACAACTTACTCGTTCCTGGATCGAGTTCTTAGTCATTTTGGTACACCAGCTGAGGTTTTGACTGATCAGGGTATAGAACTCTTGGGAGAGTTTCAGGTCTTGTCTAACAAGGCTTTGATTGATCACCATATTAACTCCCGAGATCACCTTGAGGCAGATGGCTTAGCAGAGAGAGTGGTTCAAACAGTGAAGAGAGGATTTCGAAAGTATGGTTTGCATAGAGGCCACTTGAGAGATTGGGATCTCCAGTTACCTTGGTTGGCCATGGGCTATTGGTTCAGCCGGCAAGCCTCCTTAGCATCCTTCTCTCCGTACTTTCTACTCTATGGACAAGATCTAGATTAACCTACAGCCATTTGTCAAGATGCTACTGTAGTTTTGGACTTGGATGACCCTGATGTATGGATGAGCGCATGTTCTCAGTGGGCAGAGATCTTTTGGAGAGTGATGCCGATGGCCTTTGAGAACTTGGCAATTGCTCAGCATAGAGATACTTTACATTATGCTACCATTTGAGGAGGAGGTTCTAGACCCTTGATCCGTTGATTTCATCCAAGTGACTATGTATATCTACAGCAGACAACACTAACGACACTTGATGTTTCGACAGGCCGCACTATCTATAGCAGATAGCACCAATGACACTCCATGCTTTGACAGGCCGCACTATCTACAATGTCTCTACTCTAGTACTAGGGACCATATCATCCCTACTCTCATAAAGTGTGGTAGCCAACCAAAACATAGGGGCTGGGTCAATTCCCAATGTAAACATGTCATTGGTTAAAAACATATATTAGCACATTATCAACTAAGCCGCCTCCAACATCAAGCTAGACTCAATCAAGTGTAGTAATAGGTGGCTAACTAGAAGGTAGTCCACCATGCACCCGATCATTGCCTACCACACCTGCACTAGGACGTCTAGGAGCCATAGATGTTGTTTGTAGTGCCTCAAAGAGTGTAAGAGATTATGGAAGTTTGACCTATCTACTAGCCTCTTGTCTTTGTGGGTCCAACTCCATCAATGCCTCTAGGCTTTGGAGCATGTACTGCACTCCTAGTCCCTACGGTAGATGCATCTACATGTGCTGCTCCACACATGAAATCCAAGACATCTTTATGAGATGGAAGCCTTAGCACCAAAATCTCATCTCCTTTTAGCAATGGCCATGCTAGCCAATCTTTGTTCCAATTGCTCAATCCAAGTAGCCATGGATGTATCAAAAGCAAGAGCATGCACTGTGAGCCGTCATGTCTCTCACTCAAGATGAACCTTTGATGGCTATTATGGTAGTGCACCATGGACTAAGAAGGCAAGGAACCCCAACTCCATCATACTCTTTCAAGACTAACACTCTAAGACTCAAGACATTGCTCACTAGAGAACTCAATGAGAGAGAGATAGTTGCAAATGAAAGGATGATGAGTACCTCCTCATCCCTTGTTTATATACTTGTGAAATAGTTACACCAAAGTTACTAATTATTGGAGTAACTCAAGTTACTAGGCTAAAAGTCAAGTAAAGTCAAAAAGTAGAAAGCAACATCCATTCACATGGGCATATTCTCCTAAGCATGTGGTCTTATCTTGACCCAACCACTAAGTCAAGGATTTTTTCACATGGGCTATCCTTGGACTAAAGAAGAATCCAAAACAAAAAAGCTTGCGGGACCAAGAGTTCTCAACTCTTTCCTCAAAGCCAAACACCTAGGAATAATACCAAGTCAACACACTAAAATCCAAAATAGTGGTGCTCATCTTTTCTACTTCCTCTAAAGTAAGGTCCCCTCTATCTTAGCTATTAATAACTTTAGCTAATCATGACTAATGTAGAATCATCCTTTATCTCTACATAAATAATATCTCTCAAGTACTTATAATACCAAGCTAAATATCACAATACCACACACATGCATAAATGGGTGTTACATTTACCCCCGGACTAAGTTTTCACTTTGTCCTCAAAGTGAAGGTCTCTCTACCTTCTATGATACATCTTTAACTTATCATGGTTAATCCTATCAAAGTGTCTTCCTCCCAACTCCTTGAGATCATAGGTGAAATTTCTCCACACCTTCTCCACTATGAAAGGTCCAAAGTACTTAGGCAAAAACTTCTTTTGCACTCTCTCGAATCAAATGGAATCAAAAAACATTACCCAATCACCTTCTTTGAAAGGCTCCACCTTCTTCTTGCCTTGCCTCTTTTCATAGCTCTCCTTTTTCTTCCTTTGGGCTTGCTCCACTTGAACCATAGCAACTGCTCTTCCCTCTTCCAACTCCATGAGTTGATCCTTCCTTGACTTCTCTGTATCACCCCCTTGTGCTTTCTTCAATCTTCTATGAATGGTTTGGAAGGTAGGAAGATCAAAGTGAATAGGTAGGGTAGACTCAATACCATATACCAATTGAAATGGAGAATATCCAGTGGAAGTCTTCATGGTTGTCCTATACTCCCACAAAACTGCATGAATCCTCTTGTCCCAATGATGTTTAGCCCCCTCCATTTCTGCATCTTTGGCCAACATCATGCACAAGGTCTGATTGGTTCTCTCTGCCAAGCCATTGGAATTTGGCTTATAGGATGTAGTTACTCTATGTGTGATAGAGAAATGTTGTAGCAAAGCTGTAGTGATGCTTCCTATAAACTCTTCTCCTCTATCAGAAACCAACTCCAAAGGGCACCCAAACCTAGTGATAATGCGTTCATAAAGAAATCTCTCAACTTAATCTTCATTCTTGTCCCTCAATGGTCTAGCCTCGACCCACTTAGTAAGGTAATCAATAACTACCACAATGTACCAATTGTTCCTTGGGGTTCTATTTAGAGGACCTACAAAATCAATTCCCCACTTCTCAAAAGGTCCTAGCAATGGAATTGATCTAAGTGGTGAAGTGGAAGTAGATTTTCTAGCAAAAGCTTGACAAACGTGACAAGTTTTGCAATAACCAAGACAATCCTTGAAAATCCCTCTCCAATGGTAACCTGCATCTAGAATCTTGAAAGCAGTCACCTTTCTTGCAAAGTGTCCTCCATACACTAAACCGTCATGAAACTCCTTATGAGTAAGATAGACTCTTCCTTACCCATTTCTCTTTGAAGTAGACCATCTGCTCCTTGGTGAAAAAGAATATCCTCCACCATTGTGTAAGGTCTAGATCTTGATGTTAGGGCCTTCCTCTCCCCTAGCATGCATCCCTTCTGGATAGTTACCTTTTTTCACAAAATCCACAATCTCCTTGTACTCCATTGGAACCTCTTGAGTGACTTAGATTGTCATGAGCTCCTCATCCAAGATGGAATCATCCATTGGCTCATCTCCATCATGATCATAGGCCCTAGATAAAAAATCATCATTTCCTATTTCTTTGATGTTGTGACCATTCACTCTCACATCAATCAAGGTTGTGGAGGCATATTCACAAGCCTCCTATGGTGCTGGCTTGGCATCCACCACCCCCATTGATACATGAGCTTTTGCCTTCTTCTTCTTCTTGCACCTTGTAGAACTCAAACCACCTCTAAGATCCTTTCTCAAGTTAGGGTTCAAAGCAATCAATTGGCCCATTGTGATGTTAGCCTTGTGACTACCAACATCTTCCAACACATTGTAGTTCTATTGTTGCTTTGAAATCAAGAAATCCTCCATCTTCAACTTCTTCCTTGGAGTCTTTGTTGTTGATGGTGTTGAGGTGCAAGTGCTCCTAGTAGAAATAGGAGTATCCTTGCTTGGAGTATCCTTGCTTGGAGTAAATCCTTGAGAAGAGTGAACATCCTCTACAAAACGAGCTCTCTTCTTCTCTTGTGCCAAAAGCTCCAAATTAAGACCCTTGGAGTTTGAGCACTCTCCCTTCTCATACTTTCTCTCAACCACATCTATGGATGCTATCCCCTTACCTTTGTTGCAATTAGGAGCCACTTGGGTTTCACTACCTCCCTCTTTCCCTCTATTGGCTCCCTCATAACCCCTTCCTCCATGGTAAGTGGAATTTGGGAAATTCCTTTGGATATGGCCTCTTCCTCCACAACCAAAACAATTTCTATCATTGAAATTGTTGGCTGGTTGGCCTCCTCTATATGGATAGTTTCCATAACTCCTAGGCCCTATCCCTACATTCTGATCCACCTCTCTCTTCTCCCATAGTTGCACCACATTGATCTTGAGATCCGCAAGTTGTTATGTGATGGTTTGAAGTGGATCTTTTGGTGGAGGTGCAAGAACTAGAACAACTATTACTTGTGGTGCAACCCTTGCCACCAAAGTATCAGAAGTTCCTCCATACTTGTAGCCTTGAAGAGGATGCACAACCTCCTTCACCACCAAATCACTCTCATCCCCTTCCAAACTCTCCTCCATACGAATTGCGATCTTGATAGCTTCAACCTTGGAAGAAGGTTTCTCATATCTCACCTTGCTTCTAATTTGTGGTCTCAATCCTCCCACAAAATTCTTGGTGAGCATGGCCCCTATGCCAATCATAGTAGTCTCCACATCATCTCCACCCTTCCTCAACACTATGCGCAATCTGGACTCTAACTTTTCCACTCTTTCCACATAGACTCTCACTTTCTCTCCATCTCCTTGCTTGAGAAATGTAACCTCACTCATCAATCTCTCATAACTCTCATCAGGAAGAAAGTTCTCAATGATTGTTGATGTCAAAGTCTCCCAAGACTCCTCTTCCCCATCTCTCCTCTCTCTTGTTTGGTATCCTGACTCATACCATGTAAGTGCTGCATCCTCAAAGAAATCTGGTAATAATGAGGTCCACTCATTCTTCCTCCTCTCATTGTTTCCTATGCAAGCTCTCTTGAAGTCTCCCACAAAGGCCTCCACATCTTCTCCATCCTTGCCAAAGAAAACCAGAAGTTTCCACATCTAAACCCCTCACTATCTTTCTTTTCTCTCAAATTTTTTTTTTCTCTTTTCTTTTCTCTCTCTATTACTAATAGAGTATATACATGACTAACACCATCTGAGAATAATCCACTCTAGGGAACATAAAAGTTTCAGGTTACTCCAAGATTTCTATAGCAACATCAAATCCTAGAGTGCATATTAATCTAATTCTCATGGATAGTTTATCCATAAGTTGAAAGATTATCTCCATCACTAATCTTGAGAACTAGCTGATGAAGGCGGTAGTATTTCTGTAGTTGTACTAAGACTCTCTCCAAGATCCTTCACCAAAGTCTCCAAAAGTGCTTTAACTCCACTACACTCATGTCCTTTTGGAAGTCCTTCCACTCCACAAACCTCACACAACTCCTTGGTCTTAGATCTTCTCCCTCCTAATCTTGGTGAAGAAGGTCCAACATGCAAACCCAAATCAAGTAAGCCTCTCCTTTTCCTCAATCTCTTGCTCTCAAAGGTCAATGGATATGAACTTACATTATGTCCCTTCCCTCCACATAGAAAGCACTTTGACTCACTCTTTCCTCCAAGTGGTGTAGGTTTTTGGATCCTCTCAACACTCTCTTCAAATTCTATTGTAATCTCTCTTTTCCTCAAATCCACCCCTACAATCACCTCAACCCTTGGTGAACCTTGCATAATCTCAATTTCCACTCTTGATGACCCTCCATGTTCCCAAGATGAATCTAAACACTCAAACATGCTTTTTGTTGCTCTCAAACTCTTCATGCATGAGATCTCCACTCTGTAGAATTGACACTTCCTCACAATGTCACTCAAATCTCCCAACCAGTATGTGAAAATCCTTTGAAATTCTTCCCACTTGATCACAACTCTAGGGCATCCCTCCTTGCAAAAAATTCAGATCTTTTCATCTAGCCATTTGGCCTAGACACCTTTCTATTCAACACACATATTTCAGATTTGGTCTGAAAACCAACCCCCCTCCTTTCAAAAACTCATAACTCCCTGTGCAAGAATGATCTCTCTCTAATTTTTGTAGCATAGATAGGATAAAATGCACTGAATTTTCTTGGAAATTTGTAGGAAAATACACTAAAAATTGTAGAAATGGCAGACTCTGTATAATTTTCTAGAGAGCATGCAGTTGTGGGAGCACTTTACCCTATCAACTTTCAAAATTTCTAGCACAATGCGCATAGTAGCTCTCAAAATAATTTCAAGTGTGCTAACTGAAAGATAACCCAAGCTATCATTTGTAGAAATTTCAAGTCCAGATCTCAAAATTGAGGATTTACCCAAAATCACCTTAATCCCCAAAATATGCAATCCACCTCACACAATCTTTCCAATTCCTCTCATGTGTACAAGATGTACAAAATCACCTCAAAGACATCATAATGAACAACAGGGTATACAAATGGATCCTGGTTCTCTTACATAAGTTCAGCCCTCTCCTCTCCTAATGTTCTCTCTAAGTGAGCTCTCATAGCCTCCTTCTGCCTAATGTAGAATTGAACGCGGAACATTATCTTGCCTTCTAGAGAGGTCCCGGTAATAGTCTTGTCTCTCACTCAAGATGAACCTCTAATGGCTATTATGGTAGCGCACCATGGACTAAGAAGGCAAGGAACCTCAACTCCATCATACTCTTTCAAGACTAACACTCCAAGACTCAAGACATTGCTCACTAGAGAACTCAATGAGAGAGAGATAGTTGCAAATGAAAGGATGATGAATACCTCCTCATCCCTTGTTTATATACTTGTGAAATAGTTACGCACCAAAGTTACTAATTACTAGAGTAACTCAAGTTACTAAGCTAAAAGTCAAGTAAAGTCAAAAAGTAGAAAGCAATATCCATTCACATGGGCATATTCCCCTAAGCATGTGGTCTTATCTTGACCCAACCACTAAGTCAAGGATTTTTTCACATGGGCTATCCTTGGACTAAAGAAGAATCCAAAACAAAAAGGCTTGCGGGCCCAAGAGTTCTCAACTCTTTCCTCAAAGCCAAACACCTAGGAATAATACCAAGTCAACACACTAAAATCCAAAATAGTGATGCTCATCTTTTCTACTTCCTCTAAAGTAAGGTCCCCTCTATCTTAGCTATGACTAACTTTAGCTTATCATGACTAATGTAGAATCATCCTTTATCTCTATATAAATAATATCTCTCAAGTACTTATAATACCAAGCTAAATATCACAATACCACACACATGCATAAATGGGTGTTACAGCATTACACCTCTACTAGGTGTGGATCCTCTATGTAAAAGACCAAATCCAAGGAGAGAAATAGGAGAATGGAAACTCACATTGGGACACTTGAATGAGGGAAAACTCCGACTGCCTACCATGAGCTTTGGCTTTGGTATTTATAGGTAGCATACAAGGCCCTTGAGAAGCTTCTCAAGAAGCTTCCTCAAGCCACTTTCTTAGAGTGCAAGCCAAGTTAGCTAGGAAGCTTCTCAAGAAGCTTCCTTCTAGAATCCGCCTACTTGATGTGCAAGCTAAGCTAGTTGGAAGCTTCTAGAAGCTTCCTTCTAGAAGCTACTTACTTAAGGTGCAAGCTAAGCTAACAGGGAAGCTTCCCAAGAAGCTTCCTAGATACTTCCGGAATATTCTAGGCTACTTTGTCTTTATGTGCTACTTTGTAAGCCCGACTAACTTCATCGCTAAACTCCATATTGTTACATATTTCCCCGCCGCTAGTTGGTGATGTCCTCGTTGCCAGTGAAGCTTCAAATTCCTGGATGGCCGTCTGTGCATTCTGGAGGTGAGAAAGAGGCTCCCATGTGGCATCATGAAGGAGATACCCTTTCCAAAGGACCTTGTACTCCATATGTTGGCAACGGCCTTGTTGGATATGGCAATGTGCAAGGATACGATCAACTTCATACTCCTCATGATCATTGATAGGAACAGGAAGAGGGGGAGGTTGGACTTGAGAGGAAAAGGAAGAGGGGTTAGGAACAAAGGGTTTCAACTTGGAAACATGAAAGACAGGATGGATACGCATGTGACAAGGTAAGGCAAGTTGATAAGCAACAGGAGAGACAATTTGGGTGATATCAAAGGGTCCTATCCAGTTAGGGGCAAGTTTACAAACTTGGGTATCAAGTGGGAGAAGGAGGTTACTAGAGGATAGCATGACTTGAACACCAACTTCAAAGGTGAGATCACAACGATGGTGGTCCGCATATTGTTTTTGGCGATTTTGAGCAACAAGGAGATGAGACTTGGCTTGTTGGAGCAATTGGGATATAGTGGTCAAGAATGTGGAAGTATGAGGAACTTGAGATGGATGGGGAGCAAGAAGAGAATCTGGAACAAGCGGATCTTGGCCAAAATTGAGAAAGAAGGGAGAAAATCCGGTGCTTGCCTATTTGGAATTGTTGTAGGCAAATTCTACAGCTGCAAGACATTCATCCCAATTGGTATGGTGGACATTGACAAAGGCCCACAACATATCTTCCAATGTACGATTTGCACGTTTGGTTTGTCCATCAGTTTGAGGATGATAGGCCGTGGACAAAGCAAGCTTGGTGCCGAGTATCTGGAAGAGTGCTTGCCAAAACTTCTCAGTAAATTGAGGATCACGGTCAGAGATGAGTACATGTGGCATCCCATGATGCTTGAAGACATTGTCAAAGTAGATTTGCGCTAAGGTTGGAGCATCCACGGTATCATAGGTTGGTGCCAAGTGGATTTGCTTACTAAGCTTATCCACAAACACCACAATTGCGGTATGTCCTTGTTTTGTCTTTGGCAAGGATGTGATGAGATCCAAGCTCACATGCTCCCAGCAAGCATATGGAATAGCGAGTGGTTGAAGGAGTCCACTCGGCTTCTGGTTACTAGCCTTGTTACGTTGGCAGCTCTCACACGATTTGACAAATTCTTGAACATCTCATGTCATGTTGGGCCACCACCATTGACGTTGGAGGGTACCCAAGGTCTTGTCTACACCCATGTGACCAGCGATGGATAAATCATGGGCTTCTTGAAGGCGCACCAGTCAAAGATCACCTTTGTCTAGAACATAGATCCAGTCCGCATGGAATAGAAGGCTTTCCTTGAAGGAGAAGGTGTTGTACTCCTTGTCACCTATTGTAAGACAACCATGTACCATTTGGAAGAAGGGATCTTGCTGTAGAACTAACTGAAACTCATTATGGATCTTGGGGTCAATTGACACCGTTGTAATTGCTGCCGCAATGAGATGAAGGGACTTCAAATCAGGTCATCGTGATAGAGAATCAGGGATGACATGGAACCAACCTGGTTTGTACTCAAGTTTGATGTCGAACAATTGGAGTTGCTCTTCCCATCGATGATGTCGACTCTTCATGTGCTCCAGGTGTAAGGTCTGCAACAATGGCTTGTGATCAGTTTGCATGATCACTTGTTTCCCCAAGAGATAATGCCTCCATACCTTGGTGGCATATACCATTGCAAGTTGTTCCCGATCTCAAGCAGAGTAATTTCTTTCAGCTGTATTTAGTCGGCGAGACACAAAGGCAATGGGATGTAGTCCATCTGGAAATTCTTGTTGCAACACAGCTCCAATTGCAAAGTTAGAAGCATCAAAATCAACCACACAAGGTAGTTGAGGATCATATGGTTGAAGAATGGGTCTTGAAGACACCATATGTTTCAACTTCTAGAATGCTTCTTCATGTTTGGTGTTCCACTGGAAGCTCGAGTTCTTTCCCAAGAGGTCAGTCAATGGTGCAGGCACATGAGCATAATAGTGGATGAACTGCCGGAAAAAATTGGCCAATCCATTGAATGCTCGTACTTCTATGGCATCCTTTTGGGTAGGCCAATCAGTAATGGCCTTGATCTTCTCTTCCTCCATCTTGATCCCCTCTGATGAGATCTTATGACCCAAGAAGGTAACCTCCTTCTGCCAAAAAGCACACTTCGACTTCTTGCAGTAAAATTTCCATTGTTGTAGTCGTCTTAGGACTTCTCGCACATGATTCACGTGTTTTGCCTCTGTCTTGCTATAGATTAAGATATCATCCAAGAACACCACCACTGACCAATCCAATAGTCCATCCAACACCCAATGCATCTGATCCATGAAGATTGTTGGAGCATTAGTGAGTCCAAAAGGTAGAACTCTCCAATCAAAATGTCCATACCTTGTGCGAAAGGCAGTCTTTTGCACATCCTCTCTATCAATCGGAATTTGCCAATAGCCGCTACGAAGATCCAACTTGGAAAAGTAACGTGCTCCACTTAGTTGATCAAGTAAGTCATTGATCCAAGGTAAGGGATATGCATTCTTCACGGTCTGCTTATTGAGCCCACGGTAATCAATACAGAAACAAAGTCCTCCATCCTTCTTTGGAACAAATAGTACCGGTGCTCCCCAAGGAGAGGTACTATGTCGTATAAAATCCTTCTCCAACAACTTTGTAAGTGTTGTTTGCAACTCCTCCAACTCCTTTGGTGAGAGCCGATAGATTGGTCTACTCACTGGAGTACTCCCTGGTAATAACTCGATCTTGAAGGGCATACCTTGATCGGAGGGTAATCCCTTTGGCAGATCATCCGGAAACACATCTGCAAACTCCTGAACTATCTGATCAACCATTGCTTGATGCGGCACTTGGCCCTCCTTAGATTGCTCTTGTGCAATCGGTTTGATCCACACTGTGAATACAGACTTATCTTCCTCCAAAGCTTGCTCTATGGCTGCTTCCTTAACAAACTTCCCTTCTAGGGACTCATCTCTCTTCCAAGCTTGCTCCATGGTTGCCTTCCTGGCAAACTTCCCATCCTGGGACTCATCTCCCTTCCAGATTTGCTCTATGGCTACCTTCTCGACAAACTTCCCATCTTGGGATTGACTATTCTTAGGTGTCTTACTCAGAGGTGCCAGGCAATCTAATCGGAAATTCCTACCTTGGTGTTGTACTTGAATTTGGCATCGGGTCCAATCAAATTGAACCTTATGATATTCAAGCCAAGGTAGATCCAGAAAGATATCATAGTGTAGAGGTGCCACTACAAACCTCATACACTCCAAATACTCCTTCCCAATCTTGAAGGTAACAGGATGCGAGGTGCGGAATGCAAAACCCTTTCTACCATCCGCCATCATCAAACTACTTCCAATCACTGGCTTGATAGGAATACCCAATTCCTTTGCTACTTGCATAAACATACAATTCTTTGAACTTCCAGAATCAACCAAAATCCTACAACCCCTATTAGATATCATACCTTGCAAGTGAAGCAGACTTGCATAGGTCGAGCCTTCAATCCCATTGGAACTAATCAAGCTCCCAGTAGGCAGCTCCAAATCTCCTACTTGGATTCCTCGTTTTTGTGATCATTCCGCTCCACAACTTCCACTTGGGCACCTTGTCGAGGTCATCCATTCTTAAGTGGACATTCAGCAATGCAATGCCCCAACAAGTGACAATAAAAACAACCACCATTTTGTTGTAGTTTCTCCTTGTCTGCCATGCCCAGTGGTCTTCATTGAATTGCATCAATCTCCATTAGTGTTGGCTCCTCTACTTGTGTGTAGTGTATTGGTAGGCTTTGTGGGGGTCGAGGTCAAGACCAAGTTGTTGCCACCAAGGAATCAAAACGTTTGGCCAACCGCATGGCTTCCTCCAAGTGTTGTGGCTCTCGCATGGTTACCTCTAATTTGGTTCTTGCCTTCAAGCCCCTCACAAATCGATCCAGAGCTTCACCTTCCAAAATATCTGGAATTTGCATGATGGTGTTTTGGAACTACGTGATGTAACTTCTTATAGAGCCAATCTGTTTCAACTCTGCCAACTTATCCTGTGCAGCTTGTGTGGCATTTATAGCTTGGAACCAACTGATTATTGTGCTCTTGAATTCTGCCCATGTCAAGATTGGTGCAACCATTTGTGTTTGGCTTGCTCCACTCAAAATCTCCACCATAGCTTTGCTACTCCATCCAATTTCTCCAATTGTTTTCGCTCATCTTGTAGATTGGTAGCTTCAAAAATAACGTTCAAAGTCAAACACAAAATTCTCCACTGCATCCGGGAGATTCTTGCCTTCAAATACCTTGGGTTTAGGGAATCTGATCCGATCTTCTCCTTCTCGAATTGGTACTCTCTCCACCTGCTCTTGTCGTCGAAGATCTCGTTCATCCAACAATCAAGTAAGGTGCTCGATTTGTTGTTGCATAGCAAGGATAACATCAGGTATTGCCGCCATGGTTGCTCCTCTATCACACCACTCCCAATCTATCTAATTTATTAACACATAGAAATAGCACGTCCACCGTTCTCCATAAGTTACAATCGGAAGCACCAAGGGTTCCTCCGATATGGTGATCATATGCAAAAAATCTTGTCCAAAGTGCGAGGTGATGAACTGTGTGAAACAATGCTTGGGTAGTATTTGGACGCAAAAATCCCAATGGTTTGGTGGAAGTGGATTTGGTGGTCCATAAATTCCATCCATCCCATTCCTGCTCTGATACCAATGTAAAAGACAGAATCCAAGGAGAGAAATAGGAGAATGGAAACTCACATTGGGACACTTGAATGAGGGAAAACTCCGAATGCCTACCATGAGCTTTGGCTTTGGTATTTATAGGTAGCATACAAGGCCCTTAAGAAGCTTCTCAAGAAGCTTCCTCAAGCCGCTTTCTTAGAGTGCAAGCCAAGTTAGCTAGGAAGCTTCTCAAGAAGCTTCTTTCTAGAAGCCGCCTACTTGACGTGCAAGCTAAGCTAGTTGGAAGCTTCTAGAAGCTTCCTTCTAGAAGCTACTTACTTAAGGTGCAAGCTAAGCTTCCCAAGAAGCTTCCTAGATACTTCCAAAATATTCTAGGCTACTTTGTCTTTATGTGCTACTTTGTAAGCCCGACTAACTTCATCGCTAAACTCCATATTGTTACATTCTACCACCACCTCTACCACCTCATCCTCCATGACCTAAAGCTCCTCTACCACCTGCCATAGCAGCCCTACCACTAAAGCCCAGTACTACACCACCTCTTGTAATAATACCTCCACTTGTAGTAGCACCATCTCCAAGGGATCCACCAATACTACTAGAGCTAGAACTCGGGGGTACTATTGATCTACCCCTAGAAACTAAGCCTGAAATGATGGAGATATAGTTCAAAGGCCAATATTGTCTCCATAGCTCAATCTTCTCCAAGTGAGCTCTCTTGGGCTCATGGTAGTCATCCAGTGGTGGACCCTCTAAGTGCTGAAACAACCCCTTCCATGCCATGAAGGGTGTGAACAAAGTCAAGTTTTGCATCTACTGCATGTCATACCAACTATCAAACTCCTAGATGAATTCATCCAACTCAATGGTACCCACTATACCAAAGGATCACCTAGGACCTTTGGAGGCCCTATAAATCTTGTCTATGTCCCACAACAATAGTGTTGATGCACCAAGTGCACTCTCAATTGAATTAGCTCTTGTATCAAACTCCAACTTAGAGTCAATCTCCTTTTTCACTAGGACTTGAGAAACAAGCTGATACCAAGTGCCACTCCGGGTAACCCACTGCGTACTGCAACACTATCTCCTCTAGAATTCCCAAAGAACTCCATTGTGACAAAGTAACCAAAAATTGCAACCCACAACCGGAACCACCATAAATACTCCACAAAAAATCACCACCAAGTGCCAACATCACCAAGTGCCAACACCACTTACTAAATGTCACCAACTAATGTAGCTCTAACTACAACAACTATATTAGGGGAAAGAGCAACCTATAACCTATCATCATAACACGTACTCTCATGCTCTATAGGTCATCACTTCTTGCCTCATCATAGAGAAACATAGATAGTTTGACTGGTCATCACTCCAACATCACTATCGAGGGCACACCAAAGCACCAATGCTCTAAAGTTAGGGCACCTCACACAAAGATGGTGCACAAATAGGAAGAAGAGAATGGATGGAGTCCAATCACAAGAAAATTAAATGAAAACCCTCCATTTTATAAAGCAACACTGGATTGACTTTACCACCATTTGGTATTTGACATAATAGAATCTATTTACTTCCAAGCTACCGAGATCACCAAGAATGAGATCAAACTATCTCTCCTAGCCAAAGCTACAAGTGTATAGATAACAATGGAACAATCACTAGGACAACAAGTGAGGGTGGACCAATTGGCTAGGGCACTAGTCTAGTAACCAAAGATCTAAGGGTCAAACCTTATTGTGCACAATCTAGCAGGATGGGCAGATTTTTCCAAACAATGACCAAAATAAACTCTAAACTAGCTAGCCTCACGCTTCTAGGCCTTCAGACCCTCTCATAGCCCACAGCTCTATGCCTCAAAGCCTCTAAAATCCAAAATTCAATCAAATGATGCCTTTGCTCTCCAAATCTAGCCAAACTCCTCTAACTTGAGCCAAAATTTGACATAAATCCCTAAAGTTTTCTGATTGATGAACCCTCTACTAACTCTCCACTCAGGTTGGCTGACCGCCACTCTCCACTCAAACCAAATCCACCTTCAATTTCACTTTTTGAGCTCAACTTGCACCAAATTGGTCCTACCACCTCTTGAGCTCAAAACAAACACCACTGCTCAAAATTGACTATCTTCTTATTAAAATTTTGGCCAATGCTTCTACACATAGTCTACCTCAATACCAAATTTGCTATAATTTGAAGACCTTCTGCACACAATCACTCCCAAAGAAAATCTAAACCTTGATTGAGCTACAAACAATCACCAAGGCTTAGAGATACCACCAATTCTCTCAATTCTCACACCCAATTTCTCCTTGACCTAACTTCACATAACTTGAATCACACTCAATCTGATCAATACTTGATCTATCACTCAATAATCTACCAATAATTGGGCAGTGATCATAGTCAAGCCACACCCATTCTAGCTAAGAGTATCCAAATGATGCTTACCGGCCTTTGTCCACCATAGCCAAGAACTTGAAAGCTCAACATCAAAGAAGTAAGCTCTTTGGAGCTACACTTTGAAAGTATAACCATTGGTCTCCAACCTTAATGGTCCCAATGATGGCACATCTGACAATGCAAATGGTGCAAGTGACAATAGGCCACACCATGTAATTATTACCCCAAACACAAATTATGACTATCAACAAGTAGCCTATGAGTAACTACCAAAATACTCCTTACTACCAACACGACTACTCTAGGTCCGAGTAATCTAGATGCAATGCTAAAAATGGCATGACAAAGATGATGAGCACCCCCTTATTCCTAGCTTATATACTTGTAAAACATTTACATGCAAAAGTTACTAACTACCAAATAAACTCAAGTTACAAGACTAAAAGTCAAAATAAAGTCTAAGATACTAAAGGAATATTTAAGGATACAAGAATAATCCCATGAGTAGGTGGTCTTATCATCACCTATCAACTAATTCAAGGGTTCTTTCACATGGCTATCCTTGGACTATAGAAAAATTATGCACCAACAAGGCTTGTGGGTCCAAGCGTTCTCAACTCTTTCTTCAAAGTCAAATAATTAGGAATAATACAAAGCCAATACATATCAAGAAGAAAAAATAATGATGCTCACCCTTTTCCCTTCTTCTAAAATGTGTGCACCTTTATCTTAGCTAGTATTAACTCCAGCTAAAATGACTAATTTAAAAGCTTAGCTTAACTCCATATAGATCATATTTCTTCACCACTTGCAATATCAAACTTAATATCCCTATAGAGTATACATGCACCAATGGGTTTTACAATCCATAATTTCTATGGTATAGAGATACCTCTATTGTAGAACCACCATACCACTTTAGGAGAGTTCTCATAGTTAACAACAAGTGCACACCATAAGGAGATCCATTGGGGAGCCTCTATTTGCCATAACACTTACATGGCTTTAAAAAGGTGGCAATGGTTTTCTCATCATGTCTTTTCCCATCTATCTTGAATGATAATCATATGGTTAGCATGGTTTTTTCTTTCACACTTTGCTTAGAGGCCTTGGGTTTAGGAGTCCAGACTTTGTAGTTGAAGATAGACCCAAAGAAGAAGAAGTAATAGGAAGATTATCGGGTTTGGAAGCCAAAGAAGAAGTTGATATTAGATCAAAGTAGTAATATTTTTGAGGTATGAAGAGGTAGATATGAAGAGGTACATTGTCATTTTGTATCTGCAGGTTTGTAGTGTTGTTGTAGAACAATATAGTTGTTAGCAACTATCAATTGCTTTACTATGTAAAGGAGGCATTTGTAGTGTTTTGTTGTTTAGTATTCTAAATTTCTGAAAATAGATAAAGCAAAGTGTTGATTTTAGTGCTTGTTGCTTGAGCTTAATTCCAAGTATCAACTCTGTCTTTTTTTTGTGAATGTTGAGAATTTCAAAGTGCAAGTCAATGAGTTTGTTGGATGTTGTATTCCATAGCCTTGATCTTCATTCTGTGTGTTTGATCCTAAGTGAAGTGCAATCTGAGCAATGCCTTGACAAATCTTCAAAGAATTGTAGTGTTGGTAGTATTTCACATTTGTGAGTGCAGTGTAATGTTGATGTGAAGTAATTTTGATCAAGGAAGTTGTGCCTTCAGTGGAAGGGTAAAATGCAATTCTGAGGCAAAGGTGCTTTGCAGCAAAGAAGCCATCTTTGGAAGAATCTGAATCATCACAATCAAGATTTTTTGGAAAGATTTGCTATGTTGTGATTATGAGTGAGGGATGTGTGACAAGTTGTCAAGATTGAGCACTTATTACTCTCTTTTGGGTGTGGTTTCTACCCAAGAAACTAAAGAAGAAATCAAGAAGAACCACATTTGTGGCATTTGACTTCATATTTGGAAATTTCTTATCAATATCTCTATGTGAACAAACTTTACTTACCCAATTACCGCAAAAGTGATATTTGTTGGGTTGTAACAAAGAACCACCATCCTATCTAAATGTCATGATTCTACCTTTGCAGGTCATGTTGAAGTGGAAAAGACCTTGTATGCAATCAAATGCCACTACTTGTGGCACCCACATTTTTATTTTTATTTTTAAGTTTTATCCTATTTTGAAGAAGAAGTGTACAGATGAAGTCATATTGTACCTATAAGCCATTGGAAGGCAAAGAATGGTGTCTTTGGGTTGGAACCCAAAGTAAAGTGCCTTTGTGTTGGAAAGAAAGTACTCAGATTGGTCCTATTAGCATTCAACCACCCAACGTAATGAAACTTTGTCTCGGGGTGCTCAACCCAAGGCGAGGACAGTGTAACAACTTTCCTTTGGGGTTGGACATTCAAGAAGGTACCGCACACAAAAACAGTTGTCCTATGAGCAGGGGAAAATTGACATTGATAGAAGAGGAGCATAAAGAAGGTGTGATTTCTCAATAGAAGATCAAAGTGAGGAGAGACTAAGGAGACACGCCAATATAAGATTTGGGATTGAGATGAAGAGAGGAGGAATGACAAGTAACTTCCCATCGCCATTAAGAAGTTGTCCTGAGAGAGATTGTGGAAAAGGGATTGTAGTAAGAGATGCCTTTGTGCATCAAGAAGAAGTCAAGATTGTCAGTCTGGGAATTGGGAGGAAGAGTTTTCACAACTCCAAAGGGGAGGAGAGTAAGATTGGAGGTGGAAAGAAGAACTTGGAATCTGCAATGAGAAATCATGCAATTCGGAAGCTAGATATGATTGCCAAGATTGACATCTTGAGTAGGCTTTGGATCACATTTTTGGCATGGAACTAGAACCTTAGCTTTCCAAGTTTCATGACCAAGATAATAGAGAGTAAGTATTTGGAAGGACCCAAGGTAGAAGGGAAGAGAGGAAATCTAGCTCATTAGGCAGAGTTGGATTGGAGTTTAGAACTTAGAAGAGAGGCTAGTGAGGAAAAGAGAGCCACATTCTTGGGGAGAGAGAGGTCACCAAAGAAACCCAAGAAATAAGAGACGCTTTTTCTTCAAAACGCACAAAGAATAGATATAAGGTTGAGAGTTATAAGGACCTTGTGAGGAGAGGCATTGTAGGAGCAATGATGGCAATCTTCAAGCCAGAGCAAACCACTTATGTGATGAAACACCAAGTGGTATTTTTTTATAAGATGTTTGCAAGGGAACCCATCAATTGGGCAAAGTGCTTTTATTAGCACACGAGATAGATGGTGTGGAATTTATAGGATAAGATGTCTCCACACTACATTGTACCTTTTGCAGCCCATTTTTATTTAAGATTGAATCTACTAAATGCGGAAAAATGACAAAAGATGGTATTGCAGTTCCATCTCAACGTGAGGAGAGATGTTGATGCGGACAAGCAACAGTACATTCTTTAGCAGTGATGAGTATTATGCACAAACAGAGGAGAGTGTGAGATTTGCGGTGATTGCTCCAAAGCCAAAGAAGAGGAGTCAACCCAAAGAAGAAGTGGCAGCTACAAGACCATGGAAGACTAGGAAAGTGAACCTGAGGAAGGATATGGTGGTAATAGCGTCATCGAAGAAAGAATCAAAAGGTGAGGCCGAGTACAAGTCAGAGGACTTGGAGAGAGAAGAGGAATCCAAACTCATGTTGTGGAGTCATGAAACAAGTAGCAAGAGTGAAGACGGAGTAGAGATGCAGCCGGTACCAGAGGGAGAAGAGAGAAAGCTAGAAATTGCAGACAAAGATAACCAGAAAGAAGAAGAGGAAGTTCTAGAGAAATTGGAGAAGAAGGTTATCATTCAAAGAGGAATCAGATCAAGAAGAAGCACAAGACATGAGGTAAGGCCAAGTTGGAGGAAGGAAATAGAAAGTGAGAGTTTGGGGAGCAGGAAATCAATTCCAATCAGACAACTTTGACTAACAAAGAGAATGTCAAGCAAAGAAGAGACAAAGAATGAGGAAAGGCCGCAAGAAGAAGGGAACCAAAGGGGTAGAGTATCTGAGGGAGATTGTTTGCCCGTTGCTGATGACGTTGGAAAATAAGAAGAAAGAAATGCAGCCAAAGTGTCCTTAGGTAAAAAGTGTGTTGAAGGTGCTGGAGCAGTTAGAAGTAGAAAACTTGAAGTCAAAGGAGGATATAACTCGAGGAGAGGAGCAAAGGGGGATATTGCGAGTAGATGTAGTAGCACAAAATCAGATAATTGAAAATTTAAAGATAAGATAATAGAGTAGAATGTCATAACCATGGAAAGACAGATAGTTGAGTACAAAATCTTGAAGCAGCAGTTTGTTGATTCTCAAATAGAGGTCATCCATGCCATAGCAAGGGTAGCAAAGAAGGAGTAGGAACTCGACCGAGTGATGCAAAGTGTAGAAGAGAAGATGGCAAAGAGAGTTAACAATGCGGTATAGAGAAGAAGATAGATTGCAGAACTAATTTGTAATCTAGAAGAGAGGATAATGCAAAAAGAGAAGGAGAAGGAAAATGTGAAGGCCGAGTTTGAGGCAAAACTGGCAATGTACCAAGAAGATTGGCAGGCGGATAGGGAACATGAGAGAAGGATGAGGCTCAAGCCATTGAAGGAGATGGTAGTGAAGATGAATGCAATGTTGAGTACCAAAGCCAATATAAGAATTAAAGAAATGAGGTTGCATGAGTTGAGATTGTTGGTGTAGGAGACAAGGAGAAGAAATGCAAAGGATAAGGACTTGAATGTGTTCCTTATTAGTCTTAGAACTTGTGTAAATAGGAAGATATTGGAAATGGAAGACAACATCATGATTAGATTAGACTTAGTTAAGTTAGGAGTAGATTAACTTTGGAATGATGTAAAAGTGAACCCCAAAGTAGAGGAAGTAGGAGTACAAATATCTTTGGAGTTGCCATTGGAGGTATTAGAGAAGGATGGGTTGCAGGAAGAAGATGTATGTAGGTTGCCCATGATGGTAATTGCAAATCAGGAGGAAGAGGTGTTAGAATTGGTAGAAGAGTCAGTAGTTGTAAAACCCGAGGATAGAGTAGTATGTGGAATTACTTTGGGTTTGGAAGCTGAAGAAGAAGTAGACATTGGATAGGAGTAGTAATAGATTTGAGATTTTGAAGGGAAAATATGAAGGGATGCATTGTCATTTTGGATCTATAGGTTGGTAAAGCTGTTAGGAAATGATATATTAGTTAGATAACTATTGAAGAGCTCCGCCTATTTAAACGAGACATTCAGAGTATGTTGTTGTTTAGTGCTCATAAATTTCAGAATAGATAAAGTGAAGTGTTGTGAAGAAATGCTCGTTGCTTGAGCTTAATTCCGAGGTATCAACTCTGCAATTGTAATTGTGAGTGTGTGGAAAATTTCAAAGTGCAAGTCACTGTATGTTGGATGTTGGATTTCAAAGCCTTGATCTTCATTCTATGTGTTTGATCCTGAGTGAAGTGAAATTGAAGCAATGCTTGAGAGGAATTGTAGTGTTGGTAGTATTTTGTAGTTGTGAGTGCAATGTAATGTTGATCTAAAGCAATTTTGATCAAGGAAGTTGTGCCTTCAATGGTGGAGTGGAACACAATTCTGAGACAAAGTCATTTTGCAATGAAGTAGCTATTTTTGAGAGAGATTGAATCATCACAATCAAGATAGTTTGGAAAGATTTGGTGGATTTGTGATTAAGTGTTAATTTGTGACAAGATTGCGCATCTATGATTATTACTCTCTTCTGGGTGTGGTTTCTACTTGAGAGTCTAAACATTAAATTAAGAAGAAACACATTTGTGACATTTGACTTTGTATTTGGACATTTCTGACCAGTATCTCTATGGGAACAAATTTTACTTAACTGATTACCGCAAAAGTGATATTTGTCGGGTTGTCACACTACTATTGGCCAAGATGAGCAACAATGTGATTGAATATGTTTGGAGATGCTTCCTTCATCAACAAAATAAAGCTTCTAATCAAGCTCCCATAGGACTCTTTCAACTCCTCCTTACTCCTGCACTATGTTGTAAATAGGTAAGTATGGTTTTGGTTTGTGAATTGCCCAAGACCACCTCAAGGTTTGACTTCATCTTAATCTTTGTTGACTAACTCAGCAAAATGATTCATGTGAGTCCTACCACCAAGGATGTGATTGCTCCACAATTAGTTCAAGGGTACTTAGATGCAATCTTTCCTCGCCATGGCATGTCTCAAGTGCCCATCATTGATAGAGGCACTCAATTCACTAGTTTGTTTTGGAGAGCACTCTTTGGTTTCTTCAAAACCAAATTGGCCATGTCCATGGCTTACCATCCATAGACCAATGGAAAAATAGAGTGGACTAATCACACTATTGAAGACATGCTCTAGGGCTTCACCTTAGATAGACAAGCAAGAGAGGTGGGACACCTTACTTCAATTGGTGGAATTTGCTTATAACAATTCAATGAATGCATCCATATAGGTCCCACCATTCTTCCTCATGTATGGAGAGCATCTTTTCATACCTTTGAGGTTGATGAAGATCCATCCAATGGCTACCATGGTTGACACTATCAACACTTTTGTTTCTAAAATCCAACAAGGTGTGGAGAATGCACAACATAGGTTGTAGATTGCCCAAAATCAGCAAAAGTAATACATAGATGCACAACACCGGCACATGGAGTTCAATGTTGGGATCAAGTTTAGCTATCAACAACCAACCTCATGTTGGTTGGCTCTCATAAGCTCAAACCTTGTTTTATTGAGCCTTTTCTATTCTTTATTGAATCGGCAGAATGGCTTATCATCTCAAGCTACCGCCACACATGAAGGTCTATCCACTATTCCATGTTTTCTTACTATGTATATATATATACCTCCAATCACCCCACTTTCTTTCCATACAAGACATTCAACCTTGTCCAACACTCATTGATGGCATGGAGGAATATGAAGTCAAATGCATTATCCATAAATATATATGTGTTGATCACCATCAGTGTGTAGAATATCTTGTAAATTGGAAAGGGTACCCACTTATGAAGAGACATGGGAGCCAAGAGCCAACTTCACCCATGCACCAATGTTAGTTTGAGTAAAAGCTTCACAATAAAGACGTTGTGTCTTAAAAGATGGGAGGTTTATAATACCAATAGCTAGACATATTTTCTAGAGGTGAAAATTGGCTTGATAACATTTGGAAGAATTATATATATGATGGACTAAGTAGATCAGATAGAGGTTTCACCAAAAGAATACTTCTACTAATAAGGCAAGAGCCTAAAATAGCCTAAAAACTTCAAAGCTAATTTTGAAAGCCTAAATAGATGAATTAGGCCTTGTAAATGTGCAAATTTCTCCTCCCATGGTCAAAAACCTGGCCTTACCTCTCCCTTTGTTTGTCCCATTGAGAGCTTTCCAATGGTACCTCACCCATACTATATTGAGATTTCTACAAGAAGATTCCCTAAAGATTCCTTCTGGTCAAAACTTATTTGACCAACCAGATAAGACCAAAACCAATATGTCACCCATGCATGCAACTAATCTAACGGTAGAGCTTGTTAACATATCACTAATCCATGTATCTGATCCAAGGGTGGAGCTTTCTTTAAAGGGAATACTCTTTGCTATATAGAAAAGACAAGGTGCTCCTTTGCAACATTGGAGTTTTGAGTGTGAAGCTTTGTGTTTTTTCTTTTGGGTTTTCTCATGGAAGTTCTCTTGTTCTTCAAACATTACACTCATTGAGTTTTCTAGTGAGCAATGTCTTGAGTCTTGGAAGTGCCTTGGAGTTTTAGCCTTGGATGAGTGTAATGGAGTTGAGGTTTCTTGCCTTTTTAATCCATGGTATGCTACCTTAATATCCATCAGAGGTTCATCTTGAGTGAGAGACACGCCGGTTCACATTTTTAGTTCCATTACCATGACCTCTCTAGAAGGCAAGATAATTCTCCATGCATAATTCTATATTAGGCAGAAGGAGGCTATGAGAGCTCACTTGGAGAGAACATTAGAGGAGGAGAAGGCTGAACTTAAGTTAGAGAACTTGGACCCATTTGTATACCCTATAGTTCATTATGATGTTTTTAAGGTAATATTATATATACTATATACATGAGAGGATTTGGAAAAATTGTGTGAGGTAGATTGTATATTTTGGGGATTTCAATGATTTTGGGCAAAGCCTCAAGTTTGAGATATGGATTTGAAATTTTTATAGAGAGATGCTTGTCTTATCTTTCACTTGGGACACCTAAAATTATTAAAAGGGTTGTTATACATACTAAGCTAGAATTTTTGGAGGGTGGTAGGGTAAATTATTTCCACAAACTACACTCTCTAAAATTTGTATTTTGTTTGTTATTTTTCATTTTTTATTGGATCATTTTGAAACTTTCCAAGAAATTTAGTGCAAGATATCCTACCTTTTTGGCCTAAGAATTGTAGAGAGATCATCTTTGCATAGGAAGTTATGAATTTCTAAGGTGAGGGAGGTGGTTTCAAACCAAATTTGACAAATGAACAATGAAAAGAGATGAAATTTTACCAGAGAGAACAACCTTGGGTGTTGATTAAGTGTGAAAATTTTCAAAGGTCTCAAAATTATAATTTGGGAGAACTAGTTGACATTGTGAGTAAGGATCATTTTAGGAGAGTTAAATTCTCATAAATGAGGAGTCTAGGTTTGACCAAAGTATATTTGAGTGTTTAGACTCATCCTAGGAGCATGGAGGGCCATCAGGAGTGGAATTAAGGTTATGTTAGTTTCCTCAAGGGGTTGAAATGATAGTAGTGGCTGATTTGAAGAAAGGTGAGCTTAGAGTAGAATTTGAAGAGAGTGTTGAGAGGATTCAAAGACTTTCACTAATTGGAAGAAAGAGTGGTTCTAATTACTTCTTATGTGGAAAGAAGGGACACAAGGCAAGTTCATGTTTATTGAGTCTTGAGAGCAAGAGATTGAGAAAAAGGAGAAGCTTACTTGACTTGGGATTTGCATGTTGGACTTTCTTCACCAAGATTGGGAGGGAGGAGATCTAGGACCAAGGAGTTGTGTGAGGTTTGTGAAATGTAAGGACTTCCCAAAAGCCATGAGTGTAAAGGAGTAGTGACATTATTAAAGAGCTTGATAAAGGATCTTGGAGAGTCATAGTATTGCAACAAAGAAACTACCACTTTGTGGTACACACATTTTTCATTTTGGACGAGTTTTGAAGAAGAAATGCCTTGCTGAAACCAAATTGAAACCAAATGGAGAAGAAATGAGTGCAAACTTGTGTTTTGAATAGACCCGAGGGAGTCTACTTTGTGTAAGAGGAAGAAGGACTTGGACTGGATCAAACCCGAAGAAATTTACTTTGTGTCAGAGGAGGGAAAAACTCGGATCAGACGTTGAAGGAGGGCAAACCCAAAGAAGAAATAGAAGTTGCAGGTCAAGATTCTTGCGGGGGCCATATCTGAGTGATGACAAGTCTAAATCAAGCGTGCTATATCTCGTTGGAAGTGTCTCGTTCAAGGCTTTCCATTGCCACCAAAATCGCAAATTTTGGAGGTCTATACAAGAAGTTACAAGCATTTGAAATTTCTGGAATAGATATACTTCGGGTCAATGTGTCTTCGGGTCAATGTGACTTCGTACTTCGGACTTCGGACTTCGGGTTTATATGACTTCGGGTCTAAAGACTTCAACTCAAGACTAAGATGACCAACTAAATCCGAGGAAGTCGGACCTTGTAGTGCAGTGAAAGTGACTTTGGGAATCTTGCAAGAAGCATCAGAGGAAATTAAAGTAGGGAAAGAAGATAGTTAGGATACCCATGACTTCAATTTCAGTTCTGATTGAAGATGGAACATGAATTGAATGAGAAGTAGCAGTAGTGAATAAACCCGAAGTGCAGGATTAGACTATAAGTGTCTTTGGGTCGGTTACATGAGTGATTAGGGGAAAGTGTGTTACAAATTGAAGTTGTAGATAGTGTATTCATGTTTTCAATTACAATTCTTGATGATGACATAGTAGAATTAGTAAAGGAATTGATAGTAGTTAGAACCAAAGTAAGAGAGATAGGAGTGCAGGTGTCTTCAGATTTGACATTTGACAAGAGAAGAGTGGGTTGGGAGATAGAGATTTAGAAGGCTTAATTATGATAGTAATTGCAAATCAGGAAGGAGAAGTGTTAGAATTAGTGGAGGAATTGGGAGTTGTGAAACCCGAGGACAGAATATTAGGAAGTAAAGTTACTTCGGGTTTGGGTTTGAATAAAGAAGAAGAAGTAGACATCGGATCGGAGTAGAAACCGATTTGAGATTTGAATAGACAGATATGAAGGGTTGCATTGTCATTTCAGATCTATAGGTTTGTAGAGTCATTAGGAAGAGGTGTATTATTGCTTCACTACTTAAGAGTGGCATTTGCAGTCAAATGTTGTTCAGTGCTCATAATTTCTGAGAATAGATAAAGCAAAGTGCTATGAAGTAGTGCTTGTTGCTTGAGCTTGATTCCGAGTATCAACTTTGTGTCTATGTTTGTGAGTGTTTGGAGAAATTCAAAGTGCAAGTCAAAGTGCTTGTTGGATGTTGGATTTCGTAGCCTTGATCTTCATTCTGTGTGTTTGATCTTGAGTGAAGTGCAATCGAAGCAATGCCTTGACAGATCTGAGAGGAATTGTAGTGTTGGTAGTATTTTGCATTTGTGAGTGCAGTGCGAAGTTGATGTGAAGCAATTTTGATCGAGGAAGTTGTGTCTTCAGTGGAGGGGTGGACCACAATTCTGAAGCGAAGTTGTTTTGCAGTGAAGTGCCATTTTTGGGAGAGCCTGAATCATCACAATCAAGATTGTTTGGAAAGAATTGAAGGAGTTGTGATTAAGGAGTATGAATTCGTGACAAGATTGTAAGTCAATGCTTGTTATTCTCTTCTGGGTGTGGTTTCTACCTGAGAGATTAAAGACGCAACCAAGAAGAACTAAAATTGTTACTTTGCTTTGTATTTGGACATTTTTGACTTGTATCTTTGTGGGAACAAACTTTACGTACCCAATTACCGCAAAAGTGATATTTGCCAGGTTGTCACACACTTTCACCAAAAATTTCTCAAGATTAATGATGGAGATGATCTTTCAATTGATGGATAAAATATCCATTTGATTTCACTCAATTTGCACCTTTGGATTTGATTGTGCTATAGAAATTATAGAGTAACCTGAACCCTTTGTATTACCTAGAGTGGACTGCTCTCAAATGGTGCTAGCCATGTATATACTCTATTAGTTATAGGGTGAGAGAGAAAATAGACAAAAAATAGAGAGAGGAGAAAGGTAATGAGAGGCTAAGATGAAGAAACCTCCAAGATTTGTCTGGCAAGCTTGCATTATCTTTCACCTTGAACATAAAAAATAAGCAACAAGTTTGACCAATAGGTGTGATGGACAAAGTGATAGTATCGATTATGGGAGTTCAAAATCTCATGAATTTCCAAGTCTTGAAGACTTTCTCATATAGACTCTTTTAGGGCTTAGCCCCATTTAACCTTTTTCATCTCTCCCTTGTGCAGCTTGATGAGGTCTTCCCATCCTTCATTTTTTCTGTGTGGTTGTCCTTCTTCTTCTCCAAGTCTTGAAGGATGCAAGTTATGATTTTCTACTTGGGAAACCCAGGTTGAGGGTAGCATGCATAATTGATAGATGACACAAAGGGCTTGGAGAATTGGGCCATCAAACCATTGATTGCATTTCCTATAACCAACAACACCACCCTTTACATTCAGATTCACCATTTCCTAACTATTGGAAATTGGATTCAAAAGAAGGAGCTTCAAGTGTAGACACAAGCATGGAAGAAGAGACCTCATCATAGGAGGATGACTTTGACTCTGATTTAGATGTTCATCCTTTGTGTACCATGGGCTTTTTGCCTAAGCTTGAGGTTTTGAAGGACCTTAATAAATCAACATTGATATTGAAGAAGATAGAAAGGAGATTATGTACCCTCAAGTATGAGGAGATGGTAAGATTTGAGGAGATTTTCCACAAGTTACAAGGATCTCAAGGAAGTCACCTTGGTGGAGTATCGGATAGAGGTGAAATCACATGCAAGGCCAATTTGCCAAAAGCAACATCACATTAGCCCACCAACAACTTTGGTTGTGAAGGAGGAGATTGATAAGCTCAAGGTGGCTGAGTTTATTTTTGAGGTGTAGAATTCAGAATGGGTGTCTCCAATTGTGATTGTGAAGAAGATGAATGATAAGCTTTGGGTATGTGTTGATTACAAGAAGCCCAATGTTATTATGAAGTAGGATTACTACTCCTTTCCATTCATTGATGAGATCATGGAGGAGGTTGTGGGTCATGAGATGTAAAAGACCAAGATTGAGGAGAGAAATAGGAGGATGGAAGATCACATTGGGAAACTTGATTGTGTGAGAAACTCCAAATGTCTAGCATGAGCTTTGGCTTTGTTATTAATAGGAAGTATAAAAGGCTCTTGAGAAGCTTTTCAAAAAGCTTCCTTAAGCCACTTTCTTGGAGTGCAAGCCAAGTTAACCAAGAAGCTTCTTAAGAAGCTTCCTTCTAAAAGTTGTCTATTTGGTGTGCAAGCTAAGCTAGTTGGAAGCTTTTAGAGGCTTCCTTTTAGAAGCTACCTACTTGGGATGCAAGCTATAGCTAGCCAGGAAAATTTGCAAGAAGCTTCTTCCTCAAAGTTGCTACTTGGCATACACGTTACTCAATACTTGGAAGGTACCAAGTAGTTTCCTAGATGCTTCTAAAATATTGTAGGCTAATTTGGTCTATTTGCTACTTTTTCAGTCCTAACTAACTTGTCACTAAACTCCACATTGTTATATATTCCTCCACCGCTAGTTGGGAACGTCCTTGTCACTATTGAAGTTTCAAACTCTTGGATGGCCGTTTGTGCATTTTGGAGATAAGAAAGAGGCTCCCAAGTGGTATCATGAAGGGGATACCTTTTCCAAAGGACCTTGTACTCAATATGTTCTTGGTGGCCATCTTGAATATGGTGACATGAAAGGATACAATCAACTTCATACTCCTCATGATCATTGATAGGCATAGGAGGAGGAGGAAGAGGATGTTAGACACAAGAAGAAAAGTAAGGTGGTTTACAAACAAAGGTTTTCAACTTGGAAATGTGAAAGACAAGGTGGATTTGCATATGGGTGGGCAAAGCAAGTCAATAAGCAACAAGAAAAATGATTTGGGTGACATCAAATGGACCTATCCAATTAGGATTAAGTTCATAAACTTGGGTATCAAGTGGGAGAGGTAAGTTACTAGAAGAAAGCATGATCTTATCACCATGTTGAAAAGTGAGATCATGATGATGTTGGTTTGGATATTGTTTATGACAATTTTGAGCAACAAGGAAATGAGATTTGGCTTGTTGTATGGATTGGGATATGGTCAAGAAGGTGGAAGTATGAGGGACATGAGATGGAGGAGGAGCAAGAAGGGAATCTAGAACAAGTGGATCTTGGCTAAAATTAAGGAAGAAGGGAGAGAATCCAAGGCTTGCCTATTTGGAATTGTTATAGGCAAACTCATTAGCTACAAAACACTCATCCCGATTGCTTTGATTAACATTGATGAAAGCACAAAGCATATCTTCCAAGGTGTGATTTGCATGTTTGGTTCGTCCATCAGTTTGAGGATGGTAGGCTGTGGACAAAGTAAGCTTGGTGCCGTGTAAAAGATTGAGACCAAGGAGAGAAATAGAAGAATGGAAGATCATATTAGAACACTTGACTATGTGGGAAACTCCAAATGCCTAGCATGAGCTTTGACTTTGGTATTTATAGGGAGCATACAAGGCTCTTAAGAAGCTTCTCAAGAAGCTTCCTTAAGCTACTTTCTTGGAGTGCAAGCCAAGTTAACTGAGAAGCTCCTTAAGAAGCTTCCTTCTAAAACTTACCTATTTGGCGTGCAAGCTAAGCTAGTTGGAAGCTTCCAAAATAAGCTACCTACTTGGGGTGCAAGGTAAGCTAGTTAGGAAGCTTCCCAAGAAGCTTCCTCCTAGAAGTCACCACTTGGCATGCATGTTACTCAATACTTGGAAGGTACCAAGTAGTTTCCTAAATACTTCAAGAATATTCTAGGCTAATTTGGTCTATTTGCAACTTTGTTTAGCCTTGACTACTTTATCACTAAACTCCATATTTTTACATATTCTTCCACTACTAGTTGGTGATATCCTTGTCGCCATTGAAGCTTCAAACTCTTGGATGGCCATTTGTGCATTTTGGAGATGAGAAAGAGGCTCCTAAGTGGCATCATGAAGGGGATGCACTTTCTAAAAGACCTTGTACTTGATATGTTGTTGGCGGCCATGTTGAATGTGATGAAGTGCAAGGATACAATCAACTTCATACTCCTCATGATTGTTGATAGGGATAGGAGGAGGAAGGGGTTGGTTTGGTACCCACATTTTTTTTCTTATTTTTGGAAGAAGAAGTGTACATATGAAGTTGTATTGCGCCTGTATGGCATAATAAGGCAAAGAATGGTATCTTTGGGTTGTAACTCAAGGTAAAGTGACTTTGTGTCAGAAGACAAAGTACTCGGATTGGTCTTGTCAGCATTCAATCCAACATAAGGAGACTTTGGCTTGGGGGTGCTCAACACAAGGCAAGGATAGTGTAACAACTTTCCTTTGGGGTTGAACATTCAAGAAGCTACTGCACACAAAAAAATGGTTGGCCTAGGGGTGGGGGGGAATTGACAATAACATGAGCATTTGATTTCTTGGTAGAAACTCAAAGTGAAGAAAGACAAAGGAGGCGCGCCACTATAAGATTTGGGACAAAGACAAAGAGATGACAAATAAGTTTCCATTTCCATTAAGAAGTCATCCTGAGGGAGATCATGGAAAAGGAAGTGTAGTAAGAGACGCATTGGTGCATCAAGAGGAAGTCAAGAGAGTTAGTCCGGGAGTTGATCGGAAGAGTAGTCACCCACCCATAGTGGAGGAGAGTAAGATGGGAGGTGGAAAGAAGAACTCAGAATTTGTAGAAGAAATCATGCAATCCGGTGATTAGATGTGATTGCAAGAATTGAAGTCTTGAACAAACTTTGGATCACCTTTCTTGCATGGAACTGGACCCTTAGTTTTCTAGGTTTCATGACTAAGATCATCAAGATTAAATGTCTTGATGGACCCAAGGCAAAGGGTAAGAGGGGAAATCTGGCCCAATGGACAGAGTCGGATTGGAGGTTAGTACTCAGAAGAGAGGCAGGTGAGGAGCATGGGGCTATATTCTTGGGGAAAGGAGAAGTAGCTAAGGAAACCCAAGAAGTGTGAGACGCCTTTTCTTCAAAGCGCCCAAAGAATGGTTTTAAAGTCAAGAGTTACAAGGACCCTGTGAGGAGAGGCATCGTAGGAGCAATGATGGCTATCTTCAAGCTAGAGTGAACCATTTATGTGATGAAACATCAAGCGGTGTTCTTCTATAAGATGTTTGCAGGGGAACCAATTAATTGGGCAAAGTGCTTCCATCAATGCACAAGACAAATGGTGTGGAACTTGCAGGACAAGTTGCCTCTACATTACATTGTGCCATTTGCAGCCCATTTCTACTTGGGACTGAATTTGCTAAATGCGGCGGAAAGACACAAGATGGTGTTGCACTTCCATCCTAACTTGAGAAGAGATGTTGATGCAAAGGAGCAATAGTATATTCTGCAGAGCATGCATTTGGGGTTGAATATTCCAAGGTTGAAGAAGAGGAGTCAAAGAAGAGAAGAAGAAGAAGTAGCGACGATGAGACCTTGGAAGATAAGAAAAATAAACCCAAGGAAGGACCTCGTGGTGATTGCATTGTTAGGCAAAGAATCAGAAGGGGAAGCCAAGTACAAGTTAGAAGACTTGGAGAAGGAGGAAGAACCTGAACTCATGTTGCAGAGTGGTGAAGCAAGTAGCGAGAGTGAAGATGGAGTGGAGATGCAGCCTATATCAGAGGAGGAAGAAGGAAAGATGGAGATGGCTAAAGAAGGTAACCCAAGTCAAGACAACAAAGTTCCTGAGAAGGAGGAGAAGAGGGTGACCATTTAGAGAGGTGTCCATTCTAGACGGAAGGTGATGTGTGAGGCAAGGCCAAGTAGAAGAAGAGAAGTGGAGAGTGGAAGTTTGGGAAGTGAAGAATCCATCCCAATCAGGCAATTGTGGCTGAGAAGAAGAGTGTCAAGTGAAGAAGAAGTGAAGAAAGAGAAAAGCCTGCAAGCCGAGGTAAACCAGAGCGGAAGAGGGGAGTATCTATGGGAGGTTGATGCCCATTGCTGATGAAGTTGGAGGAAAAGAAGAAAGAGATGTAGTCGGAGTGTCCAGAGGTAAAGACTATGTTGTAGGTATTGGTAAAGTTAGAAGAAGAGAACTCGAAGTTGAAGAAGATCATAACCCAAGGAGAGGAGCAACAGGAAGTACTACAAGTAGATGCAGAAATACAGAACCAAGTAATTGAGAATCTAAAAAGGGAAGTGAGAAATAAATAGCAAGTAATAGAGCAAAATGTCATAGCAAGGGAAAGACATATAGCTGAGTATGAAATTTTGAAACAGCATTTTGTTGATTCAAGATTAGAAATCATTCATGCTATGGCAAGAGTAGCAAAGAAAGAGCAAGAGCTCAATAGAATGATGGAGAGTGTAGAAGAGAAGAATCAATTATGGCAAAGAAAGTTGACAGTGAGATATAGAGAAGAAGAGGGGTTAAGGGAGTTACTTTGTAATCTGGAAGAGAAGATTGTTCAGAAGGAGAAGGAGACGGTGGAAGCCAAATTTGAGGGAGAACTAGCAATGTTTAGGAAAGATTGGCAGGCAGATTGAGAACCAGAGAGAATGATGAGGCTTGAGCCACTAAAGGAGATCATAATCAAGATGAACGTGATGTTGAGTACAAAAGCCAGTGTGCGGATTGAAGAGACAAGATTACACGAGTTAAGGTTATTAGAAGACAAGGAGGAGAAATACAAAGGATAAAGATTTGAAAGCTTTGCTGATTAGTTTCAAAACTCATGTAGATAGGAAGATATTGGAAGTGGAAGACAATATCACAATTAGATTGGATTTAGTTAAGTTAGAGATAGATAAAATTTGGAAGGATGTAAGAGCAAAGCCTGAAATCAATGAGATAGGAGTACATATATCTTTGGAGTTACCATTGGAGATATTAGAGAAGAGTGGGTCAAGAGATCAAGAGTTAGGAAGGTTACCCATGGTGGAAATTGTAGATCAAGAAGAAGAAGTATTAGTATTAGTAGAGGAGTTAGTAGTTGTGAAACATGAGGATAGAGTTGTATGTGAGGTTACTTTGGGTTTGGAAGCCGAGGAAGAGGTAGACATCGGATTGGAGTAGTAACAATTTTGAGATTTGAAGAGGCAAATATGAAGAGGTGCATTGTCATTTTGGATCTGCAGGTAGGAAGAGTTGCTAGGAAATTATATAGTTGTTAGATAACTTTTGAGTGCTCTACCTATTTAAAAGTGGCATTTGCAGTATTTTGTTGTTTAGTGCTAATGATTTCTGAGAATAGATAAAGCAAAGTGTTGATTTCAATGCTCGTTGCTTGAGCTTGATTTCAAGTATCAACACTATGTGTGTGTTTGTGAGTGTGTGAAGAATTTCAAAGTGCAAATCAATCTGCTTGTTGGATGTTAGATTTTGTAGCCTTGATCTTCATTCTATATGTTTGATCCTGAGTGAAGTGCAATCAGAGCAATGCCTTGACAGGTCTGAGAGGAATTGTAGTGTTGGTAATAATTTGCAATTGTGAGTATAGTGCAATGCAGTGTTGATGTGAAGCAATTTCAATCAAGGAAGTTGTGCCTTTAGTGGAGGGATGGAACACAATTTTGAGGTGAAGTCATTTTGCAATGAAGTGTCATTTTCAAGAGAGACTGAATCATCACAATCAAGAGTGTTTGGAAAGATTTGATGGAGTTGTGATTAATTGAGCCAAATTGTTGTGACAAGACTACGAGTCAGTGCTTGTTACTCTCTTTTGGGTTTGGTTTCTACTTGAGAGATTAAAGACACAACCAAGAACTGCTTGTTACTGTTTGACTTTGTATTTGGATATTTTTGACTAGTGTCTTTGCAGGAACAAACTTTACTTACTTGATTACTACAAAAGTGATATTTTCCAGGTTGTCACAATTGGATATGAAAGGAAAAGAAATAGGGATTGGAAACAAAGAGTTTAACTTGGAAAGGCAAGTTGGATCTGCATATGAGAAAGCAAGGCAAGTCAATAAGCAACAAGAGAAATGATCTGGGTGACATCAAATAGACCTATCCCATTAGGAGTAAGTTTAAACTTGGGTATCAAGTGGGAGGGGTAGGTTACTAGAAGAAAGCATGACCTTATTACCAATTTGAAAGTGATATCACTACATTGTTGGTCAATGTATTGTTTTTGATTATTTTGAGCAAAAAGAAGATGAGATTTGGCTTCTTGTAGAGATTGGGATATGGTGGTCAAGAAGGTGGAAGTATGAGGAACATGAGATGGAGGTGGAGCAAGAAGGGAATTTGGAACAAGTGGATCTTGGCCAAAATTAAGGAAGAATGGAGAGAATCTAGGCCTTACCTATTTTGAATTATTGTAGGCAAACTCAACAAATGCAAGACACTCATCTTAGTTGATGTGGTGAACATTGACAAAGGCACAAACTATATCTTCCAAGATGTGATTTTCACATCTAGTTTGTCCATCAGTTTGAGGATCGTAGGTTGTGGACAAAGCAAGTTTGGTGCTAAGTATCTAGAAGAGTGCTTGCCAAAATTTTCCAATGAAACAAAGGTCATGATCAAAGATGAGTACACAAGGCATTCCATGATGCTTGAAGATAATGTCAAAGAAGATCCGGGCCAATGTTGGAGCATCTATTGTGTCAAAAGTTAGTGCCAAATAGAATTTTTTTACTAAAATTAGCCACAAACACCACAATTATTGGGTGATCTTGCTTTGTCTTGGGTAAGGATGTGATGAGATCTAAGCTCTTGTGTTCCTATTGAGCAGATAGAATGGGGAGTGGCTGAAGAGTCCACTCAGTTTTTGGTTGTTGGACTTGTTTCATTGGTAGCTCTCACACAATTGTACAAACTCTCAAACATCTCGTTTCATGTTGGGCCACCACCATTGGTGTTGGAGGTTACCCAAGGCCTTGTCCACACCCATGAGACCATTAATTAGTAAATCATGGGCTTCTTGAAGATGCACAAGTTAGAGATCACACTTGGTTGGAATATATATCCAATCCTCATGGAATAGAAAGCCTTGCTTGAAGGAGAAGGTGTTGTATTTCTTTTTGTATGTTGCAAGACAACCTTGTACCATCTGAAAGAAGAGATCTTGTTGTAGAGTTGTCCTAAACTCAATTTGGACCTTGGAGTCAACTAACACCATCATAATTGCCATCGTGATGAGAAGACAAGACTTCAAATCAGGTCATTGTTATAGGGCATCAAGGATGACATGGAATTGACTGGGTTTGTACTCAAGTTTGATGTCAAACAATTGAAGTTATTCCTCCCATCAATGATATCAACTCTTCATGTGTTCCAAATGTAATGTTTGCAACAAGGGTTTGTTATTGGTTTGCATGATCACTTGTTTTCCCAAGGGATGATGCCTCTATACTATATATTGCTAGTTGTTCCAAATCTTGTGCATAGTAATTCCTTTCTAGGATGATCAAATAATGGGTCTTGAAGACACTATATGTTTCAACTTTTGGAATGCTTCTTCATGCTTGGCGGTCCACTAAAAGCTTGAGTTCTTCCCCCAAGAGGTTCATCAATGGTGTTGCCGCTACACATAATAGTGGATAAATAGTTGGTAAAAACTTGTCAATCCATTAAATGCATGCACTTCTATGGCATCCTTTAGAGTAGGCCAATCAATAATGGCCATGATTTTCTCCTCTTCCATCTTGATCCCTTTTGAGATCTTTTGAATCCAAGAAGGTAACGTCCTTTTGCCAAAAGGCACACTTTAACTTCTTGCAATAAAACTTCCTGAGATGATGTAGTCATCTTAAGACTTCTTGTACGTGATTTGTGTGGTCTACCTCTATATTGTTATAGATTAAAATTTCATCCAAGAACACCATCACGTACCAATCCAATAGTCCATCCAACACCAATGCATCTGATCCATGAAGACTATTGGAGCATTAATGAGCCCAAAAGGTAGAACTCTCCATTCAAAATGCCCTTACCTTGTGTGAAAGGTAATCTTTTGCACATCTTCCCTATTAATGGGGATTTGCCAATAGCCGTTACAAAGATCCAACTTGGAGAAGTATAGTGCTATACTCAATTGATGAAGCAAATCATCAATTCAAGTCAAGGAATATGTATCCTTCACTATTTGTTTATTGCCCATAGTAACCATTATAAAAATGAAGTCCTCCATCCTTCTTTGGAATTAATACTATCGGTGTTGTGTTATATGAAATCCTTTGCCAACAACTTTGTAAATGTTGTTTGCAACTCCTTTGGTGAGAGCTAGTAGATTGGTCTACTCACAAGAGTACTCCTTGGTAATAACTCAATCTTGAAGGGCATACCATGATTAGAGGGCAATCTCTTTGGCAGATCATCCGGAAACACATCTACAAACTCTTGAACTATTTGATCAACCATTGCTTGATGAGGCTCCTAACTCTCCTTAGATTCTCCTTGTGCAATCAGCTTGATCCACACCAAAAAAAAGACTTAGGAAGATAAGTCTATTTTTGTTAAAGCTTGCTCTATGGCTACTTCATTGACAAACTTCCCATCTAGGGACTTATCTTCCTTCAAAGCTTGCTCTATGGCTGCTTTCTTGATGAACTTCCTATCTTGGGACTGACTATTCTGAGGTGTTTTTCTCAAGGTGCCAAATAACCTAATTAGAAATTTCTCCCTTGGTGTTGTACTTGAATTTGTTGTCAGGTCCAATCAAATTGCACTTTTGTAAAATTGAACCTTTCTCATTAGGTCCAATCCATTTATCTAATTTACTAACACATAGATGCAACACATCCACCATTTTCCATAAGTTACAACTAGAAGTACCAAGGGTTCTTGAGACAAGGTGATCACATTCAAAAAGTTCTGCCGAAAGCATGAGGTGATGAATTGTGTGAAATGATGTTTGGGTAGTACTCAGACATAAAAATCCCAATAGTTTGGCGCAAATGGATTTGGTGGTCTATAAATTCCATCCATCACATTCTTGCTCTAATACCAATATAAAAGACCGATGAGAGAAATAAGAGAATGGAAGATCACATTGGGACACTTGAATGTGTAGGAAACTCCAAATGCCTAGCATGAGCTTTGGCTTTGTTATTTATAAGGAGCATACAAGGCTCTTGAGAAGCTTCTCAAGAATCTCTCTTAAGCCGCTTTCCTGGAGTGCAAGCAAAGTTAACCTAAAAGCTCCTTAAGAAGTTTCTTTCTAAAAGCCATTTACTTGGTGTGCAAGCTAAACTAGTTGGAAGCTTCCAAAAGCTTCCAATCAATTTCATACTCCTCATTATTATTGATAGGCATGGGAGGAGGAGGGTGTTGGACACAAGAGGAAATAGAAGATGGTTTAGAAACAAAGAGTTTCAACTTGGAAATTTGAAAGACATGGTGGATTTGCATATGAGCAAGCAAAGCAAGTCAATAAGCAATAAGAAAATGATTTGGGTGATATCAAATGAACCTATCCAATTAGGAGGACTTGGGTATCAAGTGTGAGGGGTAGGTTACTAGAAGAAAACATGACCTTATCACCAAGTTGAAAAGTGAGATCATGACAATATTGGTCCGCATATTGTTTATGATAATTTTGAGCAACAAGGAAATGAGATTTGGCTTGTTGTAAGGATTGGGATATGGTCAAGAAGGTAGAAATATGAGGTATATGAGATGGAGGTGGAGCAAGGAATTTAGAACAAGTGGATCTTGGCCAAAATTAAGGAAGAAAGGAGAGAATCTGGTGCTTGCCCATTTGGAATTATTGTTTGCAAACTCAGCAGTTGCAAGACAATCACCCCAATTGATATGGTGAACATTGATGAAGGCAGGAAGCATATTCTGTGAGGTGTAATTTGCTTGTTTGGTTTGTCCATGAGTTTGAAGATAATAGGCCATGGACAAAGTAAGCTTGGTGTTGAGTATCTAGAAGAGTAATTGCCAAAATTTTCTAGTGAATCAAGGATCACCATTGGAGATGAGTACACAAGGCATCCTATGATGGTTGAAGACATTGTCAATGGACATTTGCACCAATGTTAGAGCATCCATGATATCAAAGGTTGGTGCCAAATTGATTTGCTTACTAAGCTTATCCACAAATATAATGATTGTTCTATGACCTTGCTTTGTCTTGGGCAAGGATGTGATGAGATCTAAGCTCACATGTTCCTATTGAGTGAATGGAATGGGGAGTGGTTGAAGGAGTCCACCCACTTTCTGATTGCTAGCCTGGTTGCATTGGCAGCTCTCACAACATCAAAGAAACTTTGAAACATCTTGTGCCTTGTTGGGCCACCACCATTGGTATTGGAGGGTACCTAAGGTCTAATCCACACCCATGTGACCAATGATTGGTAAGTCATGGGCTTCTTAAAAGTGCACAAGTTAGAGATCACCTTTGGCTGGAACATAGATCTAATTCTTACAAAATAGAAGGCCTTCCTTGAAGGAGAAGGTGTTGTACTCCTTCTTGCATATTTTAAAATAAACTTGTACTATCTTAGAGAAGGGATCTTGTTGTAAAGTTGTCCTAAACTCAATTTGGACTTTAGAGTCAACTAACACCATTGTAATTGCTGCTATGATGAGGAGAAGAGACTTCAAATCAGGTTGTCATGATAGGGCATCAAGGATGACATGGAACTGACCCAAGTTGGACTCAAGTTTGATGTCAAACAATTGTAGATGTTCCTCCTATTGACAATGTCTACTCTTCATGTGCTACAAATGTAATGCTTGCAACAAGGGTTCTTTATTGGTTTGTATGATCATTTGTTTCCCAAGAGATAATGCCTTTATACCTTGGTGGCATATACCATTGCAATTTGTTCCTTATCTCAAGTAGAGTAATTCCTCTCTATTATATTTAGTCGATGAGACACAAAGGCAATAGGATATAACCCATCTAGGAATTCATGCTGCAACAAAACTCCAATTGCAAAGTTAGAAGCATCAAAATCAACTACACAAGGTAGTTGAGGATCATATGGTTGAAGAATGGGTCTTGAAAACACCATATTTTTCAATTTTTAGAATGCTTCTTTATGCTTGGTGGTCCATTGAAAGCTTGTAGTCTTCCGCAAGAGGTTGACCAATGGTGTGGTCACATGAGCATACTAGTGGATGAACCATCGGTAAAAACTTGCCAATCCATTAAATGCTCTCACTTTTGCGGTATCCTTTGGGGCAAGCCAATTAGTAATGGCCTTGATTTTCTTTTCTTCCATCTTGATTCCCTCTTATGAGATTTTATGACCTAAGAGCGTAACCTCCTTCTGCCAAAAGGCTTACTATGACTTCTTGTAGTAAAACTTCCATTACCATAGTCATCTTATGACCTCTTGCATGTGATTCATGTGTTTTACCTCTATCTTGCTATAGATTAAGATATCATCCAAGATACCACCATATACCAATCCAATAGCCCATACTACACCCAATGCATTTGATTCATGAAGATTA